>JBBDGP010002974.1:1070000-1754355 GCA_037952835.1 Lithobates septentrionalis
GCTAAATACAGGGGGGGTCTCCCCATCAGGAACAGCAATAAAAACATGACAGGGGTTCTGACTCTACCACAGTCCATCCAGAACTTTAAAAAAAGTCTGTATTCATTGGCATGGGTCTCCAGACTTTTTAAACACAGGGCCAGTTTACCATCCTTTAGACTTTAGGGGGGGTCAGAGTGTGGCCGGTGGGAGTAGAAAATGTCCCAGCATCAGTGGGAGTAAACAATACCCCATCTTTGGTGTCAGTGAGAAAAATGAAGAGTTGTGCCCCATCATTGGTGTCACTGGGCCCCATTATTGGTGGTGTCATTGTGAGGAATTGTGCCCCATTGATTGGGTCATTTGGAAGAAATGTGCCCTGTCATTGGTGTTATTAGCCTCATTGTTGGTCTCATTGGGAGGAACTGTGCCCCACCATTGGTCTCATTGGGAGGAATTGTGCCCCACCATTGGTGTCCTTGAGCCCCATTGTTGGTGTCATTTGGAGGAATTGGGGTCATTGGGAGGAACTGTGCCTAGCATTGGTGTAATTGGGAGGAATACTGCCCCATTGTTGGTGTTATTGTGAGGAATCGTGCCCTATTGTTTGGGTCATTTGGAGGAAATGTGCCCTATCATTGGTGTTATTAGCCCCATTGTTGGTCTTATTGGGAGGAACTGTGCCCCATTATTGGGGTCATTGGGCCCCATTGTTGATGTCAATGAGAATTGACATTGTTACACAGTTAGTCAGGTTGAAAAAAGACACAAGTCCATCTAGTTCAACCACAAAAAAAAAAAAAAATATAATAATAATAATAATAATAATAAATATATATATATATATATATATATATATATATATATATATATATATATATATATATATATATATATATATATATATATAAATAAAAATATCATACAATGCCATATACCCACAGTTGATCCAGAAGAAGGCGAAAAAACAAAAGAAAACCAGCATGATCAAATTTGCTACAGCAAGGGAAAAAAAATCCTTCCTGATCCCAGAGGCAATCAGATTTTCCCTGGATCAACTTTACCAATAAATGTTAGTACCCAGTTATATTCTGCACATTTAGGAAATAATCCAGGCTTTTCTTAAAGCAATCTACTGAGTTGGCCAGAACCACCTCTGGAGGAAGTCTATTCCACATTTTCACAGCTCTTAGACCCCTTTCACACTGGGGCGGTTTTCAGGCGGTATTGCGCTAAAAATACCGCCTGAAAACCGCCCCCAAACAGCTTCCGCTGTTTGTTCAGTGTGAAAGCCCGAGGGCTTTCACACTGAAGCGATGCGGTGGCAGGACGGTGAAAAAAGTCCTGCAAACCGCTTCTTTGGAGCGGGGAAGGAGCGGTGTATTCACCGCTCCTTCCCCGCTCCTGCCCATTGAAATCAATGGGACAGCGCGGCTATACCGCTGTAATACCGCGGCTATAGCCGCGCTGTACGAGGGATTTAACCCTTTTTCGGCCGCCAGCGGGGGGTTAAAACCGCACCGCTAGCGGCCGAATACCGCTGCTAGAATGACGGTACAGCAGCGCTAAAAATAGCGCTGTTGTACCGCCGACGCCCCCACCGCCCCAGTGTGAAAGGGGCCTTACTGTGAAGAAACCTTTCCGTATTTGGAGAAATCTCTTTTCCTCTAGATGTAAAGAGTGTCCCCTTGTCCTCAGTGTTGACCTTAAAGTGAATGACTCAACACCAAGTTCACTATATGGACCCCTTATATATTTATACATGGTGATCATATCCCCCCTTAATCTCCTCTTCTCAAGAGTGAATACATTCAGTTCCTCTAATCTTTCCTCATAGCTGAGCTCCCCCATGCCTCTTATCAGTTTGGTTGCCCTTCTCTGCACTTTCTCCAGTTCCCTGATATCCTTTTTGAGAACTGGAGCCCAAAACTGAACTGCATATTCCAGATGAGGTCTTACTAATTATTTGTACAGATGATATCTTTCTCTCTGGAGTCCATACTTCTCTTAATACAAGAAAGGACTAATATTTACACCTTTGTTGGTGTCAGATGGGGGGGAAATGTGCTACATTGCTTGTGTCAGTGGATGAGATGGTGCCCCAAGGGCCAGATAAAAGCAAGCAAGGGCTACAGCTGGCCCCCAGGCTGCAGTTTGGAGACCACTGTCTTATAGCATCAAATTGGATTGCATCTGCCAATAAAATGGCAGAAGCCAAACTCCCCATTGACATCCTGCTGGAATATGGTTTCTGCTGGCAGAAGACCCCTTGCCTGCTGTCCTTAGGAAAAATAATGGGTTGTTTCCAGGTTTAGCGCTTGCATATAACAGGGTATATCAAGGGGGTATCATGGGTATTCAGCATAGTAGTTTAAAAGGACTCTGTGACTTTGCACACTCGGGGTCCCTTTAAAGAGGAACTGCACTCTACCTTGCTAGAACTAATATTTAACCAGGTAACAACTGTCCTTGTCTGAGATTTAAAGAATGCACACTTACTAGTCCACGAAGTTCAGCGTTGTCTGCTTGCTGTTGAAGTCCTCCATGCGCCCCACTCCTAGTGCACCACCATCTTGAAATTCCTGTCCACACATGTGAAGACGCACTGCAGGTCTGCCGTGTATTTGGGAGCTGGCAGACTTACTGCGTGTCTGCGCATGCTCAAAATACCGCAGATCTGCCAGATCACTAGATACTTCGTCATCGAGTGAAACACTGTGTTTTGGCATGTGTGATGTGACCCAGAAGGCAGCGGGCGTCAAACACCAAATACATAACATAACCCCCTAACGCCACTTCCCGGCAGCCCTTTAGATAGGTGATAATGCGTCCTCTGTATAATGTGACCACTGTGGTTGGCTTTCACAGTGATCACATGATCGGCGATTTTTGATGGGGAGGTAGGTGCGGGGTGGGAAAGTGGGTGTTAAAATGTTACTAAACCCACAATAGTAACATCAGTGTGTATATGCAGTAAAGCTGTGGAACCTTAAAGAGGCTAATCCTCTGCATTGTGTAAAAAGGCTGTTTGGTCCTGTCTTCTCTGATTCTCCCCTTCTTCCACAGCCCCCAATCCATCTGCTGATAGAACAGCTTTGAGGGCACTCTGCACATGCTCAGTTTATGTATTTCTAGAGAGTTTTCTTTTTTTTGGGGGCAGGGGCATGTGATCAGCACAGGGCCAATCTGGACTGTCCAGACAGAGGGTCAGGGATCACGCCGCCTCATAGGACAGTCAGGGGAGAAAACTACTACAAGCTTTAACCAGACACTGATAGAAGTCACAAGACTGCTCTAACTGCTGATGAGAAAATGTATTTAGCAGTTTATATTTACTAAAATAATTGCATTTCCATGTTCTGTTTACTGTGGGAGACCAGATATAGTGAATGCAGGTTCTGGGTTTAGTAACACTTTAATGCCAGGGAGGCAGCGTGGCTTTTGTATCATGTGACCACTGCGATTGGCTCTCACAGCTCCCAATCAGACAGTGACAGCTCAGTCAGTGTGCTGGGAACACACAACCTCATTCCACCATACATGTAATGATGCAAACTGTTGGCGCTATATAAATTATGTATAATAATAATATACAAGATTTTAGTAATGAGAACGGTATCATTAGCAGTAATCAACATGGATTCATGAAGAATCGTTCTTGCCAAACGTCTGGGGGAATCTAGGATGGAAAAGGACCTGGGGGTCCTAGTAGATGATAGGCTCAGCAATAACATGCAATGCCAAGCTGCTAACAAAGCAAACAGAATGTTGGCATTAAAAAGGGGGATCAACTCCAGAGATAAAACGATAATTCTCCCGCTCTACAAGACTCTGGTCCGGCCGCACCTGGAGTGTGCTGTCCAGTTCTGGGCACCAGTCCTCAGGAAGGATGTACTGGAAATGGAGCGAGTACAAAGAAGGGCAACAAAGCTAATAAAGGGTCTGGAGGATCTTAGTTATGAGGAAAGGTTGCGAGCGCTGAACTTATTCTCTCTGGAGAAGAGACGTTTGAGAAGGGATATGATTTCAATATACAAATACTGTACTGGTGACCCCACAATAGGGAGAAAACTTTTCTGCGAAAGAGAATTTAAAAAGACACCTGGCCATTCACTAAAATTAGAAGAAAAGAGGTTTAACCTTAAACTGCGTAGATAGTCCTTTATTGTAAGAGCTGTTAGGATGTGGAGGTGGTCTCAGCGGGGGAGCATCAATAGTTAAAAAAAAACTATTAGATAAGCACCTGAACGACCGCAACATTCAGGGATATACAATGTAATACTGACATATAATCACACACATAGGTTGGACTTGATGGACTTTTTTCAACCTCGCCTACTATGTAACTATGTAATGTACAATATAAATTATACAGTGTAAGGGTCAGGACTCATAATATTGGTATTCAGCAATCACTGGAAGTTTAAATGTTCTCATGAGACAAGTTGCAGAGGTCCCACACCGCTGCCTCCCATCTCCTGAGACTGAATACATTGTTTCTATGTGTTTATCAGATGATGGGGGATCTAGGTGGAGCCTCTGTACTGCTCTCTCCTTTACAATAAAGTCTCTTCTTACCCGGTGATGTGAGGGGCGGCTGATTGTCCATCATGACGTCCTTGTAGAGATCCTTGTGTCCTTCTAAATACTCCCACTCCTCCATGGAGAAATAGACAGTGACATCCTGACACCTTATAGGAACCTGACACACACAATGATACAGTCACCATCCAGACACATCCCTTGTCTGTTACTGGATAATGTCCCAGAATTCCCAGAATCCTCCTCACCTCTCCTGTCAGCAGCTCCATCATCTTCTTGGTGACTTCTAGAATCTTCTCCATGTTGTGTCTTGTAGGGATCAGGGATGGAGGTGGGGGGATGGTGATGGTATTCTGGATTCTCGAAGATCTTGTGGTCATATTATGAGATCTCCTTGTCTCATTATTAGTAGATTTCTTTGTTATTACTGTACAGTTCTGTGTTATACAAAGATAAATATCACTCTCCCATAATCCCTCACCTCTATGGTCAGCTCTATATTTATTCTCCAAGGATTGGCCACAATGTTCCTGATTCAGCAAAGGACAGACATCTCCATCCACTGATATGATTACAATGTGGTCAGATTTATATCTCCTTCTAGAAGTCATATGAGAGTCACTAATGTTTTACTAGTAAGGCTCACAGACCCACCAGAAAACGTTACCCGTGGAATTAGTGGTCAGTGGGCGTGGCATGCTGGTAACCATGGGTCTCACTGATTGGACTAAACCTGAAAATGTTCTCTTCTATACCCAATGCCGCCACGCTGTGCTATAACCAAATATCATAAGAGTATGTACACTTCATGTATTCATAATACTTGTGTGCAGGGCCACTGATAAGGGGGTTACACCGTCCCTGCTGTACAGGGCCCAGACCCTGGCAGTTCCAAAGGGGGCCGAGGAAGCTAACATGACCATCTGCAGCTGCTAAGCTACATTCTGTTTGCTTGCTGTCATTCTATCACAGAGCGGCTCAGTGCTATACATGTTAGCTGCACTCCCTCTCTGCTCTCAGTGTGACTCATTCATATTCCCTTCACTTCCTCCCTCCAGATTCTTGCCATACTTGCTCTGCTTCTCAGATATGCCCCCCATCCCCTTTCCTATAATCAAGCTCCGATCCTTCTCCCTGATATCTCTGATTGTGTCCTGGTGGCTCCCTGCAGTCCTTCACTCCTGTACTCCTTGTCTTGTCTGATCTATACGGTCTCCTGTCTGCACAGACTATATATCTTCCCTGTTGTCTCCTTGTTGCTCTGGCGACCAGCTGTATTCCATTCTGCCTTTATCTTCTCCCAGCACAGCTTAGTGTACTATATATGTAGCTGGGCTTCCCACTCCTCTCCCACTATATGTAGCTGGGCTTCCCACTCCTCTCCCACTATATGTAGCTGGGCTTCCCACTCCTCTCTCACTATATGTAGCTGGGCTTCCCACTCCTCTCTCACTATATGTAGCTGGGCTTCCCACTCCTCTCTCACTATATGTAGCTGGGCTTCCCACTCCTCTCCCACTATATGTAGCCGGGCTTCCCACTCCTCTCCCACTATATGTAGCCGGGCTTCCCACTCCATGTAGCCGGGCTTCCCACTCCATGTAGCCGGGCTTCCCACTCCATGTAGCCGGGCTTCCCACTCCATGTAGCCGGGCTTCCCACTCCATGTAGCCGGGCTTCCCACTCCATGTAGCCGGGCTTCCCACTCCATGTAGCTGGGCTTCCCACTCAATGTAGCTGGGCTTCCCACTCAATGTAGCTGGGCTTCCCACTCAATGTAGCTGGGCTTCCCTCTCCTCTCCCACTATATCTAGCTGGGCTTCCCACTCCTCTCCCACTATATGTAGCTGGTCTTCCCACTCCTCTCCCATAGTCTGGTTCCCTTCAGTTCACTTCCTCTATTCTATACAACTCTTCCCTCCCCTCCATACACTGTCATCACCAAATCTATATAACACTGATCAACTTTTTCTATTTAACCATTTACTGACTGATCTAGTTAAAGCAAAACTTCACCTAAAAGGAGAAGTTCCACTATGAGTCCTCCTCCTTCCTCTGCCACATTTGGCATGTCGTTTTCTTTGGGGGGAGCAGGTACCTGGTTTTGACAGGTACCTGCTCCCATTTCCACTCAGACTGCCTAGGTGATCTGAGGGAAAGTTCACCTCCTTCCTCCCTGCCTGCAGTCTTCTGGGACACATCACAGGTCCAAGAAGACTGCAGGGCCAGTTAGAGCAGCGTGGCTTGCTCATGCACAGTGGGCAGGCAGTTGTGAAGCAGAAAGCAGCACAGCCAGCTGCCCACAGTTAGGATGCCAACAGCGGAAACCCAAAGACTGGTGAAGAACTAGCCCTGGTGAGAAAGGTGCTGGATTCCTACACATGTAAGTGCCCTTTTATTGAAAGTCAAAAGCTACAGGATTTGTTGCTGCTGACTTTTAATTGTTTTTTTTTCTAGAGAGATTCCGAATTGAATTTCACTGCTAGTCCAATTGCATTCACAATTCCAGGTCTTTCTCCTTTCCCTACCTATAATAGCCTTTAGTGTTTGTTCACACGACTTGTGGTGCAGGAATGCAGGCACGAGCTGGCATTTTCCTGTCCTGCAAGGAAACACACTGCCCTTTGCAGATGTGTGCAGTTGACACAGTAGCATGTAGTTAGGTCCAACACACTTTTAAAAAAATCATGAATTCCCACGTGTTAGGCAGCCCATTCAAATTAATGGGCTGTACAAAATTTTTTAAATAATACCGGCCCCTGTTAGGTAGGTGTTGTGGAATGATGTATATCTGCCCAATGGACACTGACAGTGAGTACTGACAATGCGCAATGATACCTGATGCCTCCCCTGTAGTTCTGGCTACTGTGACATCACTGCAGAGGGCGGAGCTGGACTAAAGGAGGGCGTGCAGTATGTGAGAAGTATCTTGTCTCCCTGTCTCATCAGTGGCTATTGATTCCAGCAGGCGTGGAATGCTGTAGTGAGATGAGCACAATAGGTGAACTGTGTACAGCATACCTGTACTCCCCACTGATCCTAACTGTACTCCACTGATCCCCACCGGCCCCCCGCTTCTGTCTATCCCAGGTACTTGTGTGTGACATCATCTGGGATTGATAAGAGAGGAGAGTTGGCTGGGATCAGCACACCATAACAGACATGTGTCAGCAGCTTCCCTTTGCAGCTCTGCATGTGGAGGAAAATAAACACTACTACAGACCTCCTGTGCCCAGACCTTGTGACCCCCCTGTTCCCTGACATGATGACTTTTGTGTGCCCTACCCTGGTGACACCCCTGTGCCCTGCCCTGGTGACACCCCTGTGCCCTACCCTGGTGACACCCCTGCTCTCTGTCCTGAAGACATCACTAAGCTTTTGACCCCCCTGTTTACTGACCCAAAGACTCCCATATGCCCTGCTCTGCTGATTCCCCTGTACTCTGTCCTGAGGACGCCCCTGTGCCCTGACCTGGTGACACCCCTGTACCTTGACCCAGTGACACCCCTGTACCCTGTCCTGGTGTCTCCCCTATTCTCTGTCCTGAGGACCCCCCTGTGCCCTGACGACACCCCTGTACCCTGTCCTGGTGACACCCCTTTGCCCTGACCTGGTGACTCCCCTTTGCCCTGACCTGGTGACTCCCCTGTGCCCTGACCTGGTGAATTTTAGTTGAAAATGAAATTTGTGTGTGCATATCCCAAGTTCGACCCAGAATTTAGCATCTGTGCAGAAAAAAGAAAGCCTAAGTTTCACATTAAAGAAGTCTTTTTAATATGTGTTCTATTATTTAATGCTATATCTAAAAATAATAATTGTTATATCAACAGCTCGCTAATTACACAGATGTTCCGTGAGCTGTTGATCTGAAAATTATTTTAGGGGTTCCTCAAAAGGCAAAAAGGTTGAGAAACACTGGATTAGAAGAACAACAGAAGAATTAAAGTGACTGAATACATCCCAGTGTACAGCGGAGTCAGATTTAATCCCTTCATTACACTCACCTCTCCAGTCAGCAGGCTGAGGATCTCCAGGGTGAGGTTCAATAATGTCTCATTCCGGGGAAATTCCTTACTTACAGTCTTCACAAAATTCAAATTCTGCTGATTGTCCATCATGATGTCCTTGTGTCCTTCTAAATACTCCCACTCCTCCATGGAGAAATAGACAGTGACATCCTGACACCTTATAGGAACCTGACACACACAATGATACAGTCACCATCCAGACACATCCCTTGTCTGTTACTGGATAATGTCCCAGAATTCCCAGCACCGCTCACCTCTCCTGTCAGCGGCTCCATCATCTTCTTGGTGACTTCTAGAATCTTCTGCATGTTGTGTCTCTCAGGTTTTAGAGAGTCACGTGGCGGCACTGAAATGGTCATTTGATCACCTGACTTCACAAGAGGAAATCTCTGTATTGGAGAACCAATAGGAATATCATGTTAGAATCCCAGAATCCTCCTCACCTCTCCAGTCAGGACTGTGTTTTAATAATAGAGATAAGAGTGATGTCATGTGACCTCCCAGAATCCTCCTCACCTCTCCGGTCAGCAGGTAGATGATCTCCAGGGTGAGGTTTAGTATCTTCTCAGTCATGTGACTCCGGTCCTCCTCCATCCTCATTGGTGCCATCATTTGATCTATACAGGTCTCCTTGTAAACGAATAACTTTGGGAAATGAAAGGAAGAATTATTTGGATGTTATTGGTCTCACAATAATAGGATGTGGATGTGAGGGGGGTAATAGGAGGGTTGCTATACTTAAAGAACTACTGCCCCCATGGGAACACATTTAGTCTGGACTGTTTAGCATCTGATTTTTTTTTTTTGGCTCCTAGGACCCTCTTGACCTGCCGGATCAGAAATTCCCTTTTCTCTGTTGGGTTTGTTTGGTTTCTGAGCTGGTTTTGATTAGCTTTAGATCTGCAGACAAGGAATGATAAATACAACCCTTCATTTGACTGATTTGTATTGTTTGCCCCTCCTTTTTTGCTTATGTGGGGGATTCCATGATTAAGCCACCTATGGGTTGTGTGAAACGGAGTGCTATAATTTACTTATTAATCTACATTGTGTAAATTGTATGTTCTATTTATGTGTTCTTTTCCTCATCTAATAGTCACCATAAATGCTCCTGAAAAAGCGCATGGCGTGTAACATGTAGAGCATGGGGGGATGGCTTAGCGGCAGATGTGACCGGCAGCACGGACTCTCTGCTCCACCAAAGATCCTGCATATAATCCTGCTAACGGCGCATTTAACGTCTCGTTCCGCGGTTCAGGATACCGGAACCGATTGCCGACATCCTCAGCTACATGGCGGTGTCCTCGGCTTCACGATACCCCATGTCCAGGTGGGGATCAGCGGCCCACTCTGCTCTGTGTATCAGATATAAGGTCAGCCCGTCACCCTGACCATGACAGCCCAGAACCCACCCTTAGAGACGTTATGGCCACAGTGTTATCCTGCAATACTTCTATAGCAGCCCTGACGTCAGAAACCAAAGTAGTCAAAACTGAGCTGTCCTTTGTTAGGCAGAATATGCAAAAACTGCGGGACCGCACCACTGCATTAGAAGACAGATTAAGCATGTTGGAGGATGACTGGGCCCCTACAAAACGTGAGGTGCACTACAACTCCATGGCAGTAGACAAGCAAGCTTCCCGCATAGATGACATGGAAAACAGGATGAGGAGAAACAATGTCTGAGCGATCAGCATTACTAATACCGAAGGGAAGAACCCAGTACAATTTATTGAACAGTGGCTTCTCCAGATATATGGAAAAGACTCATTTTCTCCCATGTTTTGTGTTGAAAGAGCCCATAGAGTACCCATGAGACCATTACCTTCGGGCAACCCTTCCCGTACGTTCTTATTCAAGCTACTTAATTATAAAGATAGAGACGTTATCCTCTCAAAAGCTAGGAATAAGATAGCACAATTCAATGATGTAAAAAAATGATTGAGGGCCCTCAACGTCCAATATTCCATGCTTTACCCCTCCCGCCTCCGTGTGGTGGCAAGAGACCAAGTCCACTTCTTCGACAAACCACAGCTGGTGTTGCAATGGCTGGACAGAGAGGGTCACTCAATCTGGGAGGAAGCAGCTGATCGTAGACTGGATGCCTAAGGAACGCAAACTCCGTTACTGTACACAAATTTCCACTGTTACTTCATGTTTGGCAAGGCGGATGTGCTAAAAGATGAGAGAAGAAGATGTTATCAACCCCGTGTCCCCCGCCATTTAGGCTTATGAGACGCACTGAAGACAGGCCTAGAAACACAGTCCCCCACACTCAAGACGCCTTGAAGCCCCCTTAGGACAAACATTTTCTTCAAAGTTTTTTACAAAGGCCCTGTTGGCCTATTTATTGCTTCTTTCCACAGACCAAGACCCCACTCAGAATTCTAAAGGGGTGCTCCCTCTGTTTATTGCCGATCACGCAACAACAACTGAACTTCGGCATACTCAAGGGGTAATTTTTGTGTTCCCTTTACACGAACAATGGTATGGTGCATATGTAAGTTATATGGGGGGAGATTACACTCTCCCCCTAAAGCTATTTGTTGGTCAGATATTTCATAATAATATGTCATGGCTAGATCTCATGTGGTGCTAAGTTGGAATGTGCAGGGCCTGGGTAGCGGGGTGAAAAGGTTGACTGTAACACATGTGGCTAAGCGCTTACGGGCCTCCATAATTTGTCTACAAGAAACGCATATGCTTAAGGAGCAATCCGTACAATTCTCGGCTCGTATGTTCAGCAAACAGTTTCACTCTGCCTATTCCTCGTTCGCTCGGGGAGTGAGTATACTGATCCCCCAGGGGATTCCCTTTACTTGCTCACTCTCAGTAATAGATGACAACGGGAGATATATTTTTCTTAAATGCAACCTGGAAGTACTAGAATGTTTTTTAGCCAATGTATATATACCTCCTCCCTTCTCCGCAGAAGTCCTTAAAATTTTGGCAGGTTTTTTGGCCCACCATCCCAATGTCCCAGCTAACATTGTGGGCAACTTTAATAACTACCTAAACTTCCAGCTAGATAAATTTACGATGGCTCACCCCAATCGATTAAAGGCGGACGGCCCGACACCATTTGCCAATCTTCTAGCGGAGATGGGACTACATGATGTCTGGCGCCTAAAAAACCCTCACTCTAAGACTTATTCCTGCCACTCTGCATCACACAGGGGCTTCTGTTTCAGCTTTTATTGCTGATGCGCAGTATGAACCGAGGACAGTCTCTGACCACTCGCCATACTGGGCCACTGTAACTACCCCTGGCCCCAGCAAGAGGAAACAATGGAAAATAAATCCAGTCTGGCTCTCCTTATTTCCTACACCAGACCCAGTAATTACCGCTCTTGCGGATTTTATCACCAATAATAAAAACACAGCGTCCTCAGGTATGTACTGGGACGCCCTTAAGGCCTTTCTCAGAGGCCAGTTCATAAAAACAATTTCCTCCATAAAGACTAAGACCAAGGCCTGGGAGCTATTTGTCCTACAGGAACTAAGAGAGGCGGAGTCAGGGTACACAACACACCCAACTGACCAGACCGAACGGAGATGGTCGGAAGCACAAAAGTTGGCCAACTACATGACAAAATCGAAAGCAGAAAACAAACGTTTCTTTTTGCAACAAAAATACTATTAGGAGGGGGAGAACACCGGACACATGCTAGCCATGATGGCCAAGTCCAGTAGAGGTCCCTCCTTCATAGCGGTGGTCCAGGACACCTTGGGCAAGGTAGTGACTACTCACCCAGGGGTGATGACGACATTCCTAGCATTCTATATAGAAGTGTACTCCTCCAAGGTCTCCTCCGCTCCCACAGATATCCGGGACTTCCTCTCCGGGTGCACTCTGCCTTGCCTCGATCGGTCTGATAGGGACATGTTAAATGCCCCCCTCACAACTGGCAAATTACTAGAGGCTCTGGCCCTCTCCCTCCCTGGTAAATCTCCAGGGGCGGACGGGCTGCTGGCAGAGGTCTACAAAAAATATGCTGACACCTTGCTACCTCAATTAAAGCAGACCTTAATGGAGGCCCTAGAACTAGGTCAATTGCCCCCATCTATGACGGAGGCTACTATAATTCTAATACCCAAGCCAGGTAAAGATCCCCTCCCCCCGGACTCCTACAGGCCCATCTCCCTGCTAATGACGGACGTGAAACTTCTGGCTAGAGTATTGGCTACTTGTCTAGCATCTGTCATACAAAAGCTCATTTACAGGGATCAGTCAGGGTAAATTCCCTCCAGATCCACAGCACTAAACATAAGACTTGTGTTCCTCAATCTGCAGGTCCCAGTAGACAACCCTGGTAATAGGGCAGTACTATCCCTCGACGCTGCCAAAACTTTTGACAGCGTTGAGTGGCCATACCTGTGGGAGGTCCTGGAAAGGTTTGGATTGGGGGATAACTTCATTAGATGGGTCTAGCTGCTCTAACATACCACTTCTTGTTTTACCTGTTACCAAAGGTGTTACCAAAAGCTGAACATCCCTCCCAGAGATTACAAAAAGAAATATCCAGATGCCCAAGTCAGGATCTTACAAGTATGCATTTTGTCTGTATGGACATGTTTTTTGGATGTCCAGTGGCAAATGCTACTGCAAAGGCCACAGTAAAAAGTGTTATCAGAAGTAGTTTGTAAGTACAGAGTGCCAGGGAGTACAGAGAGTAACAGAGGAAATCATTTTTTATAGGAGAGTCCTTACTAGAAGTTTTGAGGTTTTATTTTTACACCCCCTACTGTCTACAATGTATCAGACAAAGTAGAGTAAGAAACTAGAAAACTTTTGCCTGAATGTTTTCTTATATTTTATGAAGCCCCTAAGGGGGATGTTGGACTCTCTCCCTATGGGATTTGGTTTGGGAGTGTTACTCACTTGCTTATATTTTGTCTCAGCAGCTGAAGTCCTTCATTCGGATCTCATAGAGAATGTTGCTGATCTTTTAAGGTTTTTGACAAACTCATTTATGTGTTTTCTCCCCAATTCCAGATCCTAAAAGTTTGGAAGGATCTAAAACTAAAGCCAGGTGACTTGTGGATTTTTAAGAGACATTTATATATAAGGAAATGTTTGGAGACTCAATACAGCATCTATTTCATGTACAGTTTTTGCAAAACTTGAAGGAAAAGTCACCTGGATCCACACCAGACACTGCAAAAATGACTAAATTAAAGAAATCTCTGTGTTTGATTTGTTTCCCTCTTGTGATCACAGTCTAGGGTACTTTTTGATTCAGTTACTTTAATTGTAAGGGATATATATATATTTGAAAAATAGTTTAGCCATGTTGAAGTCATATTTGTCTTTTGTATGTCTTCCATTTTATGTAGAATTGTCAGTGTTTACATATGCTGATAAGTCAGCATGCCAACAATTAAGCTAGAAGGCCATTCTGGCCACAGGAGTGTACAGCCAGTACTCTGTAAATATGTCTTATCAATCATTTGTTTTTCACAATGAAAAGTCATTTGGTAATGAAAAAGTTGCTCAGCTATTATTTTCTCCACAATGGAGTTTTTGCCTCTTTGGCCAGGACTACCTCCACCTAAGCGTGTGAAGGTTCCAGGTTAAAGGTGATAGCAGGTATGGTTAGTGATCAAAATATTGATC
This sequence comes from Lithobates septentrionalis, assembly GCA_037952835.1. Taxonomy (NCBI): domain Eukaryota; kingdom Metazoa; phylum Chordata; class Amphibia; order Anura; family Ranidae; genus Lithobates; species Lithobates septentrionalis. The sequence goes on from JBBDGP010002974.1 coordinate 1,084,167, forward strand.
AAAAGAGGGGAGACTGTAATGGAAATTTGTAAGTTCTGTATATAATTGTATTCTATTTTGTATGTATTGCACACTGCCCTCACTGTGCACACAGCACTAATAATGTTTTCAGTGAATGTTTACATTCTTTTGAGTCCTGATTAGAATAAGCCTGCCTATGTAACGCCCCTTGTTACCATAAACGTACAATTGTAATATTAATGTGATACCTACGTAATCATGTGCATAAAAACCTTCAATTGCGTCATAATAAGGCAGAACAGTAATTTGGAAAGATGCTGAGCGTATCTTTTGTGTCTGTTCCCTACTGCAGTAGTTATTATTAATTTGGAACCACTAATCAATATGAGGATAGGAGTTGCCTATCATCAATTCAACCGAGTCAACACTAACCCCACAGCCAGATTACGAATTAATGGTGCTTGCGCTGACCCTTTCCATCTTTGCAGAGGCACGAGTCAGGGGTGCCCATTGTCGCCCCTGTTGTTCGCTTTAGCCCTGGAACCATTGGCGGAGACAATGAGAGAATCACCATTGATATTTGGATTTGTGAGAGGCCCTATGGCTGATAAAATATTGTTATATGCAGATGACACTCTCCTATATTTAAGAGATACATCCACCTCACTGCATAACGTGATGTCCCTAATCACGAAGTTTGCCCATTGTCGCCCCTGTTGTTCGCTTTAGCCCTGGAACCATTGGCGGAGACGGTGAAAGCATCACCATTGATATCCGGATTTGTGAGAGGTCCTATGGCTGATAAAATATCGTTATATGCTGATGACACTCTCCTATATTTAGGAGATACATCCACCTCACGGCATAACGTGATGTCCCTAATCATGAAGTTTGGCACCTTTTCTGGCTTCTCCGTAAACTGCAGTAAGTCAGCCCTCCTACCCTTGGATGAGCTCCCAACATTATTGCCAGACGGCGCCCAGTCTCTTCAAGTTGTCTCCTCCTTTAAGTATTTGGGGGTTTAGGTTACCCCAGACACCTCCAGATACCTGACCCTCAATTTACGCCCTATCATCACTAAGCTACAAGCCAAATGCAGTGCCTGGTGCAAGCTACCCATATCAATCACTAGTAGGGCCAATCTTATAAAGATGGTGTGGGCACCCCAGTTATACATACTGCATAACTCCCCGCAATGGATCCCACGTAGATGGTTTACACGCATTGACACTATATTTAGAAGCCTACTCTGGGAAAAAAAGATCGCTAGAATCGCTATAGTAAGGACCAGGGGGGGAGCTGCCAGTCCCCAACATGAGACTTTATTTTCTAGCCTCACAGCTTCAACATCTGGGTGGCTGGGGAGCTTACTATTCTCTGGAGCACAAGGCCTCTCTGCCACTTCACATCTTGAGGCAGATCTCCACCAGCTCCCTAAATCTATGCCTACCATACATTTACTATCCAAAATATGGGCCCTCATCAAACACAGTCTGGGCATGACGGGCATCACTGTCCACATCCCACTGTGGCAGGGGTTTCAGTCCTGGGAGGCTAAGGGCATTCATTACATATCACAACTCTATAACCAGATCATCTTTATATCCTTCACTTTTTATAGATACCTCCAACTTCGCCATGCTTTACAATCGCAGACACAACTGGTCAGGCTGGAACGCATTGGAACACCCATTAATAACTGGCATAGTTAACGCACAGAATAAAAAAGGCATGATCTTGCAGATATAAAGCACACTCTTATCAAGGACACAGGATGCAGCCAAACTACCATTTAGACATAGGTGGGAACAAGACCTAGGAGAGATTGGGGGCGAAGACTGGGAACTATGTTTACAGTCTCTGCCAACAGCATCGGTGTCGCCATCGTATAGGCTCTCCCAGCTATTCATCCTGCACGGAACTTATCGCACCTCGGTGTTGCTTCACAGATGGGGCAGGAGGGAGCCTATGGAGACCTCATACACTTGCTTTGGCTGCCCCAAACTCTTCAGATATTGGAGGTCTGTAACTAATACCATATCATCTGTCTATCAAGCCACTATATCGCTACACCCCGTCACCTGCTTGTTAGGTGCGGTTAATGAGGAATTCTTTACCCCTCCAACAAATGTGGCTGTTTTAAGATTATTGTATATTGCCCGCAAGCAGATAGCTCATTTATGGCTATCACCGCACAGCCCAACAACGAAACAGTGGACTGAGCAGGTAAATAACACTCTAATAAAAGAAAAGAAAAGCTGATGTATCAACACAGAAACGTGGTTAAAAAAATTCTATAAAATATGGCAGCCTTGGCTGGACACCCCAGGCCTGGCACCACCCCAGCTAGTTCTCAATTGACTACTTCAAATTTAAATCCCTAGATCCCTAAAACAATTGCTTATCACTCTGACCAGATCACAATAAGTTTAAGGTTTTGAGTCTGATCATGGGACAATTGATTATTCCAAGTATCCCCTCTATTACTGATTGACCAGCGGTATTTACCGCTGCAACCCAATATGGTCTTGGTTGTGCCAAGAGGCTTCAGTTGGTTTGCTTTCCCATTGGAAGGTAGTTGGTTCAATCTCAGTACCCTAGTGTATATGACTACCAGTGTGTCACTTAATCTGTTATCTGCTTATCAATTGAACGTACGGTGCTAAAAACAAGGAATGGGCTCATTGGTCATAGATACTTTAACAGAAAGGTCATATCCTGGTTTTAAGTGCCTTATATCACCATCTGTATGCTATACTGTTATTGTTGTACACCCTGAAGAGATGTTCCTATGTCTGTTCTTATTGTACCTCTGATTTTGTGACACAATAAAAACCTTTCTGATTAAAAAAAACACAAAAAAACCCAAAAAACATATAGAGCACAATCAAGTATACATTGCTTTACTGCATTATAACCAAACTCTGGGGTCTACTGTTATTATGGAACGTTCCTATCTCCTTCTAGATTCCATGTAGTTGTATCAAGGTTATATACAGTTGCAATAATTTATTTCTCGGCTGATATGTTGATGTGGGTTTTAATATATGTCTTTTTCATATTTTATATATATATATACATACATATATATATATATATATATATATATATATATATATATATATATATATATATATATATATATACTCTGTTTTTGTTGTGCCTAAAAAGTCCAAGCTCTTGATACCCAAACTCTTCTCAAGCTAATCAGGACGTGGCACTTTTTACTATGTGGAGTATCCACAGTACCACTCTGTGATGATACAGTATTTGTTGGCTAATCAGGATAATTGCCAGAACTCCGGCTGCAAGGCTCCAATCTCCGGCAGCCTGCTGACTGATCGGAGTGATGTCACTGTCACTCTCTGCAGTAAGAGAAGAGATTGGATTGGATAGCAGGAGGATGCTACTGGTGGAGTAGAGAGCTGTGGGGGAGGAGTCTGTTCTGTCCTTTTCAATAGCAACTCAGTGTGGGTAGGAAGAGGACAACAGGGGAAGGGGTTTGTTCTCTTAGTCTTGGTCTATTTTGTGGAACATTTTTCTTGACCAGTGATATGGTGAGGTGAAGGTGTCCTTCATTTGCTGGCAGGAGTTCTTTAAGAAGGTCAAAAAAGTAGGGTGGGGTGGGTGGACCATCAGAGATATAGAGCCCCTATGAGCCCTAAAGCCCCCTCTTACCTCAGAGCCTTACAGCCTGACTAACCCCTTCAGAGCCCCCACAGCCCTTCAACCCCACTAACCTCTCAGAGTTGTTCAGTCCTATTACTTCCTAAGATCCCCTTAAAGTCCTTCATCTACACTTCCTCCTCAGGGGTCCCAGAGCCCTTCAGATGAAGTAAACTCTTTAGAGGCTCCCAGAGTCCTTTAGTCCCACTACCTCCTCAGAGACATTTCAGCTCCTCTAGTTTATTTAGAACCAGTTGCAGAACTATTATGGTCGCAAAGGTCACATGTGCAACCAGGAAAGGGTCTTGCTGCCGGAGTAAAGGGTCCCAGGTTCAGGGGAGGCTCTCCTGGTGATCGCCAATTAGGATTGCTGAGAACAGAGTGTGCAGCACATTCAGCCTTTGCAGAGCCCCCCTTGCTGTGTCTGATGTGCTCCCAACACGGGCACAGCGCCCCCCAACATCAGCCAACTCCTATCCCCGCTCCTCCTCCACCAGACATAAGCTCCAAGTTCTCCATACTGAGCAGACTCTGAGGGACCCGTCACTGATGCCAGCTGCAGCGCCCGGCGTCTGGTGAGTGCCTGTATGTGGGGGTCCTCGGTGTGTGTGGGGCCCTTGAGATGTGTGTGTGGGGGGGGGGGGGGGGAATCAATTCTCTGCACATTTCCAACTCCTCTCCTACCTCTACCAGCTGCTCTCTGAAGTTTCTGTCCAGCCTGATGCCCCCCCCCCCCCCAACACCTATGTGCCCCTTCCAGGGCTGCCCATATTATTGCCCCTTCATCTGTCTCACCCATTCCTATCCATCCTCATCCTTCTGCCACCCCTGCCCATAACCCCCTCTGACTGGCACCACCAGTACAGACCCCTCCCCCATTCATGCACCTCATCTCAGCCTTTGTCATCACTTGGGAATCTCAGTGGCTGCAATGTGCCATGTTTGGGGTCACCGAGAACAAGGAGCCTCGCTGGGCGCTGGTGGAGGTGACCCCGGTGTGTGTAAATAGAAAATAAGATCTTATTACCTCCTCTGCTGTTACTTCCAGCAATGTCTTCTACTTCCTGCCGCATGGAACGTCTTGTCTTTATTCCAAATTACTTCCTGTTTGTATCTGAAATCACTTCCTATTTGTATCTGACATCACTTCCGGTCTGTATCTGACATCACTTCCTGTCTTTATTCCATGGAAACTTCCTGTCTGGATATGAGTGAGATCACCATCTTGTGGAGTTCAGAGGAACTGCAGCCCCGAGAATCCTATCATAGTAACCACTTCTCTTTAAGATATCTTACTGAATTACCACAGAAGTTCAAATATAACACAAAAAAAAAAAATAAAAGAAGAAAAAATAGATACAGTTCTATTGTAACCAATTGTTTAACAAAGATATTTTTATTACATATAGAAAAGTCTTAAAGACACAGAACACAAATTAACAACCAATGTATAGCTAATAAAACAGATACCCCAAAATGGATCGTTTTGGTGAAGAAAATGCAAAAATACATCCAAAAGCATACAAATATATATCAATTCACTCATAATGAAGATGTTAAACATAAATTGCAAGGATGTAATGTTCACCTAGGAATGGTGGTGGAGATCTCCCAAAGTAAGAACACCTCCTTGAATGTTTATATACTGTAAATAAAATTATTAATCCCGGAGTGAAAAAGAACAGTAAAGCAATAAATAATATATAGACTGGGTCATCCACTTCATCCATAAAGATTCAAGATCTTCTAGATCACATAGAAGGAGGACTCATTGATGATTTCATACATTTGTTTGGAAGGATAGAAGAATCATCAGAAGGGATCATGTAGGATGACAGGAAAGTCTCCTGACTGGTGAGATCATCCAAACATAATGATTACATCCATGAACTGGAGCTCCTTGGGGTGATAAAGCCAATCTGTAAACACTGTGTAGACTTTATCCAAGAACTCAGCACACTCCAGGTGTGGAGAAAGTCTCAAGGTGGATTTAGCCTGTCATTTATCATGGGTAGAAATGTCCACACATGGACTTCCACAGGGACCACCGAGACTACATATATAAAATGTACAGTGTCCCCAGGACTCCAGGTGGATTTAGACTGTAATTAACTGCTTCCTGTCAGGCCTATAGCAGAATTATGGCTGAGTGGGAGCTCTCCCATCCTGTGTGAACATCATACGAAGTATTCCAAGTCTAGTAGCCATGCTGCAGCTCCACCAGATGACAGATCATTGTATCGGGCTGGTCCCAGCACTATGTGTTCTCTGTGACCAATCACAGCGATCACATGACAGTTGTACACAATGAATGGCTTTCATTCATAGTCATTCACAGTGTACAATTGTGACGATCTCTGTGAATGGTCACAGTGATCACATGGTACAGACAGGGCCTATCACATCTGTACTATGTGATAGCTGTGACCAATCACTGCTATCACAATAGTACACCCTGTGTCATTCATAAAAATGATTTCTTATAAAAGTGATCATCAAAAAATAAATAAAACCCTGATCACCTCCCCAGAGTAGTACAGGGTCAATATGTTAACACTGCATGTGTCCCTATGTAAAAAAAAAAAATTAAAAAACGATAAAATTTGAAAATAAGTTATTTTATTTTTTTTTACATACTGCAACCAGTCAGCATCCCTAGTCACCACCACACCAGTCATATGATGGTGCTGTACTGCTCTGGTGATATAAAAATAAAAAATTGTAAAAAAAAATAAAATTATTCTTTATTTTCCATAAAATTGTGTGTAGCAAGGACTCCGGGCCTCCTTTGGTCTATTGAGAACCTCCAGGGCCAGAGATAGCTGACATCCTTCTGAATATGGTGGGTTGGAAGGCATAGTGGATGCAAGGTAGTTAAAGTTATTGGGCACCAGACACTTCTTGAATGCAAAAGAGATTTTATTTCTCTTAACAGAACTTTTGGGAGAGAGGGTTAGGGCCAGGACACCCTTAGGTAGTTGCAAGATTAATTGGCAGACTCCGAGACCTCAAAAGGAGGACAGCCATGCAGGGAAAGGCATCCAGAAAGACACTACATCTGCATGTATAGGAATGCTGTCTCCTATGGAAACAGTCTTTAACAGCTCCTAACACAAAGCATAACAGTTCTTTCACTTCATCTACAATCACTCCTTGTAGTTCTTCAGCCCACTGAGCTCCCGGTCTCTCTCACTAGACCCTCTGATTTACGGACACCGAATCCCTTGAGCTCCCCCAATCTTCACGGTGGTATCTTCCTCAAGCGTCACCCCCGCCTCTCTGCTGGATCCCTAGCTTGGCACTCAAGATACCTCTCAAGTTTCACCCCACTGGCCTGCTCGGTCCCTGGCTTGACACACAAGGCTGCTCTGCAAGCGTCACCTCCGCTGGCTGGGTCCCTGGCTTGATACCCACTGAAGCTTCCCGATTCTTTACCATCCCCGGTTGGTGAGAATACTGCTCTGGTACTTCTTCAGTTACTCACTATGGTCCCTGGAAACAAGGCGGACAGTCCCTTACTGGTGACAGTTTACCCTCTACCTCTGACCACAACAAGTTCTCCAGAACCGTCACTTCTGGTTGGACTGCAAGCCGCAAACTCAACCCTGCGCTGCTCTCTTGCTTCTGGATAGGACCTCAGACAGCCTAGCAGCCAGATGTGCCCGGGATAGGCCCAATCTCCAGCCTAGCAGCCCGGGCAATACAACACATGTCCACCTAGACAGCCGTCCAGGTGGCACAGAACACCATTCACCTGACTCCACCCAAATATATAGGCTCTCCCAACAGGCCATGGGCTTCAAGAAAACCCTTGCCCATTGGCTGAGACACCCCATATACCCATAATCTGACCTTGTATTGCCCTTCTTGTATCGAATACCACCAGGTACCTGGCCACCTAGCGGCAGAAGAGAAAAGTGCAGCAATGACAGACTTAGGGAGAAATGAATTGTTTTCTGGCAATTAACTAAGGTAGCTACTGCTGACAGGTCAATTTAGGAGCATCCCTGCCTAAACTCCAGGGTTCTACATGTGAAAAAAACAACAACTTCAAAACACTCAGCATGCCCCTTACTAAATACCTTGGACTAGCTACTTTCAAAAAAAAGGGGTCATTTGGTGGGTATTTGTACTGTCCTGACTTTTTAAGGGCCTCAAGAAATGGGATTGCCATCAGCACATCTGGATTGATCAAATTTTAAATATATATACCATAGTTTGTAGACTCTATAACTTTCCCACAGACTAAATATTAACTAAATACACTGATTTTGGTTATTTTTACCAAAGAAATGTTGCAGAATACATTTTGGCCTAAATTTATGAAGAAATATTTTCTATTTACAACATTTTATAACAGAAAGTAAGAAAAACATGTTTTTTTTAATATTTTCTTGTGTATATAACATAAGATAAAAAACTTAGTGGTGATTAAGTACCACCAAAAGAAAGCTCCATCTGTCTAAAAAATATGATAAAAATGTAATTTGGGCACAGTGTTGTATAACTGAGTAATTGTCATTCAAAGTGTGACAGCGCTGAAAGCTGAAAATTGGTCTGGGCAGGAAGGGGGTGAAATCCCATATATAAGGATTTCTACAGGGATCACCAAGACCATCTATGCATGGCTTGGATGTCACCCATATTACTAGGTGACCATAAATCAGATGACCATAGAAAGATATAAAAATCCACTCACTGTCATGGATCTTCAGATTGAAGGAACTTCCTTCCAGTCACTCCATTCATTTTTTGCACATAAGGACCACGTTGGTGTTTGTGGATCAGTAGCAAAAAATGGGAGCATAGGGGGAGAGGGGGGGAATAGAAGAAGGAGGAATGGATATTGGGTATTCCCCTTCATGAGACTTTAAAGGCACTTTACTCATATGACAATACAGATAGGTAAAAAAAAGGTGTTTTATTAATATCTATAACAATTAAAAACAGTAAATACAGAATGTACATGGCCTATGCTACTAAAAGTACACCAACTGCAATGTAGGCGATGAAAGAAAATTACATTTTCTACCCGTTTCAGAGTTAAATTGCACCTCCTTCATCAGGGATAAGGAAGATGCCAATTATCTATAATAGAATACAACATCAGAAACAATATATACTGTACTGTATATACTAACAATGCATTGATATAAACAGTAATAGATCTCAAACTTACAGTCATTTGCATGGTGTACATGTGAACATTCGGTGTTAGATTAAAAAACAGACATGGTCTCAAAGGATTCCGCTCACTCCACCCCTGTCATGGATGTCAGATAATATAAACTGTATGGAAAAAGAAGGAGGAGGAAGAGGAAGGAACCTTAGTCAAGGAGGGGGAATAGGAAGGGAGGGGGGAGGGAAGAGAGGTGCTCCATAAATGGGGGTATTCACTTAAAGTGTAACCACACAAGCACGGGGGGGGGGGGGCAGTAGACAGGGGATAGAACAAGATATGCACAGGGTGAACAAACAATAGATGAAAGTGACTTTACATTTTTCATCCTTTCCAAAGTGATCTTCTCTGCTGCTATGGTTCTTCTTTCTAATGCCGTGTACACACGATCGGAATTTCCGACAACAAATGTTCGATGTCAGCTTGTTTTAGGAAATTCCAACTGTGCGTAGGCTCCATCGGACATTTGCTGTGTGAATTTCCGACAACAGTCTTACACACCGCAACTCCGATCTAGGTAAAGAGTCTCTGACAGAGACTATTTACCACGTCATCAGCCATGTCCAATCACGACTGATCACGATGTAAATAGGAAGAGCCGGTGATCGGCTTTTCCTCACTCGCGTCTGACAGACGCGAGTAGAGGAGAGCCGATCGGCTGCTCTCCTGATGGGGTGGGTCTGTGCTGATTGTTTATAAGCACAGCCCCCCCTCAGATCCCGCCCAGGACCACCATCATGCCGCCCAGGACCACCAGGATGGCCATCCACACTAGACCACCAGGTATGCTCCCCCTAGACCCCCAAGGAAATACCAATCTGTGCCCAGGCAGCTGCCAATCAGTGCCCAATCACAATGCCTACCACTGCCAGTGCCACCAGGGATGCCTATCAGTGCCGCGTATCAGTGCCCTTCAGTGCCACGTATTAATGCCCATCAGTGTCGCCTATCAGTGCCCAGCAGTGCCGCCTATCAGTGCCCAGCAGTGCCGCCTATCAGTGCCACCCATAAGAACCCATCTTTGCAACCTTTCAGTGCCCATCAGTGTCGCCTATCAGTGCCCACCAGTGCCACCCATCAGTGCCGCCCATCAGTGCTGCACACTGTAGTCCACAAAAAGCATATCCAAATCAGGACTGTTGCAATAATTGTGTAGAGAAATTCAAATGAACATTTCTTACAGTGTCATGGTGGTACATCTACTGGTCTGACGGTTATGTTTTTTTTTTGCCCTGAACCTAACTGACCGTAGAGGTGACTATGACACTGTACTACTTGGCAAGGAAAAATCCTGGATATTCAGGTTAGGAACATTACAGCCTAAAGGACTGAACAATGAGCTAAGTCTCAGGGTTTTTCTAGAGCATTAGACAAATATGATATCATCTTTGGTCCCTAAACGGGAATATTTGATCTTCGGCTCTACCGATGATAGGTATAAAAACCTAGGCACTCAACCTCATTAAGCTCTATTTAGAATTTTTAAATTAGAACATTATCCTGTGTAGACATGAGACATGCATAAATGTATGAACAAACAGATTGATAATGCTGTAAACATCTAACTGTCTTCATTTCCCCTGTGTTTTAAATTTTACAATATGATTTGTCACCACAAGATGAGCCCTAGAATGAAGTTCTGACATTTTTTATGCTGATTGGGCATCTGCCCTTCAAAAAGATGTGGATATCGAACGGCGTACATCCTGAAATGCGTTGACATAGGCTTCACCATGCATTCCAGCAAGCAAGCACAGCTTTAAGCCGCTCGCATGGACTGATTGGATGAGTTCATAGTACATTCACTGACGGGTTCCTTGACCTGACGTATCAACGTCTGTCAAGCTACTCACCAAGGCCGAGATGCTGAGAGCGGCTACCCTTGCAACTGAGTGCACTTTACCCCTGGAGGTGGGACAGAGGGTATAGGGCACAAAGAGGCATGAGTCACCAGCAGGTAGATGGACTTGAGTGGGGATCACAGGTAAAGCTGGTATACCGTGCAGTGGTAGGCTTGGCACCAATCTGGAGTAATAGGCCCGTCTGGTACTCTATCCCAACAGATCCGGAAGTAGAGACAGGGGATAAGTCCTTGGAGAAAGCCAGGGGTCAAACACAGGTAATCTGCGCCGTCACGCTGTATTGCACACCAGCATGCGCCGGAGAGCCATTCTACCAGGCACACGCGAAAGTGCGGATACTGGCAAGTCCGGGTTCTGCTATTTCTCGGACAGTGCCCCCCAAGGGGCAGCCTCCACATGCCCAACTAAGCCAGTACTCCTGGGTATCTTTTGTGGAAGGCTTGTACCAAACATGGGGCATGTAAGTTATTCGAAGGTTCCCAAGAGTTATCTTCTGGGGGGTACCCCTTCCATTTAATAAGATACTGGATTTGTCCACCCCTTTTTCTACAGTGCATTATAGCCTCCACCTCAAACTCGTTTTGTCTTCAATTTCAACTGGAGGAGGTGGTAATTCTTCTCTTCCTGAAAAAGGGCTGCAGACCACTGGTTTCAGCAATGATGCGTGGAAAACATGATGTACTTTTCAGGTGCTAGGTAGAGCTGATTCAAAAGCCACAGGATTCACCACTCTCTTAACTTTGAAGGGGCCGATGAATTTTGGGCCCAATTTCCGTGGTGGACATGGTAGCCTAAGATTAATGGCAGAAAGCCAAACCTTGTCTCCTACTTTGAAGGTCGGGTTACTCCTTCTCTTCCTGTCATAGTACCTTTTGTAGCTGTCCTGAGCCTTCTGCATAGCTTTCTGGATCTGTTGAAAATTTGTTTGAATTAAACTTATTCGGTCTTGTATGGCAGGGACTGAAACTTCAGGGATAGAATCAGGAAGGAAGGAGGGGTGAAACTCATAATTGGCCCAAAAAGGAGTTTGATTGGTGGCTGTGTGTATGGAATTATTGTAGGTAAACTCGGCACAAGGAAGAAGAGAAGCCCAGTTGTCTTGGGAGCAAGAACAGAAGCAGAGAAGGTATTGTTCTAAGGTCTGATTCGTCCTTTCTGTTTGGCCATTACTTTGAGGGTGATATGCTCAGGAAAGGCAGGTTTTGATTTCTAAAGACTTGCAGACGTCCTTCCAGAATTTGGAAGTAAATTGAACTCCCCTATCTGACACGATATTGTTAGGTCCTCCGTGAAGCCTCACCACTTCTTTAATGAATATGTTTGCTGTATCCAAGGCAGAGAGAGTGCCAACCATGGGCAAAAAGTGTGCCATTTTTGAAAGACGATCGACTATTACCAGAATGGTGGTGAACTCTTCAGAGGGAGGCAGGTCAACGATAAAGTCCATAGAAACTTCCCTCCAGGGTTGTTTAGGGATGGGTAAAGGTCTTAGGACGGGTGACCCTGCCCCCCTCTGACGTCACGGGGAATGCCACAGGGAAGTCCCCGTGTGTCAAAGGGGCGTGGTCACCGGGTTATTTAAGATTCGTCAGAAGAGGAGAAGCCTCACACAGCGGGAGCCTCCCATCATGGTGGATGCGGAGCGGCCCAGAAGACGAAGGGAAGAAGACGCCGCTGAGGAAGATGCCGGACGAGAACACCTGAGGAAGAACCAGAAGAAGAAGATGGAGGAAGAAACCGAAGGAAGATAGAAGATAGAAGAAAGAAGAAGCATCTAAAAAAAGGAATTGTCAAAAACTGTCTCTTGTCACTTTTTTTGTGAAATGGTAGGGGTACTTTTGTACCTCCTTACCATTTCACACAGGGGGAGGGCCGGGATCTGGGGGTCCCCTTGTTAAAGGGGGCTTCCAGATTCCGATAAGCCCCCCGCCTGCAGACCTCCACAACCACCGGGCAAGGGTTGTGGGGATAAGGCCCTTGTCCCCATTAACATGGGGACAAGATGTTCTGGGGGGCTACCCTTAAGCACCCTCCCAATGTTGAGGGCATGTGGCCTGGCATGGTTCAGGAGGGGGGGCGCTCTCTCTTTTCCTGTGGCCTGCCAGGTTGCGTGCTCGGATAAGGGTCTGGTATGGATTTTTGGGGGGACCCCACGCAATTTTTTTTTTAAATTTTGGCGTGGGGTTCCCCTTAAAATCCATACCAGACCTGAAGGGTCTGGTATAGATTTTGAGGGGGACCTCACGCCATTTTTTAAAAAAAATTTGGCCGGGGTTCCCCTTAATATCCATACCAGACCTGAAGGGCCTGGTATGGAATTTAGGGAGACCCCCCACGTCATTTTTTTTTTTTTTAATTTTGGTTCAGGGTTCCCCTGTGGGGAATTCCCATGCCATTTTTATCAATGAACTTTTATGTGTATTGTCGGACCGGCAATTCATTAATAGCCGCAAGTAGTTTTAAATGACTTTTTTTCCTTTGAAATGTCATTTTGCTGTCAGACTGTTCTAAACACGGGAAACATGCGCCCCTTTACAGGCATACTATAAAAAAAACCCAGATACGAAATATTAAAGGAATATTACACTTTTATTGTTTTACTTTAAGCATTATTAAAATCACTGCTCCCGAAAAAACGGACGTTGTTAAAACTTTTTTTTTGCATTGATCCATGTCCCCTGGGGCAGGACCCAGGTCCCCAAACACTTTTTATGACAATAACTTGCATATAAGCCTTTAAAATGAGCACTTTTGATTATTCATGTTCGTGTCCCATAGACTTTAACGGTTTTCGCGTGTTCAAACAAATTTTTGCCTGTTCGCATGTTCTGGTGCGAACCGAACAGGGGGGTATTCAGCTCATCCCTAACTGTGAGTACTTTTTTCACATGGATTTGCTGCAGCTCTAATGTGGTAGAAAAGATGAGGATATCGTCAAGGTAAACGATTACGAAGTTGTCCAGGTACTCTTGGAAAATGTCGTTTACCAGATGTTGAAATGTGGCAGGGTCATTGCACAGCCCAAACGGCATCATCAAGTATTCAAAGTGTCCAAACCTGGACCTGAAGGCTGTCTTCCATTTGTCCCCTGCATGAATCCGAATGAGGTTGTAAGCACCTCGTAAGTCTAGTTTGGTAACGATTAGGGTAGTTCGGAATCATTAAAACAGTTCTGGGATGAGAGGAAGCAAGTAGCGATTTTTAATGGCAATTTTGTTGAGTTCTCTATAGTCCACCCAAGGTCTTAAGGTGCCATCTTTTTTTCAACAAAGAAAATACCCGCTCCAGCCAGGGAAGAGGATGGGCGGATGAAGCCATTTGTTCGAGATTTTCATCAATGTAATGCCCCGTACACACGGTCGGATTTTCCGACGAAAAATGTTCGATGGGAGTTTGTTGCCAAATTCCAACCGTGTGTAGGCTCCATCGGACATTTTCCATCGGAATTTCTGTCACAAAAAAATTGAGATCTGGATCTCAAATTTTCCGACAACAAAATCCGTTGTCGTAAATTCCGATCGCGTATACACAATTTCGATGCACAAAGTTCCACGCATGCTCGGAATCAAGCAGAAGAGCCGCACTGGCTATTGAACTTCATTATTCTCGGCTCGTCGTATGTGTTGTACGTCACCGCGTTCTTGGCTATCGGAATTTCCGACAAGATTTGTGTGACCGTGTTTGAGCCAACATTCGTCAGAAAAAATCAATGGATTTTGTTGTCGGAATGTCCGGTCGTGTGTACAGGGCATAAGACCGGAGGGCTTCTAACTCGGTTTCAGATAATGGAAATATATAGCCAAAAGAAATCTCAGAGCCTGGTAAAAGTTTAATAAGACAGTCATAAGGCCGATGAGGTGGCAATCCGTCGGCTTTCTTTTTATCAAAGATGTCCATGAATTTGTGGTAAGCCAGGGGAACATGCTGAAGGTTATCAGGTACAGGTTGTATAGTCAGGCAGGAGGCTGATTCACTGGGAACTGGAACAAAGCAATGTTGAGAGCAGTAGGCAGAAGATAAGGAGACTTCTTTCTTACTCCAATTAATCTGAGGGTCATGGGCTTGTAACCACGGGAGTCCCAAGATGATGGGGAACATATGATGTCAAAGCAAAGAGACTCCTGATGGCCGGAGTCTGTGATGGTGAGAATGGGTCTAGTTTCTTGGGTAACAGGTCCCGGGCAGGGTAGGGACCCATCAGCCAAGTGTATCTGGAGGCTTTGCTTCTTGTCTTGAAAAGCGATATGCAGTCTTCGGGCCAGGGATGCATCCAAGAAGCAGCTGCATGCCCCAGAGTCAATGATGGCCAATAGCCAGATCTCCTCTTCCATCATCTGTAGGGGGACAGGGAGGACAAGGTGAGATTGAGCAGAACCAGCGGTCTAATGGGGCGTACACACGGTCGGACTTTTCAGCTACAAAAGTCCGACAGCCTGTCCGACAGACTTTCGACGGACTTTGGGCGGACTTTCGACGGACTTGCGGCGGACTTTCTAACGAACAGACTTGCCTACACACGATCACACAAAAGTCAGTCGAATTCATACGTGATGACGTACACCGGACTAAAATAAGGAAGTTCATAGCCAGTAGCCAATAGCTGCCCTAGCGTGGGTTTTTGTCCGTCGGACTAGCATACAGACGAGCGGATTTTTCGACCGGACTCGAGTTTGACGGAAAGATTTGAAGCATGTTTCAAATCTAAAGTCCGTCGGATTTGAGGCTGAAAAAGTCAGTTGAAAGTCCGGAGAAGCCCACACACGATCGGATTTCCAGCCAGCTTTAGTCCGTCAGCGTCCGTTGGACTTTTGTAGACGAAAAGTCCGACCGTGTGTACGCGGCTTAAAAGTTCATGGCATACCGTGGACGTGACTTATTGGGTCTCACTGGACAGTTACGTAAGAAGTGGCCTGCTCCTCCACAGTAAAGGCACAGGTTGGCTTGTCGCCGGCATTGTCTTTTGTCAGGAGCGAGTGGGGACCGGAATAGACCCAGTTGCATAGGTTCACATTCAGAGGTGGAAGAAGAGGGAACAGGGGAAGATGAGTTAACTGGAGGGATCCTGGGTAGCATCCAGGTAGGCCGTGAGGACTGGAAACATTCAGAGCGCCGTTCCCGCAAGCGCCTGTCTAATTTTATGGCCAAACTGAATCAAGTCTTCCAGGGAGGTAGGAGTTTCAACCCATGCCAGCTCATCTTTAAGTGCTTCTGAAGGGCCCTGACAGTACTGATATTTGAGAGCAGCCTCATTCCATCCTGTATCCGCTGACCATTTTTGGAACTCGACAGTGTAGTTATCCACTGGTCTTTTACCTTGAGACAGGGTGTGCAGGATGGTTTTGGTGGTGGCTGTGCACTGGGGATCATCGTAAAGTTGCGCCATAGACTCGAAGAAAGTTGCCACAGAGTTTAATAAGGGGCTTTTTTGCTCCAGGAGATTATGGGCCCATTCTTGGGGCTCTTCTGACAGCAAAGAGACAATGAACCCCACTTTTACTGTTTCAGTAGAGAAAATCCTAGGATGGAGGGCCAGATATAACAAAAATGCCCTTAACTTCTTTCAGTCCCCCGAGAACCGCTCTGGAGTGGGGACCCTTGGTTCAGGAAGTGTCATCACTACTGCAGGGGCTGTATTGGCCCGATCTTGTGAAGAGGATGCCCCACTGGAAGATGCCGGAACTGAATCTACAGAAGCAGGAGACACTGTCAGGTGCTGGAGACGGGCTTCAATTTGGAAATAGCCCTCTTGTAACCTCTAGACTGCATGTGTGAGAGCTGTAACCTGCTGGCACAGAGCCTCAAGGGGGGACCCCGCTCTTTCAGCCTCTGACATGGCTGGTTTGTACTGTCAAGGTATTTACCAAGGCAGAGATGCTGAGAGTGGCTCCCCTTGCAGCTAAGCGCACTTTACCCCTCAGAAGTGGACAGGGAACCCAAAATACTCAGCGGCTCTGGAGGAGGAGTAAATTCTGTGGTGTACGTTTTCTCAAACACTTAGTGGTCTATTAAAAAAAAAAAAAAAAATTAATGAATGTGACCAGCATTCGCTCAGCCGAAGTTTTGGTCATATTTTATTTCATATGATCATTGGCTCCATCTAGGGGCCATAATATTGTATTATGCTATTTTTATTGATAGTTATTTAAGGAAAATGTCCTCATTATGGCCACTAGATGGAGCTGGCAATCATAAGAAATCACTTTTACTAATTAAAATACAGGTAGTCATGTTTGTCACATTCGTCCAATTAATTTTCTATAAATAGACCCCTTAGTTTCCTCTGTCAGACATGGTGTCATACAGATAACTGAGGTCATACTCATGCACTTGTGAGTACAGTAGACACTGAATGAAATAATTTAAACTAAAGGGTTACCAAAACGCTGATATGGGCCTGATTAATAATGTGAAAAACTGGTTCAGCTGCAGCTATTTAAATGTGCTCTGTTGCCACATACAGAATAATACAATAAAAATAATAGTGTGCTTAAACCAAACTATAAATAATAATAAGTATTGCACAACAATATAATATTCGATACTCCAAAGTTATACATCATTGCGCAAGATTGCTGTGTTTTCATAAACCCCCAATAAATGTAGGTTATTTACTCACATTTGGTTAAGTTCTAAAATGGTCTTAAAACGATCAGTGGTGCACAAAGCTTTCCTCCTCACTGCACGTTCGGTATAGTGAAACAGCTCCTCCTGGCGTGTTGCATCACAGGTCACGTGACTTTCTCAAGGGAAATGAAGCCATGTCACATGGCTTCATTTCCCTTGAGAAAGTCACGTGACCTGTGATGCAACGCGTTGGGAGGAGCCAGTGACGTCACCTTCGGTGTTTCACTATACCGAACGTGTAGTGCGGAGGAAAGCTTCGTGCACCACTGATCGTTTTAAGAGCATTTTTTTAACTTAACCAAATGTGAGTGAATAACCTACATTTATTGGGGTTGCGCAATTATGTTTTTATCTCTGTGAGCAACCTTTTAGAATTCATCAAATTTGGGAGAAAACTGACCATTTGAACCACGGGAATCCACAAACTCATCGGAGTGGAGATCCATGATCTAGAGGAGTGTTATATGATGCATTAATTTCCTAAATCCATTTACTCTGTGTAGAGATTGTTAAGCAGAATAAAATTCTCAGTAAAATTACAAACTCCATAACAATAAAATAAATGACAACTTATTCACAGTCAAGTCACTAACAATCACCTACAGTATATGTAAGTCTGATTTATTGTAAGACATAGAGAGAGTTAGTTTAATATGATGTAACTAACTACACACTAAGTAGTACGACTAAAAATTTCAACCTAGGAAGACTTACAGAATATATTTTCATTCAGTAGGTACCATCTCCACTGTCTCAGTATACTAGTAGTTGGACTATACCAGCAGACAACAAAGTCCACACAATCAGATCTTCCCCTCAGTTTCAGTGTATGTCTATGGAAATCAGCTCTCCAAGGATCTTAAAGGCGAAGTTCCAGTCATATTTTTGTGTAGCTGCTGACTTTTACTAAACAGCCACTCACCTGTCCCACTGTCCAGCAGTGCACTCACCAGTGTTGTGTTGTCCCTGTGTCCTCCCTCGGCGGCGCCGGCATCTCTACTATGGGCACCTGGGTGTAACAGCTTGTGGCTTCACAGCCGGGTGCCCACTGCCCATGCATGAGCGGCGCTGCGCTCCATGACTGGTCCCAAAGTCTTCTAGGTCCTGTCATATGTTCCAGAAGACCTCAAGAGGGAGAGCTTCTGCTTCCAGTTGCCTCGGCGACCCGAACAGAAGTGGGAGCAGGTACCTGTCAAGTTTGGGTACCTGCTCCCCCCTCCTCCCCAATAGCTCAGTTTCACAAACAGGAGTCGAGGAGGAGGCCTTAAAGCAGAAGTTGCACTTTTGGGTGGAACTCTGCTTTAAGTTCTGATTTGTGATACTAAGTTCATCAGAAGTTCATTCTGAATATATCATTAAGAATCCATATTATTTATAATGAAATACAAAAAAAAAAACCTGACAATGTTTGTGGCATGTCTGGCATGGGTTACCCATCGGGTCTAATTCTTCTATTATGACAAAAAAATGTATTTAACCAATAAAAGGTAATGACTCTGGGAAGGACACAGGGGGACCTGGAGGAGACTGAAGGAGGACATGGGTGGACCGAAGGAGGAGCCGGATAGCCGGGAAGGACACAGGGGGACCCAGAGTAGGACACGGGGAGCACAGAGGAGGACAGACAGCGGTGATTGGTGTGGCTGCGGGGGCAGTTAAAAGCACCAATCTCCCTGACAGCCATGGGAGAGAGAGGAGGAGAAGAGGCTGTCAGAAAAGCTATACAGGGAGATCAGTGCTTGTAAATCCTCCCCACTGCCACACCGATCACCCCTGTGGCTGCCCAAGTATCAAGACAAGCATCAGAATATTTACACGAGTACAGGTACTCCTGCAAATGCTCTGTATCAACACCAATACTAGTATCGGTATCAGTGCAACCCTAGTAATATCTGACCTGCAAAACACTGCCATCTTGTGGTTAATTAACAGTCAGCAATCAGCAACAGTGCCATGGGTAACAGAAAGGTAATGACTCCATTTTTATTTTTCTCCTGCTTTCAATGGCCAACACAGTACAGCACTTTATCCATGTCTTTGGTGATCTCTGATCTCCTTATGAACTGTTTCTTACATGATGAAGATCAGCCATGGAGTATATCTGAGGTGTATATCAGGGTGTGCTTCTTCCTCACATGAGAACTGTGATGTCCAGCAACATTCATATAGAAGACATTCCCCGCACTCAAGGCACTAATACACGTCAAGGGTTGTGTGGGATCCCTGATGTTCAGGAAGACAGGACTTCAGTGAGGAACAATTCCCTCACTCAGGACAGGAAAGTGGATTTTCCTCCGTATGAGATCTCTGATGTCTGTAAAGATGAGACTTGTGTGAAAAACATTTCCCGCACTCAGGACAGGAATACGGCTTCTCCCCCGTGTGAGATCTCTGATGTATGGAAAGATGAGACTTGTATGAAAAACATTTCCCGCACTCAGGACAGGAATACGGCTTCTCTTCTGTGTGAGAATGCTGATGTGTGTAAAAATGAGACTTGCGGGAAAAACATTTCCCACACTCAGGACAGGAAAACTGCTTCTCCCCCGTATGAGATCTCTGATGTGTGTAAAGATTGGACTTCACTGAAAAACATTTCCTGCACTCAGGACAGGAATATGGCTTTTCCCCGGTGTGAAACCTTTGATGTCTGTAAAGGCTGGACTTGTCTGAAAAACATTTCCCGCACTCAGGACAGGAATATGGCTTTTCCCCTGTGTGAAACCTTTGATGTCTGTAAAGGCTGGACTTGTCTGAAAAACATTTCCCGCACTCAGAACAGGAATATGGCTTTTCCCCTGTGTGAGATCTCTGATGTTTGTAAAGATTGGACTTTTGTGAAAAACATTTCCCACACTCAGGACAAGAATATGGCTTCTGCCCCGTGTGAGATCTCTGATGTGTGTAAAGATTGGACTTCTGTGAAAAACATTTCGCACATTCAGGACAGGAATACGGCTTCTCTCCTGTGTGAGATATTTTATGCACATTAAATTTGGATCGAGAACTAAAACACTTCCCGCACTCAGTACAGGAAAAGCTCTTCTCTGTTGGAAGGACGGCACCGTCCCTCACAGTCTGAGGTTCCTCAGGATAAGAGGAATACGATGGTCCATCTACACTGTGTGGTGCCGGATGGACATTTGAGGTAGTCGGGTTTTCTCCTGGACTATACTGTGTGATGTCCTCATCTTCTACTTTACAGTCTGGAGACAAAGTGAGACAATCCTCTGAGGTTTTCCTCATTTCCCATCCATGCACTAAAATACAAATAAAAAGATTATTACTAGACATGAGCAGATTGGTTCCCCTAAACCAGGACTCCGCCCACATCAGGCAGCTTTGTCTCTGAGGATCTTACAATTCCCCCCTCAAGGTAACTAGTAAATGGGTCCTCTGATCTCCTACCAGTTCATTTCTTTATTCATGGACCTTAGTCAGAGAGTGAGGAAACGAGAACTGTCTTTTATAGGAGTGACAGTGATGAGGGGATTATAGGACGAGTGTCCCCACCCCCTCTATCACTCATTCCTATCTTCCCAACACAAGAAGTCCTGCACTTCCTTATTTAGTCCATGATTTAGTCATGAATAACAGCAGGGCTGAGCCCCACCAGAGGTCAGAGAGTGAGGATGGGGGAAGAACAACCAAGATGAAGACTGGACTGATCCTGAAGACCCCCATCATTGGGCTATTGACCCCTCCCTCATTATCACTTTCTGTTTAAGGTTCCAAAGTTTGAGAATGTTATCACATTATTAACATGTAAAAGTCTGTGCTCCAATCAAATCATCAGACATAAAAAGTCCAGCTGGTAGGAAATGGGTGTAACAAAAGAGAATACATATTATGTTGATATATAGCAGTGGGTAGAGGGGAGAGAGCAGAAGTCAGGACTATGAGGTTGAAAAAAGATACCAGTCTATCCAGTTCAACCTGTGTGGGTGTGTGCATGTGTTTATGTCAATAGTAAATTGTATATCCCTGTATGTTGTGATCGTTAAGGTGCCCATCCAATAGTTTTGTTTTTAACTATCGATGCTCCCTGCTGATACCACTGCTTGTGGAAGAGAATTCCACACCCTTACCACTCTGAAAGTAAAGAACCCTCTACGGAGTTTAAGGTATAACTGCTTCCCTTTCAATATCAGTGAATGGCCATGTGTCTTTTTTTTTTTTTTTTTTTCTTTATGCTAGGTTCACTAGTAAGATATTTGTATATGGCTAACATATCCCCTCTCAAGCGTCTCTTCTGCAGAGGGGATAAGTTCAATGCTTGTAGTCTTTCCCCATAGCTGAGATCCTCTAGTCCCTTTTTTTAGCTTTGTTGCCCTTCTCTGGATTATCTCCAGTTCCAGCACCTCCTTCCTGAGGACTGGTGCCCAGAATTGTGGAGGCATACTCAAGATGTGATGAGAGTCTTGTAGAATGGGAGAATTATCGGTGTATCTCTGGAGTAAATCCCCTTTCTATGCATGCCAATATTCTGCTAGCTTTGCTCACAGCAGCATAACATTGCTGAGCCTGTCATCTACTGGGACCCACAGGTCCTTTTCTATCCTGGATTACCCCAGAGGTTCTGCCCCTAGTGAATAACTTGCGTTCATATTTTTAGCACCCAGAAGCATTACTTCCACAATAAACCTCATTTTCCATATAATTGCCCAACCCATTATTTTATCAAGGTATTCCTGTAAGGTTTCCACATCTTTTTGTGAAGTTATTGCCCTGCTTAGCTTTGTATCATCCGCAAATAGAGATTGAGCTGTTTATCCCATCCTCTATATTATTTATGAATAAATTAAACAGTATTGGTCCCAGGACAGATCCTTGTGGTACCCCACTAACCACACCGGACCATTCCGAGTATTCGCTATTTATCACCCCCCTTTGGACTCGCCCTTGTAGCCAGTTTTCAAACCAGGTACTCACCCAATAGTCCAAGCCAACAGACCTCAGTTTGTACAGTAAAAGTTTGTGGGGAACTGTATCAAATGCCTTTGCGAACTCCAGATACACCATGTCTACGGGTATTCCTTTATCTAGATGGCAGCTCACTTCTTCATAGAATGTTAATAGATTGGTCTGGCAAGAATGATCCTTTATGAATCCATGCTGATTACCACTAATGATACTGTTATTATTGCTAAAATCTTGGATATAATTCTTTATCATCCAATGACTTACAAGCTATTGATGTTAGGCTAACTGGCCTGTAGTCTCCAGGAATATATCTTGGCCCTTTTTTAGATATTGGTGCTACATTGGGTTTTCTCCAATCAGCTGGTACCATTCCAGTCAGTAAACTGTCCATAAAAATTAGGAACAATGGTATAGCTTTCACCTGAGTTCCTTTAGGACCCTCGGGTGTAAGCCAACTGCTCCTGGTGACTTATTTGTGTTACGTTTTTCAAGTCAATTTCTGATACTGGTTTCTGTTAGCCATGATGGTACTTTCTGTGACGTGCTTACTAACATTACAACCCTGGTCACTATATCCCCCTTTTTCCTTCGTGAAAACGGAGAAGAATGACTTTAAAACCTTTTGCCTTCTCTTTGTATTTTGTAACCAAATTCCCCGTATTATCCTTTATGAGGCCATTATGTTCTGGTCTCACTTTCTTACTGTTATTATATTAATAATATTTATTGGAATGATTTTTACTCTTCTCTGCTATGTGCCTTATGTGGTCTATTTTAGCCGCCCTGATTGCGTTCTTATTGCTTTGCTTGTATTCTTGGAATGCTGACAATGACCCCTCAGCCTTAAAAACATTTAAAACCCTTTTTTGTCTTTTATATGCATTTTTACATTATAGTTTAATGACCCAGTTTTAATCTTAGCTCTTTTATATTTATTTCCCATTGGAATATACAGGCCAATACCTTTTTTTAGTATGCTCTTAAAGCAGTGTTCCTAGTTCCTAGGAATATATCCCATTTAATATCATGTAGAATAGAGTGTGTGACAGACTCACCCGGGACAGAGGCTTTTGGAGGGGATTGAATGCCAGCCTCTGGCCTACCGATTATGGGCCCTGGCATTTGGGGGAACGGTGCGCTTTGTGAGCTGCATGCCTGGGGACCCTTGAGGTGGTGTTACTTTGGATTCGGGTTCATGTCCCCAGTACACACAGACTCTGGGAACCCTGCGTATGCCATATTGGAAATGATGACTGGGAGGGTATGTCTTGGATTACTTAAAATGGGACAGTAATATTTATCCACAATATCTCCAGGATACGTAAAGACTATTCTTGGGTTGTTTGATCCTGAACTCCACATGTTAGTTGAGAGAGCTGATCACATTGGCCTGTAGACCTGGGTAGGAGCCGGACAGTCTACTCCTCCTATAGTTTGTTGCCTACTAGGCTGAGGAGGGGGGGGGGATCATTGCTTGTAGTTAATTGTAATTAGCTCCTGATATTGTGTTTATACTACTGTGTGAAGCTCAGTGACAACATGTCTGTCCTAAAGATCATGTCTCTGAGTCACCTAGTCTGGGTAAATGATTTAGTAAACTAGCTCATGTTAATTAGGTTTCTGGGTACAGTTGTATTGTTAGAGTAATATGAGCAGGAGGGGGGAACCTCCTCTTTAACGGTATATAAAGACTTGTAATTTTGGTTCTAATAAATTAGTCCATGTTAGCAGCTAAACAAGTGTCATCTTGTTTTGTGCATGTGAGCGGTTGGAATATCTGATATCTAGATTCAGACTGGGAGGAAGTGGTATACTGACGGAAGCACTCATCGGAGTGTGGCACAGACAGCAGACAACAGAGCAAGTAATCCTGGGAGAATTGTTCTGTCAGACATCTTGCTAGACCCGGGCGTGGGACAGAAGTCCCAAAGCACATACCCACGGTCAATCAAAACTTATGGTAAAATCAACAACCCCAGAATCTACATAAATCTAATCTAGATGCATAAATTGTGTCTGAAGCACAGCAAAGGAAGATTATCCAAGAGAAATACAAGAATAAAGGATGGGGAACAAAGCTCATGAAAGTGACCAGGGTATTACAGGCTGATATCACCCAGACCTTGCCCTACTCTGGACCAATCAGTGAGCAGTATGGGTGGAGGAATGCATTTAGTGTTAATGACCCACCTGTGCTGATCTCTGTAGGAGTGTCCTCCTCTATAAATGTCCCCGTTATTCCATCCTCCTCCATAGACTGCCGATCATCCCTCACATATCTCTCTTCTTCTTCTGCTTTAACCTCAAATTCTATATCGATTGGATCTCCACTCTAAATCAAGAAAATGAGAGAAAATATCATCTGTAAGATATAAGCTTTATTATTGTGATATCACATAAAAAATTCTCACATCATCTCTACGCGTCCATTTTCTAGATGTTCCGTCCCACGAACCTTGTAACAGTGAGGGATGGTGTGATCTTCCTGTGTGGAATCCCGGGAATACAGAGGACGGGGACATCTCTCTGGTGGGTTCCTGGTATTTGGTGGCTCCATCATATCCTTGTGTCCCTCTGAAAACTCCTCCATCACTCCATACTTCTCATACTCCTCTTTATACTCTTCTTTAACATCAATATTATCATCCCCGAGGTTTTCACTCTGCAATATACATTAAACCATTAATTGTGACAAACATGCTGTGTATAAATCAGAACTACCAATAATTGTCAATCATCTACCTGATGATGGTGAGGGATGGTGTGACCTTCCTGTGTGGAATCCCGGGAATACAGAGGACGGGGACATCTCTCTAGTGGGTTCCCATTACTGGATCCATCTGTAGGAAACACACCCACTGACTGAATACATTGTTTCTATGTGTTTATCAGATGATGGGGGATCTAGGTGGACCCTCCGTACTGCTCTCTCCTTTACAATAAAGTCTCCTCTTACCCGGTGATGTGAGGGGCGGCTGATTGTCCATCATGACGTCCTTGTAGAGATCCTTGTGTCCTTCTAAATACTCCCACTCCTCCATGGAGAAATAGACAGTGACATCCTGACACCTTATAGGAACCTGACACACACAATGATACAGTCACCATCCAGACACATCCCTTGTCTGTTACTGGATAATGTCCCAGAATTCCCAGAATCCTCCTCACCTCTCCTCCATGATCTCTCTGGTGACTTCTAGAATCTTCTTTGTATTTCTCTATTCTATCAGGGAGGGAAGTGGAGGCAATGTGATGGTCATATGATCTCCAGACTTCAGAGGGGGGAAATTCTAGATCTGAACACAAATAGTAAAATAAAAAACTAAGAAGATATTCTCTGAACATTCCTCACCTCACCATTCAGGTCTCCATTTTATTAAAGCCTCACTTCAAACTGAGGTATAATTTACCTACACAGGACCCCCACGCTATGCAGGTTAAAAGCTTGTTGCAGGCATTCTGACATCATTACATACAATGCAGGACCAACAGCCCCACTTTGCAAGTGAGGATGCCAAGGGTCCGCCCACATCCAGTGAGCTTCAGAAAAAAAGCCAGATGGAGGGACATTGTGAGGAGGAGCTGTGAGGTCAGTGTGATGTCATAAGACATATAGACTCTGGAATGAGGGAAATTTTGGATGGGATGACCAAATCATTGCTCCTGGGTGTGTCCTACCTCACCGAAACTGAATAGTGAACTTTGAGCTTTACCATACAGAAATCTGTCAGGAATCTGTGAAAGTAAGCTCTCATGTGATCAGGTGACGTGCGGAGGAATGGAGTGTAAATAGCAGACAATTTTCTCCAGAGCTCCTAATTGTGGGAATGGATTTCGCTGAGTGCTGGTGGTAAGTTTCCACCCCCCAGGGTCACTGCAGGTGTGGAGAAAAGCTATGTAAGAGGATATGGAGGAGAGATGAGGAGGAGATCCAGGAATCAGGATAAAGGTCGGGACTAGGGATGAGCCGAACACCCCCCAGGTTCGGTTGGCAGGAGAACATGCAAACAGGCAAAAAGTTTGTTCGAACACACGAACACCATTAAAGTCTATGGGACACGAACATGAATAATCAAAAGTGCTCATTTTAAAGGCTTGTATGCAAGTTATTGTCATAAAAAGTGTTTGGGGACCCGGGTTCTGCCCCAGGGGACATGCATCAATGCAAAAAAAAGTTTTAAAAACTGACATTTTTTCGGAAGCAGTGATTTTATTAATGCTTAAAGTGAAACAATAAAAGTGAAATATTCCTTTAAATTTCGTACCTATACTATAGTATGCCTTTAAAGTGGTGCATGTTTCCTGTGTTTACAACAGTCCCTGCACAAAATGACATTTCTAAAGGAAAAAAAGTAATTTAAAACTACTCGCGGCTATAATGAATTGTCGGTCCCGGCAATACACATAAAAGTCATTGAAATAAACAGCATGGGATTCCCCCACAGTCCATTACCAGGCCCTTTGGCCTATGAGTATTAGGTGGAACCCCGAACCAAATTAAAAAAAAAAAAATTGCGTGGGGGTCCCCCCCAAATTCCATACCAGGCCCTTTAGGTCTGGTATGGATATTAAGGGGAACCCCGTGCCAAAATTTAAAAAAAATATGGCGTGGTGGTCCCCCTCAAAATCCATACCAGACCCTCCCTTATCCGAGCACACAACCTAGCAGGCCTCAGGAAAAGAGGGGGGACAAGAGAGCACCCCCCCTCCTGAACCATACCAGGCCCACATGCCCTGGGTAGCCTCCCAAAGCACCGTGTCCCAATGTTGACGGGGACAAGGGCCTCAACCCCACAACCCTTGCCCGGTGGTTGTGGGGGTCTGAGGGCTTACCGGAATCTGGAAGCCCCCTTTAAAGTGGAGGGCCACCCTGAAAAAAAAAAATTGCACCAAAAATCTTAAAAAAAACATTTGAAAAAAAAAACATTTTTAAACTTACATGAACCCTTGTTGCTAGGCAATCTTCCTAATCTGCCTCTTCCTATTCCGCGGCGTGTCCTGTTCCTCGGTGAGCAGCCCCGTTGCCTTCTGGGAACTATGTGTGTTCCCAGAAAACCACGGGGCCATTCACAGAGTGCCGCTCGCACGTGCGCAGTAGGAAACTGGCAGTGAAGCCGCAAGGCTCCACTGCCTGTTTTCCTTAGTTAGGATGGCGGTGCCGGGACCCGAGGGACGGGTCGGCCTCGGGCAGCCGACATCGCGGGCACCCAGGACAGGTAAGTGTACTTATTTAACCACTTCAGCCCCGGAAGATTGTACCCCCTTCCTGACCAGAGTGTTTTTTGCGATTCGGCACTGCGTCGCTTTAACTGACAATTGCGCGGTCGTGCGACGTGGCTCCCAAACAAAATTTACGTCCTTTTTTTCCCACAAATAGAGCTTTCTTTTGGTGGTATTTGATCACCTCTGCGATTTTTATTTTTTGCGCTATAAACAAAATAAGAGCTACAATTTTGAAAAAAACGCATTATTTTTTTACATTTTGCTATAATAAATATCCCCCAAAAATATATAAAAAAACATTTTTTTTCCTCAGTTTAGGCCGATCGTATTCTTCTACATATTTTTGGTAAAAAAAAAAAAAAAAAAAATCGCATTAAGCGTTTAATAATTGGTTTGCGCAAACGTTATAGCGTTTACTAAATAGGGGATAGTTTTATGGCATTTTTATTAATATTTTTTTTGTACTAGTAATGGCGGCGATCAGCGATTTTTATTGTGACTGCGACGTTATGGCGGACATGTCGGACATTTTTGACACATTTTTGGGACCATTGTCATTTATACAGCGATCAGTGCGATTAAAAATGCACTGATTACTGTGTAAATGGCACTGGCAGTGAAGGGGTTAACCACTAGGGGCGGGGAGGGGTTAAGTGTGTCCTAGGGGAGTGATTACTAACTGTAGGGGGATGGGCTGTATGTTTGACGTCACTAATCTCTGCTCCGATGACAGGGAGCAGAGAACGAGTGACACTTGTCACTAGGCAGAACGGGGAGATGCTGTTTACAACGGCATCTCCCCGTTCATCTGCTCCGTGAGGCGACCGCGGGTATCCCCGCGGCGATCGAGTCCGCGGGACCCGCGACCCGACTCACGGAGCTCCCGGCCGGCGCGCACGCAATGGTACGGCGGGGAATTCAAACGGACGTACAGGTACGCCCATTTGCCCAGCTGTGCCATTCTGCCGACGTACATCGGCGTGCGCCGGTCGGGAACATGTTAAATTCCGACGTTAAAAAAAAAAATTTTCGCTGGCCGGAATCCCGCATTAACAAGGGGACCCCCAGATCCCGGCCTCCCCCCTGTGTGAAATGGTAACGGGGTACAAATGTACCCCTACCATTTCACAAAAAAGTGTGAAAATGGTAAAAAAAACCACAAGACTCGGCTTGGGACAAGTCCTTTATTAAAAAATAAAAAAATAAAAATGTCCCACGAAGTCCATTCATCTTCTTCTCTCGCTCCGACGGACCGAAAAAGAAAAAAAAAGCAGCACACCGCCACCGATCCGTCTCCATGGGAGACACCCGCTATAATGACCATCCTCTCAGGTGACAGTTCTTTTATAACTGAGGGTGGGGCCACACGGTGACCTCGCTGGGTGATCCCGCCCCCTTCTGACATCCCTATGGCTTCCCCGTAGCGTCAGAAGGGGGCGGGGTCACTCATTACGTAACCGGGTGGCCCCGCCCCCTCTGCCACTACGAGGAAGCCATAGGGATGTCTCCATGCGTCAGAGGGGGGTGGGGTCACCCGGCAACGTCACCGTGTGGCCCCGCCCTCAGTTATAAAAGAAATGGCAACTGAGAGGACGGTCATTATGGCGGGTGCCTCCCATGGAGACAGATCGGTGGCGGCGTGCGGCTTTTTTTTTTCTTTTTCGGTCTGTCGGAGCGAGAGAAGAAGATGAATGGACTTCGTGGGACATTTTATTTTTTTAATAAAGGACTTGTCCCAAGCCGTGTCATGTCATTTTTCCAATTTTCACACTTTTTTGTGAAATGGTAGGGGTACATTTGTACCCATTACCATTTCACACAGGGGGGAGGCTGGGATCTGGGGGTCCCCTTGTTAAAGGGGGCTTCCAGATTCCAATAAGCCCCCCGCCCACAGACCCGCACAACCACCAGGCAAGGGTTGTGGGGATGAGGCCCTTGTCCCCATCAACATGGGGACACGATGCTTTGGGGGGCTACCCCAAAGCACCCTCCCCATGTTGAGGGCATGTGGCCTGGTACTGTTCAGGAGGGGGGCGCTCTCTCGTCCCCCCCTCTTTTCCTGCGGCCTGCCAAGTTGCGTGCTCGGATAAGTCTGGTATGGATTTTGGGGGGCCCCCATGCCATTTTTTTAAAAAAAATTGGCGCGGGGTTCCCCTTTATATTCATACCAGACCTGAAGGGCCTGGTATGGAATTTGGGGGGACCAGCACGCAATTTGTTTTTTAAAATTTTGGTTCGGGGTTCCCCTTAATATTCATACCATACCCAAAGGGCCTGGTCTGTGGGGGAATCCAATGCTGTTTTTTTCAATGACTTTTATGTGTATTGCCGGGACCGACAATTCATTATAGCCACGAGTAGTTTTAAATGACTTTTTTTCCTTTAGAAATGTCATTTTGTGCAGGGACTGTTGTAAACACGGGAAACACGCGCCACTTTACAGGCATACTATAGACACCCCCCAGGTATGATATTTAAAGGAATATTTCACTTTCATTGTTTCACTTTAAGAATTATTAAAATCACTGATCCCGAAAAAACATCCGTTTTAAAAACTTTTTTTGCATTGATCCATGTCCCCTGGGGTAGGACCCGGGTTCCCAAACACTTTATGACAATACCATGCATATAAGCCTTTAAAATTAGCACTTTTGATTTCTCCCATAGACTTAAAGGGTGTTCTGCAGCTTTCGAATTTGCCGCAAACTACCCAAATTGTTTGCTATTCAGCGAACAGGCGAACACCCGATGTTCGAGTCAAAGTTACGTCGGGCTCATCCCTAGTCAGGACAAGCAACAGACGAGCGCATCCTAGAGATGAAGCCGGGGTCACTACACAGAAAATCAATCCAAGGAAACAACAGGCAGGACGAGGAATAGCAAGAAGGAGCTCAGAGACCAATGAGAATATTGCTCAGCCAATGGGAGATTATCTCAGCATGACTTACATAATGAAGGAGATGAGGGGGAGGGGAGGAAGTCACTTATGGTGACCATAGATACATGGAAATTCAGCTGGTTCAGCAGGGATCGGTCACATTTCCATCCATGTGTGGTCACTGCCGGATAAAAGTCACTCCATCAGCGGCTGCAGCCAATAGCTTCATCACTGATCTGTGTATTCTGAGAGCGGAGGAGCGCCCCCCATTGTCAGAATACAATAGTGCAGCAGGGAGGATTCCCCCATCCCCCTCCAATGTGTGGATGGGAGAATCACTTCAGTTCTTTACTCTCATCCCGCTGGCTGAACGATAAAACTGAACCATGTATGGCCAGCTTTGGAGGGAAGATATATTAATCATCAACTGATCCCCCTGAAGGAGTTAATCTAGGTTTCCACACTATATATGTGTGTATCATCATCTGCTGAAGATAAAAGACATCACAGTGACTATGGAGGAAGAGGACGGACATGACGGGGGGGTTACTGGGTGTAAATAGAAAATAAGATCTTATTACCTCCTCTGCTTCACTTCCAGCAATGTCTCCTCTCTACTTCGTACCTCATGGACATCACTTCCTGTCTATTCCATAGAGACTTCCTGTCTGGGTAGAAGTGAGATCACCACCTTGTGGAGATCAGAGGAACTGCAGAAACATCTGGTAGTGTGAACACGGCCTTGTGCTGTGTGTGTATGTACTGTATATCCTTATAGATGGGTCATCTCCACTCCCACCAAGGGGGATAGAAATATATTACTGCTCGGGGGGGGAGAAATTTTGGCCCCTTTGATTTTGCAGTAAAATTGATTGCAGATTTAGTCATGTAGAACATCTGTTATATGGATACAAAGAACCCCAGCCGAGAGTAAAGGGTGGAAATGGCTCCTGATCCCCAGATTTGGGCAATTATGTCACCAATATAAATAGAATAAAACCCGCGCTATGTGTAACAACTCAAATACCTACAAAAATAACTTATACCGGACTGCTGCTGTAACAAAGGTAAGTATTCCCTTTATCAACTAGAAGAGCATTATGTGTCACAGCGCTGTCCTATTGTGTGTGCACATAAATCATCACAAATACACTAAAATATGTGGATACATTCATATATAAAGTGCTAGGGGCTCAAATAATATTCTCTGCAGATCTACTGCTTCCACTTTACACCTACTTCACTGATCTTATGGTGTTTATCTATAAATGAAGTAAACTGATCCATGTGCAAATTCATATACAACATAAAGTGCTTTGTACTCAAGATGATGTTCCCTGCAGATCCACTGCTTCCACTTTGCACCTACTTCTTTATGATTATTTTTTTTTTTCATTATTATATTTGCTGCTATAATAAATAAACTAAAAATCTGTGCAAATTTATGTAATCATACAATATTTTGTACTGAATATAGTGTTCTCTGCAAGTCCACTGCTTCCACTTTTCATCCATTTTACCAAACTTATTTTTCTTTAAAAAAATCCACCAATCAATGTAAAGTTGATAAGGTGTAAAGTTCTCGGTGCTCCAAACTGTGGCAGCTGTAGTGTAGCCACGCCTTCTTCCACCTCTTACACACGTGATGGTGAGGGCGCCCCCTTAGTAGTGCTTCCCCACTCACCAGAGCAATATGACTCCCAGCTTTTCATCTACCAGAGTCACCAACATCCTTCACACTCTCCTCACCTCCGATGGCAAAGGAACTGGATCCTCCTCGCTCACTCCTGCAAGTCTGCTGCACTTTCTGTCAGTTAGGGATGAGCTACGTGTTCGAGTCGAACCCATGTTCGACTCGAACATCGGCTGTTCGGTCGTTCGCCGAATTGTGAACGATATGGACCGTTCGCGCCAAATTCGTGTGGCGCGTCACGGCCCATAATTCACTGCGGCATCGCAGTGCATTGCTTGCTGATGATTGGCCAAGCATGCACTATGACCCGCATGCTTGGCCAATCACAGCGCCGCCTGAACAGAGAGCCGTAATTGGCCAAAGCCAAGGAGGCTTTGGCCAATTATGGCTCAGGGGATTTAGTACACGCCCGACACTATATAAGGCCGCCTGCACGGCGGCCCTGTGCAGTGTGTTCCGGTGTGCTGAGAGATAGAGAGAGAGACAGACAGTGTCATTTCATTTGAGTTAGCTAGATTAGGCAGGACAGTCAGTCAGTTAGCTGCACTTACAGTGTATTGTGTATATATATGCATCCCAGGTGTTGCATATATATATATACACTGTATTCAGTTTAGCTAGATCCGTTCCTGTTATCTTCTAGAATATTTACATTTAGTGCAGTGCGTCCTGCTCACAGTGTTCAGCTAGATCCGTTCCTGTTATCTTCTAGACTATTTACATTTAGTACAGTGCGTCCTGCTCACAGTGTTCAGCTAGATCCGTTCCTGTTATCTTCTTACTGACAGGCAGGCTTGTCTTGTTACAGTATATAAAGCTACCTGAAGAAAATTACTGGTGTTCTTTTGATCCTATTAGTACCACGGTCAGGCAGCTAGACTATTTACATTTAGTGCAGTGCGTCCTGCTCACAGTGTTCTGCTAAACCTACAAGTTAGTGGGGTGCGTCCACCTCACAGTGTTCAGCTAAACCTACAAGCTAGTGGGGTGCGTCCTGCTCACAGTGTTCAGCTAGATCCATTTCTGTTATCTTCTTACTGACAGGCAGGCTTGTCTTGTTACAGTAAATACAACTACCTGAAGAAAATTGCTGGTGTTCTTTTGATCCTATTAGTACCACGGTCAGGCAGCTAGACTATTTACAGTTAGTGCAGTGCGTCCTGCTCACAGTGTTCAGCTAAACCTACAAGTTAGTGGGGTGCGTCCACCTCACAGTGTTCAGCTAAAGCTACCTGTAGAAGGTTGGTGGTGTTCTCATACTACAGGCAGGCAGTTGATTTTGCTAGCTGCAGTATCAGTACATATATATATATATATATATATATATATATATATATATATATATATATCCCAGCTTAGTGCAGCTACAGGCCATTAGTATGTCTGGAAGGCCAAGAAGGAGAGGCAGACAGTCACAAGCCAATAAGAGAGGGCAAGCAGGCTCTGTGTCTAGTGCTGGTCGTGGAGACGGTGCATCCTCATCAGCACGTGGCCGTGGGACACGCTTGGCCTTTTTTTCGGCAGCTGGCCGCGTTGAGCCGCAACATATGTAAGACTTGGTCGAGTGGATGACCAAGCCGTCCTCATCCTCCTCATCCTCTCTCACCCATGCCCAGGGTACTTTGTCTGGCAAAGCAGCGGCCTCTTCCCTCGGCTCAATGTCATCAGTGACTCCTTCCCTAGCCCCACCATGTCCTCCTGAGGAGTCCCTCAAACTGTTTGACCACAGTGTTGGGTACATGCTCCAGGAGGATTCCCAGCGTTTGGAAGGCTCTGATGATGATACTGAGCTCGATGAAGGCAGTAACATAAGCACGGACAGAGGGGGTGCCCAAGAAGGACAGCAATCTGGCAGTCATGCTCCCCCTGCTGCAGCATACTGCCAGGTTTGCTCCAGTGATGAGGAGGGAGGGGATGATGAGGTCACTGACTCAACGTGGGTGCCTGATAGGAGAGAGGAGGAGGAGGAGGAGGAAGCGGCACATCACCAACGAGGCAGGATGCCCTCCAGGGGCCAGCCTAAGGGCAGCACATTGACTGCATCACACCCCAAAGCTCCACATGTGCAGGGCGCTGCAGTCTCTGCGCGTTATTCAAAAAGTTCTTTGGTGTGGGCCTTTTTTGAGACGAGTGCATCAGACCGCTGCTATTTGCAACATATGTCTCAAGCATATCTCACGTGGCCAAAACATCTCCCGCTTGGGTACCACATGCTTGACCAGACATATGTTGACCTGCCATGCAGTTCGTTGGCAAGCGTATCTAAAAGTCCCACACCAAAGAACAAAGAGGACCTCTCCTTGCTCCTCATCAGCTGAGATTTCCAACCCCACTAGACCTTCAGTCCTCTCTGAGACCTGCACTGAGAGGAATGAAGGTGTAGAATTAGGTGTGTCACAGCCAAGTACTTGTGGGCAATCTGCTTTTGGTACACCGACGTCAGATTGTACCAGGCAAATTTCCCTGCCCCAGCTGCTGCACCGCCGAAAGAAGTTTGCTCCCAGCCATCCACATGCCCAGCGGTTGAATGCTAGCTTGGCAAAATTGCTAGCACTTCAACTGCTGCCTTTTCAGTTGGTAGACTCTGCCCCCTTCCGTGAGTTTGTGGAATGTGCGGTTCTTCAGTGGCAGGTACCCAAACGCCACTTTTTCTCACGGAAGGCGATTCCGGCTCTCTACCGGCATGTGGAAGGCAATGTCCATGCCTCGCTGGACAGGGCGGTCAGCGGTAAGGTGCATATTACCGCTGACTCATGGTCCAGCAGGCATGGGCAGGGACGTTATCTAAGTTTCACGGCGCATTGGGTGACTCTGCTGGCAGCTGGGAAGGATGCAGGACAAGGTGCAGTAGTGTTGGAGGTTGTTCCGCCACCACGCCTCCAAAATGCTAATGATTGTGACACACCTCTCTCCTCCACCCCCTCCTCTTCTTCTTCCTCCATGGCCTCTTCCTCGGAACCAGCGGTGCTCCGTAGTCGTTCAAGGGGCTACGCAAGTACGCAGGCCAAAAGATGCCATGCGGTGCTTGAGCTGGTGTGCTTGGGGGACAGGAGCCACACTGGGGCAGAGGTTCTGTCAGCTCTGCAGGGGCAGGTTCAGAGGTGGTTGACGCCACGCCAACTTAAGGCAGGAATGGTGGTTTGCGACAATGGCACCAACCTCCTCTCTGCCCTCCGACAGGGACAAATGACCCATGTGCCCTGTTTGGCTCACGTCCTTAACTTGGTGGTGCAGCGGTTCTTGGGCAGGTACCTGGGCTTACAGGATGTCCTGAGGCAGGCCAGGAAAGTCTGTGTGCACTTCCGCCGGTCATATAATGCCAGTGCTCGGCTGACGGACCTCCAAAAGGAGTTTAACCTGCCCAAGAACCGCCTAATCTGTGACATGCCCACCAGGTGGAACTCAACGTTGGCCATGCTGCAGCGGCTGCACACGCAGCAGAGGGCCATCAATGAGTACCTGTGCGACTATGGCACCAGGACAGGGTCAGGGGAGCTTGGTTTTTTTTCCCCACGCCAGTGGGCCATGATCAGGGATGCATGCACTGTCCTGTCACCATTTGAGGAGGCCACGAGGATGGTGAGCAGTGACAGTGCATGCATCAGTGACACTGTCCCCCTTGTCCACCTGTTGGAGCACACGCTGCGTGGAATAATGGGCAGGGCACTTGAGGCAGAACAGAGGCAGGAAGAGGAGGACTTCCTTAGCTCTCAAGGCCCCCTTTATCCAGACAGTGTTCCTGCGTGCCCGCCGATCACACAGGAAGAGGGCGAGGACGAGGAGGAGGAAGATTGTGTCAGTATGGAGGTGGAGCCTGGCACTCAGCATCAGCAGCAGTCTTTAAGGGATAAGTCCCAAGAAACACATGGACTTGTACGTGGCTGGGAGGAGGTGGCTGCAGACCATGTCGTCCTTAGTGACCCAGAGGACTCCGGACCGAATGCCTCAGCAAACCTACGCTGCATGGCCTCCCTGATCCTGCAAAGCCTGCGTAAGGATCCTCGTATTCGTGGTATCAAGGAGAAGGACCAATACTGGCTGGCAACCCTCCTTGATCCACATTACAAGGGTAAGGTTGCGGACCTTATCTTGCCATCGCAGAGGGAGCAGAGGATGAAACATCTTCGGGAGGCCTTGCAGAAAGGTCTGCGCAACGCGTTCCCAGAGACTGGGAGGTTACAAACTCCTGTTTCTGGACAACGTGTTGCTGAGGCTTCGGTCAGTCAAAGAAGGAGCGGTGGAGAAGGTGGCCGTCTGACCGATGCGTTCAGACAATTTTTTGGTCCGCAGCCCCAAGGTATGATCGGTTCCAGCAACCATCGCCAGCGTCTGTTTTACATGGTGCAGGAATACCTAGGGGCAAGATCAGACTTGGACACCTTTCCCACCGTAAATCCTCTGGGTTACTGGGTCTTGAGGATGGATCACTGGCCAGAGCTTGCACAGTATGCAATTGAGCTACTGGCCTGTCCTGCATCCAGCGTTCTTTCGGAACGCACATTCAGTGCTGCTGGAGGCGTGGTAACTGATCACAGGGTGCGTCTGTCCACCAACTCGGTCGATCGACTGACCTTCATAAAAATGAATCAGTCTTGGATCACCACCAGCTACCAAGCACCTGATGCTATTGTAACCGAATAATTTTTTTTGAAATCTCAGCTCCCTTCAAAGACTGCCTATGCTGATGCTGAGTGACTATCCCTGAGTAATTATCCTCTTCCTCCTCAATCATCACGCTGATAGCTTGTAAGAACATTTTTGGTTCTGGGCGCCACCACCAGTGCCTAAGGCACAATTTTTCAGCCCCTGTTTAACAGGGGCGTGTAATTACAATTTTTGATGTAATACTTTGCAGCAGGGCTCGTTCCTGCATTCCAACTAGAGTGTCTGTGAGGGGTTGCAGTGTTGTGGCACCAGCACCAGTGCCTAAGGCCCATTTTTTCTGCCCCTGTTTAACAGGGGCGTGTAATTACAATTTTTGATGCAATACTTTGCAGCAGGGCTCGTTCCTGCGTTCCAACTAGAGTGTCTGTGAGGGGTTGCAGTGTTGTGGCACCAGCACCAGTGCCTAAGGCCCAATTTTTCTGCCCCTGTCTAACAGGGGCGTGTAATTACAATTTTTGATGCAATACTTTGCAGCAGGGCTCGTTCCTGCGTTCCAACTAGAGTGTCTGTGAGGGGTTGCAGTGTTGCGGCACCAGCACCAGTGCCTAAGGCCCAATTTTTCAGCCCCTGTCTAACAGGGGCGTGTGATTACAATTTTTGATGCAATACTTTGCAGCAGGGCTCGTTCCTGCGTTCCAACTAGAGTGTCTGTGAGGGGTTGCAGTGTTGTGGCACCAGCACCAGTGCCTAAGGCCCAATTTTTCTGCCCCTGTCTAACAGGGGCGTGTAATTACAATTTTTGATGCAATACTTTGCAGCAGGGCTCGTTCCTGCGTTCCAACTAGAGTGTCTGTGAGGGGTTGCAGTGTTGTGGCACCAGCACTAGTGCCTAAGGCCCAATTTTTCAGCCCTTGTTTAACAGGGGCATGTAATTACAATTTTTGATGCAATACTTTGCAGCAGGGCTCGTTCCTGCGTTCCAACTAGAGTGTCTGTGAGGGGTTGCAGTGTTGTGGCACCAGCACCAGTGCCTAAGGCCTAATTTTTCAGCTCCTGTTCAACAGGGGCATGTAATTACAATTCTTGATCTAATATTTCACAGCAGGGCCCTGTGAGGGCTTACAGTGTTGTGGCCACAACAACACCTAAGGCCCAAATTTCTGCTGAGTATATAGGGCAGGACCCTACTTTCAAACATCTAACTTACAAACGACTCCTACTTGCAAACGGAAGGAGACAACAGGAAGTGAGATGAAATCTACCCCTAGGAAGGGAAATTCTCTCCTGTAAGAGTTAATATGGGAAAAACATTTCTCCTTTCCACTGATGCTTTCCAATCCTTGTTCCACAAAAAAACCCAAATTTTCAAAAAACATTTTTCATTGGGACAAAAAGTGAGGTGAAATCTTCTGAAGAGGAGGAAAGACAGCAAAACAAATGTCACAGGGGTGATAACCCTTCCCTATGTTTTCCAAAAGCTTAAAAAAGACACATTAAAAATGTTCAAAATTACAAACAGATTCTACTTAACAACAAACCTACAGTCCCTGTCTTGTTTGCACCGCCTGTATACTGCTGTTCAGAGTATATAGGGCCTGGTGGCCCCACACCTTTCCTTATTTTAATTTGGGTGCGGGGTTCCCCTTAATATCCATACAAGACCCAAAGGGCCTGGTAATGGACTGGGGGGTACCCATGCCGTTTGTCTCACTGATTTTCATCCATATTGCCAGGACCCGACATTACATTAAACCCGCAAGCAGTTTTAAATGAGATTTTTTACTTTAAAAATGACATTTGGTGCAGGGACTGTTCTAAACACGGGAAACACGCGTCACTTTACAGGCATACTATAGACACCCCCCAGGTACGATATTTAAAGGAATATTTCACTGTCCCCTGGGGTAGGACCCAGGTCCCCAAACCCTTTTTAGGACAATACCATGCAAATTAGCCTTTAAAATTAGCACTTTTGATTTCAAACGTTCGAGTCCCATAGACGTCAATGGGGTTCTAACGTTCGTGCAAACTTTTGGTCCGTTCGCAGGTTCTGGTGCGAACCGAACCGGGGGGTGTTCGGCTCATCCCTACTGTCAGTCTCCCTCCTAGACTCAACCAGGGGCGATTCCAGGGGGGGGGGGGCAACAGGGCAATTGCTCCCCCCGAGAAAATATTGCTGACTCTGAGGCTGATGCGCCCCAAGAATTCACAGCCACAGTCGGGACAACTCACAGCCATTCTCACCATTAGGAATTGCTGCCCACACACTCGGGACTGCACTCTCCGCCCCCTGTACCTCCCCCAGCAGTTTTCCAGCCTCTCGCCTGCAGGCTGCTGCTTGAGTGGGAGGGAAGGGGATGTGCCTGACCCCCAAGACCGCGCCCGCCTGGAAGAGGGAGGTTTGAGCAGCTGAGCAGAGGGAGCCGAGTGACTGTGAACTTCCTGGAGGTGAGCTCAGCTAGCAGTACATTGTGGGTTAGTTTACAGGCACCTCTATGCTGAGTCTGCTGAGTTACTACAGCTTAGCATAGAGGAGCTGTTAGCTGACAAATGGGATTCCATCTTTTTATTTGGCACAATGAGAAATTGGGCTCATTAAAGCA
The DNA here is from genome assembly GCA_037952835.1 of Lithobates septentrionalis. Lineage (NCBI taxonomy): Eukaryota > Metazoa > Chordata > Amphibia > Anura > Ranidae > Lithobates > Lithobates septentrionalis. The sequence continues at coordinate 1,123,384 of JBBDGP010002974.1, forward strand.
TTGTCACAGTGTGCCCTCCTGACCCCCCAGTGTGTACCCTCCTGATCGCCCCCAGTGTGTGCCCTCCTGATCCCCCCAGTGTGTGCCCTCCTGATCCCCCCCAGTGTGTGCCCTCCTGATCCCCCCAGTGTGTGCCCTCCTGATCCCCCCCAGTGTGTGCCCTCCTGATCCCCCCCAGTGTGTGCCCTCCTGACCCCCCCCCCAGTGTGTGCCCTCCTGATCCCCCCCAGTGTGTGTGCCCTCCTGATCCCTCCCAGTGTGTGCCCTCCTGATCCCCCCCAGTGTGTGCCCTCCTGATCCCCCCAGTGTATGCCCTCCTGACCTCCCTGGTGTGTGCTCTCCTGATCCCCCCTAGTGTGTGCCCTCCTGATCCCCCCCAGTGTGTGCCCTCCCATCTCCTCCCTGGTGTGTGCCCTCCTGACCCCGTACTGTGCTCTCCTGACTTCCCTGGTGTGTGCCCTCCTGACCCCGTATTGTGCTCTCCTGACCTCCCTGGTGTGTTCCCTCCTGACCCCGTATTGTGCTCTCCTGACCTTCCCAGTCTGTGCCCTCCTGACCCCATACTGTGCTCTCCTGACCTCCCTGGTCTGTGCCCTCCTGACCCTGTACTGTGCCCTCCTGACCTCCCTTGCGTGTGCCATCCTGACCTCCCTGTTGTGTGCTCTCCTAACCTCCCTGGTGTGTGCTCTCCTGACCCCCCCAGTTCTGTAAGCAACACCTTATTTTCTGGCAGTGCCCCTCCCGAGACTAGACTCTGGATCCGCCCCTGGACTCGACTTCCTCCTCCGACCACTGTTCCAGCAGGAGCTCCGCCTCTTCATGCACACTCAGAGCTCCGCCTCTTCATACACACTCAGAGCTCCGCCTCTTCATACACACTCAGCGCTCCGCCTCTTCATAGACACTCAGAGCTCCGCCTCTTCATACACACTCATAGCTCCGCCTCTTCATACACACTCATAGCTCCGCCTCTTCATACACACTCAGAGCTCCGCCCTCTTCATACACACTCGGAGCTCTGCCTCTTCATACACACTCAGAGCTCTGCCTCTTCATACACACTCAGGAGCTCCGCCTCTTCATACACACTCAGGAGCTCCGCCTCTTCATACACACTCAGAGTTCCGCCTTTTCATACACACTCAGAGTTCCGCCTCTTCATACACAGAGCTCCGCCTCTTCATACACACTCAGAGTTACGCCTCTTCATACACACTCAGAGTTCCGCCTCTTCATACACACTCAGAGTTCCGCCTCTTCATACACACTCAGGAGCTCCGCCTCTTCATACAAACTCAGAGCTCCACCTCTTCATACACACTCAGAGCTCCGCCTCTTCATACACACTCAGAGCTCCACCTAGTCATACACACTCAGAGCTCCGCCTCTTCATACACACTCAGAGCTCCGCCTCTTCATACACACTCAGAGCTCCGCCTCTTCATACACACTCATGAGATCCGCCTCTTCATACACACTCCGGGAGGAGAGGAAGGGGAAGGATATACAGTACATACACATACCTCCCAACTGTCCCTGATTTCGAGGTATGTCCCTGATTTGGAACAATGTTCCTCTGTCCCTCCTTTCCTCCTCATTTCAGTCTGATCTATATAGTTGTATACACAGGTGTGCACAGCCTATTGCATTAGGGTGTGCACCCCAAAGCTCAAACACATATCTTTGTGTATATATTTTATATATATATATATATATATATATATATCAAATATTATATATAGCAGTAGCATAATGGATGGTGTCAATAGAGCAGTGGACAATGTCAGTAGAGCAGAAGTTGGTGTCAGTAGAGCAGCGAACGTGTCAGTAGGGCAGAGATTAGTTTTAGTAGTTTATCTTTATTATTTTTTTATCATTATCAGTTTTTTACAATGATTTTTTTTTAATGTTTACAATTTTCTTTGCAAAAATATATTATTATTTTTTTTACAATCTTTTACGAGCCCATTGGGGGCTTTGGTTAAATATCAGGGGTCTAAACCGACCCCTTATGTCTCACTTTTGAGACAGAGATTCCCCAGGCCCTTTCTCTGCAGCCAAGCAGCAGGGGAAATCTGTGCAACACAGGGTGATTAGGGTGTGCCCAGGCACACCTGGCACACCCTGTGCGCACGCCTATGGTTGTATATAAAATGCACTTTTTATCTTTCAAAAAGTGTTTCCCAGTGCTAAATCTTTAATCCAATTACTAAATTGCTGCATTTGTAACCTTCAAAAGCCAATGTAAAGGAATAGTAGTGGTAAAAATAAAGCACTTGTGGGTTCAACTAATTTGTTTTTTGTATAATTCTCCTTTAACCACTTACGGACCACCCGCCGCAGTTTTACTTCGGCTGTTTGAAGGAGGATATCGTTGTTATGGTAGCAGCTAGCTGCCATAACCCTGGTATCCTCTTCTTCAGCGGGCGGTCCGCTACAAGATAAACGTGGTCTCTGCGGCGTATTCACGGCAAAATCACTTTTATCAGCGGTGGGAGAGGGACCCCCCCTCCCGCCGTGCTCCGGTGCCCTCCGCCACTTACCGGATCCGTCGGCAGCGGCGAAGGTGATCGTGTCCTGTCTCCTGTTAGGTATGGAGATGAGTGATGGGAAGATGGCCCCCACCCGTCTCCATAAGAATGCAGGGCGGAAACGACGTCACAACGCCACTTCTGCCCATAGCTCTTAAAGGGCCATTTTTTTTAAATTACATTTTTTTTTATTGCATTTTAGTGTCAAAAAGACCCCAGATCTCATATTTAAGAGGTCCTGTCATGCTTTTTCTCTATTACAAGGGATGTTTACATTCCTTATAATAGGAATAAAAGTGAATTTTTTTTAAAAAACTGTGTAAAAATAAAAAGTAAAATAAATAAGAAAAAAAACTTAAAAAACTTTAAATGCGACCTGTCCCGACGAGCTCACGTGCAGAAGCGAACGCATTCTTGAGTAGGGCCCGCATATGAAAACGGTGTTCAAACCACACATGTGAGGTATCGTCGCGATCGGTAGAGCAAGAGCAATAATTCTAGTCCTAGATCTTCTCTGTAACTCAAAACATGCAACCTGTAGAATTTTCTAAATGTCGCCTATGGAGATTTTTAAGGGTAAAAGTTTGTCACCATTTCAAGAGCGGGCGCAATTTTGAAGCGTGACATGTTGGTTATCAATTTACTCGGTGTAAAATTATCTTTCACAATATTAAAAAAAATTGGGCTAACTTTGTCTTATTTTTTAATTTAAAAAAGTGAATTTTTTCCAAAAAAAATGCGCTTGTAAGACCGCTGCGCAAATATGGTGTGACAGAAAGTATTGCAACGACCGCCATTTTATCCTCTAGGGTATTCCAAAAAAATGTATAATGTTTGGGGGTTCTAAGTAATTTTCTAGCAAAAAAAACTGTTATTAACTTGTAAACAACACATCTCAGAAAGAGGCTCGGTGGTTAAGGGGGTGTGGCAGGGGGTGTGTCCTATGCCTATCTACATTTGCTGATAGGTGTCCCTCGCTCCCATCTCAAAAAGTTAGGAGGTATGCATACACACACAGCACAAGGCCATATTCACACTACGAGACGTTTCTTGAGCTTCAGTTCCTCTGAGCTCCACAAGATGGTGATCTCACCTCTACCCAGACAGGAAGTCTCTATGGAATATAGACAGGAAGTGATGTCAGATTCACACAAGAAATTGCATTTAGAAGGACGTATCGAGAAGACACTGCAGGATCTGGTGGCAGAGGAGGTAATACGTAGATTAACCCCTTCAGGGGGATCAGTTGATGATTAATATATCTTGCTTCCAAAGCTGGCCATACATGGTTCAGTTTTATCGTTCATCCAGCGGGATGAGAGGAAAAAACTGAAGTGATTCCCCCATCCACACATTGGAGGGGGATGGGGGAATCCTCCCTGCTGCACTATTGTATTCTGACAATGGGGGGCGCTCCTCCGCTCTCAGAATACACAGATCAGTGATGAAGCTATTGGCTGCAGCCGCTGATGGAGTGACTTTTATCCGGCAGTGACCACACATGGATGGAAATGTGACCGATCCCTGCTGAACCAGCTGAATTTCCATGTCTCTATGGTCACCATAAGTGACTTCCTCCCCTCCCCCTCATCTCCTTCATTATGTAAGTCATGCTGAGATCATCTCCCATTGGCTGAGCAATATTCTCATTTGTCTCTGAGCTCCTTCTTGCTATTCCTCGTCCTGCCTGTTGTTTCCTTGGATTGATTTTCTGTGTAGTGACCCCGGCTTCATCTCTTGGATGCGCTCGTCTGTTGCTTGTCCTGACCTTTTATCCTGATTCCTGGATCTCCTCCTCATCTCTCCTCTATATCCTCTTACACAGCTTTTCTCCACACCTGCAGTGATCCTGGGGGGTGGAAATGTGACAACCGGCACTCAGCAAAATCCATCCCCACCATTAGGAGCTCTGGAGAAAATTGTCTGATATTTACACTTCATTCCTCCGCACATCACCTGATCACATGAGAGCTTACTCACAGATTCCTGACAGATTTCTGTATGGTAAAGGTCAAAGTTCACTCTTCAGTTTAGGAGAGGTAGGACACACCCAGGAACAATGATTTGGTCTGCACAGGAGCCTCATCCAGAGTCTATATGTCCTATGACATCACACTGACCTCACAGCTCCTCCTCCCAATGTCCCTCCATCCAGAGTCTATATATCCTATGACATCACACTGATGTCACAGCTCCTCCTCCCAATGTCCCTCTATCCAGCTCTTTTTCTTTCTCTGATGCTCTTAGAATGTGGGTGGACTTTAAGCATCCTCCCTAGCAAAGTGGGACTGTTGGTCCTGCATTGTATGTAATGTCAGAATGCCTGCAACAAGCTTTTAACCTGCATAGTGTGGGGGCCCTCTGTCGGTAAACTATACCTCAATAGTGTGGTGGGAGGATTCTGGGAATATCATTTAAATTTTACTATTTGTGTTCAGATCTAGAGTTTTCCTCCTGTGAAGTCTGGAGATCATATGACCATCACATTGCCTCCACCTCCCTCCCTGATAGAATAGAGAAATACAAAGAAGATTCTAGAAGTCACCAGAGAGATCATGGAGGAGAGGTGAGCGGTGCTGGGAATTCTGGGACATTATCCAGTAACAGACAAGGGATGTGTCTGGATGGTGACTGTATCATTGTGTGTGTCAGGTTCCTATAAGGTGTCAGGATGTCACTGTCTATTTCTCCATGGAGGAGTGGGCGTATCATTAGGATCTGTACAATATCTGCATTGTTACAACTGATGTCATTTTTATTCCATATTCAGAGTGGAGACCTGAGAGATTCTAAAGTTGAGGTTAAAGAAGAGATACAAGAGGAGAATGATGAGGTTGGGGTGACGGAGGAGTCAGAGTCTCTAAAAGAACACAAAGATCTGTACCAGGACACCATGGCGGAGCCATCCAGCTACAGAAACCCACCAGAGAGATGTCCCCGTCCTCTGTATTCCCGGGATTCCACACAGGAAGATCACACCATCCCTCACCATCATCAGGTAGATGATTGACAATTTTTGGTAGTTCTGATTTATAGACAGCATGTTTGTTACAATGAATGTTTTTTTTTATATTCAGAGTGGAATTCTCGGGGATTATAATATTGATGTTAAAGAAGAGTATAAAGAGGAGGATGAGGAGTATGGAGTGATGGAGGAGTTTTCAGAAGAACACAAGGATATTATGGAGCCACCTAATACCAGGAACCCACCAGAGAGATGTACTACACAGGAACGTCACACCATCCCTCATCATCATCAGGTAGATGAAGAACAATCACTGATAGTATCATTAGGATCTGTACATTATCTGCATTGTTACCATTGATGTTATTTTTATATATTCAGAGTGGAAACCTGAGAGAGACTAAAGTTGAGGTGAAAGAAGAGACTTATATGAGCGATGATCAGCAGTCTATGGAGGAGGATGGAATAATGAGGCTAATTCTAGAGGATGGCACTCTTACAGAGATTAGCACAGGTGGGTCATTAACACTAAACACATTCCTCCTCCCATACTGCTCACTGATTAGTCCAGAGTAGGGCGGGGACTGGGTGATATCAGCCTGTAATACCCTGGTCACTTTCCTGAGCTGTGTTCCCCATCCTGTATTCCTTTATTTCTCTCGGATAATCTTCCTTCTATGTGCTGCAGACACAATTTATGTATCTAGACTGGATTTATGGAGATTCTGGGGTTCAGCTGGCAGCAAAATGTTCATTTTCACCATAGGTGTTACTAGACCTAGGCACCTGAGGTATGTGCTTTGGGTCTTCTGCCCCATACGCGAGTCTAATACGATCTGTGACCGAACAATTCTCCCAGGGTTACTTGTTCTGTTATTTGCTGGCTGTGCCGGGTGGAGGGATATGTCTGTATAGTCTCAGACCCAAGTCACTGAGTGCAGTCTCAGGAGATGGGAGGCAGCAGTGTGCGATCTCTGCAACTTGTCTCATGTAAACATTTAATCTTCCACTGATTACTGAATACCAATATTATGAGTCCTGACCCTTACACTATATCATTTATATTGTACATTACATACTCCTGAACCCTGCACTATACACTCTATGGTGTACATTACATTATTCTGATACTATAAAATCCTAACTTTATCCCATATAATAAGTTGTACATTACATTAGGGATGAGCTGAACACCCCCCCCCCCCCCCCTGGTTCAGTTTGCATCCAGAACATGCGAACAGACCGAAAGTTTTCGCGAACATTCATCTCACCAATCATATAGTAGATTGGTTTGGCAAGAATGATTCTTCATGAATCCATGCTAAATACTGCTAATGATACCGTTCTCATTACTAAAATCTTGTATATAGTCCCTTATCATCCCCTCCAAGATTTTACATACTATTGATGTTAGGCTAACTGATCTGTAATTCCCAGGGATGTATTTTGGGCCCTTTTTAAATATTGGTGCTACATTGGCTTTTCTCCAAGCAGCTGGTACTATTCCAGTCAGTAGACCGTCTGTAAAAATTAGAAACAACGGTCTGGCAATCACTTGACTGAGTTCCCTAAGTACCCTCGAATGCAAGCCATCTAGTCGCGGTGATTTATTAATGTTACGTTTCTCAAGTCTAATTTTAATTCTGTCCTCTGTTAACCATGGAGGTGCTTCCTGTGATGTGTCATGAGGATAAACACTGCAGTTTTGGTTACTGAAGCCCCCTGATTCCCTCGTGAAGACTGAGGAGAAGAATAAATTCAATACCTTCACCATCTCCCCATCCTTTGTAACCAGATGTCCTTCCTCATTCTTTGTGGGGCCAATATGGTCTGTCCTCCCTTTTTTACTGTTTACATACTTAAAGAATTACTTGGGATTTTTTTTTTGCTCTCCTCCTCTATGTTTCTTTCATGTTCTATCTTAGCCGTCCTAATTTCACCCTTACATTTCTTGTTGAATGCTGATGATGATCCTTCAACCTTGTATTTTTTGAAGGCCTTCTCCTTTGCTTTTATATGCATTTTTACATTGGAGTTAAGCCATCCAGGACTTTTGTTTGCTCTTTTAAATTTATTACCCAATGGGGTGCATTGGCTAATGCCCTTATTTAATATGCTCTTAAAGCAAACCCATCTCTCCTCCGTGTTCTTTGTTCCTAATATTTTATCCCAATTTATGCCTTTTTAGCAAGGTTTGTAGTTTAGGGAAGTTGGCTCTTTTGAAATTCAGTGTCTTTGTATTCCCTTTATGTTTCCTATTTGTGTGATTTATACTGAAACTAATTGACCTGTGATCACTGTTACCTAAATTGCCCCGTATTTCCACATCCGTGATCAGGTCTGTATTGTTGGTAATCATTAGATCCAGTAATGCTTTATTTCTAGTTGGTGCTTCTACCATCTGACCAATAAAATTGTCCTGCAAGACATTAAGCTTTTGACATTTGTTTTGCTGTCTGTGCCCCTGTTCAGAAGATTTCACCACACTTTCTGTCCCAATGACAATTGGATTTTGAAAATTTGGGATTTTTAGGGAAACAAGGATTGGTGATAAAGCATTAGTGGAGACACCTTTTTCCCATATTAACTCTTACAGGAGAGAATTTCCCTTCCTAGGGGTAGATTTCCTCTCACTTCCTGTTGTCTCCCTCTGTTTGTAAGTAGGAGTCGTTTGTAAGTCAGATGTTTAAAAGTAGGGGACCGCCTGTATATACTATACAGCCTGCCCTATATACTCTGTTGGTGGTACCAGAACACTGTAAGCCCTCGCAGTTACTCTTGGTGAGCGCTGGAATGGGCCCTGCTATGAAATTTTATATCAAGAATTGTAATTACATGCCCCTGTTGAACAGGGGCAGAAAAATTGGGGCTTTGGTGGTGATGGTGGTGGTAGTGCCACAACACTGTAAGCCTTCACAGTTACTCTTGGTGGGCGCTGGATTGGGCCCTGCTGTGAAATATTATATCAAGAATTGTAATTACATGCCCCTGTTGAACAGGGTCAGAAAAGTTGGGCCTTAGGCGGTGGTGGTGGTGACACAACACTCTAAAGCCTCACAGATACTCTTGTTGAGCACAGGAACGAGCCCTGCTGTGAAATATTACAGCAAATATTGTAATTACACGACACTGTTAAACTGGGGCAGAAAAATTGGGCTATAGGTGCTGGTGCCACAACATTGCAACCCTTCAGAGATACTCTAGTTGAGAGCAGGAATGAGCCCTGCTGCAAAATATTACAGCAAATATTGTAATTACATGCCACTGTTAAACAGGGGCAGAAAAATTGCGCTTTAGGCACTGGTGGTGGCACTGGTGGTGGCACTGGTGGTGGTGCCCAGAACCAAAAATGTTCTTAGAAACTATCAAAATGAACATTGAGGAGGAATAGGATAGTTACTCAGCATAACAGGATAGTCACTCAGCATCAGCATAGGCAGTCTTCAAGGGATCTCACATTCATAAAAAAATTAATCGGTTACATCAGCATCAGGTGCTTGGTAGCTGGTGATCCAAGACTGATTCATTTTTATGAAGGTGAGCCGATCAACCAAGTCTGGACAGGCGTACTCTGTGATCGGTTACAAAGCCTCCAGCAGCACTGAATGTGCGTTCAGAACACTGGATGCAGGACAGGCCAGTAGCTCAATTGCATACTGTGCAAGCTCTGGCCAGTGATCCAGCCTCAAGACCCAGTAACCCAGTGGATTTTTGGTTGGAAAGGTCTCCAAGTCTGATCTTGCCCCAAGGTATTCCTGCATCATGTAAATCAGACGCTGGCGATGGTTGCTGGAACCGATCAGACCTTGGGGCTGCGGACTAAAAAATTGTCTGAACGCATTGGTCAGACGGCCACCTTCTCCACCGCTCCTTCTGTGACTGACCGAAGCCTCAGCAACACGTTGTCCATGAGGACCAGGAAATTGTAACCTCCTAGGCTCTGCAAACGCATTGCGCAAACCTTTCTGCAAGGCCTCCCGAAGATGTTTCATCCTCTGCTCCCTCTGCGAAGGCTGGATAAGTTCCACAACCTTACCCTTGTGGATCAAGAAGGGCTGCCAGCCAGTACTGATCCCTCTCCTTGATACCACGATTCTGAGGGTCCTTTTGCAGGCTTTGCAGGATCATGGAGGCCATGCAGTGTAGGTTTGCTGAGGCATTCAGTCCGGAGTCCTCTGGGTCACTAAGGACAACATGATCCGCAGCCACCTCCTCCCAGCCACGTACAAGTCCATGGGTTTCTGGGGACTGAAAACAATCCCTTAAAGACTGCTGCTGGCTCCACCTCCATGCTGACACAATCCTCCTCCTCTTCCTGTGTGATAGGCGGGCCCGCAGGACTACTGTCTGGATAAAGGGGGCCTTGAGAGGTAAGGAAGTCCTCCTCTTCCTCCCTCTTTTCTGCCTCAAGTGCCTGTCTATTATTCCACGCAGCGTGTGCTCCAACAGGAAGACAAGAGGGACAGTATCGCTGATGCATGCACTGTCACTGCTCACCATCCTCGTGGCCTCCTCAAATATTGACAGGACAGTGTATGCATCCTTGATCATTAGCCACTGGTGTGGCCAAAAAAAGCCAGGCTCCCCTGACCCTGTCCTGGTGCCATACTCGCACAGGTACTCCTTGATGGCTCTCTGCTGCATGTGCAGCCGCTGCAGCATTGCCAATGTTGAGTTCCGCCTGGTGGGCATGTCACAGATGAGGCGGTTCTTGGGCAGGTTGCATTCCTTTTGAAGGTCAACCAGCCGAGCACTGGCATTATATGAGCGGCAGAAATGCCCACAGACTTTCCTGGCCTGCCTCAGGAGATCCTGTAAGCCCGGGTACTTGCACAAGAACCGCTGCACCACCAAATTAGGGGTGTGAGCCAAACAGGGAACATGGGTCAACTGTCCCTGTTGGAGGGCGGAGAGGAGGTTGATGCCATTGTCGCAAGCCACCATTCCTGGCTGAAGCTGGCATGGTGTAAACCACCTCTGAACCTGCCCCTGCAGAGCTGCCTGAATCTCTGCTCCAGTGTGGCTCCTGTCCCCTAAGCAGACCAACTCAAGCACCGCATGTCATCTTTTTGCCTGAGTCCTTGCATAGCCCCTAGAGCGCCTACCGAGCACCGCTGGTTCCGAGGACAAATCTGCACAAGAAGAGGCCATAGAGGAAGAAGAAGAGGAGGGGGTGGAGGAGAGAGGTGTGGTAGAATCACCACTACTAGCATTTTGGAGGCGTGGTGGCGGAACAAGCTCCAACATTACTGCACCCTGTCCTGCATCCTTCCCAGCTGCCAGTAAGGTTACCCAGTGCGCAGTGAAAGAAAGGTAACATCCCTGTCCATGCCTGCTGGACCATGAGTCAGTGGTAATATGCACCTTACCCCTGACCGCCCAGTCCAACGAAGCCAAGACATTGCCTTCCACATGCCGGTAAAGAGCCGGAATGGCCTTCCGAGAAAAAAATAGGCGTTTGGGAGCCTGCTACTGAGGTACCACACCTTCCACAAATTCTCGAAAGGGGGAAGAGTCTACCAGCTGAAAAGGCAGCAGCTGAGCATGTGGATGGCTGGGACCGAATTTCTTTAGACGGTTTAGCAACTAGGGTAAGGAAATTTGCCTGCTACAATTGGATTTAGGTGTACCGCTAGCAGATTGCCCGCAAGTGCTTGGGACACCTAATTCTACACCTTCATTCCTCTCAGTGCAGGTCTCTGAGAGGACTGAAGCTATAGTGGGGTTGGAGATCCCAGCTGATGAGGAGCAAGGAGAGGTCCGCCTTGTTCTTTGGTGTGGGTCTTTTAAGTACTGTTGCCAACGGACTGCATGGGAGCTCGACATATGTATAGTCAAGCATGTGGTGCCCAAGCGGCTGCTGTTTTGGCCACGCTTCATACGCTTCAGACATATGTTGCAAACAGCAACGGTGCAATCTGCTGCACATGTCTCAAAAAAGGTCCACACCAAAGAACTTTTGAAAAAAAATGCGCGGAGTCAGCAGCGCCCTACACGTGCGGAGCTCTGCGGTGTGATGCAGTTGGTTGGCTGTCCTTAAGCTGGCTCCTGGAGGGCATCCTGCCTCGTTGGAGATGTGTCTCCTCCTCATCCTCTCTTCTATCAGGCACCCACGTAGAGTCAGTGACCTCATCATAACCTCCCTCCTCGCCACTGGAGCAAACCTGGCAGTATTCTGCAGCTGGGGGAACATGACTGACAGTTTCTTGTCCTTCTTGGGCACCCTTTCTCTCTGGGCTCACGTTACTGCCTTCATTCTCAACCTGGGTACCATCATCGGAGCCTTCAAAACGCTGCACATCCTCCTGCAGCATGTACCCGACACTGTGGTCGAACAGTTCGGGGGACTCCTCAGGACATGATGGTGGGGCTAGGGAAGGAGTAACTGATGCCACTGAACCGATAAATTAGGCCGCTTTGGCAGCCGAACTTCTCTTTGCCTAGGTGACAGGATGAGGAGGATGAGGACGGCTTTGTAATCCACTCTACCAACTCTTCTGCATGTTGTGGCTCAACACGGCCAGCTGTCGAAAAAAAGGACAAGCATGCCCCACAGCCACGTGCTGAGGATGCACCGTGTCCACGACCAGCACTGTTGGCTGTTGACATGCTGTAAAATTGGATTAGCAAAACACCGCCTGAAGTTTACTAGAAAATTACACCAGGGATGGCCTGCAGTCAGGTATAGGCTTGGCTTGACTAGAATGCAGTGTATATATATATATGTTGGAGACTATATATATATTTAATGCACTACAGATCACCGAATCACCTGCCTGCCTGAAAGTGTATTTGAAAATGTACACCAGCAATGGCCTGCAGTCAGATATAGGCTTGGCTAGACTAGAATGCAGTGGATATATATATATGTTAGAGACTGTATATATATTTAATGCACTGCAGATCACTGAATCACTTGCCTGCCTGCCTGAAAGTGTATTTGAAAACGTACACCAGCAATGACCTGCAGTCAGATATAGGCTTGGCTAGACTAGAATGCAGTGGATATATATATATGTCAGAGACTGTATATATATTTTATGCACTGCAGATCACTGAATAACCTGCCTGGCCTGCCTGAAGTATATTAGAAACAGTACACCAGGAGGAACGGTCTATATATTACACTGCAGCTAACTGAATCAACTGCCTGCTCAAAGTAAATTGTCTGTCTCTCTCTCTCTCTCTCTCTCTCTCTCCGTGCCTTTGGCCAATTATGGCTCTCTTTGCTGACGGCGCTGTGATTGGCCAAAGCATGCGGGTCATAGTGCATGCTTGGCCAATCATCAGCCAGCAATGCACTGCGATAACAGTGCATTATGGGGCGTGACGCACCGCTCAAAATTGGCGCGAACGCCTCATAATGTTCGAACAGCCAATGTTCGAGTCGAACAGATAGCTCATCCCTACATTACATAGGCCTTTCCTCTTTTGCACCCATTTTCTACCAGGTGGATATTTAATATCTGATTGTTTGATTGGATCACAGACTTTTACATGTTGATAATAATATGATAACATTATCAAACTCTGGAACCTTAAACAGAAAGTGATAATGAGGGAGGAGTCAATAACCCAATGATGGTGGTCTTCAGGATCAGTCCAGTCTTCATCTTGGTTGTTCTCCCCCCATCCTCACTCTCTGACCTCTGGTGGGGCTCTGCCCCGCTGTTATTCATGACTAAATTATGGACTAAATATGGAAGTGAAGGACTTCTTGTATACAAAAGATACGCTGCGCTAAGGTGAAAATGTCAATCTGGAGATCATTAATGCATATGAGGTATACTGAAAATACCGCATAAGCGGCTTATCCAGCCACAGCAAGGCACAAAGGATATATGTTTAAAAAATAAAAAAAAGTGATTATAAGGTAAATAATACACTAGATGTATACCATTAGAATAAGAGTAGCGATGATTAAACTACTAACTGTATATATAATGAATGAAAAATTATTTATATAATCTGAAATTTACCATGTAAAAAAGATATAAATAATATCACAGTGATAAGTGCAAAAAATACAACAAAGTGCCAAGTGCCACACAATGAGTGTGAATATCAAATCCAAGATGTGATACGTGGTTATTAAAGTCCAATTTATGAAAGAAATGCACATAAAGTCCATAAAAACAGTTCATAAAAAATCCAACGTGTGTGCATTAATCTTAGTGCTCAGAATTCCCTGCTCAAGTGCCATCCAGTGAACGCCCCCCCCCCCCCCCCCCCCGGGACAGCCGCTCACCAGCGTGCGACTCAGCTGTGAGACTGAATCTAAACACGCTAATGAGCCATCCCACGGCTCAGTGATGGAATCCAGATACAGTTTTCAGCAGCAGCTCCACAGTTAGGAATAAAGGAAAAGAAAAACTGGATAGTGTGATATCGTTTTAGGACTTCTTGTGTTAGGAAGATGGCAATGAGTGATAGAGGGGGTGGGGACACTCGTCCTATAATCCCCTCATAACTGGCACTCCTATAAATGACAGTTCTCATTGTTTCCTCACACTCAGATAAAGGTCCATGAATAAAGAAATGAACTGGTAGGAGATTCAGAGCTGAAACAACTAATCGATTATGAAAATAGTTATCAACTATTGCCATAAACAATTAGTTGGTCAGTCGATTACTTGGCCTGCATACAGAATGCATTATTTCTTTACATATCAGAAAATACAGCTCAGTACACCATCCATACATGTCAGTAAATGCCTGAGAATTTGAATGTGTGAGGAGCAATGCCTCATGGGACATGTAGTCCTGGGCAAGAGAAGGAAGCAAGTGATTCTAAAGGCAGACCTTTACCTTGCTATTGGGGAACGCTATACTATACTTTGCGGTTTCCTATAGGGGAACTCTGAAGGTAGGAGGAGCCAGAAGTGGGAGGGGTCCAGAAGAGGAAGATCAGTGCTGCTCTGTGCAAAACCATTGCACAGAGCAGGTAAGTATGACAAGTTTGTTTAAAAAAAGAAATCCAACATTTACAATGACTTTAAGGGCTCTGTGCAGGGAAGATCAGCATCTGACCCCCAGAGAAGGTGGAGGCTGATGGACTGGAGGTATTATAACGCATTAAAATTACATAATGTAAAAGTTTACCAGTATTGTGCATTATATTTAAAATTATTATATCCATGAAAAAACATGCAGAAGAGTTGGTGGAATGGATAAATAAACCGTCCTCATCCAGGCTCAGAGTAGTTTGCCTTCCAACGCAGCTGCCAAAGCAGCCTATTCCACAAGCTCCTTGTCCACAGTCACTCCTTCCATAGCCCCACCATCATGCATAGAGGAGAACCCCAAACTATTCGACCACAGTGTCGGGTACATGCTACTGGAGGAAGCGCAGCGATTTGAAGGCTCCGATGTTGGTTCCCAGGTTGAGGAAGGGAGTAACGTGAGCCTAGAGAGAGGGGGAGCCCAAGAAGGACAAGAAACTGGCAGTCATGTTCCCCCAACTGCAGCATACTGCCAAGTTTGCTCCAGTGACGAGGAGGGAGGGCTTGATGAGGTTACTGACTCTACTTGGGTGCCAGAGAGGAGGAGGAGGTGGCACAACTTCAACAAGGCAGGATGTCCTCTAGGGGACAGCTAAAGGGCAGCCACCCTACTGCATCACACCGCGGAGCTCCACAGGTGCAGGGTGCTGCTGACTCCCCACTGAGTTTGAAAACTTCCTTGGTGTGGGCCTTTTTTGAAACGTGTGCAGCAGATCGCACCGTTGCTGTTTGCAACCTATGTCTGAAGCGGATCAAGCGTGGCCAGAACAGCAGCCGCTTGGGCACCACATGCTTGACCAGACATATGAGGACCTCCCATGCAGTCCATTGGCAACAGCACTTGAAAGACCCACATCAAAGAAAAAGGCGGACTTCTCCTTGCTCCTCGTCTGGGATCTCCAACCTCACTATACCTCCAGTCCTCTCAAAAACCTGTACTGAGAGGAATGAAGGTATCGCAATAGGTGTCCCAAGTACTTGCAGCCAATCTGCTATCAGTACACCACCATCTGATTTTTAGCAGGCAAATTTACCTACCCCAGTTGCTAAACCGTAACAAGAAATTCGGTCCCAGCCATCCACATGCTCAGCGTCTGAATGCTAGCTTGGCCAAATTGCTAGCACTGAAACTGCTGCCTTTTCAGCTGGTAGACTCTGCCCTCTTTTGTGAATTTGTGGAATGTGCTGTACCTCAGTGGCAGGTTCCAAAACGCCCATTTCTTTTAATGGAAGGCCATTCTGGCTCTCTACCAGCATATGGAAGGCAATGTTTTGGCCTCATTGGACAGGGCGGTCAGCAGTAAGCTGCATATTACCGCTGACTCATGGTCTAGCAGGCATGGGCAGGGACGTTACCTTTCCTTCATGGTGTCCTCTGAACCAGCGGTGCTCCGTAAGCGTTCAAGGTCTACGCAAGCACTCAGGCAAAAAGATGCCATGCGGTGCTTGAGTTGGTCTGCTTAGGGGACAGGAGCCACACTGGGGCAGAGATTCTGTCAGCTCTGCGGGGGCAGGCTCAGAGGTGGTTGACGCCATGCCAGCTTCAGCCAGAATTAGTTGTATGCTACAATGGCAACAACCTTCTCTCCGCCCTCCGACAGGGACACTTGACCTATGTTCCATGTTTGGCACACATCCTGAATTTGGTGGTGCAGCAGTTCTTGAGTAGGTACCCAGGCTTACAGGATCTCCTGAGGCAGGCCAGAAAAGTCTGTGGTCATACAATGCCAGTGCTCAGCTGGCTGACATTCAAAGGGAATGCAACCTGCCCACCAACCGCCTCATTTGTGACATGCCCACCAGGTGAAACTCAACGTTGGCAATGCTGCAGCAGCTGCACATGCAGCAGAGGGCCATCAATGAGTACCTGTATGAGTATGGCACCAGGACAGGGTCAGGGGAGCTTGGCTTCTTTTTGCCACACCAATGGCTACTGATCCAGGATACATGCCCTGTCACCATTTGAGGAGGCCGCGAGGATGGTGAGCAGCAACAATGCATGCATCAGTGATACTGTCCCTCTTGTCTTCCTGTTGGAGCACATGCTTCTTGGAATAATGGACAGGACACTTGAGGCAGAACAGCGGGAGGAAGAGGAGGACTTCCTTACCTCTCAAGGCCCTGTCACGTACCTGGTGGTGGAGCCCAGAATGCAAGGAGTAGCCTCTCGTGTGCCTCTGGTTCGAGAGCCCCTGATAGAGAAGACAGGGACTCAAGAGCGCAGGGGGCCACAAGTGCTTGGTAAGTGGCAGGTGTAGAGTTGATCCGGACCTCTGGTGCAGTAGCAGGAGGACTGTCAGGAACACTGGATCCACTAGCAGGAACTCAGGAACAACAGGCAACTGGGAGGTGTTCTGTAGTACAACTGAAGCACTGGAACAACTGGAAGATGAACCGGAACTCTTGGCAGGAACACTGGAACTGTTGACTGGATAGGGAAGCACTGTAGCTAGCAGACACCCACGAACCAGCAGGCAGCAGGGAGGTGTTCTGTAGTACCACTGGAAGCACTAGCAAAGTCAGACAGGCCAGGTCAAACACAGGTAAGCAGAGCAGGTACAAAACGGAACCAGGAGAGTAGTCAGGGCACGGACCGGGTCGGCAACAGACAGGCAGGTAATAACTGAAGGATGAGGCAGGAGAATCGTCAGACAAGCCGAGGTCAGGGACTGGCAGCAAACAGGAGAAGTCAGGAACAAGCCGGGTAACAGGAATCAGGTAAACAGGTATACTGGAAGCTTAGGGTCACAGGGAACGCTGTAGACCGGACAGCAAGGAAGCATGCTGACAGGCACCCTTAAATAGGCCTAATGGCGCCAAAAGCTGTCACACCGCACGTCTGCGCGCCGCCGCGTGCACACGTGCACGCCCGAGTACCGATCGTAAGTGCCCGTTCGTCTCATCGTGTACCCGCGTACACCCGCTCGTATTAGCGTGCACCCGCATGCGTCCGTTCGCGTCAACGCGTCTCCGAACGCGTCCTCTGGCTCTACTGACAATAGTTCTGTTAACCGATCTTCCGCCGACGGCTGAACTAACAGGACGTCTTTCATGACATTGCCCCCCCCCCCAAGGGGCAGCCTCCGGATGTCCAACTGTGCCATCTTACTTGGATGAGATCTTTTAAAGGCAAGAATCAACCTCCTAGCATGGATGTTGGACTCCGTCTCCCAGGAGTTCTCCTCAGGCCCATACCCCTTCCATTTTACCGAGAACTGGACTTGATTACGTCTCTTCCTACAATCCAGAATGGACTCGACCTCATATTCGGTTTCTCCGTCAATGATCACGGGTTCATGGGGATTGACCCTCCGGTTGACAAAAGGATCAGGAACTGCAGGTTTGAGTAGGGCAACATGAAAAACCGGGTGAATCCGGAATGATTCTGGTAGCTTTAGTTCGTAGGCCACATTATTAATTTTTCTTGTCACTGGAAAAGGACCCACGAACTTGGGACCCAATTTTTTGGAAGGACAAGCCAATCTTAGATTCAAAGTAGATAGCCAAACCAAATCTCCAGGTTTAAGATCAAGCTCCCCCCTTCTCTTCTTATCAAACACCTCTTTGTTGTAGTTCTGGGTCCTTGCCATAGTCTCTTGCAGAAGCTTATTATTCGATTCAAAGAAGTTTAGGTTTTCTTGAACAGCTGGTACTGGACACTCCGGAATGTTAGTGGACAAGAACAGAGGATGGAATCCATAATTTGCAAAAAATAGTGTTTGTTTTGTAGCAGAATGAACAGAGTTGTTGTATGCAAATTCGGCAAGGGGAAGAAGTGGAGCCCAATCATCCTGGGAGAACGAGGAAAAGCAGCGCAGATACTGCTCCAGCGTCTGATATGTTCTCTCCGTCTGGCCATTTGTTTGGGGGTGATAGGCAGAAGAGAAGGCAAGATCAATTTTCAGGGATTCACAAAGAGCTCTCCAAAACCTAGAGGTGAATTATACCCCCCGATCGGAAGTAATATTGGCAGGGATGCCATGAAGCCTCACCACCTCCTTAATAAATGTCCTGGCAGTTTCAGCAGCAGTAGGGGTACCTTTCATTGGTAGGAAATGTGCCATCTTGGATAATCTATCCACTATTACGAAGATTGTAGTGTAGCTTTCAGAAGGTGGCAACTCGACAATAAAATCCATGGAGATCATCCTCCATGGCTTCTCCGGGACAGATAGTGGTTTTAACAGGCCCCAGGCCTTAGACTTGCTACCTTTATTTTGGATACAGGTGACACGTTTCCACGTAGTCCTTGCAGTCCTTTCTTAATGAAGGCCACCAGAACGTGCGCTGAAGAAGTTCAAATGTTTTATGTACTCCGAAGTGGCCGGCTAACATATGGTCATGGCAAGAACTAAGCGCTGCCGTTCGCACCTCCTGAGGTACGAAGATCCTATCCTTAAACCACAGAAGATCATCTCTGGCCTGTAGGGTTGTATCAGGTGGAGTGGAAACGTTCCTGGAGGCTTGCTTGATCTGTGACAATAGATCCCCTTGGAGTAACAGAAAGTTCAGTGCGGACAAGATGGTATCTGGCGGAGAAGGTGCTTCCGAATCGCTGTACATCCGTGACAGAGCATCAGGCTTGATATTTTTTGACCCGGGACGGTAGGTAATATGGAAAGAAAATAATACAAAAAAGATGCGGCGCTAAAACATGATTAAACAAACTACTAAAATGAATTACATATAAAAAACCGCGCTAAATAAATAAGGGAAGAATTGTTGATAAAGTCTTTTGATCCTGAAATATAAATATTGTCTAATGTTGATACAGTCTTTGAGATCCAAACACACTGTCCATATCACAATAGAGATGGTAAATTATTGTGTATGCCTCTTTAAGGTTTATCCAATAGAGAATGGCAATAGAACCGAAGAAGAACACCAGGTGATTGCGCTTACCAGATGCAAGCCTATTATAGGCAGATGGCTTAAACCCAGCCTGGGCCTCTAGACTGATGCTTCTGGACAGATCACAATTTTCATACTCGTCATGTGTGCCGGTTCATGGGAATATTTATCCAAAAAGAAAAGTACACATATAGTGTAATACTGCTAATTATTACCACACAAAACACCCAATTTGTGAAAAAAGTGAAAAGAAGATGTGACACTCAATACAATGTGATCATAAAATCATGAATCACCCAAAAGTAATATTGCAACCACGGATGATAATGGGTGTCATATAATCATACACATCAATGAAAAAGTGAGTGGGGAACGGTGACACTTTATAACACCCCTCTAGTTGGGCAAGTTTTAGGAAAAAAAGAAAAAAAGAAGAAACTTTACCCAATCACCAAAAATTAATTACTAGCAGAAAAATTGTTAAGTGATCTAAACACACTAATAGAAAAAAGGGAAGAGCCAGAAAAACCCTTGTATGCAGCACACCACATGCACAGGCTGCTTACCAAATAGCAATTCATATAGATAGAATAATACACCCAGCGTGTAAATATGTTGAAATCACACCCGCGGGTTTAGGGGATGTTCTGCTTACCAGACATCCTCATATACAGGCAGATCGGTTGGAGCACCGATGGGCTCTAATCTGGAACGATGTAAATATGTCCTGGCCAATCGTGCCCAAGCTCAGCAAAACATGAGAAGTAGAAAAAAACACCAATAGTGTAACACTGTATAGTCCGGTTTAATAGATAAAGAGTAACACTTACATCAAAAAAAGATAAAACAGCATAAAATGGAGCCGGCCGGCATTCCTACACACTCCCGTCCTCACAGGACAAATGTGGCGACGTCAGCACGTCCCTCCCAGACGCGTTTCGTCACACGCTGACGTTTTCAATGGGGAACGGGAAGCATGCTGGGCCACCACGTTAAATATCCACACCAAGCCTCGCCCTGAGTTCCATAGACGGAAACACACGGCGCCATCTTAGGTGTGGGCATCCCTATGTTGCACTGAAAAGAATGGGATCCGATCGACAATCCAAAGTGCCGTGGGATCACCATCCTTAAATTAAAAACAAAAGGTATATATAAATACATACAATATGGTAAATTTATATAAAAATATAAAAAATATATTAGAAATTCTCAACAGGGTCAAGAAGCCTCTTATCAGAAAAAAATAAATGAAACGACAGGGAAGTAACCATTCATGTGAAACTACCATTGTATATCATAATATTCTTTCCCTATTTTAATACAGGAATCGACATTGATCTGAAATGTGAGTGCAGTTTACACGAAAACATAATAAAAATTATACAAACATAGAGTATGACGAAACCATAGAGGCATACAATCAAATGGATATAAATTCATATGACACAGATTGTAATGTATAGTTCCTCCAATGGCAAATGTCCCTCCCAATATTAATATCAGGGAGACAGATCCTATGGTTGTTTCTCCCACCCACCTAAGATGTATAAGTTGACAAAGCCATAAACAGGTCAGGAATGAGGAAAACTATATTAATCCAATATATCCTATTCGCCCTCAAAAATAGCAATCTGGTATATTCTATTCACCCCTATATATCAAGAGTTATCAATAAACGCATTGACGTCTACATCTATATTGAGTCCATGGGGTGTATAGCTCTTAATTCTATGGACCCACGACATCTCTAATTTAGAGATGTCCCGCACCATAGAACTACCTCGCCAGTGGGGTTGGTACCGATCGATACCCAAGAACAGTGTGTTGGCAGGGTTTCTGTCGTGTACCAGGCGGTAATGCTTGGACACGGAGTGATTTTTGAAACCCGTCAAGATATTTGTGACGTGCTCATTAAGCCTCACCTGAAGGGGGCGTTTGGTCCGTCCCACATATTGCAGGCCACAAGGGCACTGCAACATGTAAACCACCCCCATAGTGGAGCAAGTGATAAATGGGGTGATTTGGTGGGTTCGCCCAGTTACTGTAGACACAAAAGATTGGGTCTTCCTATTGTGACAGGAACTGAGAGAACATACTCGACACCTATTGCATTTATAAAAACCCGTCAGTTGGTTGAAAAAGGTTGTCTTAACAGTTGGAGGGTCCAGTACTCCAGGAGCTAATTGGCTCCTCAGTGACGGGGCCCCTCTAAAAACAATTTTTGGTCTAGATGGTAAAGCCTCTTTCAACACCCGATCATTGGCAATAATATGCCAGTGTTTAGAGACTAATTGTTTTATTTCCTTGTGTTGAAGGGAATAGGAAGTAATAAAAGGTACCCCAAAATTATGGTCCATTCCCCTGAGTCTGGGCTTATCAACCAATAGGAGCTCTCTATTCATGTCCTGCACTTCCATCAGGGCTGGTAACAGGCTCTCTTTGGGGTAGCCCTTTTCAAGGAATCTTTCAGTGAGAATGTCGCTCTGTACTCTAAATTTCTCAGGGTCCGAACAGTTTCTACGTATTCTCATATATTGGCTTTTAGGGATAGCCTGGAGCCAGGGTTTATAATGGCAGCTTTCCAAAGAAATGAAGGAATTGCGATCACTTTCCTTAAAAAAGGTGGAAGTCAACAGATGGTTCTCATCTATAGTCAAGGTAAGATCCAGAAAATGAATCTGGGTCTGACTCAACTCAAAATTTAAATGTATACCTCTATCATTAACATTCAGAGAGGACAGGAATTGTTGTAACTCCTGGCCATCTCCATCCCATAGGAGGAGGATGTCATCTATATATCTTGCCCACACGACAAGATGGGGGCTACGGTGGGCATAGATGACATCCTCCTCCCACTTGGCCATAAAGAGATTTGCCAAGCTGGGGGCATACTTAGCCCCCATAGCAACCCCACGACATTGACGATAAAATTTGTTGGCAAACCAAAAATAATTGTGGGAGGCTGCAAAAATGAGCAGTTCCATAATAAAGGATATTTGTTCCGGGGGGAGGCCCGACCCTTTGGTTAGGGCATCCTTCACCGCATTTAAACCCATTTCATGGGGGATAATGGTGTATAGGGAGGATACATCAGCACTAACCATCCACATCCCTGGTTTGATAGTAATGCTAGAGAGGAGGTTGAGCACATGGCGTGTATCCTTAATATAAGAGGGCATTTTCTGAACAAGGGGCTGAAGAAAAAAATCGATATATCTGCCCACCCGGGACGTGATGGAATCAATGCCACTCACGATGGGGCGTCCCGGGGGGCAGACAGGATTTTTATGTACCTTAGGTAGGTAATATATGATGGGAGTTCTGGGAGCCCTTGGAATCAGATAAAGACTCTCTTTCTCCCCCAGAATTCCCAATCTCGAACCCTTCGAAATGATTTTACGGAGTTCTTTGGTATAGCTCTTTATAGGATCAGCAGGTAGAGGGGTATAGGTATCGGTGTCACCTAGGATTCTGGCCATTTCAGTCAAATAATCCTTCCGATCTAACACCACTATCCCCCCCCCCCTTATCCGCAGGGCGGATGACCAATTCTTTATTTTTACATAACGAGTCCAAACCCTCCTGCATGGTTTTTGAATTTTTGGCATTCTTTATCTCTAGCCTCTCCAGGTCCCTAAGCACCACATCCCTAAACACTTTCAAAGTTGGAGCAAGTGTTCCGGGTGGGTTAAAAAGGGATGCATTGGCCAGGCCAGAGTGCACAAAATGATCTGTTGACTGGGAATTCCTAATGATGGGATTGCCAATCATATATCTCTTTATGTTGAGTTTTCGAACAAACTTATGGACGTCCATATACGTTTGGAACCTGTTAAGGCTCTTAGGGGGGGCAAATTTGAGGCCTTTATCTAAAACAGTTTTTTCAGAGTGAGACAATTCTTTAGTACTCAAATTGAAAATACCCTGTCCGGTTATATTCTGGCTCTTTTTTGTTCGCAGTCTCCTCCCCCCTCTAGTTCCTCGTTTCTTTCTACTGGTCTTTTCAGGCCTTGTCCTGGCCTGGAAAAACCCCACGGTCCCAAACTGTTGGCAGATGGGACATTATAATTGGAAGCGGGCACATTTTGAGAGGGATAGGTGGTAAATGGATCATGTTCGCCCTGTTGCCATGCCTGATGTACTGGCCCCCCCTCATATGGATTCATATCACTCATGGGAAAGAACCTATTTTGAGTGGGGAGATTGTATTCCCAATCGGGGATAAAATGAAATGAATTAATTTGAAATGAATAACCGTAAAAGTATGTACTAATAACAAAAAACCAATGTGAGATAGGTATAAACAAAATCATACACTGATATCCAAAAATTGGTGTTGATTAATTGTAAAATAAAAATACATATACGTGGATAAGTGAATTATTAAAGTCCAAAAAAGCCAAAAAAGAAAATCCGTGATGAAAAAGAAAAGTGCCAGAAAGTGCCAAAAAGAAGATGAAGATGCAGATGGGGAAATCTTCTATGGATCCTCACACCCAAGGTGGAATATCAGATGTGCTTACCAGATCCCGATGACTGCTATTACAGCAGTCATAAACAGCACAGGGAATTTGGGGCTCCCCACAACCTCAGCATAAGGTACCCGTAAGCGACAGATGATATCTCAGGAATGAAAAACAAGAGGACAATCCATAGCGTGATACAGTCTTTTAGATGGTGGTGGTCAGTCAGCTGCAGCTCTATACTCCTTCCTTCAGTGCCCATCTGGCCTGTCGTGGTTTCAACCTCTTGGCAGTCTTTAAATATTCTAGATTCTTGTGATCTGTGTAAACAAGAATCGGGTGGGCTGCTCCCTCTAACAGGTATCGCCATTCCTCCAACGCAGCTTTGATCGCTAACAATTCTCGATCACCCACATCATAGTTCTTTTCTGCTTCTGATAATTTACGGGGAAAAAAAGTGACTGGGTGCAGAAGAGCCCTAGGCCCCTGTCTTTGAGAGAGCACTGCACCGACCGCTATCTCCGAGGCGTCCACCTCCAGGATGTAGGGTAACGTGGAATCAGGATGTTTTAAAACTGAGGCTGAGACAAACAGATCCTTCAGTGTAGTAAAGGCCATCTGAGCTTCCGTAGACCAGTGAAACTTGAGGCCCTGTTGGGTTAATCTTGTAATGGGAACAATGATGGTGGAGAATCCCTTAATGAATTTTCTATAAAAATTCGCAAATCCCACGAAACGTTGAATCCCTTTTTTGTCAGTAGGAGCGGGCCAGTCCAGAATGGCGGAGACCTTCTGAGGGTCCATTTTGATGCCTTCCACAGAGATAATAAGACCAAGGAACTGAATACTCTCCTGCTCGAAGACACATTTCTCAGGCTTGGCGTAAAGGCCGTGCAGGCGAAGTCGGGTCAAAACGTTTCTGACATGTTCACGGTGTTCAACTAGGGAAGAAGAGAAGATTAGAATGTCATCTAGATAAATAACAACAAACAGGTCAAGGTAGTCTCTGAAAATGTTATTTACAAAATGCTGAAATGTGGCAGGAGCATTACAAAGTCCGAAAGGCATGACTAAATATTCGAAGTGCCCAAACCGGGTACGGAAAGCAGTCTTCCATTCGTCTCCCTTGCGAATGCGGACAAGGTTGTAGGCACCACGAAGATCTAACTTAGAAAACACTGCTGCAGACCCCAGCCTCTGAAAAAGTTCTGGCACTAATGGTAAGGGATAACGGTTCTTGATTGTAATCTTATTGAGTGCCCGATAATCCACACAAGGGCGCAAAGAATGGTCTTTCTTTTCCACAAAAAAGATTCCTGCTCCTGCCGGGGACGTGGAGGGTTGGATGAAGCCTTTCTTTAGATTATCGTCAATGTAAGTTTTTAATACTCCTAGTTCTAACTCTGACAAAGGAAATATTCTCCCAAAAGGAATCTCTGCCCCTGGGAGAAGCTCAATCGGACAGTAAGTGTTGGTGGCAATAAGAGGAAGGAAACTCCAATTTTCCCTGAGGCCCAGTCAACTTGTGGGTTATGGGCCTTGAGCCAAGGCATGCCCAATATGATGGGGAATAGAGGAGATTCAATGATGTCCAGACAAAGTAGCTCTTGATGAGTGCCAGCAATGGTGGTGAGCATGGGTACTGTTTCCTGGGTTACTGGTCCTGATCTGAGGGTAGAACCATCGGCCAGATATACTGAAAGTCCTTTCGCCCTGGGCCGGATGGGAATGTGATGTCTGGAAGCGAAGGACAAGTCTATAAAGCCACTGCAGGCCCCGGAATCAATGATAGCGCTGGTTGGTATATTCCCTCCTGGGAGCTGTAAATGAAGCGGGACAGCCAGGTGAGACATATTATTCAGTGAAGCTGGAGTAAGAGCAGGAGAGACAGAGAGGCACTTACGAAGCTTGGCCGGGCATGTCCGTACAAAGTGTCCGGGTTCCCCGCAATATAGGCACAGGTTACTGGCCCGACGGCGTTGACGCTCTTCAGGAGTGAGGGATGGCCGTAAGAGTCCCAGCTGCATTGGTTCCGGTGTATCTGAGGTCATGGTAGTAGAAGCTGGAGGAGCGGAGTGGGGAGAACTAGGCACCCGGGGCAGCATCCAGACAGGACGAGCAGGGCTAGAAGATCGCTCTGTACGTCGTTCTCTCAGGCGTCTGTCTATTTGGATGGAAAGGTCTATGAGGTCCTCTAAAGTCTCAGGAAGGCCCACTCGGGCTAGTTCATCCTTCAGGGATTCTGAAAGGCCCATACGGAACTGATACCGTAGGGCGGCATTGTTCCAGTTTGTGTCGGAACTCCAGCGTCTGAATTCTGATACATAGTCCTCAACAGGTCTGCGGCCTTGCTGTAGGGTGTGCAAGGCTGCCTCTGCCGTGGCGGTCAGCTGTGGGTCTTCATATAGGGATGACATAGCCCGAAAGAAGGTATCCAGGGTATCAAGTGAGGTATCTTTCTTTTCTAACAAGCAATGGGCCCAGGACTGGGGCTCGCCGGTCAGCAGCGAGATCACGAACCCCACCTTGGTGGCTTCCAGGGAGAAAGTCCTTGGTTGAAGGGCAAAAAAGAGCTCACACGAGTTGCGGAAGGACCTGAATTTGCTCCGGTTACCCGAAAATCTTTCAGGCGTGGGGACCCTGGGTTCAGGCGGCAACATGACCACTGATGGTGAAGCAGAAGTCCCGGATACTTGAGGTGTAGAAGCTGCTAGGGCCTGGACTTGGCCTTCCAGCTGGGTGTAGCCTTCTTGTAGGCTCTTTACTGCCTGGGTAAGTCCAGCAAGATGGCGGCAGAGTTCATCCATGGGAGAGGCTCCCTGCGTGGGCTCAGACATGGCTGTCCGGTACTGTCACGTACCTGGTGGTGGAGCCCAGAATGCAAGGAGTAGCCTCTCGTGTGCCTCTGGTTCGAGAGCCCCTGATAGAGAAGACAGGGACTCAAGAGCGCAGGGGGCCACAAGTGCTTGGTAAGTGGCAGGTGTAGAGTTGATCCGGACCTCTGGTGCAGTAGCAGGAGGACTGTCAGGAACACAGGATCCACTAGCAGGAACTCAGGAACAACAGGCAACTGGGAGGTGTTCTGTAGTACAACTGAAGCACTGAAACAACTGGAAGATGAACCGGAACTCTTGGCAGGAACACTGGAACTGTTGACTGGATAGGGAAGCACTGTAGCTAGCAGACACCCACGAACCAGCAGGCAGCAGGGAGGTGTTCTGTAGTACCTCTGGAAGCACTAGCAAAGTCAGACAGGCCGGGTCAAACACAGGTAAGCAGAGCAGGTACAAAACGGAACCAGGAGAGTAGTCAGGGCACGGACCGGGTCGGCAACAGACAGGCAGGTAATAACTGAAGGATGAGGCAGGAGAATCGTCAGACAAGCCGAGGTCAGGGACTGGCAGCAAACAGGAGAAGTCAGGAACAAGCCGGGTAACAGGAATCAGGTAAACCGGTATACTGGAAGCTTAGGGTCACAGGGAACGCTGTAGACCGGACAGCAAGGAAGCATGCTGACAGGCACCCTTAAATAGGCCTAATGGCGCCAAAAGCTGTCACACCGCACGTCTGCGCGCCGCCGCGTGCACACGTGCACGCCCGAGTACCGATCGTACGTGCCCGTTCATCTCATCGTGTACCCACGTACACCCGCTCGTATTAGTGTGCACCCGCATGCGTCCGTTCGCGTCAATGCGTCTCCGAACGCGTCCTCTGGCTCTACTGACAATAGTTCTGTTAACCGATCTTCCGCCGACGGCTGAACTAACAGGACGTCTTTCATGACAGGCCCCCTTTATCCAGATAGTATTCCTGTGGGCCTGCCAAACACACAGGAAGAAGAGGAGGAGGATTGTGTCAGCATGGACGTGGAGGATAACACTCAGCAGCAGTGTTCAAGGGATGGTTTTCAGTCCCCAGAAACCCAAAGAGTTGTACGTGGCTGGGGGGAGGTTGTTACGGATCATGTGATCCTTAGTGATCCAGAGGACTCCGTATTGAATGCCTCTGCAAACTTACGCTGCATGGCCTCCCGGATTCTGCAAAGCCTGCAAAAGGACCATAGGATTCGTGGTATCAAGGAGAGGGATCATTACTGGCTGGCAACCCTTCTTGATCCACGTTACAAGGGTAAGGTTTCAGAACTCATCCTGCCTTCGCAGAGGGAGCAGAGGATGAAACATCTTCAGGAGGCCTTTAAGAAAGGTTTGTGCAATGCGTTTCCAGACCCTGGGAGGTTACAATTTCCTGGTGCTGGACAACGTGTTGCTGAGGCTTCATTCAGTCAGAGGAAGAGCAGTGGAGAAGGTGGCTGGCTGACCGATGCCTTTAGACAATTTTTCAGTCCTCAGCGCCAAGGTCTGATCGGTTCAAGCAACCATCGCCAGCGTCTGCATTACATGGTGCAGGAATATCTAGGGGCAAGAGCACACTTGGAGACCTTTCCAACAGACCATCCACTGGGTTACTGAGTCTTGAGGATGAACCACTGGCCAAAACTTGCTCAATATGCAATTGAGCTACTGGCCTGTCCCGCATCCAGCGTTCTTTCTGAACGCACATTCAGTGCTGCTGGAGGGTTTGTAACGGATCATAGAGTGTGCCTCTCCACAGACTCTGTTGATAGTCTCACATTCATAAAAATGAATCAGTCTTGGATCAGCAGCTATCAAGCACCTGATGCTGATGTAACTGATTGATTTTTCTATGGATGTGGGATCCCTTGAAGACTGCCTATGCTGAGTGACTATCCTATTCCTCCTCAATCTTGATGATGCTAGCTTCCAACAATATTTTTGGTTTAGGGCACCACCACCACCACCAAAGGCCCAATTTTCTGCCCCTGTTTAACAGGGGCATGTAATTACAATTTTTGATCTAATATTTAACAGCAGGGCCCGTTCCTGCACCCAACAAGAGTATCTGTGAGGGCTTACAGTGTTCTGGTACCACCAACACCTAAGGCCCAATTTTCTGTAGAGTATATAGGGCAGGCTGTATAGTGTGTATGTGTGTATATATATATATATATATATATATATATATATATACTTCTGTGTAGAATATATAGTGCCTGGGCCCCCTCCCCACCCTTGCCGTTTTTCTCAATGATTTTCATTTATATTGCCGGGACCCAACAATACGTTACAGCCGCAAGCAGTGATAAATTACTTTTTTTTCCTTTTAGAAATGTCATTTTGCTGTGGTACTGTTCTAAACATGGGAAAAATGCGCCACTTTACAGGCATACTATAGACACCCCCAAGGCACGATATTTAAAGGAATATTTCATTTTTATTGTTTCACTTTAAGCATTATTAAAATCACTACTCCCGATAAAACTGACATTTTTAAAACTTTTTTTGCAGTGATACATGTCCCCTGGGGCAGGACCTGGGTCCCCAAACACTTTTTATGGCAATAACTTGCATATAAGCCTTTAAAATTGTCACTTTTGATTTTTCACGTTCGTGTCTCATGGACTTATACGGCATTTGCGTGTTCAAACCAACTTTTTGCATGTTCGCATGTTCTCCTGTGAACCGAACCGGGGGGTGTTCGGCTCATCCTTACTCGTATAGCTTCATGTCTACCAGGTAAAAATTCCCATATATCCTATTTCTGGGTATATTTATTATTATTTATATATATATATATATATATATATATATATATATATATATATATATATAAACTTTCACTATTTCACAGTATAAATGAATCCCTTATAGTAGTGATTTATGATTTATCTGCTGTTTTTGTACTATAAAAGACAATTTTTTTCCCAGTCATCTTCCAGGATGGCTTACAGAGAGAGAGGCTCCTCCCACCTAGTACAGAAAACACACGATCCACATTATAAAAGATTGCCCATAGGCCAATGGCCCCTCAGTATTATGTGTTTCCCCTGACCAGACAGGAACTTCAAGCAAGTTGTTTGTTATTTTGTCTGGCCTACGTGCTAGGTAGCAGGGGCCTCCCGGTGGCCAGGTCCCTTTAACAGGGGCAGTGCTTCTGGGGAGCTGATTGGTTTGGGTCATTCTGGGCCCCTCCGCTAGGGACTCATGGATGTGTAAGAAGGAACCCCCTCTCATCACCCTGTTGGTTGTACCGTCAGTGTAAGGTGCCTTTTTGGTGCAGGAGAATGTGTGCTCAGATGAGTGCATCCCTGGTGGTAGTGTGCCGACAGCAGGCTGGTCTCTCATTGCAGGGGGTAGCCTGCTTCTCCCGGGTCATTACCGCTTATATTGGAGCGTGGGGAGCTCAGTAAGCCTGTCTCTATGCTGGCATCCTTGTGTGGCCGAATCCATCTCGCCGGCGCGGGCGGATACACAGGCAGGAAGTGATGCGGTCACCAGAAGTCATGTGGCGGCCATCTTGGTACACCCGCAGGAGAAAACCCAGCCTGTACCAAGGAGAGGAAGGCAGGCACGCAATCCACAGGGACAGCGCCAGATCCACAGCACCGTCCCAGGTCCTCCATGCCAGTATAAATGAAGGGCACTGGCAGAAGATGGTGCTGGGTTGCTTCCTGGATGGTGGACATGGAAGAGCAGGGGACTGCGGATGCAGGTCTGGAGGCGCCATCACTTGACTCCGGCCCGAAGGTAAGAAAAGGGCGGCTAGGGGCGCTCCTATCTTCTTTTCTTACCCGCCTGTGGTGGGGCACTGGGGGATTGTGTGGGCCTTTTTGTAGATGCATTAGTGTAACCTCCCTCTTGTGGAGGGTTGAATCACATATAGCATCACAGGTCCTGGTGGTGGGTGTTTGTGTTAAAAATTCTAAGGCAGGAATTTTTTGCTATCCACCTGCGTGTTTTCTTTCCATTCAGTTTGTACTTCAGTTGAAGTTACACTGGCTTGGTTTTGTACGTTGGTTATTTCCAGGACAAGAATCAAGAGCCCAAAGAAAGCGAGACAGATGCTTCTAGGAAGAGATGCCCAGTCTGTACTAGAAAAATGCCCTCAGGTTGGAAAAAAGACATATATTAAGATTGCATTGATAACCTGGTCAAGAAAGAAACAACCCTGCTATTCAAAAATGTCATGGATTCAATGAAAAAGGAGATGATGCAGACGCTAAAATCATCAGATCCCATCCCCAGCACATCCGGTACCAGCACTAGGGCGATTCCGATAACCCCTTCTATCAGGCAGATGACCCCTGATTGGAGGCTGGAGGAAAGCTCGGAGTCGGCTTCAAACTCTGATGAAGGGGAGTTTAAGGTGGACAAGCCAAATAAAACCCAAAGATTCCTGTTTCCCTCAGAGGAGACAGATGAGTTATTAAAGGCCATGTATGATACCCTGGATTTGGAAGAGTCAGAAGATAAAGAACTGTCTGTGCATGACCTGTTACATGCAGGCTTCTGAGCCAAGCAGGCCAAAACCTTTCTGGTTCACGCTTTACTAAAAGAAACAGTGTTGCAGGAGTGGAATGTACCAGAAAAAGAATCTTTCTCCCCAAAAACCTCAAAAGGAGGTTCCCTTGTAAAGAAGAAGATATGAGCCTATGGGAGAAGTGTCCCAAGTTAGACGCCTCCCTATCAAAGGTCTCAAAGGGAGTGGAACTCTCTTTTGAGGATACAGGCTCATTAAAAGAGCTGATGGACAGGAAAGCTGAAGGTTACTTGAAAAAGGCATGGGAGGCCTGTTCAGCTAACTTGAAACCTGCAATTGCCACTACCTGTGAAGCCCTTATTTTGGATTTGTAGTTAAATGGCTTCACTCACTTCTAGAGTCAGATACTCCAAAAGAAGAGATCTTGGAGGCTCTACCAACATTAAACAAGGCAGTGGCTTATATAACGGACACTTCTACAGAGTCTAAAGAGAGCAAATCACCGCGCTATACTTTAACTGAATAGTGCAAATCACCTATTGAAAAACATAAAATGAAAACAATCTAATGTGACAAATCAGTGATCAAATCAATATGAAGCAGCCGCTAAAACGTGAGATACACACATAACAAATATAAATACAAGAGGAGCAGCGCTGTGAAAAAAATGTTCTATATGAAAAAACCAGACCACAATAGTGAAAATATAAAGCCCAAAATTGGGATAGGCTCCAAGTTCATAGGTTACATAAACAACTGGACCGTCCTATTCAAAAACCAATCTTGATGGTAGATAGAAGGAGCGTGAATATGGAAATCAATGAGTCCTTCACCACACCACTGTGATAGTAAAAATGTGCGCTTACCAAATGGCAAGCTTGGAAGAGCTTGCGACCTTAACCCGGTCGGGGCCTTTCAAGGTGGAACCATCAAGGAGAGGCACGCCACTTGGCTTGGATTAAGCACACTGTTCTTCCAAATACAACTCTAAATGGGGATGTGATCCCTGGCTAGGGATAAACCTCCGAGGAGGTATATCAAAGAAAGAAGGAAAGCGACATAGCGTAATCCTGCTTTCACTTTATTAAAATCAAAAAGAATTGCACTTACATGTGAAGGGATGAACAGTAAAACATTTGAGCCGGCCGGCTAGAAAGCGAACGCCCGTCCTGTAGACTGTAGACGGTAAATGCAGCACGTCAGCACGTCAGCACGCCCACGTGCTGACGTGCTGCATTTACCGTCTACAGGACGGGCGTTCGCTTTCTAGCCGGCCGGCTCAAATGTTTTACTGTTTATCCCTTCACATGTAAGTGCAATTCTTTTTGATTTTAATAAAGTGAAAGCAGGATTACGCTATGTCGCTTTCCTTCTTTCTTTGATATACCTCCTCGGAGGTTTATCCCTAGCCAGGGATCACATCCCCATTTAGAGTGGTATTTGGAAGAACAGTGTGCTTAATCCAAGCCAAGTGGCGTGCCTCTCCTTGATGGTTCCACCTTGAAAGGCCCCGACCGGGTTAAGGTCGCAAGCTCTTCCAAGCTTGCCATTTGGTAAGCGCACATTTTTACTATCACAGTGGTGTGGTGAAGGACTCATTGATTTCCATATTCACGCTCCTTCTATCTACCATCAAGATTGGTTTTTGAATAGGACGGTCCAGTTGTTTATGTAACCTATGAACTTGGAGCCTATCCCAATTTTGGGCTTTATATTTTCACTATTGTGGTCTGGTTTTTTCATATAGAACATTTTTTTCACAGCGCTGCTCCTCTTGTATTTATATTTCTACAGAGTCTGTAAGATTTACGGCCAGGTCTACAGCCTTAGTTAACGTGGCCAGGAGGGCTATCTGGTTAAAATCCTGGGAAGGGGATACAGTCTAAAAAATGAAGCTGTTCTCTTTCTTTTTCAGGTGAATTGTTGTTCGGGAAAGAGTTGAAGTCGAAGTCAAAGGTGAGCCGACAGGAAAAAGAGGTTTCCTATTCCCAAAAAGCGGCAACAAAAAGGAACCTTCATCCCTTTGAAGGGACAGGTGGCAGCAGAGGTGACAGATGTTGACAGAACAAAGATTATGCAAACAGGCAGGATCAGAGAAAAGGGTGGCAGTATAGGAGGGGGAAAGGAAAAGGCAGCTTTCTTTTTAAACCCCCCCAGCCTAAGGACCCCCCTCAGTGACTCAGCCAGCCGGGTGGGGGGAAGATTGGGGGCCTTCCTCCCACAATGGCAGGCCATTTCCAGCAACAATTTTATTTTGGATCTTATCAATCATGGATACAGAATAGAGCTAGTGGGCTGTCCTCAAAAATTTCTTCCTACAATTTTACCAAGAGAGCAAGAAAATGTGGTGGCCATGTCTTCTCTCTTTCAAAATATGCTCGAGGAGGACGTGATAAGTTACATCCCTTCAAATCAAAGGAAGGGTGGATTTTATTCCCACGTCTTCCTCAGGAAAAAGCTGTCAGGAAAATATCGACTGATTCAAAATTAAAAACCAGTCAGTCAATGCTTTCCTCAAATACAAACAGTTCAAGATGGAGTCCATTTACACCACCAAGAAGTTGTGAACAACAGGAGTTTTCATGGCTTCATTTGATCTAAGGGACACATATCTGCACATCCCGATTTGGATGGAGTCCAAGCAATACCTTCGATTCACAGTGAAGAACAAGTTCAAAACCCTGTACTTCCAATTCAACTCTCTGCCGTTGGGCCTAGCATCAGGCCGCACATTTTTACAAATCAAATATTCCCTTACCTACAAGACCTACTAATATTTGCAGATTCCAAAAATAAAAAAAGTCGAACAGAACATGAACAGGACCATCGTACACCTCCAGCAACTGGGCTGGCTGGTGAATTGGGAAAAGTCACAGCTAGTCTCTATCCAAAAGATAACAACATTCCTGGAGTACACAATAAATTTTGACGTAATCTAAAATCTTTCTGATGGAAGAGAAAAAATCATGACGATAATCACAGAGGTGAGCGACCTCTGCGCAAGCCCGGAGACCTCAATACAAAACATGATGAGGATTCTCGGATTGATGATGGCGGCCATCCCAGGGGTTCAATGGGCCCAATTTCACATGAGAGCTCTGCAGTCCTTTATGCTCTCAATCTGGGATGGGAAGAAGGAGTTGCTCCCAAGCCAGGTGAAGATCCCTCAGGAAATAAAACTGTCAGTCAAGTGGCGACTAAATGCAGAAAATCTCTCGGCTGGTCGTCTTTGGTCACAACACCTTCCAGTGACAATCACCCTGGATGCGAGTGGCCGAGGATGGGGGGCCTACACGGGCAACCAGATGGTAGAAGGGGTCTGGAACAATCAATTAACCTGCCTCTCTTCCAATGCGAAAGAGCTAAAAACCGTACAGAGGGTCTTAGTGGCTTTCGGCCCTTTCCTGATGGGAAAACAGGTACAAGTCTTTTCGGATAATATAACTACCGTGAGCTATATCAACTAACGGGGGGTACGAGACCAGCGGGCCTAATGAGTATAGCAGAAAAGATTCTGGGATTGGTCAGAAGTAAATCTTCTATCCCTATCTTCTGTGCACCAGAAAGGATAACTAAACTAACTGGCAGACACCTTAAGCAAGGAATCTCTGTCGCAGATGGAATGGTGTTTAAATCCGTGTTCCAACTGATCGTGGTAAAGTTTGCAACCAGAGTAAACAGGAACCCTTCAAAGGGATTGGCTCAGTATGGGCTTAGATGCCCTATCACAACCTTGGGGAACAGACCTAACGTATGCGTTTCCTCCTTTTGTGCTCATACCAAAAATACTATGGAAGATAAGAGCCTCAAGGGAGAAAGTCATTCTAATTGCCTCATTTTGGCCTCGGAGGGCTTGGTTCCCAGGACTGTTAAAACTCAGCACCACAGATCCTTGCAGACTCCCCTCCATGCCAGACCTCATTCATCAGGGGACAGTGAATCATCCGCAGGTGGACCATCTCTCTCTGACGGCCTGGCTACTGAAAGGGAGCTTTTAGAGCGGAAGGAGTTTTCAGGAAGAGTAATAGATACTATCCTTAGCAGCAGGAAAGCCACCACCAATACTATATACAACAAGATCTGGAAAAAAGTTTGGTGTTTGGCGTACAATCAACAACAGAATCCAAGGCCTTATAATACCGGCAGTTCTAGAATTCCTCCAAGCAGGTGCAGATCTAAACCTTGCAGTCAGTACACTCAAGATACAGGTATCTGCTCTTTTGAGCTTCCTGAATCATAGCCTAGTAGAAGATCCCCTAATCAAAAGGTTTCTCACAGCCAAATGTCGAACAAGGCCTCCCAAATCTAGGAGGTTCCCCTCTTGGGACTTATCTGTGGTACTACAGAGTCTTTGCAGGGAGCCATTCGAGCCACTGGAAGACTGCTCCATGAAATGTTTGACCTTAAAAACGCTCCTTTTACTGGCACTTGTTTCCGCTAAGAGGGTTGGAGAAATTCAAGCCCTCTCAATGGCAGAAACAATTTGCATAATATCTCAGGACAAAATTATCCTTTCTCTTGACCCTGCTTTCCTGTCTAAAGTAGCTTTTGGCTTCCACCGATTGGAAGAAATCGTAATCCCGTCATTTTGTGGTAATCCTAAAAATAAGGAGGCCAAGTTTAATAATCTAGATGTGAGAAGATGCGTGATTGCGTATATCGAGTGCACCAAAGAGTGGAGATCCTCCACGAGTCTGTATGTACTGTTCACCGGTCCCAACAAAGGTAAAAGGGCATCAAAATATACTATCAGCAGGTCGATGAAGTCGGCAATTATAGAAGCATACAAGACAGTATCTCTACCACCACCAGCAGGAGTCAATGCTCATTACACAAGAACAGTATCTACTTCTTGGGCTGAAAGGGTCGGAGCTTCGCCCCTCCAGAAAGCGGCAACCTGGTCCAGCTTTTATACATTTGTAAAGCACTATAGGCTGGATGTGCTTGCAAATTAAGACCAGCCCTTCGGCAGGAAAGTGCTGCAGGCTGTGGTCCCACCCTGATTAGGTAGTTCTATTTGGTCCTCTCTGTAAGCCGTCCTGGAAGATGACTGTGAAAAAATAGGGTTATTACCTGTTAACGCTCTTTTCCAGGAGTCTTCCAGGATGGCCTCAGTTCCCCCCCTTGTTTCGTAGGGATAATTATGTAACACTAAGGTGATTGCACCAATGGAAGTGTTTATTATTTTATCTGTGCCTTCAGTTATTTGTTAATACTGAGGGGCCCTAGCCTATGGGCGGTCTTTTATCATGTGGACCATGTGTTTCCTGTACTAGGTGGGAGGAGCCTCTTTCTCTGTAAGCTGTCCTAGAAGACTCCGGGAAAAGAGTGTTAACAGGTAATAACCCTGTTTTTTTTAACCCCATCATAACAGATGATTAAAAAACTCATGCTGCTGCTACTTATTGTCCTATGCTGGCCATACACGGATCCATTTTTGGACAAGAATATTCCCACAAATATTTGTATGAAAATTATTTGTACATTCAATGAATGGACGAGTGTAGTTCGAAAATTGCACTTGCTTTAACATTGAATTTTCAAAAGGATGTTGCTCCTGAGCAAAAACCACATACACTATTTGAAAATGTGTTCGATCAAGAGAAGTTTTCTGTTCTGGTCCTTTTGAATTTTCCTGTCACTGTGGTGGAAAATGAACGCCAATTTGACCCCACTAATGGTCAGAAAATTGGATGAATGTTTTTTTTGAAAGAAAAATGAGTTTGTGTTCGGCCAGCATAAGTGACATCAGGTGCAGGGAGCTTGTACCCACCTACCTGTCTATGACAAGGGAGTCTGTCATCCATCATATTATATTACACTCCTGTCTGATCATCTGCAAAACAGCGTTTTACCTCTTTTTTTATATTTTAATAATGTTGATCTCTGATTCTGATATGTAGCAGATTCTCCCTCTAATAATACATCTATCTGTCTGTTATTCTCAGAGTGGATTAAATATTCAACTATATATCTGGATATTTATATTTACCGCTGTATATAGATATTCAAGAATATTAACTAAATTATACACCGACCTTTTTTTTTATATTTTTATTCAATTAGTCGATTTAATTAAAACAATAATCGGCAAACTAATCAATTCTGAAAATAATCATTAGTTGCCGCCCTACAGAGGACCCATTTACTAGTTACCTTGAGGGGGGAATTGTAAGATCCTCAGAGACAAAGCTGCCTGATGTGGGCGGAGTCCTGGTTTAGGGGAACCAATCAGCTCATGTCTAGTAATAATCTTTTTATTTCCATTTTAGTAGATGGACGGGAGATGAGGAAAACCTCAGAGGATTGTCTCACTTTGTCTCCAGACTGTAAAGTAGAAGATGAGGACATCACACAGTATAGTCCAGGACAAAACCCGGCTACTTCAAATGTCCATCCGGCACAACACAGTGTAGATGAGGAACCTCAGACTGTGAGCGTCAGTGCCGTCCTTCCAACAGAGAAGAGCTTTTCCTGTACTGAGTGCGGGAAGTGTTTCCGTTTTAAATCTGATCTTAATGTGCATATAAGATCTCACACAGGAGAGAAGCCATATTCCTGTCCTGAGTGTGGGAAATGTTTTTCAGTGAAGTCCAGTCTTTCCAAACATCAGAGATCTCACACGGGGGAGAAGCCGTATTCCTGTCCTGAGTGCGGGAAATGTTTTTCAGAGAAGTCCAGTCTTTACAGACATCAGATATCTCACATAGGAGAAAAGCCGTATTCCTGTCCTGAGTGTGGGAAATGTTTTTCAGTGAAGTCCCATCTTTTCACACATCAGAGATCTCACATGGTGGAGCAGCCGTATTCCTGTACTGAGTGCGGGAAATGTTTCCAATTTAAATCCAATTTTAATGTGCATAAAAGATCTCACACAAAGGAGAAGCCATATTCCTGTCCTGAGTGTGGGAAATGTTTTTCAGTGAAGTCCAGTCTTTCCAAACATCAGAGATCTCACACGGGGCAGAAGCCATATTCCTGTCCTGAGTGCAGAAAATGTTTTTCAGAGAAGTCTAGTCTTTACAGACATCAGAGATCTCACACTGGGGAGAAGCCGTATTCCTGTCCTGAGTGTGGGAAATGTTTTTTACAGATATCCCATCTTACCACACATCAGAGATCTCACACGGGGGAGAAGCCGTATTCCTGTCCTGAGTGTGGGAAATGTTTTTCAGAGAAGTCCAGTGTTTACATACATCAGAGATTTCACACAGGAGAGAAGCCATATTCCTGTCCTGAGTGTGGAAAATGTTTTTCAGTGAAGTCCCATCTTTTCACACATCAGAGATCTCACACAGGGGAGAAGCCGTATTCTTGTCCTGAGTGCGGGAAATGTTTTTCAGTGAAGTCAAATCTTTACAGACATCAGATATCTCACACAGGGGAGAAGCCGTATTCTTGTTCTGAGTGCGGGAAATGTTTTTCAGAGAAGTCCGATCTTTACAAACATCAGAGATCTCACACGGGGGAGAAGCCGTATTCCTGTCCTGAGTGCGGGAAATGTTTTTCAAACAATTCCAGTTTCAACAGACATCAGAGATCTCACACGGGGAGGAAAGATGTATTGATGTCCTGAGTGAGGGAATTGTTCCTGACTGAAGTCCTGTCTTCCTGTACATCAGGGATCCCACAAAACCCTCAAGGTGTATTAGTGCCTTGAGTGTGGGAAATGTCTTCTATATGAATGTTGCTGGATATCACAACTCTCATGTGGGGAAGAAGCACACCCTGATATACACCTCAGATATAATCCATGGCTGATCTCCATCATGTAAGAAGTGTGGGAGTTTATTGAAAACTACAAGCCGACATCGGCAAAGGACAGAACTCTGTGAATGAATGTAACGGCCGCTCTCTTTTCATAAAGTGACAGCCGGTACTGGGAACTTCTCCCCGCACTGCTGTCACACAGAGGACTCAGATCGCTGAGCAGCTGCAGGAACAGGAACATGTAACATCTTCCCGAAGGGGAACATTTCCTTTAACCCTTTCACTGCCAGAGCTGGTTTTGCATTTTTTTGCCCACATGTTTAACTCCTTCAATACCTGACACTTTCACCCCCTTCCTGCCCAGGTACGTTTTCAGCTTTCAGTGCTGTCACACTTTGAATGACAATTGTGCGGTCATGTAACACTGTACCCATATGACTTTTTTATCTTTTTTTTCCCCCCACAAATGGAGCTTTCTTTTGGTAGTATTTGATCACCTCTGGGGTTTTTATTGTCTGTGCTACAAATAAAAAAATAAAAAAAATTTGGAAAAAAAAAAGATTCTCTTTGTTTCTGTTATAAAATTTTGTAAACAAGTACAGTAAGTTTCCTCCTTCACTGATGGGCACTGATGAAGAGGCACTAATATGCAGCACTGATGGGTGACACTGATGAGGAGGTACTGACAAGTATCCCTAATGGGTGCTGATTTGCATACCTGATGGACACTGCTTGGCATCACTGGTGGGGCACTGGTGGTCACCACTGGCGACCATTATTGATGGGCCTGTACTGATAATAAATGCTGGATATCAGGGCAGATCCCCCCTGTCAGGAGATCCGCTGATTGGCTCTCCTCTACTTGCGCCTTGTCATCATGAATAAAGGAAAGCCGTTAACTGTCACTTCCTGGTTACATTGTGATTAGCTTTGATTGGACACAGCTGATCACATGGTAAAGCACCTATGTCATAGGCTCTTTACCGAGATTGGAGATGCGGTGTTAGAGCGACTCACCGCACCACCGATCACCATGTGCCCGAGCAGCTTATACTTCAGGAACGTCATATGACGTCCACTCACGATAATGGAACCCCCACCCGGCCGCATTCTGCTATAGGCTGGGCGGGAAGGAGTTAAAAAATCATTTTAAGCCTGAAGAGTATATAAAACCCCAAAACATGATATATTTTCTGAAAGCAGACACCCTAGAGAGTAAAATAGTGGTAGTTCCATTTTTTTTGTCACACAATATTATCGCAAAAGTCTAGGAAACGCAATATTTCAGTAAAAAAACACTAAAGGTTATTTTAGGGGGCACAAAATAACAATAAATTACCCAATTTTTTGGTAAAATATAAAAGTCAAGGTTGCACCGAGTAAATAGATACCCAACATGTCCAACCTTAAATTTACGTGCGCCTGTGAAATGGTGATGAACTTCAGTATCCTATATTTTCTATAGGTGACGCTTTAAAAGCCCCCTATAAGAGGAAGGAGTACCCCTATAGGTGGGACTTTGAAGGCACTACCACATGTAAGAAAATGTAGAAAGATAAGTATAGAAAATGTTATTTTAAAAAAAACATTACAAAACATGAAATATACATATCAAAATTGGACACAGTGATACATGAATGTGGATATATTGAAAAACCGTCAATGAAAGAACATGTAGTTTCCCTGAACCAGACGCATTTCGGAAAATCTTTCCTTCATCAAGGTTCACAGAGAGAAATTTACATCTGGAATTGCAGAATACATAACGATCAACAAACAACATTAACATCATAAGCTATTCCTAATGTGTTATCACAAATGCGATGCACTTACATTGTATTCATTTACACTGCACATAGATATCCACATGATTAAAAGAAAAGGAATTTTCATGACCCCGCGCTTGGCCCAATGGATGTAACATCCACTAGCCGACCATGGAACACTAAGCTTAAATCAAGAATCACAGGTAATGTTGAAAAACGCTGCACCCCAAATAGGGGTGGGGTGCCTGTGTGCGTGCTGGGGTCCAAAAAGTGAGGAGCCTGGAATCAAGGCACAAGAATATAAAAGCTAAACTGGTAGAATCAATTGAGTATGAAATGCTCTATTGGAGAGGACATACCTCAAATCAGAGAAATCAGCATATACAGGTAGGTAGGTTGGTTGGCAGGCACAAGGGGCGCAGGTAGTCCTGATGAAAGGTCACAAACCGAAGCGGCTGCAATGTCAGCATGGCCACAAAAGTCCAAACATTAAATAATGTGTAACCAAGGCAGAGGCAGGGGGGAAGGAAACAGAGAACATGGAGGCAGCAGGTTAATAACGAGTACGCATTCAAAAACAAAGGATGCAAGATTCAATGTAGTAGAAATCCACTTACTATGAGAAATGTCTTCAGCACTCTCTCTGACCCAACCGTCCGCTCCCCAAAAGGTTGAGAAACCCTGACATAGAGGATAAAAAGTCCCCTATGTGCCGATTTGTTGTTGACAGGTTCTCTTTAATGAGACATCCAGAGTCTTAAAGACCCCCAATGTCTCCCCTGTACGCCACTGAATGTAATGGAATACAGATTGCACTGCATTATATTCTTTCCCGGCCTTGATGGCGAGGAAACTGTCATCGGGGACCTGGAAGTGATGTCATACATGTAACTTCCGGGTCAGGAAGAAGAAGGAGGAGAGCAGATGTGTGTCCTCTCTCCTCCCTCCCATCTACCCATCATCACCCGCTATGCTGGTCCTGGGTCCACAGATGGGCAAAAGTAGCCCGGGATACATAGCGGGTGTGTGTCTGGGTCGGGGCACTTTACCGGGGGGGTGGAAACATTCGCTCAGCCACCCGAATGCTTCCATCCCACAAGTAAATCTGCTCCTTGCTTGCCAATAGCAGGGCTAAATGTTAAAATAAACCTACCTGTCCAGGCCTCAGAACTGCATGTCCCGGGTGTCAGGCGATAGAAATTGTACATCCCTGAGTTCATAAGGAGATCAGAGATCACCAAAGACATGGATGAAGTGTTGTACCGTGTTGGCCATTGATAGCAGTAGAAAATAAAAATGGAGTCATTACCTTTCATTGGCTGAGTACATTTTGTGGTGTAAGCTTTCACAAACACTTTGATTTCTATTAAAAAAAATAAAATAAAAACAGTTGAACGAATGTGACTGGCATTCACCCAACTGTGATGAATATTGGATGTATTTTATTTCATACGCTGATTTCCTTGGCTCCATCTAGTGGCCATAATGCAGTATTGTGTTATTTTTTTACTAATGGAGGTATGTCAGGAAAAATACCCCATTATGGTCACTAGATGGAGCTGTTAAATCCGATGTAGGGGTCTTCAAACAAGAAATTCAGATGAGATAGTAGATCCAGATCTTAAGATAAGATAAGAAGGTGCTTTTTATTCACTGCAGTGGAGAAATACAACACAGTTCTCGGCTACTATAAGCGAGCAAAAGTGAAAGTGTTTCTGAGCTTACATCTACAGGTTATATTTATACGTATGAATATGCATAAGATATGGGTGTGTATTAAGCGTATTCTAGGCGTGATATAGATGTGATCGTATAGTTTAGTCCAATCAATGTCCATATCTTCTTAGATGAAAAGAGAAAGTTAGAGAGAGACACTGCTCCCTCAAGGATAATGGGATTTTAATTGGAGGTATAGACGTCTACCAAGGTAAATACGCATACAATAAAGTTTAATTTAAGAAAATATACAATTTTATTACATATCAGATAAAAATCACAGTCATCATAGCATTTTGACCATAAATTGATTCTTAATATAAGAAACAAGGTGCTTGAATATGCAACAATATCCAACAGCATGACGGAGTGAGCCCAGTCACCCTGTCTTCTCTCCAGCTGCTGAAAGGACTCCAGGGAGAAGGGCCAGTCCAGGCCTGTCCCCAGTGGCGCTCATGTTCTCTGAGAGAGGCAGAGGATGGCTGGGTGAGTAATGCTCTGTTTGGAACAATTTGTTTGGGGTACTGTGTGGGTACAGGCATTAGAGGACTGGAACTATGGACCAACTTCGGAGTCAACCTGTCTGGGGTCTCCTCCTGTGTTAGTCTCCTGCCAAAAGGGTTCTCCCCTTGTGACAGACCTAGCCAGGACATGTGACAGACCTAGCCAGGACAGAGGCTTTTGGAGAGGACTGAATGCAAGCCTCTTGCCTTTTGATTATGGGCCCTGGATTTTCAAGGGAACAATACTCTTTGCGAGGTGAATGAGAAATCCAGTCTGATCTGTACTAATCAGACTCAATCTTGTATATATGTATATATTGTATAATGTCTCATTCTGTTATGGACTCTTTGCTGTGATCATTTGGGAAGTGTATCTCTATGAAGGGAGGGGGGATTCCTCCAGCAGCTCCCTGCTGATAAGACTGTTTACTGAGGAGAAGTTTGAACACACCTGACCTGTGTGTCCATTGTCTTTGGACAGTTTAACCCGCCCTCTTTTCCAAGGGTGGGGGGGGGGGGAAGAGTCTCTGAGTTATTTTATCTGTTGTGTCCATGTGATAATAAAACAGTCCATGTTAGCAGCAAAGCAAGTCTCGCCTTGTTTTGTGCTTTGTGAGCGGTTGGAATATCTGATATCTATATCCAGACTGGGAGGAAGTGGTATACTGACGGAAGCACTCAAGTGGAGTGAGGAACGTTCCGTGACATTCCTCATCTACCCAACCATAGAGGACTTGATCATGTATCCCCAAACTTGCCCATCCCCTCCTTGATGGACATTCAACCATATAATACCATTGTCCCTGTTAAACATCAGAAGGACAACTCTATCTCTTGCGCTCCCCCGCCATTTTCCCCCACATTCTCCACGACACCCCAACATTTCCAAACTTTACCACAAGAACCAAAGGAGAGGCCATGCTAATAATAAGAATGCGGAACTGATCAGTGCTCTTAATCAGTTTTACAACAGATCATTGAGTGCCTCACAAGTCTTACGACCTACCAAAATATCTAATACTTCAGCACATAGTTCCCCAGTTTTGGACGGTCCTAGTGATATTCTTACCACTACCTCTACCAGTCCCAAATACACTGATCCACCCACTTCAGGTACCGTCGAGCGTATACCCAAAGAATCTATGGAACACTCAGAGGAGACTCCCTTGCTTTCCTGTGCTACACCACCTATTAGTTTTGGTACCAATATACCCCCCACAGCAGGTTGTCCCACTTTTTCTTTTTTAGTGTCCAGTCCTCTGGCCTCATTCTCCAGAAAAAGAAAGCTCACAGAAGAGGCTGTAGGGGAGGACGAACCAGAAAAACACGAAAAAGTGTTGAAACACCCAAAACGATAAAATTATTCAATTTGTCTTCCCTTATTCTGTCCCCTGCAGATACCTCTCTCCTTAACCATGGACTTAATTTTGCTCCTATTAACAAACCCAATCCCTTTGTTCTTTTTAAAGATCTCAACAGTTTTATACATAATCCTTACCTTAAAAAGACACTTCCATATCAAACAAGAGAAAGATATAAACAAAGATTACCAGCACTACCAATGCCAATTCCTCCACCGCACCCCTGACAGTTTCATCTGAACTCAATTTTGACTTCGATATTGATGATCTGGATATATGTAATAGTGATGATGTGACATCAAAATTGCTCACACAACACTTAGCCTCTTCTCCTCCGATTGTGTATTCCACGTTAAAACCATCTTTTTTCCCACCCAATCCAAGCCCCCATATATAGAAAGCTTCTATAGAGTTGTTTATGCAGATCTGCTAAAACTGTGCAACTCCACCTCTACTTCCAAATCGAACAATCTTTCACCTTCTGAAATTAGAGCATTAGACCACCTTATACATGCTAAAGATCTGGTGATAAAGTCAGCGGATAAAGGAGGTGGTATAGTACTCCAAAATAAGTCCGACTACCTGAGGGAATCCCATAGACTTCTCTCAGATAAAGCCACATATGCCAAACTTACTAAGGACCCTACTGCTGAATTTGCACAAGAAGCTGACATACTGATCACTACTGCCCTTCAG
The DNA here is from genome assembly GCA_037952835.1 of Lithobates septentrionalis. Lineage (NCBI taxonomy): Eukaryota > Metazoa > Chordata > Amphibia > Anura > Ranidae > Lithobates > Lithobates septentrionalis. The sequence goes on from JBBDGP010002974.1 coordinate 1,168,289, forward strand.
GAAGGTATTATAACAAAAACAGAGAGCTCATTCTTGCGAAGAACCTTCTACCACATACCTTATTTTTACCATCTACCGAAGATTCAAAAGAGCTTACAGCATCCTCCCGGCAGACCAATTGTGGCAGCTATGGACAGCGTTACCCCCGGGTTTAGCTTGTACATAGATCAGTTCCTACAACCAATAGTCTCACAACTACAGTCATATATACGTGATGGAACACACCTGCTAGAACTCTTGTCCCCTACAGATGGCAGATATCATACTGGATTCAAGCAGGGCATAAGGAAACAGCAGAAGACCAGTCAGCGCTGAGCAGGAATCTGAGCTTTCTTTAAATGGAGCATCTGGCACTAATGAAGGCTGTGGACCTGCTCCTGTGAGTGTGTTAGCATTCCTGTGAATACATACTCTCGCTGTGTCACAGCAGCTTTCTGACAGCCTCACTCCTAAAGTCCTCTGGCAACACAGCACATATGCCTGTAGTGCTACCTCTGCAGGAGCCGCTGGTGAATAAGGGATCTCCCACCCTGCACTACCAGGCACACAGAATTTCCACAGAACACTTGAGTCAAGAAACAGTCCATGCAGCTTTGTTTTTTTGTTTTTTGGTTTATTTAGGAGTTAATAATCTTGGATGGGTATAGGGTTATTATGGGATAAACACTCGATTTTAGCAAAACTCTTCAGGGGCAACTTTCATCTGTATAGTCTATTTACACACTCGCCAGCCTCCTCCAGCACAGCACTTGCTTGCAGCACAAAAATCACAGACTCAGCTGGCACACTGTTAGATGATCTGACAATAGGGCTTAGTCAGATAAAGCAAAGGCCCATTACAGACCGGGACCGCTGGCACTTTGGTTGTGTAACAAAGTCTCAGTGCCCAGTTGTCCTGCTGTGGCTACTGATCCCAGCACCACCACTTCAGACACTGCCAGCCCACCCGGCTGCCGCTGCCCCATTCACCAGCCCCCCTGGCTAAGACTCCACAGTCCTCAGACTCTACAACCATCTCAGACTGCACTCCTCAGTCCTCCCCGATGCTCTCATTCACCAGCCACCCAGCTGTCTTCTCCCTGGATATCTCGTTGGCTCCTGCTGTCCTCACACCTGCTTCCATGCCACTGGACAGGATTCCTCTTTGTGTTGTCAAAGAATCCCTCCTGCACCTGAGCTCCCAAGTCCGATATCACCACCCCAGACTAGGGTGTTACCCTCAAGGGCCCACCGAAAGCCTCCTCAGCGCTTCGTCTCCAGCTTATAGCTCAACCCACTGCTCCTGCTGGCCGGACCCAGAGTATTTAAGAGGTCCCTCCCCTGCCAGTCCATTTGGCCAGGAGATTGGTTGGGGCCCTCATCAATACTCCAGAAGGCTCCTCCTAACCTCCCTCACATTCTTCTGGAAGTTTCTGTAAAGTTCCAGCAAGTAGGGGGAGGTATCAGAGATGCTGCCCGGTGAGTCATTCCAGCCTCACGGGATCACTCACTTGGACCCAGAATAAACCCAGACCTGGCTACCAGCCAAGCCAAATTTGCCTACACTAAACAACAATGTACACTCCCATTCTAGAACACTTGAGGGTGCTACATGCGCATGTGACCCCAGCATCCAGAAAAGGTGGGAGTGGAGAAAGAACTTTGACTCCCCCCCAGTTAATGCCATAAGTTTCTTGGGCCATCCTGAGCACCACTTCCACTAATTTAGTACTCTGGAGTGTAGCTCTATCTAGTGTCCATAATGCTATAATATTATTGCAACGTCACATTACTGCCACATGCGTATCATTTTACTGTTTGCGAAAGCTTACACCACAAAATGTACTCAGCCAATGAAAGGTAATGACTCAATTTTTTTTTGTTTCAATAGTGTTTATTATATTTTTAAATTAGAGCTTACAGACTGCCTCTCAATCGAAGATGTAACTGTGGGGTTACAAATCACAGTAGTATTGAAATTCTAAGGTTGTTCAACAACAGCATAACATATAAAATGTCAAGGAATACAAATGAGAGAACATTTGCAGGGTACATCTCTTAGGTGGAGAAAAGGCAGAGTTGAAGACATTAAGGAAGATGGTTAGACTACATGGATGACATCCCAAGAAAGACCATTTGGGTTATCTTGTCACCATTACAGGTGCGCACTACATAATGAATGATGGAGCGTAATGACTCCATTTTTATTTTTCTACTGCTATCAATGGCCAACACGGTACAACACTTCATCCATGTCTTTGGTGATCTCTGATCTCCTTATAAACTGTTTCTTACATGATGAAGATCAGCCATGGAGTATATCTGAGGTGTATATCAGAGTGTGCTTCTTCCCCACATGAGAGCTGCATTCATATAGAAGCCATTTCCCTCACTCAAGGCACTAATACACCTCGAGGGTTGTGTGGGATCCCTGATGTTCAGGAAGACACAACTTCAGGGAGCAACAATTCCCTCACTCAGGACAGGAATACGGCTTCTCCCCCATGTGAGATCTCTGATGTCTGGAAAGATGGGACTTCCGAGAAAAACATTTCTCACACTCAGGACAGGAATACGGCTTCTCCCCCGTGTGAGATCTCTGATGTCTGGAAAGATTGGCCTCATCTGAAAAACATTTCCCGCATTCAGGACAGGAAAAAGGCTTCTCCCCCATGTGAGATCTCTGATGTTTATAAAGATGGGACTTCTGTGAAAAACATTTCCCGCACTCAGTACAGGAATATGGCTTCGCCCCCGTGTGAGACCTCTGATGTCTGTAAAGATGGGACTTCCGTGAAAAACATTTCCCACACTCAGGGCAGGAATGTGACTTCTCCCCTGTGTGCAATGTCTGATGTATGTCAAGGCTGGATTTCTGTGAAAAACTTTTCCCACACTCAGGACAGAAAAACGGCTTCTCCCCTGTGTGAGATCTCTGATGTCTGTAAAGATGGGACTTCCGTGAAAAACATTTCCCACACTCAGAGCAGCAATAAGGCTTCTCCCCCGTGTGAGATCGCTGATGTGTGTAAAGATGGGACTTCTGTAAAAAACATTTCCCGCACTCAGAACAGGAAAATGGCTTCTTCCCTGTGTGATACCTTTCATGAGTGACAAGATGTGATTTTTTTAAAAAACATTTCCCACACTCAGAACAGGAATATGGCCTCTCCCCTGGGTGCAATCTCTTATGTCTGTAAAGATTGGACTTATCCGAAAAACATTTCCCACACTCAAAACAGGAAAATGGCTTCTCTCCCATGTGAGTTCTTTTATGCCTATTAAGACTGGATTTAGAAGGGAAACATTTCCCGCACTCAGTACAGGAAAACCTCTTATCTGTAGGAAGAACGGCACCGTCCCTCACAGTCTGAGGATCCTCAGGATAAGAGGAATACGATGGTCCATCTACACTGTGTGGTGCCGGATGGACATTTGAGGTAGTCGGGTTTTCTCCTGGACTATACTGTGTGATGTCCTCATCTTCTACTTTATAGTCTGGAGACAAAGTGAGACAATCCTCTGAGGTTTTCCTCATCTCCCGTCCATCTACTAAAATAGAAATAAAAAGATTATTACTAGACATGAGCATATTGGTTCCCCTAAACCAGGACTCCGCCCACATCAGGCAGCTTTGTCTCTGAGGATCTTACAATTCCCCCCTCAAGGTAACTAGTAAATGGGTCCTCTGTAGGGCGGCAAATAATGATTATTTTCATAATTGATTAGTTTGCCGATTATTGTTTTGATTAATTGATTGGATAAAAACCTCAAAAAAACAGAGTTACTCTTACCAGTAACATCCTTTTCCAGGAGTCTTTCAGGACAGCCACCATAGAGAGACCTTGGCTCCTCCCATCTCAGGAATCACCGCCTTATACTGCAAGATTTAAGCCTCACCGTCCCCTCAGTTCTTCAAGAGTACTTCCGGCCAGCTGGGGAGACACAAGAATACGTCATACTAACCTTTATCTTACCTGACAGTCTCATGTGATGAGCTCCTAGGGATAGCCAACAATTTGGGTGGGTACCGATGCTGTCCTGAAAGACTCCAGGAAAAGGATGTTACCTATAAGTAACTCCATTTTTCCCCTATTCATCTTTCAGGACAGCCACCATAGAGAGGATAAACGAGCACCTTACCTTAAGGTGGGACTACTGCCTGCAGCACTTTATGCCCAAAGGCCTGGTCTTTGGCCGATAGCAGGTCCAATCTGTAGTGCTTCACGAAGGTGGCAAAGCTGGACCACGGTGCAGCTCTATAGATCTGCTCTGGAGAAGCACCAGCCCACTCTGCTTAAGAAGTCGCCATTGCCCTGGTGAAATGTGCCTTAAAGTGGAGTTCCACCCCAAAAAAAAGGCATTACTGTGCATGAAATAATATATAATAAAAACATTTGGACATTTTTTTTTAATCACTTCTTAATGCCTGTTGCTATCTGGTCCGAGGCATCCGCAATGTATGCCACCCTTTTAAGGAGCATGGGGAAAGAAGTCAGGATCGTTTCTTTTGGGGTTCCTGCTTCAATGTGCACCCTAATCTGTGTCAACCAATATTCCATGTTGCGGGCCACCTCTGTGGCCACCATGGCGGGCTTGAGGTTTCCCAGTGATGAGTCCCAGGATTTCTTCAAGAGCAAGTCCGTCCTCTTGTCCATGGGGTCCGAAAGCGCTCCCATGTCCTCAAAGGCTGGGTCAGTATGCCTGGAGACCTGTGAAAAGTCTGCGTCTAGTTTAGGCGATTTATTCCAGACTAGTGCATCCTATTGCGCAAAGGCAAACCTGCATTTCAGAGCCCTTGAAAAGAAAGGTTTCCTTTCGGGCTCTTGCAACTTTTGCTTGATGGCATCGACCAAGACGTCATGGACCGGAAACACTCTTTTTGTGCTCCCCAAGGCCCTTGTACATCTGGTCGTGGAGTGACAGCATCCTCTTTTCCTCCTGGATTCCTAAAGTGGTATGAAAAGCTCCTAAGAGCTCCTCCACTTCCTCTAGGGAAAGTTTGTAGCGAGAGGTTCCTGTGTATTCCCCACCCACCCCCTCTTCCTCTGACTCCCCTTGGGAGCCTGAAGAGTTGCTGTCTGGCTCTTCCTTAATTTCCTCTCTGGAGCCCCCTGGCCTTTCTCCGCTCATGGAGGGAGCATCCGCTGAGCTTGGTGCAATGTTCTGCTGTGCTGGTGGGGGATAAACCTGGGGCTGCGGAATCTGGAAGCTAGAAAAGAGTGTCTTAAAAGACTAGAAGGTGCTAGAAAGCTCCTTGACAGATGCTGCTAGGTTCGTACATTGTTCCGCTGACTGCTCCCTCACTAACCCCTCAATGCACTCCTTACAGAGTGCCTTGGTCCAAGATTCCCCCATCATGGCTCTGCATGAAGGACATTTCTTCTTGGAGTTGTGGGGCGCCTTGACTTTATCCATGGCCTTGCTCTGAAATACAGACCCAAAAGAGAGAGCAGCCATAAATGCCTGCACTGACCGCCAGCGTTTAACACAGAGGACCTCCAGGGGTGCCCTCCCCAGGACAAACCACCACCAGGGTCCCAGATGCACGCCTCCATTCCCCCCCACGACCACCAAGGGGGACAAACACCCATGTAGCTTCCAGGACAGGGTAAGAGAACACCACCCCAGGGTTCCTCTTACCTTTGAGTGGCTTGTGCTAGATTTTCCAGGAGTTGCTTGTGAAATCTCCACTTCCGATATTTCCTGCTGAGGATCAGTGGTCTCTCCTGCCTCAGTGCGCTGTCCCCACAGCCGAAACAAGGCCGCACCAGCCCAGCAAGATGCTGGGTACCTTCCAGGCTCCCTAGCCTACCAGACTGCAGGAAGGAAGAAAGAAAGAGAGAGAGACCCTCGTCTCCCCCTCAGGAAACAATCGGCCTCAGCCTCCCTGGGTGTTCATCCTTGGTCCCTTATCGGTGTCTCCCCGCCAGAGGAAACACCAGAACTGAGGGGACGGTGAGGATTAAATCTTGCAATATAAAGCGGCGTTTCCTGAGATGGGAGGAGCCAAGGTCTCTCTATGGTGGCTGTCCTGAAAGACAAACAGGGGAAAAAAGGTTGGTGTATAATGTAGTTAATATTCTTGAATCTCTATATGCAGTGGTAAATATAAATATCCAGATATATAGTTGGATATTTGAAAATAACAGACAGATAGATGTATTATTAGAGGGAGAATTTGCTACATATCAGAATCAGAGATCAACATTATTAAAATATAAAAAAGAGGTAAAACGCTGTTTTGCAGATGATCAGACAGGAGTGTAATATAATATGATGGATGACAGACTCCCTTGTCATAGACAGGTAGGTGGGTACAAGCTCCCTGCACCTGATGTCACTTATGCTGGCCGTACACAAACTCATTTCTCTTTCAAAAAAACATTCATCCAATTTTCTAACCATTAGTTGGCGTCAAATCGGCGTTCATTTTCCACCACAGTGACGGGAAAATTCGAAGGAGTAGAACAGAAAACTTTTCTCCATCGAACAAATTTTCAAATAGTGTATGTGTTTTTTTTCTCAGAAGTTACATTCATTTTTAAAATGAATGTTAAAAGCAAGTGGAATTGTTGAACTACACTCATCCATTCATTGAATGTACAAATAATTTGAGGTTGGTGATGTAGATGGGCAGAGTGAAGAGATTGGCAGAGAGGGGCAACAGTCACAGATCGATTAGTGAGCAGCAGCATTCATAATAGACTGAAGGGGGGATAGCCTGCTTAAGGGTAAGCCATTAAGGAGAGAGGTGCAGTAGTCAAGGTGGGAAATAATCAAGGAGTGAATAAGTTGCTTTGTGGTGTCATTAGTCAGGAAGGGTGGAATTCTGGAGATGTTGCGGAGGTTAAGGCGGCAGGATTTAGCCAGTGATTAGATGTGGGGGCTGAAGGAGAGGTCAGAGTCAAGGATTACACCCAGGACCCTGGCATGTGTGGAGGGACCAATGGTTGTGCTGTTGATCTTAATGGTAAAGTCATGGGGGGGGACCGGTAAGGAGGAAATATAACAAGCTCAATTTTGGGAAGATTGAGTTTAAGGAAGTGGTGTGACATCCATACTGATATGTCATTCAGTAAGTTTGAGATCCATGAGGAGATTGAGGGGGTGAGTTGAGGAGTGGAGAGATAGATCTGGGTGTCATCGGCATAGAGGTGGTATTGGAAGCCATGGGAGGTTATCAACTGGCCCAGGGAAGAGGTATAGAGTGAGAATGCGGGGGGCCCAAGGACGGAGCCTTAGGGTACCCCAACAGAAAGAGGAAGAGGAGCAGAGGAGATGGATGGTAGGAGGAGAACCAGGATAAAGCAGAATCACAGAGGCCAAGGGAGTGTAAATTGCTGAGAAGAAGGTGGTCAACTGTGTTGAAGGCAGCAGAGAGGTCTACGAGTATGAGTATGGAGTACTGGCCATTGGTGTTAGCAGTTAGTAGGTCACTGGTGAGTTTTAGTATGGCAGTTTCAGTAGAATGTTGTGGATGGAAGCCGGACTGTAGGGAGTTGAGAAGGTTGTTGTCGGTGAGGTAGCGGCTCATTCGGTCATGGACAAGGTGTTCGATGAGCTTGGAGGCAAATGGGAGCAGGGAGATGGGTCTTAAGTTATTCAAACAGGTGGGGTCTAGTATGAGGGTTTTTTTAAGTATGGGGGTAACCAGTGTATGTTTTAGCGGGGAAGGAAAGGTGATGGAGGAGAGGGAGGAGAGGGAGAGGTTGAAGATATGAGTTAGGGCGTTTAGGATAAAGTGGAAAGGTGGTCGCAGTAATTGTGAGGGGACAGGGTCCAGGGGACAGGTGGTGAGGTGGGCCATGGAGAGGAGTTTATCAACTTCATCTGTGGTAACTGGGCAGAAGTAGGAGAGTATTGAGTGTGGTGTTGGACCTGATGTGTTGGGTAGGGGAGGAAGTTGAATGCTGGATATCTCCTTGCGAATGGGGCTGATTTTGGTTTTGAAATGGTTGAGCAGTAAGCAAGTTGGTGGGTGGGGGCAGTGGGGGCTGAAGTAAGGAATTGAGGGTAGAAAAGAGTTGACAAGGTTTGGATGAGAGGGTTTTGATGAGTGTTGTAGTAAGTTTGTTTAGCAGTGTGGAGGCAGTTGTATTTGAGAAAGGCAGATTTGTAGAGGGTAAAGTCTTGCAGGGACTTAGATTTATGCCATGCTCACTCAAGAGCATGGCTGCGTCTCTTAAGACTTCTGGTGTCGTCTGTTTGCCAGGGTTGTGGCAGATGGGGCCTGGTTCTGCATGTAGAAAGAAGAGCAAGTACGTCTAGGGAGGATGACAGCATGTTGTTGTAGATGGAAGTGGTTAGGTCTGGGCAGGACAGGGATGATGGCAGGTACTTCAGAGGAGAGAAAATAGGCTAGCCATGCAGAGAAGTCATCCAGAAAGCGTGACACTGATAAAGGAGGCCGATAAATGACTGCAACCCTCAGACAAGCTGGAGAGAAAAGACGAATGCAGTGCACTTAGAAAGAGCAGGGGGAAAGAGAGGGAGGTGTGGGAAGAACTTGGAAGGTGCATTGTGGGGAGAGGAGAAGTCCGACGCCACCTCCTTTTCGTCCACTGGGTCTGGTGGAGTGAGTCCAGAGGAGGCCACTGTGGGACAGGGCAGATGGAGAGCTGGCGATGAATTCTTGGAGCCAGGTTTCGTTAATAGCAAATAGATTAAGGGATTTGGAGAGGAAAGGGTATTTGACAGAAGCTAGTTTGTTGAAGTAGAGTTATAGTTAATAGTTTAAGAGTTAATAGTATAGAGTTCCTCTATAGGAAGCCGCAAAGTATAGTATAGAGTTTCCCTATAGGAAGCTACAAAGTATAGTATAGAGTTCCCATATAAGAAGCCACAAAGTATAGTATAGAGTTCCCCTATAAAAAAGGTACAGGTCTGCCTTTAGAATCACTTGCTTCCTTCTCTTGCCCAAGACTACATGTCCCATGAGGCATTGCTCCTCACCCATTCAAGTTCTCAGGCATTTACCGACATGTATGGATGGTGTACGGAGCTATATTTTCTGATATGTAAAGAAATAATGCATTCTTTGTGCAGGTCAATTAATCGACTGACCAACTAATCGATTGAGAAAATAGTTGACAATTATTTTCATAATTGATTATAATTGATTCGTTGTTTCAGCCCTACATCTCTGAATCTCCTACTAGTTAAAGTGGGGTTCCACCCAAAAAAACAAACATATCTAAAAAATTCTAAAAAAAAAAAAAACAAAAAAACATTTGGATATTTTTTTTTTTTTTACTTACCTCTAAATGCCTGTTGCTAGGTGGTCCCTCGTAATCTGCCCCTTCGTCTGCCTGGGCTGATGACATCACTTCCCCTTGGCACAGGAAGGGCTCGGCTCTTCTCCCTCCCTCCTGTCAATCATCTGGGACCCATTGCAGGTCCCAGGTGATTGAGCGGCCAATCACGGCGCTCGGCGCCGCTCGCGCATGCGCAGTGGGTGCCAGGCTGTGAAGCCACAGCCCGGCGCCCACAGTTGAAATGCCGGCGCCGACGAGCGGAGGGGGGGGACGAGCGGGGCTTCGATCCCCCGCACCGCTGGACCCAGGGACAGGTGAGTGTCCAATTAAAAGTCAGCAGCTGCAGTATTTGTAGCTACTGACTTTTATTATTTTTTTTTTTTAATGGCCCCCCTGGGTGGAACTCCTCTTTAATTTCTTTATTTATGAACCTTAGTCAGAAAGTGAGAAAACAACGAGAACTGTCTTTTATAGAACGAGTGTCCCCACCCCCTCTATTACTCATTTCTATCTTCCCAACACAAGAAGTCCTGACTGAGCCCCACAGGAGGTCAGAGAGTGAGGATGGGGGGAGAACAACCAAGATTAAGACTGGAATGATCCTGAAGACCACCATCATTGGGTTATTGACTCCTCCCTCATTATCACTTTCTGTTTAGGGCTCCAAAGTTTGAGGATTTTATCACATTATTATCAACATGTAAAAGTCTGTGCTCCAATCAAATCATGAGATATGAAATGTCCAGCTGGTAGGAAATGGGTGCAAAAGAGGAAAGGCCTATGTATATGTATGAGCCGAACACCCCCCAGTTCGGTTCGCAGCAGAACATGCGAACAGGCAAAAAATTTGTTCGAACACGCAAACACTGTTGAAGTCTATGGGACACGAACATGAATAATCAAAAGTGCTAATTTTAAAGGCTTATATGCAAGGTATTGTCATAAAAAGTGTTTGGGGACCCGGGTCCTGCCCCAGGGGGCATGGATCAATGCAAAAAAAAGTTTTAAAAATGGACTTTTTTTGGGAGCAGTGATTTTAATAACGCTTAAAGTGAAATATTCCTTTAAATTTCATACCTGGGGGGTGTCTATAGTATGCCTGTAAATTGGCGCATGTTTCCCGTGTTTAGAACAGTCCGAGAGCAAAATGACATTTGTAAAGGAATAAAAGTCATTTAAAAGTACTTGCGGCTATAATGAATTGTCGGGTCTCGGCAATACACATTGAAAAAAACGGCATGGGATTCCCCCACAGTCCATTACCAGGCCCTTTGGGTCTGGTATGAATATTAAGGGGAACCTCAAACCCAAATTTTTTTTAAAAAATGGCGTGGGGGTCCCCCTCAAAATCCATATCAGGCCCTTCAGGTCTGGTATGGATTTTAAGGGGAACCACGCGCCAAAATTAAAAAAAAAAAAATGACATGGGGGTCCCCCCAAAAATCCATACCAGACCCTTATCCAAGCATGCAACCTGGCAGGCCACAGGAAAAGAGGGGGGGACGAGAGTGCGGCCCCCCTCCTGAACCGTACCAGGCCACATGCCCTCAACATGGGGAGGGTGCTTTGATGTAGTGGCCTCCCCAAAGCACCTTATCCCCATGTTGATGAGGACAAGGGCCTCATCCCCACAACCCTTGCCCTGTGGTTGTCGAAAGAAAAAAAAAGCCGCACACCGCCACGATCTGCCTCCATGGGAGGCACCCGCCGTAATGACCAGCATCTCAGGTGACAGCTCTTTTATAAATGAGGGCGGGGCCACACGATGATGTCACCAGTTGACCCCGCCTCTCTGACACACAGGGACATCCCTATGGCTTCCCCGTAGCGTCAGAGGGGGGCGGGGCCATAGGGATGTCCCCGTGCATCAGAGGGGGCGGACTGGGTGGCCCCGCCCCCCTCTGACACTACGGGGAAGCTATAGGGATGTCCCCGTGCAGAGGGGGCGGGGTCACCCCGCGACGTCATTGTGTGGCTCCGCCCTCAGTTATAAAAGAGCTGTCACCTGAGAGGCCATTCATTATGGCGGGTGCCTCCCATGGAGGCAGATTGGTGGCGGCGTGCAGCTTTTTTTTTTTCGGTCCGTCGGAGCGTGAGAAGAATAAGATCAATGGACTTTGTGGGACACTTATTTTTTTATTTTTTAATAAAAGACTTGTACTAAGCCGTGTCTTGCCATTTTTACCATTCTCAAACTTTTTTTGTGAAATGGTAGGAGTACATTTGTACCCCATTGCCATTTCACACAGGGGGGGGGAGGTCGGGATCTGGGGCTCCCCTTGTTGAAGGGGGCTTCCAGATTCTGATAAGCCCCCCGCCCACAGACCCCCACAACCACCGGGCAAGGGTTGTGGGGATGAGGCCCTTGTCCCCATCAACATGGGGACAAGGTGCTTTGGGAGGGCCGCTATCCCAAAGCACCGCCCCAATGTTGAGGGAATGTGGCCTGGTACAGTTCAGGAGGGGGGGCGCTCTCTCGTCCCCCCTCTTTTCCTGCAGCCTGCCAGGATTTTGAGGAGGACCCCCACAGCATTTTTTTAAAAATGTGGGCACGGGGTTCCCCTAATATCCATACCAGACCCTAAGGGCCTGGTATGGAATTTGGGGGGACCCCCACGCAATTTTTTTAAAATTTTGGTTCGGGGTTCCCCTTAATATTCATACCAGACCTAGAGGGACTGGTAATGGACTGTCGGGGAATCCCATGTCGTTTTTTTCAATGACTTTTATGTGTATTGCCGAGGCCCGACAATTCATTATAGCCGCGAGTAGTTTTAAATGACTTTTTTTCTTAATGCCCCGTACACACGGTCAGATTTTCCGACGGAAAATGTGTGATAGGACCTTGTTGTCGGAAATTCCGACCGTGTGTAGGCTCCATCACACATTTTCTATCATATTTTCCGACCCACAAAGTTTGAGAGCAGGATATAAAATTTTCCGACAACAAAATCCATTGTCGGAAATTCCGATCATGTGTACACAAATCCGACGGACAAAGTGCCACGCATGCTCAGAATAAATAAAGGGATGAAAGCTATTGGCCACTGCCCCGTTTATAGTCCCAACGTACGTGTTTTTTCATCACCGCGTTTAGAACGATCGGATTTTCCGACAACTTTGTGTGACCGTGTGTATGCAAGACAAGTTTGAGCCAACATCTGTCGGAAAAAATCCTAGGATTTTGTTGTCGGAATGTCCGAACAAAGTCTGACCGTGTGTACGGGGCATTAGAAATGTAATTTTGCTCTAGGACTGTTATAAACACGGGAAACATGCGCCACTTTACAGGCATACTATAGACACTACCCAGGTACGAAATTTAAAGGAATATTTCAATTTTATTGTTTCACTTTAAGCATTATTAAAATCACTGCTCCCGAAAAAACGGCCATTTTTTAAAACTTTTTTGCATTGATCCATGTCCCCTGGGGCAGGATCCGGGTCCCCAAACACTTTTTATGACAATACCATGCATATAAGCCTTTAAAATGGTCACTTTTGATTTCTCCCATAGACTTTTAAAGCTTCCGCAGCTTTTGAATTTGCCGCGAACACCCCAAATTGTTCGCTATTCGGCGAACAGCCAATGTTCGACCCGAACATAAAGCTCATCCCTACCTATGTAATGTACAACTTATTATATAGGATACAACAGTTAGGATTTCATAATACAGTAAAACCTTGGTTTGAGAGTAACTTGGTTTGAGAGCGTTTTGCAAGTCAAGCAACATTTTTAAATACATTTTGACTTGATATACAAGTCAAGTAGTGTCATATCACAACTGAGTATAAAAGAGAAGAGAGGCGTCTCTAAGTGTAGTAATATGGTTACATTTAATGAAGGTACAACATTTAGCAACTCACGTGGTTGATGATTAAAAGAGGCACATCTAAGTATGCAGGCATCCGGGGTAAAACTGTCCACATAGACCATCCTCCTCACCACCATCGACATCATCTCTTCCACAATGCACTCTATGAGCGTATCAAGCCTCGCTTTCAGATCGCTCTACTGCAGGGTAGTCTTCCCGATCACGATTGCAGATTGACAGCGGTGAGAGCCGGCGGTGCGGGGGATGGTCTATGTGGACAGCTTTACCCACGGATGCCTCCATACTTAGATGTGTCTGTTTTATTTACCAACCATGCGAGTTACTAAATGTTGTACCTTCATTAAATGTAACCACATTGCTACACTTAGAGACGTCTCTTCACTTTTATACTCTGTAGCTCCTGCTGGATTGTGCTTCTAATCCCCTTGTGAAGGCTTCCATTTGTGGTGGACATTTTATGGTTACGCAACCTGGTCACATCGCTATAATCTTTTTATATGGACTATAAACTGAAGGACTTATGAAAAAATGGTTGTGGAACGAATCATTTGAGTTTCCATTATTTCTTATGGGAAAATGTGTTTTGATATAAGAGTGCTTTGGATTACAAGTATGTTTCTGGAACGAATTATGCTCGCAAACCAAGGTTTTACTGTATAAGAATAATGTAATGTACAACATAGAGTATATAGTGTAGGGGTCAGGAGTATGTAATATAAATTACACAGTGTAAGAGTCAGGACTCCTAATATTGGTTTTCAGTAATCAGTGGAAGATTAAATGTTTACATGAGAAAAGTTGCAGAGGTCCCACACCGCTGCCTCCCATCTCCTGAGACTGCACTCAGTGACTTGGGTCTGAGACTATACAGACATATCCCTCCACCCGGCACAGACAACAAAGCAAGAAACCCTGGAAGAATTGTTCTGTCAGAGATCTTGCCAGGGGTCAGGAGTATGTCATTTACAATATAAATTATACAGTGTAATGGTCTGGACTCATAATATTGATATTCAGTGGTAGATTAATTCTTTACATGAGACAAGTTGCAGAATTGTTCTGTCAGAGATCTTGCTATACCCGGTTATGGGGCAGAAGACCCAAAACACATACCCCAGGTGTCTAGGTCTAGTAACGTCTATGGTGAAAATCCACATTTTGCTGCCAGCTGAACCCCAGAATCTCCATAAATCCAGTCTAGATACATAAATTGTGTCTGCAGCACAGAGAAGGAAGATTATCCGAGAGAAATACAGGAATACAGGACGGGGAACACAGCTCAGGAAAGTGACCAGGGGATTACAGGCTGATATCACCCAGTCCTTGCCCTACTCTGGACCAATCAGTGAGCAGTATGGGTGGAGGAATGTATTTAGTGTTAATGACCCACCTGTGCTGATCTCTGTAGGAGTGTCCTCCTCTAGAATTAGCCTCATTATTCCATCCTCCTCCATAGACTGCTGATCATCGCTCACATAAGTCTCTTCTTCTTCTTTCACCTCAACTTTAGAATCTCTCAGGTTTCCACTCTGAATATATAATAAGTTACATCAATTGTAACAATGCAGATAATGTACAGATCCTAATGATACTTTAAGTGATTGTTCCTCATCTACCTGATGATGGTGAGGGATGGTGTGACCTTCCTGTGTGGAATCCCGGGAATACAGAGGACGGGGACATCTCTCTGGTGGGTTCCTTGTATTAGGTGTCTCCATCATATCCTTGTGTCCTTCTGAAAACTCCTCCATCACTCCATACTCCTCATCCTCCTCTTTATACTCTTCTTTAACATCAATATTATCATCCCATTTTCCACTCTGAAAGCATTAATAAAACATTCATTGTAACAAACATGCTGTGTATAAATCAGAACTACCAATAATTGCAAACCATCTACCTGATGATGAGGGATGGTGTGACCTTCCTGTGTGGAATCCCGGGAATACAGAGGACGGGGACATCTCTCTGGTGGGTTTCTGTAGCTGGATGACTCCACCATGGTGTCCTGGTACAGATCTTTGTGTTCTTTTAGAAACTCTGACTCCTCCATCACCCCATCCTCATCATCCTCCTCTTTTAACTCTTCTTTAACCTCAACTTTAGACTCTCTCAGGTTTCCACTCTGAATATATAATAAAAATGACATCAATGGTAACAATGCAGATAATGTACAGATCCTAATGATACTATCAGTGATTGTTCCTCATCTACCTGATGATGGTGAGGGATGGTGTGACCTTCCTGTATGGAATCCTGGGAATACAGAGGACGGGGACATCTCTCTGGTGGGTTCCCATTAATGGATCCATCTGTAGGAAACACACACTGACTGAATACATTGTTTCTATGTGTTTATCAGATGATGGGGGATCTAGGTGGAGCCTCCGTACTGCTCTCTCCTTTACAATAAAGTCTCCTCTTACCCGGTGATGTGAGGGGCGGCTGATTGTCCATCATGACGTCCTTGTAGAGATCCTTGTGTCCTTCTAAATACTCCCACTCCTCCATGGAGAAATAGACAGTGACATCCTGACACCTTATAGGAACCTGACACACACAATGATACAGTCACCATCCAGACACATCCCTTGTCTGTTACTGGATAATGTCCCAGAATTCCCAGCACCGCTCACCTCTCCTCCATGATCTCTCTGGTGACTTCTTATTTCTCTATTCTATCAGGGAGGGAGGTGGAGGCAATGTTATTGTCATATGATCTCCAGACTTCACAGGAGGAAAATTCTAGATCTGAACACAAATAGTAAAATAAAACGATATTCCCAGAATCCTCCTCACCTCACCATTCAGGTTTCCATTTTATTAAAACTCTACTTTACTACTGAGATATAATTTACCCACACAGGATCCCACACTGTACAGTTAAACAATTGTTGCAGACATTCTGGCACCATTGCATACAACACAGGACCAACAGTCACACTAATGAGGATGCCAAGGGTCCGCCCACATCCTAAGAGTATCAGAGAAAGAAAAAGAGCTGGCTGGAGGGACATTGGGAGGAGGAGCTGTGAGGTCAGTGTGATGTCATAGGACTCTGTATGGAGGGACATTTGGATGGGGTGATTTGAGGGGTCCTCTGAGGCTCCTGTGCAGACCAAATCTTTGTTCCTGGGTGTGTCCTACCTCTCCTAAACTGAAGAATGAACTTTCACCTTTACCATACAGAAATCTGTCAGGAATCTGTGAAAGTAAGCTCTCATGTGATCAGGTGACGTGCGGAGGAACGGAGTGTAAATAGCAGACAATTTTCTCCAGAGCTCCTAATGGTGGGGATGGATTTTGCTGAGTGCTGGTGCCAAGTTTCCACCCCCCCAGGGTCACTGTAGGTGTGGAGAAAAGCTGTGTAAGAGGATATGGAGGAGAGATGAGGAGGAGATCCAGGAATCAGGATAAAGGTCAGGACAAGCAACAGACGAGCGCATCCAAGAGATGAAGCCGGGGTCACTACACAGAAAATCAATCCATGGAAACAACAGGCAGGACGAGGAATAGCAAGAAGGAGCTCAGAGATCAATGAGAATATTGCTCAGCCAATGGGAGATTATCTCAGCATGACTTACATAATGAAGGAGATGAGGGGGAGGGGAGGAAGTCACTTATGGTGACCATAGAGACATGGAAATTCAGCTGGTTCAGCAGGGATCGGTCACATTTCCATCCATGTGTGGTCACTGCCGGATAAAAGTCACTCGATCAGCAGCTGCAGCCAATAGCTTCATCACTGATCTGTGTATTCTGAGAGCGGAGGAGCGCCCCCCATTGTCAGAATACAATAGTGCAGCGGGGAGGATTCCCCCATCCCCCTCCAATGTGTGGATGGGGGAATCACTTCAGTTTTTTCCTCTCATCCCGCTGGCTGAACGATAAATCTGAACCATGTATGGCCAGCTTTGAAAGCAAGATATATTATTCATCATCTGATCCTCCTGAAGGGGTTAATCTACATATTACCTCCTCTGCCGCCAGATCCAGCAATGTCTTCTCTCTACGTCTTATCAAATGGGATGTCCTGCCTTTACCAGACATCACTTCCTGTCTGTATCTGACATCACTTCCTGTCTGTATTCCATAGAGATTTCTTGTCTGGGTAGAGGTGAGATCTCCACCTTGTGGAGCTCAGAGGAACTGCAGCCCTAAGAAAAGTCTTGAAGTGTGAACACAGCCTAGTCCTCTGTGTGTATGTACTGTATACATACAATAGTGGTTAATGATTCTTACGCTGAATGGTCTAAGGTTATCAGTGGTATACCCCAAGGTTCAGTGCTGGGACCCTTACTCTTTAATATCTTTATAAATGATATTGGTTCTGGGATTAAAAGTAACATTCCTGTCTTTGCAGATGACACCAAGCTATACAGTGGAATAACGTCCTTACAGGATGTCTCCAATTTACAAGCCGTCCTCAATGCACTGTCTAATTGGGCGACTAAGTGGCAGATGAGGTTTAATGTTGATAAATGTAAAGTTCTGCACTTGGGGGCTAAGAATATGCATCATACATACTAGGGGGGGACAACTGGGGGAATCAATGGTGGAGAAGGATCTGGGGGTTTTGGTAGATCATAAGCTCAATAATAACATGCAATGCCAAGCTGCGGTTTACAAATAGAGCAAAGTCCTTTCTTGTATAAGAGAGGTATGGACTCCAGAGAGAGAGAGATATCATCTGTACAAATCATTAGTAAGACCTCATTTGGAATATGCAGTTCAGTTTTGGGCACCAAGGATATCGGGGAACTGGAGAAAGTGCAGAGAAGGGCAACCAAACTGATAAGAGGCATGGAGGAGCTCCGCTATGAGGAGAGATTAGAGGAACTGAATCTATTCACTAGGGATGAGCCGAACACCCCCCGGTTCGGTTCGCACCAGAACCCGCGAACGGACCGAAAGTTCGCACGAACGTTAGAACCCCATTGACGTCTATGGGACTCGAACGTTCGAAATCAAAAGTGCTCATTTTAAAGGCTAATTTGCATGGTATTGTCCGAAAAAGGGTTTGGGGACCCGGGTCCTACCCCAGGGGACATGTATCAATGCAAAAAAAACTTTTAAAAACGGCCGTTTTTTCGGGAGCAGTGATTTTAATGATGCTTAAAGTAAAAAAAAAAAGTGAAATATTCCTTTAAATATCGTACCTGGGGGGTGTCTATAGTATGCCTGTAAAGTGACGCGTGTTTCCCGTGTTTAGAACAGTCCCTGCACCAAATGTCATTTTTAAAGGAAAAAATCTCATTTAAAACTGCTTGCGGGTTTAATGTCATGTCGAGTCATGGCAATATGGATGAAAATCAGTGAGACAAACGGCATGGGTACCCCCCAGTCCATTACCAGGCCCTTTGGGTCTTGTATGGATATTAAGGGGAACCCCGCACCCAAATTAAAATAAGGAAAGGTGTGGGGCCACCAGGCCCTATATACTCTGAACAGCAGTATACAGGCGGTGCAAACAAGACAGGGATTGTAGGTTTGTTGTTAAGTAGAATCTCTTTGTAATTTTGAACGGGTACATTTTTAACGTGTTTAGCTCCAGCCAAAAAATCTTTTTTAAGCTTTTTGGAAAACATAGGGAAGGGTTATCACCCCTGTGACATTTGTTTTGCTGTCTTTCCTCCTCTTCAGAAGATTTCACCTCACTTTTTTGTCCCAATGAAAAATGTTTTTTGAAAATTTGGGTTTTTTTGTGGAACAAGGATTGGAAAGCATCAGTGGAAAGGAGAAATTGTTTTCCCATATTAACTCTTACAGGAGAGAATTTCCCTTCCTAGGGGTAGATTTCATCTCACTTCCTGTTGTCTCCTTCCGTTTGCAAGTAGGAGTCGTTTATAAGTTAGATGTTTGAAAGTAGGGTCCTGCCCTATATACTCAGCAGAAATTTGGGCCTTAGGTGTTGCTGTGGCCACAACACTGTAAGCCCTCACAGGGCCCTGCTGTGAAATATTAGATCAAGAATTGTAATTACATGCCCCTGTTGAACAGGAGCTGAAAAATTAGGCCTTAGGCACTGGTGCTGGTGCCACAACACTGCAACCCCTCACAGACACTCTAGTTGGAACGCAGGAACGAGCCCTGCTGCAAAGTATTGCATCAAAAATTGTAATTACACGCCCCTGTTAGACAGGGGCAGAAAAATTGGGCCTTAGGCACTGGTGCTGGTGCCACAACACTGCAACCCCTCACAGACACTCTAGTTGGAATGCAGGAACGAGCCCTGCTGTAAAGTATTGCATCAAAAATTGTAATTACACGCCCCTGTTAGACAGGGGCAGAAAAATTGGGCCTTAGGCACTGGTGCTGGTGCCACAACACTGCAACCCCTCACAGACACTCTAGTTGGAATGCAGGAACGAGCCCTGCTGTAAAGTATTGCATCAAAAATTGTAATTACACGCCTCTGTTAGACAGGGGCAGAAAAATTGGGCCTTAGGCACTGGTGCTGGTGCCACAACACTGCAACCCCTCACAGACACTCTAGTTGGAATGCAGGAACGAGCCCTGCTGCAAAGTATTACATCAAAAATTGTAATTACACGCCCCTGTTAAACAGGGGCTGAAAAATTGTGCCTTAGGCACTGGTGGTGGCGCCCAGAACCAAAAATGTTCTTACAAGCTATCAGCGTGATGATTGAGGAGGAAGAGGATAATTACTCAGGGATAGTCATTCAGCATCAGCATAGGCAGTCTTTGAAGGGATCTGAAAAAAATTATTCAGTTACATCAGCATCAGGTGCTTGGTAGCTGGTGGTGATCCAAGACTGATTCAGTTTTATGAAGGTCAGCCGATCGACCGAGTCGGTGGACAGACGCACCCTGTGATCGGTTACCACGCCTCCAGCAGCACTGAATGTGCGTTCCGAAAGAACGCTGGATGCAGGACAGGCCAGTAGCTCAATTGCATACTGTGCAAGCTCTGGCCAGTGATCCATCCTCAAGACCCAGTAACCTAGAGGATTTTCGGTGGGAAAGGTGTCCAAGTCTGATCTTGCCCCTAGGTATTCCTGCACCATGTAAAACAGACGCTGGCGATGGTTGCTGGAACCGATCATACCTTGGGGCTGCGGACCAAAAAATTGTCTGAACGCATCGGCTCCACCTCCATACTGACACAATCTTCCTCCTCCTCCTCCTCCTCCTCGTCCTCTTCCTGTGTGATCGGCGGGCACGCAGGAACACTGTCTGGATAAAGGGGGCCTTGAGAGCTAAGGAAGTCCTCCTCTTCCTGCCTCTGTTCTGCCTCAAGTGCCCTGTCCATTATTCCACGCAGCGTGTGCTCCAACAGGTGGACAAGGGGGACAGTGTCACTGATGCATGCACTGTCACTGCTCACCATCCTCGTGGCCTCCTCGAATGGTGACAGGACAGTGCATGCATCCCTGATCATGGCCCACTGGCGTGGGGAAAAAAAACCAAGCTCCCCTGACCCTGTCCTGGTGCCATAGTCGCACAGGTACTCATTGATGGCCCTCTGCTGCGTGTGCAGCCGCTGCAGCATGGTCAACGTTGAGTTCCACCTGGTGGGCATGTCACAGATTAGGCGGTTCTTGGGCAGGTTAAACTCCTTTTGGAGGTCCGTCAGCCGAGCACTGGCATTATATGACCGGCGGAAATGCACACAGACTTTCCTGGCCTGCCTCAGGACATCCTGTAAGCCCGGGTACCTGCCCAAGAACCGCTGCACCACCAAGTTAAGGACGTGAGCCAAACAGGGCACATGGGTCAGTTGTCCCTGTCGGAGGGCAGAGAGGAGGTTGGTGCCATTGTCGCAAACCACCATTCCTGCCTTAAGTTGGCATGGCGTCAACCACCTCTGAACCTGCCCCTGCAGAGCTGACAGAACCTCTGCCCCAGTGTGGCTCCTGTCCCCCAAGCACACCAGCTCAAGCACCGCATGGCATCTTTTGGCCTGCGTACTTGCGTAGCCCCTTGAACGCCTACGGAGCACCGCTGGTTCCGAGGAAGAGGCCATGGAGGAAGAAGAAGAGGAGGGGGTGGAGGAGAGAGGTGTGTCACAATCAGCATTTTGGAGGCGTGGTGGCGGAACAACCTCCAACACTACTGCACCTTGTCCTGCATCCTTCCCAGCTGCCAGCAGTGTCACCCAATGCGCCGTGAAACTAAGGTAACGTCCCTGTCCATGCCTGCTGGACCATGAGTCAGCGGTAATATGCACCTTACCGCTGACCGCCCTGTCCAGCGAGGCATGGACATTGCCTTCCACATGCCGGTAGAGAGCCGGAATCGCCTTCCGTGAGAAAAAGTGGCGTTTGGGTACCTGCCACTGAGGAACCGCACATTCCACAAACTCACGGAAGGGGGCAGAGTCTACCAACTGAAAAGGCAGCAGTTGAAGTGCTAGCAATTTTGCCAAGCTAGCATTCAACCGCTGGGCATGTGGATGGCTGGGAGCAAACTTCTTTCGGCGGTGCAGCAGCTGGGGCAGGGAAATTTGCCTGGTACAATCTGACGTCGGTGTACCAAAAGCAGATTGCCCACAAGTACTTGGCTGTGACACACCTAATTCTACACCTTCATTCCTCTCAGTGCAGGTCTCAGAGAGGACTGAAGGTCTAGTGGGGTTGGAAATCTCAGCTGATGAGGAGCAAGGAGAGATCCTCTTTGTTCTTTGGTGTGGGTCTTTTAGATATGCTTGCCAACGAACTGCATGGCAGGTCAACATATGTCTGGTCAAGCATGTGGTACCCAAGCGGGAGATGTTTTGGCCACGCGAGATACGCTTGAGACATATGTTGCAAATAGCAGCGGTGCGATCTGATGCACTCGTCTCAAAAAAGGCCCACACCAAAGAACTTTTTGAATAACGCGCAGAGACTGCAGCGCCCTGCACATGTGGAGCTTTGGGGTGTGATGCAGTCAATGTGCTGCCCTTAGGCTGGCCCCTGGAGGGCATCCTGCCTCGTTGGTGATGTGCCGCCTCCTCCTCCTCCTCCTCCTCCTCCTCCTCCTCTCTCCTATCAGGCACCCACGTTGAGTCAGTGACCTCATCATCCCCTCCCTCCTCATCACTGGAGCAAACCTGGCAGTATGCTGCAGCAGGGGGAGCATGACTGCCAGATTGCTGTCCTTCTTGGGCACCCCCTCTGTCCGTGCTCATGTTACTGCCTTCATCGAGCTCAGTATCATCATCAGAGCCTTCCAAACGCTGGGCATCCTCCTGGAGCATGTACCCAACACTGTGGTCAAACAGTTCGAGGGAATCCTCAGGAGGACATGGTGGAGCTAGGGAAGGAGTCACTGATGACATTGAGCTGAGGGAAGAGGCCGCTGCTTTGCCAGACAAAGTACCCTGGGCATGGGTGAGAGAGGATGAGGAGGATGAGGACGGCTTGGTCATCCACTCGACCAAGTCTTCCGCATGTTGCGGCTCAACACGGCCAGCTGCCGAAAAAAAGGCCAAGCGTGTCCCATGGCCACGTGCTGATGAGGATGCACTGTCTCCACGACCAGCACTAGACACAGAGCCTGCTTGCCCTCTCTTATTGGCTTGTGACTGTCTGCCTCTCCTTCTTGGCCTTCCAGACATACTAATGGCCTGTAGCTGCACTAGGCTGGGATAGAACACCTGTAATTTTCTTCAGGTAGCTTTATATACTGTAACCAGACAAGCCTGCCTGTCAGTAGGAAGATAACAGGAACGGATCTAGCTGAACACTGTGAGCAGGACGCACTGCACTAAATGTAAATAGCAGGAACGGATCTAGATGAACACTGTGAGCAGGACGCACTGACTGCACTAAATGTAAATAGCAGGAACAGATCTAGCTGAACACTGTGAGCAGGACGCACTGCACTAAATGTAAATAGCAGGAACGGATCTAGCTGAACACTGTGAGCAGGACGCACTGACTGCACTAAATGTAAATAGCAGGAACGGATCTAGCTGAACACTGTGAGCAGGACGCACTGACTGCACTAAATGTAAATAGCAGGAACAGATCTAGCTGAACACTGTGAGCAGGACGCACTGCACTAAATGTAAATAGCAGGAACGGATCTAGCTGAACACTGTGAGCAAGACGCACTGCACTAAATGTAAATAGCAGGAACGGATCTAGCTGAACACTGTGAGCAGGACGCACTGACTGCACTAAATGTAAATAGCAGGAACGGATCTAGCTGAACACTGTGAGCAGGACGCACTGCACTAAATGTAAATAGCAGGAAAGGATCTAGCTGAACACTGTGAGCAGGACGCACTGCACTAAATGTAAATAGCAGGAACGGATCTAGCTGAACACTGTGAGCAGGACGCACTGCACTAAATGTAAATAGCAGGAACAGATCTAGCTGAACACTGTGAGCAGGACGCACTGCACTAAATGTAAATAACAGGAACGGATCTAGCTGAACACTGTGAGCATAGGGTGGCCACGTGTCCCGGATTGCCCGGGATTGTCCCTTATTTAAGATATTTGTCCCGTGTCCCGGGTACCTTCACTCCGGGACAATACAGCGTCCCGGAATAAAAAAAAACACACCGCCGGCGGCTGGCACTCCATCTCCGAGTCTGACTGCCTGCCACCCTTATCACAGACTCAGTATATACACACAAGTAGCGCAGCTTAGCTTAAGTGCCTTAACTGGTTGCTAGGCTAGGGCCGCCCGCCCCGCGTCTAGCAACTAGTGACGTCAGCTGGCACGTGGAGTCAGTGCAGTGGGCTCTCTGGGCACCCGCACGGCACGGCGGCGACGGCGCAGTGCGCACTCTAGCCTCACTCTACACGCTACGGGCCTACGGCTGAGCAGAGCAGCGCGCCTGAGAGAGAGAGAGCAGCCGCCACTGCCAGCCTCAGTGAGTCCACTAGCCTGCCTTGTGCGCGCCGCCCAGCCCCAGTCAGTGACAGTGGTGGAACGGAAGGTGCCTGCCGTACCGCTGCCAGTGACCACCAGTCCCGGAGCGCCGAGCCGACTACAGCAGCTACTCCAGCAGCCGCACATTGATTGCCACTGCAGTGCCAGCCAGCAAGCGCAACCCTCGTCCGAGTCCTCTCTCCGGCTCCCTCCCGCCCACGAGGTCCGCCCGCCAGAGATACTACAGGTTAGTGTAACTTCCACAGCACACTACCTAGTGAGCAATGCACACACTCCCTCTCAAATCTGCTGCTGTCCCCAGACCCCCACCCCCCTCAGTTCTGCTGCTGTCCCCAGACCCCCACCCCCCTCAGTTCTGCTACTGTCCCCAGACCCCCACCCCCCTCAGTTCTGCTGCTGTCCCCAGACCCCCACCCCCCTCAGTTCTGCTGCTGTCCCCCACCCAACTCAGATCTGCTGCTGTCTCCCACACTCCCCCTCAGTTCTGCTGCTCTCCCCCTCCATCTTTCCTCCATGTCCCTCTCCGTTCTGCTGCTGTCCCCCTCCTTTCTTCCTCCGTGTCCCCCTCTGTTCTTCCTCCGTGTCCCCCTCCGTTCTGCTGCTGTCCCCCTCCGTTCTTCTGTGTCCCCCTCCGTTCTTCCTCTGTGTCCCCCTCCGTTCTTCCTCTGTGTTCCCCTCTGTTCTTCCTCTGTGTCCCCCTCCGTTCTTCTTCTGTGTCCCCCTCCGTTCTTCTTCTGTGTCCCCCTCCTTTCTTCCTCCGTGTCCCCCTCCTTTCTTCCTCCGTGTCCCCCTCCATTCTTCTTCTGTGTCCCCCTCCATTCTTCTTCTGTGTCCCCCTCCATTCTTCTTCTGTGTCCCCCTCCATTCTTCCTCTGTGTCCCCCTCTGTTCTTCCTCCGTGTCCCCCTCCATTCTGCTGCTGTCCCCCTCCGTTCTTCCTTTGTGTCCCCCTCCGTTCTTCCTCTGTGTCCCCCTCCGTTCTTCCTCTGTGTCCCCCACCGTTCTTCCTCTGTGTCCCCCACCGTTCTTCCTCTGTGTCCCCCTCCGTTCTTCCTCTGTGTCCCCCTCCATTCTTCTTCTCTGTCCCCCTCCGTTCTTCCTCCGTGTCCCCCTCCGTTCTGCTGCTGTCCCCCTCCTTTCTTCCTCCGTGTCCCCCTCTGTTCTTCCTCCGTGTCCCCCTCTGTTCTTCCTCCGTGTCCCCCTCTGTTCTTCCTCCGTGTCCCCCTCCGTTCTGCTGCTGTCCCCCTCCATTCTTCCTCTGTGTCCCCCTCCGTTCTTCTTCTGTGTCCCCCTCCGTTCTTCTTCTGTGTCCCCCTCCGTTCTGAACTTGCCAGAGTAAGTGATGTACAAAGTACGCCGTTGTCACTAAGTGACTTAGTTAAGGCAGGTGCACATTGCATACCACCTGTCTAAACTGGTTACCACTGTTTGCTTTTTTTTCCCAAAAATTATCAAAAACCATCCTTTTTTGGGCGGCGCGGGGGGGGGGGGGATGTCCCTGAATGGCAGTTTGGAAATGTGGTCACCCTATGTGAGCAGGACGCACTGCACCAAATGTAAATAGTCTAGATAGAAGATAACAGGAACGGATCTAGCTAAACTGAATACAGTGTATATATATATATGCAACACCTGGGATGCATATATATACAAAATACACTGTAAGTGCAGCTAACTGACTGACTGTTCTGCCTAATCTATCTAACTCAAATCAAATGACACTGTCTGTCTCTCTCTCTATCTCTCAGCACACCGGAACACACACTACACAGGGCCGCCGTGCAGGCGGCCTTATATAGTGTGGGGCGTGTACTAAATCCCCTGAGCCATAATTGGCCAAAGCCACCCTGGCTTTGGCCAATTACAGCTCTCTCTACTGACGGCGCTGTGATTGGCCAAGCATGCGGGTCATAGTGCATGCTTGGCCAATCATCAGCCAGCAATGCACTGCGATGCCGCAGTGAATTATGGGCCGTGACGCGCCACACGAATTTGGCGCGAACGGCCCATAACGTTCGCAATTCGACGGACGGTCGAACAGCCAATGTTCGAGTCGAACATGGGTTCGACTCGAACACGAAGCTCATCCCTACTATTCACTCTTGAGAAGAGGAGAATAAGGGGGGATATGATCACCATGTATAAATACATAAGGGGTCCATATAGTGAACTTGGTGTTGAGTTACTCACTGTACGGTCAACACTGAGGACACGGGGGCACTCTTTACGACTGGAGGAAAAGAGATTTCATCTTCAAATATGGAAAGGTTTCTTCACAGTAAGAGCTGTGAAAATGTGGAAGAGACTCCCTCCAGAGGTGGATCTGGCCAGCTCAGTAGATTGCTTTAAGAAAGGCCTGGATACTTTCCTAAATGTACATAATATAACTGGGTACTGACATTTATAGGTAAAGTTGATCCAGGGAAAATTCAATTGCCTCTCAGGGGATCAGGAAGGAATTTTTTCCTCTGCTGTAGCAAATTGGAGCATGCTTTTCTGTTTTTCTTCCTCTGGATCAACTGTGGGTATGGGATTGGGTATATGGGATTGTATGATATTTTTTATTTATAATTTTTTTTTTATGGTTGAACTAGATGGACTTGTGTCTTTTTTTCAACCTGACTAACTATGTAACTATGTATATCCTTCCCCTTTCTCTCCTACCTGAGTGTGTATGAAGAGGCGGAGCTCTGCATGTGTATGAAGAGGCGGAGCTCTGAGTGTGTATGAAGAGGCGGAGCTCTGAGTGTGTATGAAGAGGCGGAGCTCTGAGTGTGTGTGAAGAGGCGGAGCTCTGAGTGTGTATGAAGAGGCGGAGCTCTGAGTGTGTATGAAGAGGCGGAGCTCTGCGTGTGTATGAAGAGGCGGAGCTCTGAGTGTGTATGAAGAGGCGGAGCTCTGAGTGTGTGTGAAGAGGCGGAGCTCTGAGTGTGTGTGAAGAGGCGGAGCTCTGAGTGTGTGTGAAGAGGCGGAGCTCTGAGTGTGTATGAAGAGGCGGAGCTCCTGCTGGAACAGTGGTCGGAGGAGGAGTCTAGGAGGGAGACTGACAGAGGACGCAGCAGATTTGCAGGAGTGAGCGAGGAGGATCCAGTTCCTTTGCCATCGGAGGTGAGGAGAGTGTGAAGGATGTTGGTGACTCTGGTAGATGAAAAGCTGGGAGTCATATTGCTCTGGTGAGTGGGGAAGCACTACTAAGGGGGCGCCCTCACCATCACGTGTGTAAGAGGTGGAAGAAGGCGTGGCTACACTACAGCTGGCACAGTTTGGAGCACCGAGAACTTTACACCTTATCAACTTTTCATTGATTGGTGGATTGATTTGAGCAAAATAAGTTTGCTGAAGTAGATACAAAGTGGAAGCAGTGGACTTGCAGAGAACACTATATTGAGTACAAAATATTGTATGATTACATAAATTTTCACAGCTTTTTAGTTTATTTAATATAGCAGCAAATATTATAAGATTAAAGAAGTATGGTGCAAAGTGGAAGCAGTGGATCTGCAGGGAACAGTATCTTGAGCACAAAGCACTTTATGTTGTATATGAATTTGCACATGGTTCAGTTTACTTCATTTATTGATAAAAACCATAAGATCAATGAAGTAGATGTAAAGTGGAAGCAGTAGATCTGCAGAGAATATTATTTGAGCTCCTAGCACTTTATATATGAATGTCTCCACATATTTTAGTGTATTTGTGATGATTTATGTGCACACACAATAGGACAGCGCTGTGACACATAATGCTCTTCTAGTTGATAAAGGGAATACTTACCTTTGTTACAGCAGCAGTCCGGTATAAGTTATTTTTGTAGGTATTTGAGTTGTTACACATAGCGCGGGTTTTATTCTATTTATATTGGTGACATAATTGTCCAAATCTGGGGATCAGGAGCCATTTCCACCCTTTACTCTCGGCTGGGGTTCTTTGTATCCATATAACAGATGTTCTACATGACTAAATCTGCAATCAATTTTACTGCAAAATCAAAGGGGCCAAAATGTCTCCCCCCCGAGCAGTAATATATTTCTATCCCCCTTGGTGGGAGTGGAGATGACCCATCTATAAGGATATACAGTACATACACACACAGCACAAGGCCGTGTTCACACTACCAGACGTTTCTCGGGGCTGCAGTTCCTCTGAGCTCCACAAGGTGGTGATCTCACTTCTACCCAGACAGGAAGTCTCTATGGAAGACAGGAAGTGATGTCAGAGACAGACAGGAAGTTCCGGGTGAGAGGTGATTCAGGAGGAAAAGAGGAGACTTTGCTGGATGAAGCAGCAGAGGAGGTAATAAGATCTTATTTTCTATTTACACCCAGTAACCCCCCCGTCATGTCCGTCCTCTTCCTCCATAGTCACTGTGATGTCTTTTATCTCCAGCAGATGATGATACACACATATATAGTGTGGAAATGTAGAATAACCCCGTATATTACAATGAGGGAATTTATGGTCTGTACCACGAGGGGAGTTATTGATGTCAGTAAATGTCGGTTCCAGACATTGTATGTGGGGGGAATGAAATGATAATTAGAGGTTGGGATTAGGGAAGATTTCTGTAAAATTTTACACGGGAATGATCAGCGCCCCTCCAGAGACACTATGAGGAGTCTCACAATAGGGGTCTGAAAGGGACTGGATTTTGGAGGATGAGATGGTGAACCCGGAGTGAAGGAGGGGCAATTTTATCAAAAAAAAGTCCAGCCATTCACCTTAGTATCTGTGACCAGGACCCTGGCGGTATTCCCCATTTACTGCTATAGAGGCATCTATTGGTTCTCAGGCACCACAACCTCTGTGGAACTACAGAGCCCAGCACACCTAATCATCTACAGCCGGGGTTTTCTGAGTAAGTGCTGCCAGGTTACACCAGGAGTTGTCTGACACTTTGTTATTAGAAAGTTTTATTAGAACTATCTTGTTGTGGATTCAAATATTTTGTCCATAGAGTAAGCGATGCCTGAACATGTATAATTTGTATATTAACCCCTTCAGGGTCCGAGCATTTCCCTATTTATGGGGCCAGAACATTCTCTTCATTTTGGAGATAAGTTCTAATAATATGTGTAATTGTGTCCCTGATCATCTCCACACCAGTTATTGTGTCCCCGATCACCACCACACCAGTTATTGTGTCCCCGTTAACCTTCACACAAGTTATTGTGTCCCCGATCACCTCCACACCAGTTATTATGTCCCCGATCACCTCCACACCAGTTATTGTGTCCTCGATCACCTCCACACCAGTTATTGTGTCCCCGATCACCTCCACACCATTTATTGTGTCCTCGATCACCTCCACACCAGTTATTGTGTCCCTGATCACCTCCACACCAGTTATTGTGTCCCCGAACACCTCCACACCAGTTATTGTGTCCCCGATCACCTCCACACCAGTTATTGTGTCCCCGATCACCTCCACACCAGTTATTGTGTCTCTGATCATCTCCACACCAGTTATTGTGTCCCCGATCACCTCCACACCAGTTATTGTGTCCCCGATCACCTCCACACCATTTATTGTGTCCTCGATCACCTCCACACCAGTTATTGTGTCCCTGATCACCTCCACACCAGTTATTGTGTCCCGGATCACCTCCACACCAGTTATTGTGTCTCTGATCACCTCCACACCAGTTATTGTGTCCCCGATCACCTCCACACCAGTTATTGTGTCCCCAATCACCTCCACACCAGTTATTGTGTCCCCGATCACCTCCACACCAGTTATTGTGTCTCTGATCACCTCCACACCAGTTATTGTGTCCCCGATCACCAGCACACCAGTTATTGTGTCTCTGATCACCAGCACACCAGTTATTGTGTCCCTGATCACCTCCACACCAGTTATTGTGTCCCCGATCACCTCCACACCAGTTATTGTGTCCCCGATCACCTCCACACCAGTTATTGTGTCCCCGATCACCTCCACACCAGTTATTGTGTCCCCGATCACCTCCACACCAGTTATTGTGTCCCCGATCACCTCCACACCAGTTATTGTGTCCCCGATCACCTCCACACCAGTTATTGTGTCCCCGATCACCTCCACACAAGTTATTGTGTCCCTGATCACCTCCACACCAGTTATTGTGTCCCCGATCACCTCCACACCAGTTATTGTGTCCCTGATAACCTCCACACCAGTTATTGTGTCCCTGATCACCTCCACACCAGTTATTGTGTCCCCGATCACCTCCACACCAGTTATTGTGTCCCCGATCACCTCCACACCAGTTATTGTGTCCCTGATCACCTCCATACCAGTTATTGTGTCCCCGATTATCTCCACACCAGTTATTGTGTCCCCGATCATCTCCACACCAGTTATTGTGTCCCCGATCACCTCCACACCAGTTATTGTGTCCCCGATCACCTCCACACCAGTTATTGTGTCCCTGATCACCTCCACACCAGTTATTGTATCCCCGATCACCTCCACACCAGTTATTGTGTCCCGATCATCACCACACCAGTTATTGTGTCCTGGATCACCTCCACACCAGTTATTGTGTCCCGATCATCACCACACCAGTTATTGTGTCCCTGATCACCACCACACCAGTTATTGTGTCTCTGATCACCTCCACACCAATTATTGTGTCCCCGATCACCTCCACACCACTTATTGTGTCCCTGATCACCACCACACCAGTTATTGTGTCTCTGATCACCTCCACACCAATTATTGTGTCCCCGATCACCACCACACCAGTTTTTGTGTCCCTGATCACCACCACACCAGTTATTGTGTCCCCGATCACCTCCACACCAGTTATTGTGTCCCCGATCACCTCCACACCAGTTATTGTGTCCCCGATCATCTCCACACCAGTTATTGTGTCCCCGATCTCTTCCACACCAGTTATTGTGTCCCCGATCACCACCACACCAGTTATTGTGTCCCCCATCACCTCCACACCAGTTATTGTGTCCCTGATCACCTCCACACCAGTTATTGTGTCTCTGATCACCACCACACCAGTTATTGTGTCCCCGATCACCTCCACACCAGTTATTGTGTCCCCGATCACCTCCACACCAGTTATTGTGTCCCCGATCACCTCCACACCAGTTATTGTGTCCCCGATCACCTCCACACCAGTTATTGTGTCTCTGATCACCTCCACACCAGTTATTGTGTCTCTGATCACCTCCACACCAGTTATTGTGGAAGAACCAGGAGAAGAAGAAGATGGAGGAAGAAACCGAAGGAAGAAAGAAGAAGCATTTAAATAAAGGAATTGTCAAAAACTGTCTCTTGTCATTTTTAACATTTTTGACAGTTTTTTTGTGAAATGGTAGGGGTACTTTTTTTTTTTTACCTCCTTACCATTTCACACAGGGGGGAGGGCCCGGGATCTGGGGGTCCCCTTGTTAAAGGGGGCTTCCAGATTCCGATAAGCCCCCCGCCCTCAGACCCCCACAACCACCGGGCAAGGGTTGTGGGGATGAGGCCCTTGTCCCTATCAACATGGGGACAAGGTGTTTTGGGGGCTACCCCAAAGCACCCTCCCAATGTTGAGGGCATGTGGCTTGGTATGGTTCAGGAGGGGGGGCGCTCTCTCGTCCCCCCCCCCCTCCTTTCCTGCGGCCTGCCAGGTTGCATGCTCGGATAAGGGTTTGGTATGGATTTTTGGGTTTACCCCACACCATTTTTTTAAAAAATTTTGGCACGGGGTTCCCCTTAAAATCCATACCAGACCTGAAGGGTTGGGTATAGATTTTGAGGGGGACTCCACACCATTTTTTTTTATTTTGGCCGAGGTTCCCCTTAATATCCATACCAGACCTAAAGGGCCTGGTATGGAATTTAGGGGACCCCCACGTCATTTTTTAAAAAAATTTTGGTTCGAGGTTTCCCTGTGGGGAATTCCTATGCGGTTTTTATCAATGAATTTATGTGTATTGTCGGACTGGCAATTCATTAATAGCCGCAAGTAGTTTTAAATAACTTTTTTTCCTTTGAAATGTCATTTTGCTGTCAGACTGTTCTAAACACGGGAAACATGCGCCCCTTTACAGGCATACTATAGACACCCCCCAGGTGCGAAATTTAAAGGAATATTTCACTTTTATTGTTTCACTTTAAGCATTATTAAAATCACTGCTCCCAAAAAAATGGCCATTTTTAAAACTTTCTTTTGCATTGATCCATGTCCCCTGTGGCAGGACCCAGGTCCCCAAACACTTTTTATGACAATAACCTGCATAAAAGCCTTTAAAATTAGCACTTTTGATTTCTCCCATAGACTTTTAAAGGGTGTTCCGCAGCTTTTGAATTTGCCGCGAACACCCCAAATTGTTCGCTGTTCGGCGAACTGGCGAACAGCTGATGTTCGAGTCGAACATGAGTTTGACTCGAACTCGAAGCTCATCCCTTACCCTCAGGGAGGAGAGAAAGGGGAAGGATATACAGTACATGCACACACAGCACAAGGCCGTGTTCACAATACGAGATGTTTCTCAGGGCTGCAGTTCCTCTGAGCTCCACAAGATGGTGATCTCACCTCTACCCAGACAGGAAGTCTCTATGGAATACAGACAGGAAGTTATGTCCCATTTGGAAGGACGTAAAGAGAAGACACTGCAGGAGTTGGCGGCAGAGGAGGTAATATGTAGATTAACCCCTTCAGGGGGATCAGTTGGGGATTAATATATCTTGCTTCCAAAGCTGGCCATACATGGTTTAGTTTTATCGCTCAGCCAGCAAGTGAGGAAAAAAACAGAAGTGGTTCCTCCATACACACATGAAGATATTGGCTGCAGCCACTGATCGAGTGACTTTTATCCGGCAGTGACCACACATGGATGGAAATGTGACCGATCCCTGCTGAACCAGCTGAATTTTCATGTCTCTATGGTCACCATAAGTGACTTCCTCCCCTCCCCCTCATCTCCTTCATTATGTAAGTCATGCTGAGATAATCTCCCATTGGCTGAGCAATATTCTCATTTGTCTCTGAGCTCCTTCTTGCTATTCCTCGTCCTGCCTGTTGTTTCCTTGGATTGATTTTCTGTGTAGTGACCCCGGCTTCATCTCTTGGATGCGCTCGTCTGTTGCTTGTCCTGACCTTTATCCTGATTCCTGGATCTCCTCCTCATCTCTCCTCCATATCCTCTTACACAGCTTTTCTCCACACCTGCAGTGATCCTGGGGGGTGGAAACTTGGCACCAGCCCTCAGCAAAATCCACCCCCACCATTAGGAGCTCTGGAGAAAATTGTTTGCTATTTACACTACATTCCTCCACATGTCACCTGATCACATGATAGCTTACTTTCACAGATTCCTGATAGCTCCTTCTACCACCGTCCCCCCAACCAGAGCCAGAGAATCCTATGAGATCACACCGACCTCACAGCTTCTCCTCCCAGTGTTCCTCCATCAAGAGTCAGAGGATCCGACGTTAAGATTCTGGCCAAAATATTAGCAAAATCGTTTGAATAGTGACCAGGGAGGCTTTATACCCGGCGGGTCTACTAGAATGAACATTCGCAGATTGTTTCACAATCTGCAATATCCACACAACTGTCCTCCTACCCGCGCTATTGTGTCCTTGGACATCTGTAAAGCATTTGACAGTGTGGAGTGGCCATACCTTTTCTGAGTGTTACAGAAGTATGGCTTTGGCCCCCATGTTGTAGCATGGATAAAACTTCTTTATACCCCCCCCGGTAGCACGGGTTCGGGTCAATTCCTCTATTACTGATCCCTTCCCGATCACTAGGGGCACTCGACAGGGGTGCCCGTTGTCACCCCTCTTGTTTGCCCTGGCCATGGAGCCTCTTGCAGTTCGCATTCGCTCCTCCCCCTTAATTAAAGGACTTCCAATTGCTAATATAGAGGAGTGCATTTCACTTTATGCGGATGACACATTGGTGTATCTGGCTGATACGAATGAGTCACTGCGGGCCTTGCTGGAGGAGATCACTACCTTTGGGGACTACTCTGGATTCTGGGATAACTGGGACAAGTCCAGCCTTTTTCCCTTAGACGTGATTAACCTTCTCCAGATTCACCCGGCCTCCAAGCTCCAGGTGGTGTCCTCCTTTAGATATTTCGGAGTTTTGGTTCAGACCCCCTTATCTTTATATATTACCAATAATCTAGATCCTTTGTTGGTCCGCCTTCAGGAACAGACTAAACAGTGGATGGATTTACCTCTGGACCTCATGGGAAGGGCCAATATTCTTAAGATGATTTATTTACCAAGATTGCTCTAAATCCTTTCTAACTCCCCATGTAAAATACCTAAAGCTATCTTCAAACGTATAGATATGATATGTACTACTTTCCTGTGGAAGGGCGGCTCCGCCAAGGTGGCACTCAAAACGCTGAGGTTACCAGCTCACTTGGCAGGCCTAGCTTTTCCTAATTTTTTTCTATACTATTTGCATCCCAGCTGGTGCACATACATGATAGGCTAAGCCCAGATCTGGCTAATGCCTGTACATCCACGGAGGGGGCCATCGCATCTTCCCTGGAAACTCTACATAATATAATATATAGAGGCCGGGTCCCCGACCACCCCTGAACCTCCATACTCTTCACTTCCCTTTCATTATTCAAATACATTATTATGAAGATATCTAAACATTCTTGGCTGAAGTCCCCTAACAACCCCCTGTGGTTTAACCCTAACCTGCAGGAGTTGTGCTCCCTTCTGGATGCCAATCGTTGGTACTCTAAAGAGGTTAAATATTTATGCCACCTGTACAATGCCCAGGGCTTTAAAACGTTTTCACCGCTATGTTTGGACTTTGACCTACCAAGATCGTACATATTTTATTACTACCAGCTCATACATGCTATACATGCCCAATTTGGTTCCCTAGATGATCCCACTGACCTGCCCCCGTTGGAAAAAATTCTTAGGCAGCCAGATCCCACTAAACTAGTATCCACTTACTATGCAGCCCTAATGTCTGACTTTAACCCTAGGTTTCATAAAGCACAAGTAAAGTGGCCATCGATGGATATTTCCATGGTAAATGAGGACTGGTCAGAATTTAGTGACACGTATAAAACTTCTGTTATTGCTTCCCGAGACCGCATCCTATAGGTTAAAATTTTTCATCAGACCCACCTTACTCCAGCTAGGCTACATAGGATGGGCCTTTTGCCCTCGGCTGTCTGTTTCCATGGCTGTGGCCAGGAGGCCGACTTCCTACATTGCTTCTGGTCGTGCCCGATAGTTCGGGACTTCTGGGAGGAAGTGGGTACTTTTATCTCGACAGTGTTGGGCCTCCCTAACATAATTCACCACAAGAATTGCCTGTTAGGTGTTTTTGGTGACTTACACATATCGCCCCATGCTAAGAGACTGCTCCGCATATTTTATTTTTATGTTAAAAAGTCTATCTTACTGTCCTGGAAGGGTGCACAGACCTCAATGAAATCACTCTGGTTAAAACTTATTAATGGCTCTATTCCACTGTATAAACTGACTTTTGAAATCCGGAAACGGAATAAAACCTTTCATAAAATTTGGGGTAAATGGTTGGCTAGTCCGTTAACCCTTTCTCAACACTGATTTTGATGCACTTGATTGACCATTGATAGGCCGTGCCCCAGGGATCTCTAATACCTGATCCTTTACTACTGGTATGCCATACTGGTATACCTATATCCCTTATTATTATAACTATCTCAAGCCCTTTGCAATGATTTCTGTCTATTTTTATATGCTTGAACATGTTGCATTTCGGTTCCTACTTCTGTATGACCAGCTTGTCAGTTGCTCTTGTTTTTTTTTTGTTTTCTTTTCTTCTGTTTGTGCTTGTTTTTATGTTCGTTGGTTTGTTTTAAACCTAAACCTAATAAAAAATATCTTAAAAAAAAAAAGAGTCAGAGGATCCTATGATCCTCCATCTGTTTTTTTGTTTGTTTTTTTTGATGATCTTAGGATGTGGGTGGACCCTTGGCCTCCTCACAAAGTGAGACTGTTGGTCCTGCAATGTACTTAATGACGTCAGAATACCGATGTGGGTAAATTATACCTCAGTCTGATGTGGGGCTTTAGTAAAATGGAAGCCCGAATGATGAGGAGGACTCTGGGAATATCTTTTGATTTTACTATTTATGTTCAGATCTAGGGTTTTCCTCCTGTGAAGTCTGGAGATCATATGACCATCACATTGCCTCCACCTCCCTCCCTGATAGAATAGAGAAATACAAAGAAAATTCTAGAAGTCACCACAGAGATCATGGAGAAGAGGTGAGCGGTGCTGGGAATTCTGGGACATTATCCAGTAACAGACAAGGGATGTGTCTGGATGGTGACTGTATCATTGTGTGTGTCAGGTTCCTATAAGGTGTCAGGATGTCACTGTCTATTTCTCCATGGAGGAGTGGGAGTATTTAGAAGGACACAAGGATCTCTACAAGGACGTCATGATGGACAATCAGCCGCCCCTCACATCACCGGGTAAGAGAAGACTTTATGCAAAGGAGAGAGCAGTACGGAGGGTCCACCTAGATCCCCCATCATCTGATAAACACATAGAAACAATGTATTCAGTCAGTGTGTGTGTTTCCTACAGATGGATCCAGTAATGGGAACCCACCAGAGAGATGTCCCCGTCCTCTGTATTCCCGGGATTCCACACAGGAAGATCACACCATCCCTCAACATCATCAGGTAGATGAGGAACAATCACTGATAGTATCATTAGGATCTGTACAGTATCTCTAGTGTTGCCAACCTACCAGACTGAAATGCACTGACACGACACTCAAAATTTACTGGCACAGCCATGTTTTTACTGACATTTTCCAAAAGTTACAAAATTACAGTTTTAAGTGCAAATTTCAGTACCTAAGCTATAAACAAGTACAATATGCAATTAGCAATGTGGTTTAAGATAGATATTAACGTACAAAAACATATTTCTTGTGTTATTTTAGATATATTAAGGGCGGGTTATCATAACCCATCAGATTTTGTCACCTATGTCCAACTGGAGAGATTTCCTCTTAATTTCTGTTCCATAGCCAGCACAGAAAGTGAGGGGAAATCATTGGTAGCCACCAGGGTCACCATAATTTATGTCCCCAATTCTAAAAACCTCCTGTCTCCATCACTCCATGATCTCCTGTCTCCATCACTCCATGTTCTCCTGTCTCCATCACTCCATGATCTCCTGTCTCCATCACTCCATGATCTCCTGGCTCCATCACTCCATGACAACCTGTCTCCATCCTCCATGACCCCCTGTCTCCATCCCTCCATTACCTCCTGTCTCCATCCCTCTATCACTTCCTGTCTCCATCACTCAATCCCTCAATTACCTCCTGTCTCCATCACTCCATTCCTCCTTCACCTCCTGTTTCCATCACTCCATCCCTCCATTACCTGCTTTCTCCATCACTCCATTCTTTGCTTCTTTACACATTTTCTCTGTCTCTCTGACCATCTCTCCATGCCTTGCTCCATCCCTTCATCTATCCATCTCTCTGTCCATCTCCCTCCCTCCCCCATTACTGCACCACTCTGTGTTTCCATTATAAACAAATACAAATACTCTAGAGCGCTTCCACACCAAATGTGGTCACTACTTACTAAAAAGTATATGAATAATAAACACCTTAAGACCATCAAGCACAATATATATTCCAATATATAATGATAATGCAGTATACAGAAACACTATACACAGCACTTTTCATCTGAAAATCAGCCTGATCTTTGATACTGCTGCTGCCTCCCCTCTCCTGGCATGCTGGGATTTGTAGTGCCCCAGCAACAGACACATGAGGTGGTAATGCAGGAGAGGAGGCTGTGCCTGTTTTGGACTACAGGAGGGAGGTGTAATAGAGGTTGGGGGAGATCTCAGAAAATATTCTCCCTTCAGAAGCAGTGCAGTTCTCACACAAAAAACAAACAATCTAACAGCATCAGACAGACAGGGCTACAGAGAGCCCATCCTCTCCCCTTCCCCTCCTCCTGCCCACTAAAACAAGCCACCACCGACATGAACACAGCCCACTTAGCTTACCTACTGCTAGGCTGAAGTCAGCGCTCCACTGCAGGCTGTCTTCACTCCTCCCCCCTCCCAGCATCTCCTGTGATAAAATCAAATAAGGCACGCTGGGAAAGAGGGAGGGTAGAAATAGCAGCAGCACTCTAAATTGGAAAGAAAGCTCATGGGAGACTCTCGGCCAGCTCCGGGCCGGAACTGCACATGTGCAGTTGCGAGCTGAGAGCATCACAGGCCGACAGCTAAATTTGTTTAATGGCAGGCTTTCCACATTACGGGCATGAAGAAAATGCCTGGTTTTTACGGGCTGCCCGTAAAAACATGGACGGTTGGCAACACTGCTTCGATGCCATTTTTATTCTATTTTCAGAGTGGAAACCTGAGAGATTCTAAAGTTGAGGTTAAAGAAGAGATAAAAAAGGAGGATGATGTGGATGGGGTGATGGAGAAGTCAGAGTTTCTAAAAGAACACAAAGATCTGTACCAGGACACCATGGTGGAGTCATCCAGCTACAGAAACCCACCAGAGAGATGTCCCCATCCTCTGTATTCCCGGGATTCCACACAGGAAGATCACACCATCCCTCACCATTATCAGGTAGATGAGTGACAATTATTGGTAGTTCTGATTTATACACAGCATATTTGTTGCAATTAATGTTTTATTATTTATTCAGAGTGGAAACCTCAGGGATGATAATATTGATGTTAAAGAAGAGTATAAAGAGGAGGATGAGGAGTATGGAGTGATGGAGGAGTTTCCAGAAGGACACAAGGATATGATGGAGCCACCTAATACTAGGAACCCACCAGAGAGATGTCCTCGTCCTCTGTATTCCTGGGATTCCACACAGGAAGATCTCACCATCTGCTACAAGGTTGGTGGGACGGAGGTTACAAAACACACTTATAGAGACAATGTGTGGATTTTTTATGTGATGTCACAATATTAATGCTTATATCTTACAGATGGTATTAACTATTTTCTTGATTTAGAGTGGAGATCCAATCGATATAGAATTTGAGGTTAAAGCAGAAGAAGAGAGGTATGTGAGGGATGATCAGCAGTCTATGGAGGAGGATGGAATAATGAGGCTAATTCTAGAGGAGGACACTCCTACAGAGATCAGCACAGGTGGGTCATTAACACTAAATGCATTCCTCCACCCATACTGCTCGCTGATTGGTCCAGAGTAGGGCAAGGACTGGGTGATATCAGCCTGTAATCTCCTGGTCACTTTCCTGAGCTGTGTTCCCCGTCCTGTATTCCTGTATTTCTCTCAGATAATCTTCCTTCTCTGTGCTGCAGACACAATGTATGTATTTAGACTGGATTTATGGAGATTCTGGGGTTCAGCTGGCAGCAAAATGTTAATTTTCACCATAGACGTTACTAGACCTAGACACCTGGGGTATGTGCTTTGGGTCTTCTGCCCCATAACTGGGTATAGCAAGATCTCCTACAGAACAATTCTGCAACTTGTCTCATGTAAAGAATTAATCTACCACTGAATATCAATATTATGAGTCCTGACCATTACACTGTATAATTTATATTGTACATTACATACTCCTGACCCCTGCACTCTATACTCTATGTTGTATAGTACATCATTTTGATTCTATAACATCCTAACTTTTGTATTCTATATAAAAAGTTGTACATTACAAAGTCCTGACTTCTTTTGCACCCATTTTCTACCAGCTGGACATTTTATATCTGATGATTTGATTGGAGCACAGACTTTTACATGATAGTTGATAATAATGTGATAACATCCTCAGACTTTGGAACCTTAAACAGAAAGTGATAATGAGGGTGGAATCAATAACCCAATGATGGTGGTCTTCAGGATCAGTCCAGTCTTCATCTTGGTTGTTCTCCCCCCATCCTCACTCTCTGACCTCTGGTGGGGCTCAGCCCCGCTGTTATTCATGACCAAATCATGGACTAAATAAGGAAGTGCAGGACTACTTGTGTTGGGAAGATGGCAATGAGTGATAGAGGGGGTGGGGACACTCGTCCTATAATCCCCTCATCACTGTCACTCCTATAAAAGACAGTTCTTGTTGTTTCCTCACTCTCTAAGGTCCATGAATAAAGAAATGAACTGGTAGGAGATCAGAGGACACATTTACTAGTTACCTTGAGGGTGGAATTGTAAGATCCTCAGAGACAAAGCTGCCTGATGTGGGCGAAGTCCTGGTTTAGGGGAACCAATCTGCTCATGTCTAGTAATAATCTTTTTATTTCTATTTTAGTAGATGGACAGGAGATGAGGAAAACCTCAGAGGATTGTCTCACTTTGTCCCCAGACTGTAAAGTAGAAGATGAGGACATCACACAGTATAGTCCAGGAGAAAACCCGACTACCTCAAATGTCCATCCGGCACCACACAGTGTAGATGGACCATCGTATTCCTCTTATCCTGAGGAACCTCAGACTGTGAGGGACGGTGCCGTCCTTCCAACAGATATGAGCTTTTTCTGTACTGAGTGCGGGAAGTGTTTCCCTTCTAAATCACATCTTAATGTGCATATAAGATCTCACACAGGAGAGAAGCCCTATTCCTGTCCTGAGTGCGGGAAATGTTTTTCAGTGAAGTCCAGTCTTTTCACACATCAGAGATCTCACACGGGGGAGAAGCCATATTCCTGTCCTGAGTGCGGGAAATGTTTTTCAGTGAAGTCCAGTCTTTACAAACATCAGAGCTCTCACACAGGAGAGAAGCCGTATTCCTGTCCTGAATGCGGGAAATGTTTTTCAATGAAGTCCAATCTTTACAAACATCAGAGATCTCACATGAGGCAGATGTTGTATTCCTGTCCTGAGTGCGGGAAATGTTTTTCAGTGAAGTCCAGTCTTTACAAACATCAGAAATCTCACACAGGGGAGAAGCCGTATTCTTGTCCTGAGTGCGGGAAATGTTTTTCAGACAATTCCAGTTTTAACAGACATCAGAGATCTCACACAGGGGAGAAGCCATATTCCTGTCCTGAGTGCGGGAAATGTTTTTCACAGAAGTCCAGTATTTACAAACATCAGAGATCTCACACAGGGGAGAAGCCGTATTCCTGTCCTCAGTGTGGGAAATGTTTTTCAGACAATTCCAGTTTTAACAGACATCAGAGATCTCACACAGGGCAGAAGCCATATTCCTGTTCTGAGTGCGGGAAATGTTTTTCACGGAAGTCCAATCTTTACACACATCAGAGATCTCACACGGGGGAGAAGCCGTATTCCTGTCCTGAGTGAGGGAATTGTTCCTCACTGAAGTCCTGTCTTCCTGTACATCAGGGATCCCACACAACACTCGAGGTGTATTAGAGCCTTGAGTGTGGGAAATGTCTTCTATATGGATGTTGCTGGACATCACAGCTCTCATGTGGGGAAGAAGCACACCCTGATATACACCTCAGATATACTCCCATGGCTGATCTTCATCATATAAGAAACAGTTCCAGGGGTGTGGACATTTTTGAAAAAACGACTTGTCCAAGGGACTAAATCAGGATCCCAATCTCCTCGTCACTTATGACAATCTCCTTTTCCTTTATGACAATCTCCTAGTTCCTCATCTACCAGAGAGCTCAGCAGCGGTGTGGGAGTTCATTGAAAACTACAAGCTGACATCGGCAAAGGACAGAACTCTGTGAATGAATGGCACAGCCGCGCTCTTTTCATAAAGTGACAGCCAGTACGGGGAACTTTTCCCCGCACTGCTGTCACACAGAGGACTCGGATCACTGAGCCGCTGCAGGAACAGGAACATGTAACATCTTCCCAAAGGGGAATGTTTCCTTTAACCTTTTCACTGGCAGAGCTGTTTTTTTTGGGGGGGGGGGGGTAAGGATAAAGTACAAGATGTATGTGTGAAACGCGTCTACATGACCACAGTTTAGTGTCTTTGGTGTTATCTTTGTGAAACAAAATAAAAGGCAATCGGAAGTTCTGAATGTGCAGCCATTTCTTTCTTCTTTCCAATGTACCAAGTAAATAGATACCTAACATGTCAAACCTATATTTTCTATAGGCGACACTTTAAAAGCCCCCTATAGGTCATCAGTTTAGTGTTATTGAGGAGGTCTGGTGATAGAATTATCGCTATCATTCCGGTGTGTGCGGCGATATTTAACGTGTATCGCAATCAATGTTTTTAGACGTAGGTGCCCCAATGTGTGAGTTTATGTGGGGGTGGGGGTCTCAAATTTTTGGGGTGTTTATATGCATAGGTTTAAATTTAATTTTGTACAATTAAAACACATTTACTTAAAGTGTAAGTAAACCCTCCTATCGTTTTCAGCCAAGGAAGCTGCCATCTTTGCCTCTGTTTAATCTACAACTGCCATGATGCTGCACATGTGATCAGTTATGACACCAGCCATTGGATGGTTTGACAGTTTGGTTGAGAGCACAACCAATGGGAGTGTTACATTTCCGGCACGTGCCGGAAATGAAGCTG
Source organism: Lithobates septentrionalis (assembly GCA_037952835.1). Classification (NCBI taxonomy): domain Eukaryota; kingdom Metazoa; phylum Chordata; class Amphibia; order Anura; family Ranidae; genus Lithobates; species Lithobates septentrionalis. The sequence goes on from JBBDGP010002974.1 coordinate 1,210,663, forward strand.
TTTTATGGATGAGTTTACTTCCGCTTTAACTTTTTTCATCACATAGAGCACAAAAAGTCCTCTATGTGATTATTTTTTGGTGACAGGTTCTCTTTAATGAAAAATCCAGAGTCTGCATTATACACAGCATTATATTCTTTCCCGGCCTTGATAGTCTGGGAAACTGTCAATGGGGACCCGGAAGTGATGTCATACATATTACTTCTGGGTCAGGAACAAGAAGGGGAGGAGATCAGATGTGTGTCTTCTCCCCCCCCACCCATCATCACCCGCTATGCTGGTCCCGGGTCCCAGATGGGCAAGAGGAGCCCGGGATACATAGCAGGTGCACGCTCGCGGTGTGGGCACTTTACCGGGGGGGATGTGGAAGCATTTGGGCAACAACTCAGCCCCTGAATGCTTCTATCTGGCCCCCACAGGGCTAAATGTTAAAAAAAGACCTGTAAATCCCTCAGAACTGCATGTCCCGGGTGTCAGGCGATAGGAATTGTTCATCCCTGAGTTCATAAGGAGATCAGAGATCACCAAAGACATGGATGAAGTGTTGTACCGTGTTGGCCATTGATAGCAGTAGAAAAATAAAAATGGAGTCATTACCTTTCATTGGCTGAGTACAATTTGTGGTGTGAGTTAAAAAAAATAGTTGAAGGAATGTAATCAGTATTTGCCCAGCTGTGATGAATATTGGATGTATAATATTTCATTCACTGATTTCCTTGCCTCCACCTAGTGGTCATAATGCAGTATTGTGATATTTGTACTAATTGAGGTTCGTCAGGTAAAATACCCCATTATGGTCACTAGATGGAGCTGACAATCATAGGAAATTACTTTGCTACAGAATTGTAATGGCTGGATGAGTGGTTGTCACATTCGTCAAATGAATTTTCTAGAAGTAGACTCCTTAGTTTCCTTCATGAGTTCCTAATACCTGAGATCATCCTCATACACTCAAATAAACCAAATAAGGTACAACGCATATAAAATCATGTAATAATAATGTCCATATCCTAAAAAGGGAAACAAAAGCACACAGCAGAAAGTTCATATGAGAATCCCTGTGCTGGAATTTCGGGATGATAGAACGCACCAGACTCCTTGTGCGAGTGAGCCCACCACCGACCCGAATACTGCTTCGCTCGCCTCAGTATGTTGACCTCTGTCACCACAGAAGATCGAACAAGCGGTTTCCCACTTACAAGGGGAGGAAGAAAAGGCAGATGTTAAAAACATCATCCCTGTGTCATGAAAACATTAAGAAATGTAATCTAAGTGCTCTCTGTCTTAATGTGTGAACACACTTTTATTAAAATGCAACTTACAACATCCTTCGTATTGTGTACAGCCTTTAAAAATATAGCCGAGCGGCTTTCGGTATTACATGATCCGATCAGATGATAGCACGTGACGTCAGCAGAACGCGGCTCCTCCTCCCATATGCGTTACGTCCTACTGGACTTCGTCAGCGGGGTGGAGCCACGGCGTCACCCGGTGGATATTCAAGAGAGAGTGTTGTCATAGAAACGCTAATGTTTATTCCTCCGCGGCTGCGTGGTTTACATAGACTCTGTCTAAGCTGACCGGAAGTTGAGATTACTCCGCAGTGATGCTAGAGGTTTAATAAACAATAAAACTTCTAATAAAAATATTAATTAGAGAGCAATGTCAGCCCAGCTGTATCAGTACTCATACTCCTATAGAGCCAATCAAAATTAAATTTTATCATTAACGCCAGCAGCTATCCGTTTTAATATCCCATTAAAAATAATACATATTAATAATATAATATAAAACCTTAATTCCATAAACAAGAAAAGGAGAGAACCCTAAAAAATTAATTAATACTCACTGTACCTATCTGATATAAAACAATTGAGATCAAACACAACATTTAATCCCAAGGGCACAAGAACTTTAGTCTCAAAAATCCAATAAGCCTCCCCTTGACTAAGGCGCCTGATGAAATTACCCCCCCCCCCCCCCCAGTGCTTACTAACTTTTTCAATCCCCAAGAACTTAACATACTTAGGATCCCTACCATTATGGTGCCTAAAATGTTTGGACACACTGTGGGACCTTAGGCCTTTTTTGATATTAACATGTTTGCCTATGCGTACACTTAATGCCCTTTTGGTCCGGCCAACACATTGAAAACCACAGTCACACTCCAACATGTAGACCACGCCCTCAGTGCTACATGAAATAAGGTCCTTGATCTTGTATTTGTTATTTGTAACTGAAGAAAATTCTTTGTTTTTTTATGTTGTTACGGGAGTGTCTACATGCCGAACAGCGTCCGTACGCATATAAACCAGACAAAAACTGTAATAAATTATTTTCTTTAAACCCAGGGGCCACTAGATCCCTGAGAGTTGGAGCCCTTTGATAAATAAATTGGGGGCGTACAGGGAGGACCTGTCCCAGAGTGCGATCCCTCAATAAGATTCCCCAATGTTTAATTATTTTCTCAAGCTTCTTATGTTGTGAGTTATAATCGAACACCACCTTAAAATCATGTTTTTGTTCCTCAATAACCTTGGGACCTGCCACTAAGAGGTTCCTGTCCAATTGGCAAACTTTATCTCTTTTTTCCGTCCAAAAAATTCTTCTGATAACCTTTCTCAATAAATCTCTCAACTAAAACTTGAGACTTGGAGTTAAAATCACTTAAGATTAGGGAAGTGGCCTCTCTACAGTAAAATATAGAGGTAGAAAAGGTGCATATGTACCATCATCCAGGAATCAATATCAAAAAGGGGTTGGAAGCCTGATCCCCAGTCAGGCGACCAAAAGGAGCATATTGGACTATTACGGTACAGTAATTAAGGGTAACCATAAGAGCGAGTAACGGCAGTAATAAAATTATAATTCATTTATTGATGCAATGGACAGAACAAGATAATACATAAACACTTAATAAAAGTACAGGCATATCACCAATGGATTCAATAGTATACAGTACAGCACGAAATCTCAGATATCATATTCCTCGACTAGTTTCGCGGACACAATCCGCTTCATCAGGAGGGAATCTGGAGATAAGTTTTTCTGACTAAACAGTCTGAACCTAATAATTAAAAAATACGAGGTTTACAAAAATACATGATCAAATAATTTATGTTCCAGCATCAAAGTATACAATTAGGTAATGGAAATAGGGGGGGGGGGGGGGAGAACGAATCTGCTTACCCAGGTCCCAGCAGACCCCAGGCGCAAGGCCCCAACACCAACGAATGATCTCCCACGGCAACCTGGGGGAGCTAACAAAATAATGGGATAGTAAGGATAAAAATGTATATAGGGATTGAGGTAACCTAGATTGCCACATACAAGAAGAAGTGAGACATGAAATAGTGAGTGTGGAGATAGGGTAACAAAGGATGGTGATGGGTGAATATTGTGGAAAATGTCAAAATTGTAGTCGCATTGTGTAGAGAATAAAAGATTACAGAAGGTGACCAAACAAATAGAAAGGGTGATGATGAACAGGGCAAAAAGGTGTTGTATGGTGTAAGTGAAAGGGTAAACAAGTGAGGAGAGGAAAGGAAGGGGAATGGGAGTGGAGAAGGGGATAGGGGAGTGGGGAGAAGGGGGGGAAAAAAACGGGGGAGGATAAGTGGAAAAGGGGAAAGCGGGGTGGGGAGGGAAAGGGGGGAAAAAAAGGTGGAAAAAAGGGGAGGAAAAAAGGGGGGGGGGGAAAGAGGGGGGGAAAAGGAAAGGAGGAGGGGGGGAAAAAGGTAGGAGGGGGAAGGGGAAAGTAAGGAGGAGAATAGAACAATGTGAACATATGGGTGAATAGGGGCCGAGCGGTACCTGGTACTAGTAAATGCATAGAAGGGCTCCCAAGGGGGGCACCCTACCAGGAACTGGTTCCATAATGGGGTAGGAGGGGAGGTAATGAGGAGGACTGCAAGCGATGGGCGAACACAAACCGAGGCATGTTGACCTAAGCCTAGGAAAGCTGCAAGGTAGAATACAGTAGTTTAAGGTACACGATGTTAGTGCCCAAGGGTATGGGACTTAGGTAAAAGGGTGGATAGGTACTTACCATAGACTTGTGCTAGGCTGGCTGAGGTATAGTCACCCAAGGGCAGCAGACCGAACCGTCCGGCTAGCAGGCTGTCATGAGAAGGTCTACCCGTTGGTGGCGCTATCGGTCTCTTGGATCGCAGTACCAGTGTCCATCAGCAGGTGTCTTCCAACACCTAGGACCTGCAGTAAGAGGTCTTTCCTGCTGGTGGCACTGTTGCATCCTCGGGCCGTAGTACCGGCGTCAACCAGCGGGTGCACTCTGGCAGTGTGGAGCAAACAGGTCACACTGCGCTCAGCTGTAACGTGAGGTCAATTACCACAGCCTTACAAATACCCGGCAAGCCCTCATAGGCTTGCCTTGGTATCTCTCTCTCTCTCCCTGCGTTCTGACCTTGCTGCCTGTTTGACCTTGACCTTGAGCCTGCTATCTGCCTTGTCCTGATCTGATCCCATCCCTATCCTGAGGCCTTCCTAGTCCTGTCCCTTCTGTTCCTGGCTTCCCTGTGTATGACCCTGGCCTGGCTTACGTGTTTGATTGTGGTACTTCCCTTTGGCTGTATATATTATCTGTTGTCTGTGGGTTTCTGTTGGTTGGTTGAGCACTATTTGTATTTGGGGTGTTTGTTTATTTATATCACTTATCTTAAATAAACATTATTCTTATTTCACTTTACATGCGTTTTGGTTTCCTCTTTGCAGTCCACACAATCTGGTCACACCTGTTCATGACAGTATACCAAGGCCATCTCTGACCAGAAGTGGCTGCACAAGGGAACCATCTCGGTTCTGTTGCACATTACTGGGATGAATTCAGACATAATTGCTTATTATGCTCTGCTGGCAACAGAGAGTTCTGAATATCTCCGCCAGACATTGGAAGGGTGGTCCAGTGATCAGCTGCTGGAGATTATCCGTTTAGCTCACTCTGTGGTCGATCAGGGCAGTATACGGTTTGAGGATGTTCAGCCTTTGATTGGAATGTGTACAGAGCTGGCTCTGCCTTGTATTCCAGAGGGCCATGATGACTTTTCTCCCCCCTTCAGCATTAACCAGATTGCGTCCTTAGTATGGCTGTTGGAGGATGACTCTGCATCCTTTTTTGAGCATTTTTCGGTTTGTCCCAAACAGTTGTTGAAGGATTGTATAGATGAAGTGCAGTCGCTGGTCAGACAGGGGAAATGTGAGGCCACTTTTGTGCTACCTGTACTTCAGGCATGGTCAGACCTGTTATGCCCAGCTTCTGTCAGCTCTCCACAAACCAGACCTGCTACTAAATACCTGCCTGCTCAGACGTCCTTTCTCCCATCACCCCTGGCAACCTCAGCTGCAGTCCAATATACCCTGCTCCCCACCAAGTATCAAAGCCCTGTTTCTACTTCCTGCACCTATCCTGCCTTCAATCCACCTGTCTCTTCTCCTCCACCTGTAACAGTCCCACAAAACCCTTCTCTAGCTACAGTTCCTTGGTCTTCCTTCGATCCAGCTACTTTCTTTGCTTACAGCCCTGCACCTACATACAAAACTGCACGGGCTAAACCAAAGAAGAAGCAAAAATTCTTCCCGACCCATACCATCCTGCCAGTAACCCAACCTGTTCCAGCTTTGCAGTCTGAAGTCCCAGCTTTGCAGTCTGAAGTCCCGGCTTTGCAGTCTGAAGTCCCGGCTTTGCAGTCTGAAGTCCCGGCTTTGCAGTCTGAAGTCCCGGCTTTGCAGTCTGAAGTCCCGGCTTTGCAGTCTGAAGTCCCAGCTTTGCAGTCTGAAGTCCCAGCTTTGCAGTCTGAAGTCCCAGCTTTGCAGTCTGAAGTCCCAGCTTTGCAGTCTGAAGTCCCAGCTTTGCAGTCTGAAGTCCCAGCTTTGCAGTCTGAAGTCCCAGCTTTGCAGTCTGAAGTCCCAGCTTTGCAGTCTGAAGTCCCAGCTTTGCAGTCTGAAGTCCCAGCTTTGCAGTCTGAAGTCCCAGCTTTGCAGTCTGAAGTCCCAGCTTTGCAGTCTGAAGTCCCAGCTTTGCAGTCTGAAGTCCCAGCTTTGCAGTCTGAAGTCCCAGCTTTGCAGTCTGAAGTCCCAGCTTTGCAGTCTGAAGTCCCAGCTTTGCAGTCTGAAGTCCCAGCTTTGCAGTCTGAAGTCCCAGCTTTGCAGTCTGAAGTCCCAGCTTTGCAGTCTGAAGTCCCAGCTTTGCAGTCTGAAGTCCCAGCTTTGCAGTCTGAGGTTCCAGCTTTGCAGTCTGATGTTCCAGCCTTCCAGTCTGGTGTTTCAGCTTTGCAGTCTGATGTTCCAGTCTTCCAGTCTGCTGTTCCAGCCTTGCAGTCTGATGTTCCAGCCTTCCAGTCTGGTGTTTCAGCTTTGCAGTCTGATGTTCCAGCTTTGCAGTCTGCTGTCCCAGCCTTCCAGTCTGCTGTTCCAGTCTTCCAGTCTGCTGTTCCAGTCTTCCAGTCTGATGTTCCAGCCTTGCAGTCTGATGTTCCAGCTTTGCAGTCTGACGTTCCAGCTCGCCAGTCTGCTGTCCCAGCCTTCCAGTCTGCTGTTCCAGTCTTCCAGTCTGCTGTTCCAGTCTTCCAGTCTGCTGTTCCAGCCTTGCAGTCTGATGTTCCAGCTTTGCAGTCTGACGTTCCAGCTCGCCAGTCTGCTGTTCCAGCCTTCCAGTCTGCTGTTCCAGCCTTCCAGTCTGCTGTTCCAGCCTTCCAGTCTGCTGTTCCAGCTTTGCAGTCTGCTGTTCCAGCCTTCCAGTCTGCTGTTCCAGCTTTGCAGTCTGCTGTTCCAGCCTTCCAGTCTGATGCTCCAGCTTTGCAGTCTGAAGTTCAAGCTTTGCAGTCTGATGTCCCAGCCTTCCAGTCTGATGTTCCAGCCTTGCAGCCTGCTGTTCCAGCCTTCCAGTCTGATGCTCCAGCTTTGCAGTCTGAAGTTCAAGCTTTGCAGTCTGATGTCCCAGCCTTCCAGTCTGATGTTCCAGCCTTGCAGTCTGCTGTTCCAGCCTTCCAGTCTGCTGTTCCAGCCTTCCAGTCTGCTGTTCCAGCCTTCCAGTCTGCTGTTCCAGCTTTGCAGTCTGACGTTCCAGCTTTGCAGTCTGATGTCCCAGCCTTCCAGTCTGATGTTCCAGCTTTGCAGTCTGACGTTCCAGCTTTACAGTCTGATGTGCCGGCCTCCCAGTCTGTCGTCCCGATGCCTGCCTTCCAGCTCAATGTCCCTGCCTCCCAGCCTGATGCCTTGCAGCTTGCCTTCCAGCCTGATGTCTTGATGCCTACCTACCAGTCTGATGTGCCAGCTTTCCAGATTGGTGTGCCAGCCTCCCAGATTGATGTGCCAGCTTCCCAGTCTGATGTGCCAGCTTCCCAGATTGATGTGCCAGCTTCCCAGATTGATGTGCCAGCTTCCCAGCCTGATGCCTTGCAGCTTGTCTTCCAGCCTGATGTCTTGATGCCTACCTGCCAGTCTGATGTGCCAGCTTCCCAGTCTGATGTGCCAGCTTCCCAGTCTGATGTGCCAGCTTCCCAGTCTGATGTGCCAGCTTCCCAGTCTGATGTGCCAGCTTCCCAGATTGATGTGCCAGCTTCCCAGATTGATGTGCCAGCTTCCCAGATTGATGTGCCAGCTTCCCAGCCTGATGCCTTGCAGCTTGTCTTCCAGCCTGATGTCTTGATGCCTACCTGCCAGTCTGATGTGCCAGCTTCCCAGTCTGATGTGCCAGCTTCCCAGTCTGATGTGCCAGCTTCCCAGTCTGATGTGCCAGCTTCCCAGTCTGATGTGCCAGCTTCCCAGATTGATGTGCCAGCTTCCCAGATTGATGTGCCAGCTTCCCAGATTGATGTGCCAGCTTCCCAGATTGATGTGCCAGCTTCCCAGATTGATGTGCCAGCTTCCCAGTTTGCTGTCCCAGCTTCCCAGCCTGATGTCTTGCAGCTTGCCTTTCAGCCTGATGCCTCGAAGATAGCTTCTCAGTCTGATGTGCCAGCTTCCAAGTCGGATGTTCCAGCTTTCCAGTCTGATGTTCCAGCCCTCCAGCCTGATGTTCGGGTGTCTGCCCTCCAGCTCAAGTGGTTCCTGTCGTCTGCTGCCCAGCTCAAGTGTTTCCTGTCGTCTGCTGCCCAGCTCAAGTGTTTCCTGTCGTCTGCTGCCCAGCTCAAGTGTTTCCTGTCGTCTGCTGCCCAGCTCAAGTGTTTCCTGTCGTCTGCTGCCCAGCTCAAGTGTTTCCTGTCGTCTGCTGCCCAGCTCAAGTGTTTCCTGTCGTCTGCTGCCCAGCTCAAGTGTTTCCTGTCGTCTGCTGCCCAGCTCAAGTGGTTCCTGTCGTCTGCTGCCCAGCTCAAGTGGTTCCTGTCGTCTGCTGCCCAGCTCAAGTGGTTCCTGTCGTTTGCTGCCCAGCTCAAGTGGTTCCTGTCGTTTGCTGCCCAGCTCAAGTGGTTCCTGTCGTTTGCTGCCCAGCTCAAGTGGTTCCTGTCGTTTGCTGCCCAGCTCAAGTGGTTCCTGTCGTTTTCTGCCCAGCTCAAGTGGTTCCTGTCGTCTGCTGCCCAGCTCAAGTGGTTCCTGTCGTCTGCTGCCCAGCTTAATGACTCTGACATGCCAGCAGTACCCACTGTCCAGGTTGATGTACCCGATGCCCGGCCTGATGTGCCCTCACCTGTCCAGTTGAAGGCCATGAACTTTGAACAGATACACCTTGTTGGAGCGTCCGGAGGCCGCTCCTTTAGGGGGGGGTACTGTCATGAGAAGGTCTACCCGTTGGTGGCGCTATCGGTCTCTTGGATCGCAGTACCAGTGTCCATCAGCAGGTGTCTTCCAACACCTAGGACCTGCAGTAAGAGGTCTTTCCTGCTGGTGGCACTGTTGCATCCTCGGGCCGTAGTACCGGCGTCAACCAGCGGGTGCACTCTGGCAGTGTGGAGCAAACAGGTCACACTGCGCTCAGCTGTAACGTGAGGTCAATTACCACAGCCTTACAAATACCCGGCAAGCCCTCATAGGCTTGCCTTGGTATCTCTCTCTCTCTCCCTGCGTTCTGACCTTGCTGCCTGTTTGACCTTGACCTTGAGCCTGCTATCTGCCTTGTCCTGATCTGATCCCATCCCTATCCTGAGGCCTTCCTAGTCCTGTCCCTTCTGTTCCTGGCTTCCCTGTGTATGACCCTGGCCTGGCTTACGTGTTTGATTGTGGTACTTCCCTTTGGCTGTATATATTATCTGTTGTCTGTGGGTTTCTGTTGGTTGGTTGAGCACTATTTGTATTTGGGGTGTTTGTTTATTTATATCACTTATCTTAAATAAACATTATTCTTATTTCACTTTACATGCGTTTTGGTTTCCTCTTTGCAGTCCACACAATCTGGTCACACCTGTTCATGACACAGGCATAGCCTGCTATAAATAGCTCCCAACCCTGCGACGCTGCGCCGTGCGTCGATGAGACGCCGGCGCATGACGTCACAGGGTCAGAGGTTCCACACAGCGCGCGCGCGAGGAGATCGCGCGCGCACGCATGCGCACCAGCCGCATGGCCACGGGAACGTAGTCCCAGCCAAGGCCGGTGCAAGAGGAGGGGGCGGTCCCGTATGGGAGACCGATCCCTCCACCAGGGACCTCACCAGGCCGCCGCGGGAGAACACAGGGGGAGGGGCCAGCGCCGGCGCTAAAAGCCAGGACCAGGACTGGGGAAGCAGAGGTCTCAATGAACCAAAATATAAAAACAACAATATAAGGGTTAATCGAACATAGTAAAAGGTAGATACAAAATGAAAAAAACTGAAAAGCTTTATTAAGGTGAACTAGGGATGGTAATACCTTAGAGACCGGTGCAATGGTCCCACCGAGACATAAACCCATGACACCTAATTGCATGATATGCATATTAGACAGATGCCCATTAGGTCGGCCAGACATCCTTACCTTGGCTACCCGCCCTCTATCCACATGTTTTTACCCAATCATGTGGCATTGTCCTTGGCCCTCCTTAACTTATATGCATATCATGCAATTAGGTGTCATGGGTTTATGTCTCGGTGGGACCATTGCACCGGTCTCTAGGGTATTACCATCCCTAGTTCACCTTAATAAAGCTTTTCAGTTTTTTTCATTTTGTATCTACCTTTTACTATGTTCGATTAACCCTTATATTGTTGTTTTTATATTTTGGTTCATTGAGACCTCTGCTTCCCCAGTCCTGGTCCTGGCTTTTAGCGCCGGCGCTGGCCCCTCCCCCTGTGTTCTCCCGCGGCGGCCTGGTGAGGTCCCTGGTGGAGGGATCGGTCTCCCATACGGGACCGCCCCCTCCTCTTGCACCGGCCTTGGCTGGGACTACGTTCCCGTGGCCATGCGGCTGGTGCGCATGCGTGCGCGCGTGATCTCCTCGCGCGCGCGCTGTGTGGAACCTCTGACCCTGTGACGTCATGCGCCGGCGTCTCATCGACGCGCGGCGCAGCGTCGCAGGGTTGGGAGCTATTTATAGCAGGCTATGCCTGCTAGCCGGACGGTTCGGTCTGCTGCCCTTGGGTGACTATACCTCAGCCAGCCTAGCACAAGTCTATGGTAAGTACCTATCCACCCTTTTACCTAAGTCCCATACCCTTGGGCACTAACATCGTGTACCTTAAACTACTGTATTCTACCTTGCAGCTTTCCTAGGCTTAGGTCAACATGCCTCGGTTTGTGTTCGCCCATCGCTTGCAGTCCTCCTCATTACCTCCCCTCCTACCCCATTATGGAACCAGTTCCTGGTAGGGTGCCCCCCTCGGGAGCCCTTCTATGCTTTTACTAGTACCAGGTACCGCTCGGCCCCTATTCACCCATATGTTCACATTGTTCTATTCTCCTCCTTACTTTCCCCTTCCCCCTCCTACCTTTTCCCCCCCCTCCTCCTTTCCTTTTCCCCCCCTCTCTCCCTCCCCCCTTTTTTCCTCCCCTTTTTTCCACCTTTTTTTCCCCCCTTTCCCTCCCCACCCCGCTTTCCCCTTTTCCACTTATCCTCCCCCGTTTCCCCCCCCCCCTTCTCCCCACTCCCCTATCCCCTTCTCCATTCCCATTCCCCTTCCTTTCCTCTCCTCACTTGTTTACCCTTTCACTTACACCATACAACACCTTTTTGCCCTGTTCATCATCACCCTTTCTATTTGTTTGGTCACCTTCTGTAATCTTTTATTCTCTACACAATGCGACTACAATTTTGACATTTTCCACAATATTCACCCATCACCATCCTTTGTTACCCTATCTCCACACTCACTATTTCATGTCTCACTTCTTCTTGTATGTGGCAATCTAGGTTACCTCAATCCCTATATACATTTTTATCCTTACTATCCCATTATTTTGTTAGCTCCCCCAGGTTGCCGTGGGAGATCATTCGTTGTTGTTGGGGCCTTGCGCCTGGGGTCTGCTGGGACCTGGGTAAGCAGATTCGTTCTCTCCCCCCCCCCTATTTCCATTACCTAATTGTATACTTTGATGCTGGAACATAAATTATTTGATCATGTATTTTTGTAAACCTCGTATTTTTTAATTATTAGGTTCAGACTGTTTAGTCAGAAAAACTTATCTCCAGATTCCCTCCTGATGAAGCGGATTGTGTCCGCGAAACTAGTCGAGGAATATGATATCTGAGATTTCGTGCTGTACTGTATACTATTGAATCCATTGGTGATATGCCTGTACTTTTATTAAGTGTTTATGTATGATCTTGTTCTGTCCATTGCATCAATAAATGAATTATAATTTTATTACTGCCATTACTTGCTCTTATGGTTACCCTTAATTACTGTACCGTAATAGTCCAATATGCTCCTTTTGGTCGCCTGACTGGGGATCAGGCTTCCAACCCCTTTTTGATAAAATCACTTAAGAGTGGAGCAGTTCTATCTAATGCGAACAAACACTTTCCCTTCAGAATGTTACAGATCTACGTCTTATGATGACAGCTATCACAAGGGATATACCCATTTCTGTCTGTGGGCTTAAAATAGGTACGAGTCCCAAAATGGCCTCCTTCCTTGAACATTTCTAAGTCTAGGAAGACCAAATGCTTCTTGTCAACATTCCAGGAAAGGGTAATGTTTTTATTGTTGGAATTAAGACTGTCTTGAAACTGCTGAAGACTGTCTAAATCACCTTCCCAAACCATAAAGAGGTCATCAATGTACCTCTTGTAGCCTTTTAACTGGTGGGGATGGTTCTGAAATATCAACTGTTCCTCCCAGTGTGCCATAAATAGATTAGCAACACTGGGAGAAAACTGAGCCCCCATTGCCACACCTTTTAACTTGAAGGTAAAATTGTCTATCATACCAAAAGTAATTTCTATTTCAACAAAAATCCAAACATTGAGTCAGGAATCGTTTATGTGTGCGTGAGAGAGGAGAATTCTCTAGGGCCCATTTTACAAAAGATACAGCACCATGATGTCCTATAATAGTGTAGAGGAAACTCACGTCTGCTGTAACCAATACGCTACTAGGCCCACATATCATGGATTCTAATATTTGAATCATATGCTTAGTATCTCTTAAAAAAAGCTTTTGTTTCAGACAGCAAGGGTTTCAAGAAGAAATCAATATATTGTCCCAAGCGTGTGGACACCGACTCATTCACTGTCAATGTCATTCACTATAGGTCTGCTCGGTGGTGATTGGGCATTCTTGTGATTTTTAGGTAAACAATAAATAATCAGTGTCCGGTGCGCTAAGGGATCTAAATACAGAGCATCCTTCTTTTTAAGAATGTTCTTTTCCTTTCCTCTTGCAATAAGAAGATGTAATTCTTCTTTATAATCAAAGACTGGGTCACGTTGTAAAAGTTGATAAGTATCCCTATCACCCAACAAACAAACCATCTCCTCCCAGTTAAAAGACTTACTCAACACTACAAGGCCTCCTCCTTTATCCGCAGGGCAAATCACCACTTATTTTTTATTATCCAATGAGGCTATTCCTTTTTGATATGTGCAGGGTCCTGAACCTTTCCAAATTTCAACCCCTCTACATCTAGGATTGCCACTTTTTCTACAAGCTAAACCCAAACACTTTAGCAGCGCACAGTAATTTTGTTTTAGTGTACACTATAGAATTGTAACAGACCTTTGGGTACTCCAAAGAGAATAGTAATGTGGCGCACATAGTGGTCCCTCACCCTTCTGTCACGTTCTGTCCTGAGCCACATTTCTGTCTAAATATTGTGTCTGGATTTCAGGTGGACTGAAACCCGGACACATGATTCAAAACCTGGACTGTCTGGGTGAATCCTGGACAGGTGGCAACCCTACCTAAAATGCCCTCCCTCCCTGCCTCTCCACCCTAAAACAGCCCCTCGCCTCTCCACCCTAAACAAACCCCCCTCCCTTCCTCTCCACCCTAAACAATAACCCTCTCCACCCTAAACAATAACCTCCTCCCCACCTCTCCACCCTAAACAATAACCCTCCTCTCCACCCTAAACAATAACCCCCCTCCTCACCTCTCCACTCTAAAAAATAACCCTTCTCCTCACCTCTCCACCCTAAACAATAACCCTCCTCCCCACCTCTCCACCCTAAACAATAACCCCCTCCCCACCTCTCCACCCTAAACAATAACCTCCTCCCCACCTCTTCACCCTAAACAATAATCCTCCTCTCCACCCCAAACAATAACCCCCCTCCCCACCTCTCCACCCTAAACAATAACCCCCTCCCCACCTCTCCACCCTAAACAATAACCTCCTCCCCACAAACAATAACCTCCTCCCCACCTCTCCACCCTAAACAATAACCCCCCTCTCTGCCTCTCCACCCTAAACAATAACCTCCTCCCTGCCTCTCCCCCTAAACAATAACCCCCCTCCCTGTGTACAATGGGGGGTAGTTTTGAGGAAGGGGTCCTGTGTAATGATGGGGAGAGGGATGGTGGTAATGGGGATTTTTTTTGTTTAACCATGCTCCTTAAGCCCCTTCCACTGTTAACAGTCTGGCCACACCCACTTTTTGGCGCGATGTGTCGCATGCTTACATCTGCCTCAAGCTGAATACTCTGTCCCGTGATGCTGGGGCTGTATACTCTGTCCTGTGATGCTGAGCTGTATACTCTGTCCTGTGATGCTGGGGCTGTATACTCTGTCCTATGATGCTGGAGCTGTGTACTCTGTCCTGTGATGCTGGGGCTGTATACTCTGTCCTGTGATGCTGGGGCTGTATGCTTTGTCGTGATGCTGGGGCTGTATACTCTGTCTTGTGATGCTGAACTGTATACTCTGTGCTGTGATGCTGGGGCTGTATACTCTGTCCTGTGATGCCGGGCTGTATACTCTGTCTTGTGATTCTGGGGCTGTATATTCTGTCCTGTGGTGCTGGGGCTGTATACTCTGTCCTGTTATGCTGGGGCTCTATACTCTGTCCTGTGATGCTGAGCTGTATACTCTGTCCTGTGATGCTGGGGCTGTATACTCTGTCCTGTGATGCTAGGGCTGTATACTCTGTCCTGTGATGCTGGGGCTGTATACTCTGTCCTGTGATGCTGGGGCTGTATACTCTGTCCTGTGATGCTGGGGCTGTATACTCTGTCCTGTGATGCTGAGGCTGTATACTCTGTCCTGTGATGCTGGGGCTGTATACTCTGTCCTGTGATGCTGGGGCTGTATACTCTGTCCTGTGATGCTGGGGCTGTATACTCTGTCCTGTGATGCTGGGGCTGTATACTCTGTCCTGTGATGCTGAGGCTGTATACTCTGTCCTGTGATGCTGGGGCTGTATACTCTGTCCTGTGATGCTGGGGCTGTATACACTGTCCTGTGATGCTGAGCTGTATTCTCTGTCCTGTGGTCACTGGGGCTGTATACTCTGTCCTGTGATGCTGCGGCTGTATACTCTGTCCAGTGATGCTGAGCTGTTTACTCCTGACACTATGTGTGAAAGCAAGTGGAATACAGGGAACAGTGGGTGAATTCTATAAGGGGTGGGGCTTATGAGAAGTGGGAGGGATAAAAAAGGAGGGGCAGGGTCTGGCGCCCCCTCATCCTAAAACTTCACCAGCCACAACTGACAAGGTATATGTGAATATGGACACTAGGGGGATGTACAAGGTGTACATGAGTTAGAGCTGCACGATTCTGGGAAAAATGAGAATCGCGATTCTTTTGCTTAGACTAAAGATCACGATTCTCTCACGATTCTTTAAAATTGTAATTCAAAAAAGAAAAATCAGCTGTAGACGGTGCATGTGCAATCAACACGCCACTCGCTCCCGATGCTCAGAGCTGGTTATTCATTTAATAGAGCAAGGGGCAGATGCTTTTCTCAAAACTTTTTCTACAAGCTAAACCCAAACACTTTAGCAGCGCACAGTAATTTTGTTTTAGTGTACACTATAGAATTGTAACAGACCTTTGGGTACTCCAAAGAGAATAGTAATGTGGCGCACATAGTGGTCCCTTACCCTTCTGTCATGTTCTGTCCTGAGCCACATTTCTGTCTAAATATTGTGTCTGGATTTCAGGTGGACTGAAACCCGGACACATGATTCAAAACCTGGACTGTCTGGGTGAATCCTGGACAGGTGGCAACCCTACCTAAAATGCCCTCCCTCCCTGCCTCTCCACCCTAAAACAGCCCCCCGCCTCTCCACCCTAAACAAACCCCCCTCCCTTCCTCTCCACTCTAAACAATAACCCCTCTCCACCCTAAACAATAACCTCCTCCCCACCTCTCCACCCTAAACAATAACCCTCCTCTCCACCCTAAACAATAACCCCCCTCCTCACCTCTCTACCCTAAAAAATAACCCTCCTCCTCACCTCTCCACCCTAAATAATAACCCTCCTCCTCACCTATCCACCTAAACAATAACCCCCTCCCCACCTCTCCACCCTAAACAATAACCTCCTCCCCACCTATTCACCCTAAACAATAACCCTCCTCTCCACCCTAAACAATAACCCCCCTCCCCACCTCTCCACCCTAAACAATAACCCCCTCCCCACCTCTCCACCCTAAACAATAACCTCCTCCCCACAAACAATAACCTCCTCCCACCTCTCCACCCTAAACAATAACCCCCTCCCCACCTCTCCACCCTAAACAATAACCTCCTCCCCACCTCTTCACCCTAAACAATAACCCTCCTCTCCACCCTAAACAATAACCCCCCTCCCCACCTCTCCACCCTAAACAATAACCCCCTCCCCACCTCTCCACCCTAAACAATAACCTCCTCCCCACAAACAATAACCTCCTCCCACCTCTCCACCCTAAACAATAACCCCCCTCTCTGCCTCTCCACCCTAAACAATAATCTCCTCCCTGCCTCTCCCCCTAAACAATAAACCACCTCCCTGTGTACAATGGGGGGTAGTTTTGAGGAAGGGGTCCTGTGTAATGATGGGGAGAGGGATGGTGGTAATGGGGATTTGTTTTGTTTAACCATGCTCCTTAAGCCCCTTCCACTGTTAACAGTCTGGCCACACCCACTTTTTGGCGCGACGTGTCGCATGCTTACATCAGCCTCAAGCTGAATACTCTGTCCCGTGATGCTGGGGCTGTATACTCTGTGCTGTGATGCTGAGCTGTATACTCTGTCCTGTGATGCTGGGGCTGTATACTCTGTCCTGTGATGCTGGGGCTGTATACTCTGTCCTATGATGCTGGAGCTGTGTACTCTGTCCTGTGATGCTGGGGCTGTATACTCTGTCCTGTGATGCTGGGGCTGTATGCTTTGTCGTGATGCTGGGGCTGTATACTCTGTCTTGTGATGCTGAACTGTATACTCTGTGCTGTGATGCTGGGGCTGTAAACTCTGTCCTGTGATGCCGGGGCTGTATACTCTGTCTTGTGATGCTGGGGCTGTATATTCTGTCTTGTGATGCTGGGGCTGTATATTCTGTCCTGTGGTGCTGGGGCTGTATACTCTGTCCTGTTATGCTGGGGCTGTATACTCTGTCCTGTGATGCTGAGCTGTATACTCTGTCCTGTGATGCTGGGGCTGTATACTCTGTCCTTTGATGCTGGGGCTGTATACTCTGTCCTGTGATGCTGGGGCTGTATACTTTGTCCTGTGATGCTGGGGCTGTATACTCTGTCCTGTGATGCTGGGGCTGTATACTTTGTCCTGTGATGCTGGGGCTGTATACTCTGTCCTGTGATGCTGGGGCTGTATACTCTGTCCTGTGATGCTGGGGCTGTATACTCTGTCCTGTGATGCTGAGGCTGTATACTCTGTCCTGTGATGCTGGGGCTGTATACTCTGTCCTGTGATGCTGGGGCTGTATACACTGTCCTGTGATGCTGAGCTGTATTTTCTGTCCTGTGGTCACTGGGGCTGTATACTCTGTCCTGTGATGCTGCGGCTGTATACTCTGTCCAGTGATGCTGAGCTGTTTACTCCTGACACTATGTGTGAAAGCAAGTGGAATACAGGGAACAGTGGGTGAATTCTATAAGGGGTGGGGCTTATGAGAAGTGGGAGGGATAAAAAAGGAGGGGCAGGGTCTGGCGCCCCCTCATCCTAAAACTTCACCAGCCACAACTGACAAGGTATATGTGAATATGGACACTAGGGGGATGTACAAGGTGTACATGAGTTAGAGCTGCACGATTCTGGGAAAAATGAGAATCGCGATTCTTTTGCTTAGACTAAAGATCACGATTCTCTCACGATTCTTTAAAATGGTAATTCAAAAAAGAAAAATCAGCTGTAGACGGTGCATGTGCAATCAACACGTCACTCGCTCCCGATGCTCAGAGCTGGTTATTCATTTAATAGAGCAAGGGGCAGATGCTTTTCTCAAAACTTTTTCTACAAGCTAAACCCAAACACTTTAGCAGCGCACAGTAATTTTGTTTTAGTGTACACTATAGAATTGTAACAGACCTTTGGGTACTCCAAAGAGAATAGTAATGTGGCGCACATAGTGGTCCCTCACCCTTCTGTCACGTTCTGTCCTGAGCCAAATTTCTGTCTAAATATTGTGTCTGGATTTCAGGTGGACTGAAACCCGGACACATGATTCAAAACCTGGACTGTCTGGGTGAATCCTGGACAGGTGGCAACCCTACCTAAAATGCCCTCCCCCCCGCCTCTCCACCCTAAACAAACCCCCCTCCCTTCCTCTCCACTCTAAACAATAACCCCTCTCCACCCTAAACAATAACCTCCTCCCCACCTCTCCACCCTAAACAATAACCCTCCTCTCCACCCTAAACAATAACCCTCCTCTCCACCCTAAACAATAACCCCCCTCCTCACCTCTCTACCCTAAAAAATAACCCTCCAACTCACCTCTCCACCCTAAACAATAACCCTCCTCCCCACCTCTCCACCCTAAACAATAACCCCCTCCCCACCTCTCCACCCTAAACAATAACCTCCTCTCCACCCTAAACAATAACCCCCCTCCCCACCTCTTCACCCTAAACAATAACCCCCTCCCCACCTCTCCATCTCTCCACCCTAAACAATAACCCCCTCCCCACAAACAATAACCTCCTCCCCACCTCTCCACCCTAAACAATAACCCCCCTCTCTGCCTCTCCACCCTAAACAATAACCTCCTCCCTGCCTCTCCCCCTAAACAATAAAGCCCCTCCCTGTGTACAATGGGGGTAGTTTTGAGGAAGGGGTCCTGTGTAATAATGGGGAGAGGGATGGTGGTAATGGGGATTTGTTTTGTTTAACCATGCTCCTTAAGCCCCTTCCACTGTTAACAGTCTGGCCACACCCACTTTTTGGCGCGACGTGTCGCATGCTTACATCAGCCTCAAGCTGAATACTCTGTCCCGTGATGCTGGGGCTGTATACTCTGTCCTGTGATGCTGAGCTGTATACTCTGTCCTGTGATGCTGGGGCTGTATACTCTGTCCTGTGATGCTGGGGCTGTATACTCTGTCCTGTGATGCTGGGGCTGTATACTCTGTCCTGTGATGCTGGGGCTGTATACTCTGTCCTGTGATGCTGGGGCTGTATACTCTGTCCTGTGATGCTGGGGCTGTATACTCTGTCCTGTGATGCTGGGGCTGTATGCTTTGTCGTGATGCTGGGGCTGTATACTCTGTCTTGTGATGCTGAACTGTATACTCTGTGCTGTGATGCTGGGGCTGTATACTCTGCCCTGTGATGCCGGGGCTGTATACTCTGTCTTGTGATGCTGGGGCTGTATATTCTGTCTTGTGATGCTGGGGCTGTATATTCTGTCCTGTGGTGCTGGGGCTGTATACTCTGTCCTGTGATGCTGGGGCTGTATACTCTGTCCTGTGATGCTGGGGCTGTATACTCTGTCCTGTGATGATGGGGCTGTATACTCTGTCCTGTGATGCTGGGGCTGTATACTCTGTCCTGTGATGCTGGGGCTGTATACTCTGTCCTGTGATGCTGGGGCTGTATACACTGTCTTGTGATGCTGAGCTGTATTCTCTGTCCTGTGGTCACTGGGGCTGTATACTCTGTCCTGTGATGCTGCGGCTGTATACTCTGTCCTGTGATGCTGAGCTGTATACTCTGTCCTGTGATGCTGGGGCTGTATACTCTGTCCTGTGATGCTGGGGCTGTATGCTTTGTCGTGATGCTGGGGCTGTATACTCTGTCTTGTGATGCTGAACTGTATACTCTGTGCTGTGATGCTGGGGCTGTATACTCTGTCCTGTGATGCCGGGGCTGTATACTCTGTCTTGTGATGCTGGGGCTGTATATTCTGTCTTGTGATGCTGGGGCTGTATATTCTGTCCTGTGGTGCTGAGGCTGTATACTCTGTCCTGTGATGCTGGGGCTGTATACTCTGTCCTGTGATGCTGGGGCTGTATACTCTGTCCTGTGATGCTGGGGCTGTATACACTGTCTTGTGATGCTGAGCTGTATTCTCTGTCCTGTGGTCACTGGGGCTGTATACTCTGTCCTGTGATGCTGCGGCTGTATACTCTGTCCTGTGATGCTGAGCTGTATACTCTGTCCTGTGATGCTGGGGCTGTATACTCTGTCCTGTGATGCTGGGGCTGTATGCTTTGTCGTGATGCTGGGGCTGTATACTCTGTCTTGTGATGCTGAACTGTATACTCTGTGCTGTGATGCTGGGGCTGTATACTCTGCCCTGTGATGCCGGGGCTGTATACTCTGTCTTGTGATGCTGGGGCTGTATATTCTGTCTTGTGATGCTGGGGCTGTATATTCTGTCCTGTGGTGCTGGGGCTGTATACTCTGTCCTGTGATGCTGGGGCTGTATACTCTGTCCTGTGATGCTGGGGCTGTATACTCTGTCCTGTGATGATGGGGCTGTATACTCTGTCCTGTGATGCTGGGGCTGTATACTCTGTCCTGTGATGCTGGGGCTGTATACTCTGTCCTGTGATGCTGGGGCTGTATACACTGTCTTGTGATGCTGAGCTGTATTCTCTGTCCTGTGGTCACTGGGGCTGTATACTCTGTCCTGTGATGCTGCGGCTGTATACTCTGTCCTGTGATGCTGAGCTGTATACTCTGTCCTGTGATGCTGGGGCTGTATACTCTGTCCTGTGATGCTGGGGCTGTATGCTTTGTCGTGATGCTGGGGCTGTATACTCTGTCTTGTGATGCTGAACTGTATACTCTGTGCTGTGATGCTGGGGCTGTATACTCTGTCCTGTGATGCCGGGGCTGTATACTCTGTCTTGTGATGCTGGGGCTGTATATTCTGTCTTGTGATGCTGGGGCTGTATATTCTGTCCTGTGGTGCTGAGGCTGTATACTCTGTCCTGTGATGCTGGGGCTGTATACTCTGTCCTGTGATGCTGGGGCTGTATACTCTGTCCTGTGATGCTGGGGCTGTATACACTGTCTTGTGATGCTGAGCTGTATTCTCTGTCCTGTGGTCACTGGGGCTGTATACTCTGTCCTGTGATGCTGCGGCTGTATACTCTGTCCTGTGATGCTGAGCTGTATACTCTGTCCTGTGATGCTGGGGCTGTATACTCTGTCCTGTGATGCTGGGGCTGTATGCTTTGTCGTGATGCTGGGGCTGTATACTCTGTCTTGTGATGCTGAACTGTATACTCTGTGCTGTGATGCTGGGGCTGTATACTCTGTCCTGTGATGCCGGGGTTGTATACTCTGTCTTGTGATGCTGGGGCTGTATATTCTGTATTGTGATGCTGGGGCTGTATATTCTGTCCTGTGGTGCTGGGGCTGTATACTCTGTCCTGTGATGCTGGGGCTGTATACTCTGTCCTGTGATGCTGGGGCTGTATACTCTGTCCTGTGATGATGGGGCTGTATACTCTGCAACAAGTTGTCCCAGACAGGGGGGGACCAAAAAGAAAAGCGGGGCTCAAGGGAAGGCACACTCAATATGTAGTAAATATATATGCGTATTTATTGGTACAAAATAGGTATACATGAAGATATGTGCACAAACATGATCAGAAAAAAGTATAATAATAATACTGCCCTCATAAAATTGATCAGAAAGCTATTTTTGATCAAGTACAAAACATACACAGACTGGGGAAACATAAAACATGTATAGATAAACAATGACAAGACAGATGCGTCCGGACGTCTTGGCTATTGATGTCTGCACAAACCACCTAGAAGAAATTTGTGCCGCAATTGCTGAATACGGTGTGTGGTGCAGACATCAATTCCCCCGGGAGAGGGGCGGCAGGAGGGGGGGGGAAGGAGGGGAGGGGGGAGGGGTGTGGGAGGGGGTAATGGCGGAAGGGACGGGGAAGGTGGACGGGGGGAAAAAGGGGGGGGGAAGGAGGAGGGGAAAAGGGATGGGGAACCTGGAGGGAGATGGTCAGCCGTGGGGTGGGGTGCTGATGTAGGATCTGTGGTCAGCTAAACAACGTGTCCTGTAGGTAGGAATAAGATGTTGGTCATATATATAAAGCTGTGAAATCACTGTTCCCAGGTTCCGGAATACTTGGTTACCATGTGTACAGTTCTCCAGAGTGGGTAGGCTCTATGCAAGAAATACTGTAGTGAGATCAGTTGGTGGCAGATATAGGTAAAGAAACAACAAAGGTTGCCTAGTACGTTACCACTCCCGGGTCCTGTTCAGGGCTGCTCAGATACTTCCGGGTGGCCGTGGCTCCAATGTTGTGAACAGACCTTCCTGTCACCCTGTATACTTCCGTATCCCGACCTGGGTAGTACTCCGTGATTCACAGCATATTTCTGATGTGCCGCTGTTATGTTGTTTGTGACCGTCCGTACAGGTGCACCTGTTGTCCTCCACACAGCTGTTCCAAGCTTAGGGGCGGGATATTCCCTCGGTGTATGTGCCGGCTAGCCCCAACGGGGGATGACAGCGGGCGTGACGTCCGGGACGCGATCTGCCGTCTTACTGGTGTATGGACCAAATCAAATCATAATCACAGAAAATTCCTTCCGTATTATTCTAAGCGAGACAGCCTGGGAACCATGATATAGATGGAGAATGTGGTACAGTATGGACCGTCATGCAAAAAAGCTTTTTGTTATTATGCTGTCCATTTTACATCAGTCCAAACATCTAGACCAGAATTCGGACACTTGCATTTCAATCAGTCCAGCATGTTATACATATGACCACTATTTGGGGAATATATATTATTATATACATATCCTGTTAATTTTATGGAGAAAAAGGCTAATAGGGATAACAGATTCATATATGAAGATATATCCATATGTAAAATGAAAAAATGAAAATACAAGGGGAGGGGGAAGGGGGGGGAGGGGGGAAGGGGGGGGGAGGGGGGAAGGGGGGGGGGAGGGGGGAGGGGAGGGAGGGGAAAGAAAAGAAAAAAAAAAAAAAAACCCACATATGATATAGCGTCTTCTACTTTGTTTAGGTTGCCAGAAACGGTTGAAAATTTAATTCTGTATTTAACCCCAGAGGGGCCAGAGAACTTAGACGGAAGATCCATCGTTTTTCTTTTTGTTGTAGAATCTGGTCAAAGTCCCCCCTTCTGGGGGACAGGTTGAGGGCATAGATTCCCTTTACTTGCATGCCAGACAGTTTGCCCTGGTGATATTGGGCAAAGTGTCTGGCTACCGGTTTCTCTGGGTTCTTTTCCAGGATTTCCCTCATATGCTCTCCTAGCCGAATCCTAAATTGACGTTTAGTCTTGCCGATATATATCTTTTTGCACGGGCATGTTAACATATATATGACCTTAGTAGTGGCGCAATTTATGAGACTTTTGATCTCGAAATTATTTTTATTTCGGGAATCGCTGAAAGTTGTTGTCCTATGTACATAGGGGCAGACCTGACAGTGGCCACACGGGGAACATTCCTTACTCCTGGGGAAGCAGGATAGCCACGAGCTATCGGTATTTCTAAGGTGTTCAGAATGGATTAGAGAGTCACCAAGATTTTTGGCCCTTCTGGCTACCATTTTGGGAGTGGGACCCACTATTTGGGCTATACCAGGGGTGTTGGTGAGTATATCCCAGTGTTTTTCCAGAATTGTTTTCACAGTGTCCCATTGGTACCCAAATTCAGTGATGATTCTCACTGGATCTGGGATACCGGGAGGAGGGGGGACAGGGGTATGACGTGGGTTTTCTGATGACTTCCCATCTAAAAGAGCTGGGCGATCCCCCCGTTCTGCTGCTTTACGTTTGGCCCTCCTGAGTTGTTTATGAGAGTATCCGCGTTCCCGGAAGCGTTTATATAGCTCATTGCTTTCGCGTCTGTAATCTTCTCTATTGGAGCCAATTTCGCTTAATCCGAAGGAATTGGCCCCACGGGGATACTGTCCTTAAGCCACTGTGGGTGGTGGCTATCCGCTCTTAAGAGCGTGTTTGCAGAGGTCTCCTTACGGAATGTTTGGGTCTCTAGGGAGGAGCCCTTCTACTGATAACAGGTCCAGAAAAGAAATCCTTTCTCTGTCCCACGTATATGTCAGTTTGATGTTCCGATCATTGGAATTAAGATGGGTAATGAATTGTGCCAGAGTATCCTGGTCACCTTCCAGATGACAAACACGTCGTCGATGTACCTGAGCCACGTATGTACGTGGCTCAGGTACATCGGCGAGGTGTATACCTCATCCTCCTCCCAGAGCCCCAGGTGGAGACAGGCGTATGCTGGGGCCCATGGTGCGCCCATAGAGGTGCCATTAATTTGCTGGTAAAAATTTGAGAGGAATTGGAAAAAGTTGTTTTAAGAGCGAAAGTTAACAGGTCCACTAAAAATTCATTTTGTGGGCCACATCTGGGGAAATGTTTATCAAGAAAGGTTTCGACTGCTCTTATACCCCATCTGTGGGGGATCGACGTGTATAAGGACTCCACGTCGATCCCCACCAGAAGGAGTTCCCCTTGGGTGTTAATCTGGGCAATATGTCTCAGGACATCTCCTGTGTCCTTCACATACGATTTAAGGTCTATGACCATCTCTTTCAGTAGATTGTCCAGGTATTTTCCTATCCTCTCCAGGGGACCCCTTATTGCTGAGGCGATGGGTCTCCCCGGGGGGTTTTTGAGTGATTTATGTACCTTAGGGATGATGTAGAATGTAGGTACATTGTATTCTTGGATAGTGAGGTAGTTTAATTCTCGTTTTGCCAGTAGACCCGCTTCTGCTGCTAGTTTTAATTTATTGTTGAGATTAGTGACCAGGTTGGGAAAGGGGTCCCTGGGGAGTTTTTTATAGGTTTTATCATCACCCAATAGGCGAAAGACTTCTTTTTCATAATCTTTCTCGTCCAGGAGTACCACGTTCCCTCCCTTGTCACTCCTTTTTATAACCAGCTGTGGGGCTACCATCAATTCGCGAATGACCCTACGTTCCTCCGGGGAGAGATTGTCTTCGCTTTTTGTGCTCCAGTCTATCTTGGAAAGATCTGCTTGTATCATATCCAAAAATAGACTGAGCCATCTATTTTTATTGAG
Source organism: Lithobates septentrionalis (assembly GCA_037952835.1). Taxonomy (NCBI): domain Eukaryota; kingdom Metazoa; phylum Chordata; class Amphibia; order Anura; family Ranidae; genus Lithobates; species Lithobates septentrionalis. The sequence goes on from JBBDGP010002974.1 coordinate 1,235,479, forward strand.
TGGGGGCATCTTGATAGATTTAATATTGAGTTTGGCTTGTCTCTTATAGGGGGTGTCCCTAGCTTCCTCTCTTTCATTTTCCTCCAAGAGGGAACTGAGGATAGCCAGTACCTCCTCATCCTGATTCTCGGCTATGTTGTTGCCTGTTGCTGACCCCTGGTTACTAGTATGGATGAAGCGCAGGAAGACTTTGCGTATAAAGAGGGTAATGTCTTTGAATACTGTAAATTCGTCCATTTGATTAGTGGGCGAAAAAGACATTCCTTTCTGTAAGAGATCAATATGTCTCTTATTTAATTTAAATTTAGAGAGATTAATAATTTTCATGTCATTCCTATTCTCTTCATCCATAGAAATATTGATTATTTCCGTTGGCTTCTGGTGCGGGCTCCCCCCCTGGACGTCTGTCTCTGCGGTTCGGGGGCTAGTTGTTTGTATAGAATTGGGTTCGCGTCTGGATTTTTTCCTTTGTCTATACCCTCTGCCCCCTCCCTCTCTAAAAAAGTTACCGTTTTAGTCACGCTTTCTTCTTCTGTATCGCTCAGGGATTTTTTGCCCCTTGATAGTGATCTTTTATTCCTTCTTCTAGAGTTGCTTCTACTTCGTCGTGGGGTTAGGTCAAAGATATCTCCCTTCTCCCAGTCTGTTAGGTCTCTCCTGAACTTAGATTGTTTTGTTGCTTTTAACGCAGACTGCGTCTTATCTACCTCTTTTTTAAGGGTCTCGTTAAGTTTCTGGAATTCCTCTAGTTCTTTATAGGGTTCTAGTCCTTGGGAACTTTCTGTTATTGCTTTTACCAGTTCTTCTAATTGTATTTTCTCTTCCTCCACTATTAATTTCATAACAGATAACCCATGCTCCACACAGAGCTCCTTCCACTTTTCCAAAAATCTGGGGCTGTGGAGATGCTCTGCGGGTATAACTTTGTCTCTAAGTCCTCTCGGTACTATCCTATTGGTAATGTAGGTTTCCAGGAAGGACACGTCCCACTTTCTGTTTAGATGTTTAATAATCAACTTTTTATGTTCCTTGAACCGAGTTTTTACCTCTTCCTCCTGTGTGGGAGTAATTACCGTGTCCGTCCTGAAAGCCTGACTGATCTCAAAGTCAATGTCTTCTCCGATCATAAAGGCCATACTTTATCTCGCAAGAGAGCTTGCAAATCAAACAAGGAATCACATAGAACACAATAGGCAGTTATCGAAAATGCTGCAGATATCAAAAAATGCCTCTAGAATGGATCACCAGTGATCCCAAAATCAAACATGAAACAAAAATGGGGTATAATGAGGCTTGTTTAATCATGTAGACCAATTCGGTACCATAACCCTATGGTTGCCTTCCAACCCCCATAACCAATGCAACAAGTTGTCCCAGACAGGGGGGGACCAAAAAGATACCAGTCTGTGTATGTTTTGTACTTGATCAAAAATAGCTTTCTGATCAATTTTATGAGGGCAGTATTATTATTATACTTTTTTCTGATCATGTTTGTGCACATATCTTCATGTATACCTATTTTGTACCAATAAATATGCATATATATTTACTACATATTGAGTGTGCCTTCCCTTGAGCCCCGCTTTTCTTTTTGGTCCCCCCCTGTCTGGGACAACTTGTTGCATTGGTTATGGGGGTTGGAAGGCAACCATAGGGTTATGGTACCGAATTGGTCTACATGATTAAACAAGCCTCATTATACCCCATTTTTGTTTCATGGCTGTATACTCTGTCCTGTGATGCTGAGGCTGTATACTCTGTCCTGTGATGCTGGGGCTGTATACTCTGTCCTGTGATGCTGGGGCTGTATACACTGTCTTGTGATGCTGAGCTGTATTCTCTGTCCTGTGGTCACTGGGGCTGTATACTCTGTCCTGTGATGCTGCGGCTGTATACTCTGTCCAGTGATGCTGAGCTGTTTACTCCTGACACTATGTGTGAAAGCAAGTGGAATACAGGGAACAGTGGGTGAATTCTATAAGGGGTGGGGCTTATGAGAAGTGGGAGGGATAAAAAAGGAGGGGCAGGGTCTGGCACCCCCTCATCCTAAAACTTCACCAGCCACAACTGACAAGGTATATGTGAATATGGACACTAGGGGGATGTACAAGGTGTACATGAGTTAGAGCTGCACGATTCTGGGAAAAATGAGAATCGCGATTCTTTTGCTTAGACTAAAGATCACGATTCTCTCACGATTCTTTAAAATGGTAATTCAAAAAAGAAAAATCAGCTGTAGATGGTGCATGTGCAATCAACACGCCACTCGCTCCCGATGCTCAGAGCTGGTTATTCATTTAATAGAGCAAGGGGCAGATGCTTTTCTCAAAGCGGCGGCTGTATGGTTATAAAGACAGCAAGGGGCGGATGCTTTTCTCAAAGGGGCGGATGTATGGTTATACATTTAACACAATCAACACGGTGCTCGGTGCTGGTTATTATAATAAAAAACAACAAAGTGTAGCGCTACAACCAAAAAACACAAAAATCTATATGAATGTCAAATCACCTTGGTGACAAAGTGTATAAATAACCCTTATAAGGTGTATAGCATCAAATAGATAACTCCTATGTCAAAGAAATATTCCATCTACTCAAAGATCATAAGCTGTGTAAATGTATCACGTTGGATGTGACATCAAACAGGGCAGAAGGATGTATAAGAAACAAGGGGAGGAAAAAAGGTATAAATTCGAAAATCAGAAGTGCATAAGTGATCTGGGGGATTACGTTAGCATAATGATACAAACATAAAAAGAAAGATGGTGACACACATCTATCATGACAAAAAAGTGTGCCAACAAGTGTAAAAAATATTGGTCAGAGATTACAAGACAATGGGCATGATGTGATAAAACAAGTCCATGTGTGTAGTAAAAATTCTTGGAAGAGTAAAATGTTCCAGACTTGTGTAAGGCCTATCAACTTATAAACAGGATCTTCTTAAAGCACACACTCCATCATGGAAGAATATAATACCCTTACCGGATAGGTTGGATCCACAAGCCGTTGGCGGTGAGTCATGCAGGCTTGCACCGTCAAAACAGTAGGGTTAGGTCTGGTTCCGATCCAGAGGAAGTGTCTGGTAGACAGGGAAGAACCCACGGCTCCGATTTTTAAATCCTGGTAGGGGCTGGGATCATCTGCTGGGTTTGCCTCGATCTCCGACAATACTCACAGTGTAAACAAGGAGAAAGCCAGGAAGGAAAGGAACAAAGGCCTCCACATAGTGTAAATACAGCTAAGCAAGGAAAATTTATTTGTATAAAATATTTCCAACAAATAAAAAAAGGGTGGTAAAAGTTTGGTTCAATTGAACAAAAAATAGCGCAGTAAGTGGTAGCTGGGATAGCACAGAGAATCCAACGCGTTTCATCTTCTAAGACTTCTGCTGGGGTATGGGCTATCCAGCTAACAACTGCGCTTTTTATAAGAATGAAATAAGAACAGTAAAACATCTATTTCAAACACCTGTGCGGCATGACATCCATGTTTGCTGACATCCATACTGGTCAGTTGTCATGTGACAATTTGCAGGCCAATCGTATGTGGACTAAAGGTATAGAGCCAAGCCTCACTATCAACCTCCAATCAACTACTCCCTCTTGGTCATCTGTAAGACAAAGCACATGACGACCACATATTTCAGCGTCAACGTGACGCATCCGCCCATTATAATAACCAGCCCGGAGCATCGTGTTGATTGTGTTCAATGTATAACCATACATCCGCCCCTTTAAGAAAAGCATCTACCCCTTGCTGTATTAAATGAATAACTAGCCCCGAGCATCGGGAGCGAGCGGCGTGTTGATTGCGCTTGCGCAGTCCAGGCCGGGCACTATGCTCTTTGCTGACTGACATCAGTTCTGGTAGCTGACGTCAGTTCCGATATCGGCGCCATCAGCGCCATTTGCGTTCCACGCTGGTTCCGACAGCTTCTCTTCTGGTCCCTCCGGTCCAGGCTACATCCAAAAAAATCACAGTAATCCAGGCTGGAGATCGTGGGGGGGGGGGTGTGAATCGAGATTCCGATTCTATATATGATTAATCGTGCAGCTCTAACATGAGTGCATGCTCTGAGGGGTGGGAGGCAGAGGATGAGCTCTGACACTTGTTACAGGAGGGGGACAGCTCTCTCTCTCTCTCCATCCATCAAACCCATGGGGGTCCCCTCCTGCTCTGTCTCTCCCTCCCAGTGTCTTCTAATGAGATCAAGGGGTTCGCGGACCCTTCTCCCATAGAGTAACTCGAAGGGAGAGAACCCAGTAGATTCCTGGGGTACCTCTCTGTACGCAAATAACAGGTGAGGCAGCAATCTCTCCCAGTCTCTGCAAGTGTCCGAAAAGGTCCTCAGAATTTGCTTGAGGATCCCGTTAAAGCGCTCGCAGAGACCATTAGTCTGGGGGTGGTAAGGTGAGCTCAGCAAGGGCTTAATATTGCACACCTTCCACAACTGCTGGGTGAGCACAGCAGTGAACTGGGTTCCCTGGTCAGAGAGAATCTCCTTTGGGAACCCTACTCTAGTAAATATCTTAACCAGGGCATCAGCTACTGTCTCTGCTTTAATGTTGGACATAGCTACTGCCTCTGGGTAACGGGGGGCGTAGTCCACCACGGTGAGAATATACTTCTTCCCGGATGGACTAGGCCTGGCCAAGGGACCCACAATGTCAACGGCTATGCGGTAAAAGGGCTCCCCAACAATAGGCATGGACATAAGTCTGGCCTTAGGTAGGTCCCCACCGCTTACCTACCCGTTGACATTTGTCACACGTTTTGCAGTACTGTCGCACATCCTGGTTAAAATTGGGCCAGAAGAAATTCTGTGTAATTCTATGGGCTGTGCGTTGGGACCTTGGTGTCCTGCTAGTGGCACATCATGCCCGATTCGCAGAATCTTCAGCTGGTATTTCTTAGGTACCACCAGCTGTCATTTCTGCAAAGGGGCTTTACTTCTCGGGGATGGCTTAGGGATCCTATACAGTCTATCCCCCACCCATTCATAAAGCTCCACATCTATTCCCCTTTCCTGAGTATCTGCCTTAGCCCTATACTTGTGTAAGGCCGGGTCCTCCCAGGTTTCCCTCTTGAATGCCTCTGGGGTATCCCAGCCTAGGGGAGCCTGATCTAAGGTACATGTCAGGGAAGATAGTCTTACCTGGGTCTCAGCAGCAAGCGGGCCGGTTCCAACAGTACGGGTCTGGGCATGGGTAGTCACTGGGTTGGCTTCAGCGGGGCCCATCGGGGCATAAGCAGAAATGAGGGGAGCCAAATCATTCCCCAGTAGTACATCCTCTGGCAAATCCTTCATCACCCCCACATTCAGGTGTCTTGAACCAACCCCCCAATACAGGTGAACATGGGCAATGGGTAGCTGGAAAACGGTGCCTCCTGCTACCCTTACGGCTACAGTGTCTCTGGTGTGCTGACTCTCTGCAATGAGGTTCTTCTGTAGTAGGGTCATGGTGGAGTGGGTATCACGTAGGCCATTGGCCACCTTTCCATTAACCCGGACAGTCTGCCTGTGGTACTGCCTGTTGTCCTGGTTAGCTGCTTGTACTGGATCAGCCTCGTGCAGGATGCCCCAATGTTCTTCCTCCTCAACGCAGTGAGCCGCAGGCATAGATGTGCGGGGATTCCCCCTGCTGGCTTTCTCCACGACTGGGACTGCCTGGCTGGATTCAATGGACAGTCTGGCTTTTTGTGCCCTAGCTGTTTACACCCGAAACACCTGATGTGTTGTGAGTAGTCCTGGGAGTTGAACCTGGGCTGCTGAGGATAAGTGGCCGCTGGAGGTGGTGCTGTATGGCAGTACGACTGTGGTTGGTAGGCGCCAGCTGGAGGGGGTGCCGCTGATCGATAATCCACCTGAGCTGTTGTCTTGACCACAGGGTTATCCAGTTTGCGGGCATCTGTGTATTCGTCCGCCAGGCGAGCTGCTTCAGGCAAAGTGAAAGGTTTTCGGTCCCGGACCCACTTTCTGACTTCTGTTGACAGCTTGTCAAAGAAGTGCTCCAGCAGGAACAGCTGCAGCACCTCTTCTCCGGATACTGCTTGGCCTCCAGCGACCTAGTGGGATGCCGTGCGGTGTAGGCGGCATGCCCACTCGGTATATGAGTCTCCAGTCTGCTTGCTCGTCTCTCGGAACCGCCTCCGCTATGCCTCCAGTGTGACGGCATACCTGGCCAAAAGTGCTTCTTTTACCAGCCCATAGTTCATAATCTCCTCGTCTGGGATGGTCCTGAACGCTTCACTGGCTTGGCCGGACAATTTCCCAGACAAAATGGTAACCCATTCCTCTGTGGGCACCCGGTGTAGGGCACATTGCCGTTCAAAATCGGCAAGGTACTCATCAATCTCCCCTTCTGTTTCGATTAAATTTTTAAAAGCAGCAAAATGTACCTTTCTCCTTTCAGTTGGTGCTGCTGTGACTCTGCTGCTGCAGCACCTCTTTGCTGTAGCCAACTTGCCTCCACAGCCACTATAACTCGGTCTATGATCTCTGCTGTAGGGTTAGGGCCATAATGTGCTAGTCTTATGTTAACAGCCTGATCAAAACTTGCTTCTTCGGGTGTCCTGGGCCTTTCGGTTGTGTTGGGTCTTTCGGCTCTATCCATTTCGAATAGTTCTGCGATAATGTCCCTCTTCTTAGGGTTGTTGGCTGGTCGGCCCCGGTTCTCCAGTAAGTCCTTGAGGGTAGAGCGCTTTAGCCGTTCATACTGTGCTTCCATTGGCCTGTGTCCTCTTGCAGCTGTCCTTCTGGGCTGTGGGAATCATCCCACTGCTTGCCACCAATTGTAACGACATCCCGAGTATGAAAGGGGTTAAAGCCGTTTAGGACATTCCATTTCCGAACATAAAGGCAGCTACCGAACACTCCAATCAGCCGAACAAGAAACCCATATGAATAATTCTTCCCCCCAAGTACGAGACGAGGCTCTGTACGGAGGGTCAAACAGGAATCAGACTCTTTATTAGAACCAAAATTACAAGTCTTTATATACAGTTAAAGAGGAGGTTCCCCCTCCTGCTCATATTACTCTAACAATACAGCTGTAACCAGAAACCAAGTTAACATGAGCTAGTTTACTAAATCATTTACCCAGACTAGGTGACTCAGAGACATGACCTTTAGGACAGACTTGTGGTCACCGAGCTTCACACATTAGTATAAATACAGGACACCTTCTCACAATAGCATGAGCTAATTACAATTAACAATACAAACAGTGATCTCCCCCCCCTCCTCAGCCTTGTAGGCAACAAACTATAGTATGAGTAGACTGTCTGGCTCCTACCCAGTTCTAGAGGCCAATGTGAGCAGCTCTCTCAACTAACATGTTGAGTTCAGAATCAAACAAACCAAGAATAGTCTTTACATATATCCTGGGAGACATTGTGGATAAATATTACTGTCCCATTTTAAGTAATCCAATCATATTCTCAGGGTTCATTCTTTTCTTGGTCACCCTGCGCCCAACAGTGACTCCAGTCACACTCAGCATAACAGGATAGTCACTCAGCATCAGCAGAGGCAGTCTTCAAGGGATTTCACATTCATAAAAAAAGAATCGGTTACATCAGCATCAGGTGCTTGGTAGCTGGTGATCCAAGACTGATTCATTTTTATGAAGGTGAGCCGATCAACCGAGTCTTTGGACAGGCGCACTCTGTGATCAGTTACAAAGCCTCCAGCAGCACTGAATGTGCATTCAGATAGAACGCTGGATGCAGGACAGGCCAGTAGCTCAATTGCATACTGTGCAAGCTCTGGCCAGTGATCCATCCTCAAGACCCAGTAACCCAGTGGATTTTCGGTTGAAAAGGTCTCCAAGTCTGATCTTGCCCCAAGGTCTGCACCATGTAAATCAGACGCTGATTATGGCTGGAACCAATCAGACCTTGGGGCTGCGGACTAAAAAATTGTCTGAATGCATCGGTCAGATGGCCACCTTCTCCACCACTCCTTCTGTGACTGACCGAAGCCTCAGCAACACGTTTTCCAGGAGGACCAGGAAATTGTAACCTCCCAGGCTCTGGAAACGCATTGCACAAACCTTTCTGCAAGGCCTCCCGAAGATGTTTCATCCTCTCCTCCCTCTGCGAAGGCTGGATAAGTTCCACAACCTTAGCCTTGTAACGCGGATCAAGAAGGGTTGCCAGCCAGTACTGATCCCTCTTTTTGATAACACGAATCCGAGGGTCCTTTCGCAGGCTTTGCAGGATCAGGGAGGCCATGCAGCGTAGGTTTGCTGAGGCATTCGGTCCGGAGTCCTCTGGGTCACTAAGGACGACATGATCCGCAGCCACCTCCTCCCAGCCAAATACAAGTATATAAGTATATATATAGATATATATCTATATATATATAGATATATAGATATATATCTATATATATATACAAAGCCGGGATGTATATGTATAAATATATATATATACACTAAATACACTGCAGCTAACTGAATCACCTGCCTGCCGGAAGTATATTAGAAAGAGTACACCAGGAACGGACTGCAGTGAGATATAGCTAAACTGGATACCGTGGATTTATATATATATATATATATATATATATATATATATATATACACACAAGACTAACTGTATATATATATATATATATATATATATATATATATATATATATATATATATATATATTAAATACACTGCAGCTAACTGAATAAACTGCCTGCTCAAAGTAAATGAAATGACACACTCTCTCTCTCTATCTTTCCGCCAAGAACACAGTACACAAGGCCGGCATGCAGGCGGCCTTATATAGTGTGGGGCGTGGACTTAACCCCCTGAGCCATAATTGGCCAAATTATGGCTCTCTTTGCTGACGGCGCTGTGATTGGCCAAAGCATGCGGGTCATAGTGCATGCTTGGCCAATCATCAGCCAGCAATGCACTGTGATGACGCCCCATAATGTTCAATATTCGTCGAATGATTGAACAGCCGATGTTCAAATCAAACTCATGTTCCACTCGAACAGAAAACTCATTCCTAATTATAGCTACAGTGGCTAATTCTAGCCTCACTACAGTGGTTTCCTCCTTTTAAAAATGATCCTATATTGAAACCAATATTTTTTTCATGTGAATCACTGGCTATCTCTTCTCTTTGGAAGGGAGACTCCAGGACCTGACTCTTGAGTCCCATTTTACAATATCTTTTTATTTTGGGCTTACCGGACTTTATAATATATTGCCCATTATATATGGGGTTCTGGGTGGTGACCTCTCTGCTGGTTGGAACTCTCCCAGGGGACACCTTATAATGAGATATAAAGGTGTTTCTGGAAGACCAGGTGGCCGCTCTACAGATGGTTTCCACCGAGACTCTACAGTAGGCTGCCCACGAAGTTGCCACTGCCCTGGTAGAGTGCACCCTCAAGCCCTCCGGAGTCTGTAAAGTGCTCAGCGAGTAGGCCTTTTTGATAGTCTTTACCAGCCATGAGGCGATGGTACGAGCTGACGCCGCCTGGCCTCTTTTAAAGCCGTGCGGGATGATTTAGAGGTTTTCCATTTTCCTAAAAGGTTTGGTTGCCGATAGGTATTGCAAGATGTTGCCCTTGACATCCAGCGGATGAGGGTCGCCCTTATCCGTGACAAGGGCCGGGAGATTGATCTCTTGATTAAAGTGGAAGGAAGAGGATACCTTAGGGATAAAGCGATCTGAAGGTTTTAAGACTAGTCTGTCCGGATAGATGATCAGGTATGGCTCTTTGGCTAGCAAGGCTTGTATCTCTGAGACTCTCTTCACTGATGTTATGGCAATTAAAAAGGAGACTTTTAGCGTCAGGTCCCAGAGGGAGATGTTTTCGAGCGGGAAGAAAGGCTCTATAGATAAGGCTTCCAAGACAATTGAGAAATCCCAGACCGAGAATGAAGGTTTCCTGGGGGGGCCTTAGTTTTAGGCAGGCCTTCTGAAACTGTATAACAAGGGGGTTATGAACCCACTTTACTCCTGTCAAGGCGGAAATGGCTGACACTTGAACCTTTAAGGTGCTGGACCCAAGATCTTTCTCTAGGCCTGATTGCAGAAACTCTAGAACTTGTGACACTGATGGAGAAGATGAGTCCCACCCTTGCTGATGTGCGAAGGTAATGAACTTTTCCCAGATCCTCCTGTAGGTGTTGTTGGTAGGCTTTCTAGCCTGGAGTAATGTATCTACTACCCTCTGGGAACAGCCTTGGTCTAGGAATCTAATCCTCTCAGCCTCCAGGCCGTTAGATGTAACTTCTCCAGATTTGGGTGAAATAGCTGATTCTGAGACAGTAAGTCTGCCGATACCGGGAGAGGAAGTGGGTCTGCCGTGTTCAACTGTAGGAGGGTAGTGAAACATGGCCTCCTCACCCAAAAGGGAATCACAGCCACTACCAGTTCTGCCGAATTCTTGAGCCTCTGAAGGAACCTCGCTATGAGGGGAGTCGGGGGAAAGATGTAGCCGAGATGAAAGTTCCAGGGATGTTGGAGACAATCCGTTCCCTCCGCTGAAGGAAAGGGAATCCTGGACAAGAACCTCCGTCACTTTGTGTTTGCTGGTGTTGCTGCAAGGTCTATGTCCAGTGGGCCCCAAGCCTGAGATATGAGGGTGAAAGCTTTGGGACTCAGAGACCACTCGTTGTTGGAAATAAAGCTTCTGCTGAGTGAATCGGCTAGGAGATTCTGAACGCCCGGAATGTAAGACGCCCTCAGATCCAGGAGGTTCAGTTGAGCCCATTCCATCACCAGGCAGACCTCCTGCATCATGGAGATGCTCCTGGTGCCCCCCTGCCTGTTGATGTAGGCTACTGCCACTCTGTTGTCCATTTTTAGTAGAACTTGTTTCCCCCTCAAATGAGGGCTGAAGGCCAGGAGGGCCTGAAAAACTGCCTTCATCTCCAGCATTTGAGACAGAGTCCTGGGTCCTGAAAGGCCAGCGGCCTTGAGCCGCGTAATGTTGATAGTGTGCCCCCCAACCCTCCAAGCTGGCGTCCGAAGTCACTATTTCTTGACGGGGGGTGACTATTTGTTTGCATCTCCTCAGGTTGCAAGGCCGTGTCCACCACTGTAGCGATAGCTTGACCTCTTCCGAGATGTATATCAGTTGGGACATGGACGAGCCGTCCCACTGGCGCAAAAAGGAGGCTTGAAGGGGTCTCGAGTTCCATTGCGCCCACTGGACCATTGGGATGATCACTGACAGAGAGCCTAGGAGACTGAGGCATGCTCTGGCTGGTAAGGATGCTGCCAAGATTGATTTTCTCACTCTGGATCAATGGAGGGATCTTCTCCGGTGGCAGTTCTACTGTATTCGCTCGGGTATCCAGTTCGGTCCCTAGAAAGACCATCTTTTGGGTGGGCTGGATGTTGCTTTTCTCCCATTTTATTAGCCATCCCAAGCTCTGTAGCATGGAGACTAGGATTTCCCGGTGCTGTACAAGGGACTCCTGGCTGTTTGAGAGAAGGAGGATGTCATCCAGGTAGTGGTGGACCCTTAGACCTTTTTCTCTGAAGGAGGCTATCACTGGCAATAAGACCTTCGTAAATGTTCTGGGGGCAGTCGAGATCCCGAACGGGAGATTTTGAAATCGGAAGTGGCAATGATTTACTGAGAAGCGAAGGAATCTTTGGAAAGCAGCATGAATCAGGATATGCAGGTAGGCGTCCTGGAGGTCTATGGAAAGCATCCAGTCTCCCAGATTTATGGCTTGGAGGATCGACTGCAGGCTTTTCATCTTGAATAACTCTATCCGGATGGATCGGTTGAGATTTTTTAGGTCCAAAACCGGGCGCGGATCCCCTGATTTTTTCTTGACTGGGGAATAAAACCCCTTGCATCTCTGTGTTGGTGGAACCTCCACTATCGCCCGCTTTTGGAGAAGGACCTGGATGTACTTGATTAGCAACATCTTTTTTTCCCGAGATGGAGGAAGATTGGTTAGGCAAAACTGATCCTTTGGGGGTCGACTTTTGAACGACCACCTGTGCCCGAATCGGACGGTGGCCACAGTCCAAGGGTCCCTTACAATTTCCTCCCAGACCAGCCTGAATTTTGAGAGTCTGGCTCCCACCACTGCTGGCTGGACTGATGCACCTTCGAAAGGATTTTTGGTTACCGGAAGCGGGAGTCTTGGGTTTCTGGAATTTCATGAAGGACGTCTGAGGATTTTTCCATCACCTTCTATATTCCTTCCCAGGTCTGTAGGCTTTTACATCTCTGTATCTCTCCGGGAGATTTCGTCTAAAGGGAGGAGGTCTCTGTTGCTTAGGTCTTTTATCCGAGGGGATGAGTCCGGACTTACCGCCAGTCACTTTTGAGATGGCTGAGTCCAACTGTGCCCCGAAAAGGTTCTCCCCATCAAACGGGATTCGGCACCAGTTGGACTTGAAGGCGGGATCCGCCGCCCAGGGCTTTAGCCATAGCGCCCTTCTGGCCATTACAGAGGCCAGCATGGCCTTTGATGCAGACCTAATTGCATCAATGGAGGCCTCTGCCACAAAGTCCCCGTGAGGCTCAGTTCTTGCAGAGCTTTTACTATCTTCTCCTGGTCTGCGCCCTCCGAGACAAGTTTTTCTGTGTTTGCGGACCAGCTGGAAATGGCTCTACCCACTGCTGCAAGCGCTGCAGCCGGTCTGCAAGCGCCTCCTGCCAATAGGTAGGCCCTTTTAAGGTCTGTGTTGATTTTTCTATCGAGCACGTCCCTGAACGTTACCGCGTCCTCTATAGGAAGTGTAACATGTATGGCTAGGCGCATCAAAGATGCGTCCACCACAGGGGGGGAAACCAGGGGAGTTACTTTAGGCTCTTTGAGTGGGTACAGCTTGGCAAGTCTATTATTTAGACAGGATTTTTTCTCGGGTCTCTGCCATTCCTCTTTGATTAGATCGTCCAGCTCCTCAATGAATGGGAAAGTCTCTGGGTCCCTCTTGAGATTCGGGAAATATTTCCTCTGTTTTTGCTAGACCTCCTGGGGTTCCTCCCAATTTATCGCCTCCTTGACTGACTTAACGAAAGGCTCTATTAGAGAAAAGTCAAAGCCAGCCGATGCTTCCAATCCCTCGTTATCAGACGGGGAATCCTGCTCTCTTGATGTACTAGCGGGAGCAGGAGAGGCACTATGGGTTGAAAAATCTGGAATCAAGGCCTGTGGGGCTGAAACTCCAACGGATTCTCTGGTATCCGGGTCTTTTTCTTTGGTGGCTTCCTCGAGGCACCTGCGACAGGCCAATTTGTCTGGAAGGGCAACAGCGCCGCATACCCAGCAGGCGTTTCCGGAGGGACGGGAGTGATGCGCTGGAGACCGATTTCTGCGCGCAGGGGATCTTCTATGGTGGGAGCGGCTGTGTCTTGAATAAGATCTAGATCGACTCCTTCTGCGACTCCCCCTGTGGCCCGAGCGCCTTCTCCTGCGATTTGAGCGTCTCCGTCTGTGGCCGGAGCGGCTTCTTCTGTGCGAGGTCTCTCTGTGTCTTGAACTAGACGTTCTTGAGGACCTGATAGGGCTGACCAATTTAGGCAGCGTTAGTAGTATCCTGCTCTCTTTTTCAGTCTTCACTACTTACCATGTCCTCCCCCCCTTACCTATTAGGCTGGCGGTGATCTGCTGGGGCAGCAGCCTCCGTAGAGAAGGAGTGGTGGAACCTATAGATACAGAAAGGTGAGACATGCGAGGACAGCCACTTACCTCTGTAGGGAGTTTTTTAGAATAGCAGATTCAATCTAGGCAAGAATACTGCAGAAGCAGAGAAAAACTGTCCCTGGGGCTTTTTAAAATTGTCGCCATGATCGCCGAGCGTTTGCGCATGCGCAGTAGAGCCGCGCGACACCCGGCGCCATCTTGGAAATTGGCAACAGGCAGAGAATGCCCTGACACTGCGCATGCGCGGAATCGCTGAGACGCTCAGCGCTCACTGAGAAGCCTTCCGAGGGTCAACAGAGCCCAGGAGCACCAGGAAAGAAGGTGGAGGTAAGGGGAGACCGCTGCACACAACTAAGCCTGTTTAAGGCTTATATTTCAAGGCCACTTCCCCACTAAGCCTGTTTAAGGCTTATATTTAGGGCTGCTGCAATAAAACTAAGCATGTTTAAGGCTTATATTATGGTCAGTAAAAAAAGAACACCCCTGAGATCACCAGAGTGGGGCTCCTTCCATCTAGCTCGTTTAGAGGCTGTACAGGAAAGGACTTCCACCCAGGAGAGGCTAGAACCTGGCTGGGGTGAAGCGGTAATGGGGTGCTGATCCGTGCGGTCCTGACAGGTGAGGAAAAATAAGAGAATACTGGGGCGGGTGCCTTCTCATCAATTTATAGCTATGTGGTCCTATCAGGTTGTGGGGGCGGAGTCACAACCCAAAGTGTATGCTGCCATGATGCGACAGGAAATATACCTTTGTCTCCTACTACACTCCTAACAAGGGCCAAGCAAAATTTTTTGACTCCTTAACACATACACTACGAAAACACTTTCAGGGCACAGTTTTCATCTAGGGTGATTCAAATGTAGATTTTGATAACTCTCTGGACAAAACAGTAATTTGGAAACCTAAACCCAAACACAGAGTTTAAAAATCGCTCAGCTTTTGTATTCCCCTGGTCTGCTAGATATCTGGAGGGAACTCAATACACATGTAAGGGATTATACGCACTTTTCCGCACCACATAACACCCATGCCAGGATTGACCACATCTTCTTGCAATCTAATTCTGTCCCATTAGCCCTGTTTGCCAAAATTAGAGACACACCTCTTTCGGATGACTCTATGGTGATGCTAGGTACCCAGCAGCCATTGGGAGCGTCAACCTCATTTAAATGGCGACTTAACAAAGCCTTACTAAGTAGGAAAGGCCTTAAAAGACTACTTTACTGAGAATGACAATAACACAGTCCAGCCTGAAACCCTATGGGCAGCTCACAAATCAGTGATAAGAGGGGAGCTCATTCAGATCGCTTCCAAATTGAAACACGACCATGGAGCAAAAACCACAAACGCAATCCCACACATAATTCTCTGACCCAGCTAGACACAGCCTTAATCAATCTTAACTTAACTTTAACCACCAAAGCAGAGAAACATCTTAGATGGACGAGTGTGAGATTCTACTCTCAAAAAGATAGAATGTGCTCCAAATTAGCTGCTAAATTCGCTCCTAAACACTGCACCTTAGCCTTTCCCAAAATTTGCACCCCATCAGGTGACCTAACCCAAAATGCGATTCGGATTATGGAAACATTTCAACAGCTTTATTCATAACTTTATAAAGCCAATTCTCCTCCCTCACTTGTGGCACTTGACTCTTTTCTTAACCTCCTTGGCGGTATGATTCTTTCTGATTTTAGGTGCTGAAAGCGGTACAATTATTTTGCAATGAAATTTGGCGTTTTATATTGTAGGTATTTAATTATTAACAATAACACACTTAAATCTGTCCAAACAAGAGTCTAGTAGATATCCCGGGTATGATAAAGTTTGAAACACAAAAACATAAATTATAATATAATAAAAAAATAATAATAATTATAAAAAATAAAAATAAATAGTAATAAAATAAATTTCCACACGATTCACTATCGCTCAATTCTGCAAGTGTTCTAATTTACTATCGCAGTTTTCTAGCTGGTCTAAAGCCATTTTTGACGTAAAGGGACACTTTTTGGTTGCTATGGACAATCTCCAGTTTCCAGGCAGAAAGAACAGTATATGCAACATAAAACTGCATGCAGGGCATGGGCCAGAGCACTGGGGACAAATGGGATGTGAAATGATTTCATACAGTACTGTAATCTGTAAGATTACAGTACTGTATGTGTTATGATTTTTACATTTTTTTGAATTTGCCGCCAGGCTCCGCCCCCGTGCGTCGCGACGCTCGCAGGGAACGGAGCCTGGCACGGAGAGGCTTCGGAGGAGGACGGAGCCCTCGGACAGTGCGGGGGACATCGCAGGATCCCGGGGACAAGGTAAGTAAGGAGGCACCAGGATCCTGCGATGTAATCCCGAGTGTGGCTCGGGGTTACCGCTAATGGTGCTGAAATGTAACCCCGAGCCACACTCGGGAAAACCGCCAGGGAGGCTACGGATCTCCCCATTCTAATAATTTTGCGGAGTCATAGAAATCTACTAGATGACCCAATCTCCACTAAAGAGGTACTGGAGACAAACAAACCCCTAAATCGGGTACTTCCCCAGGTCTGGACGGATTTTCAGCCTGCTACTATAAAAAATGTGGCCCCTCCTTGGCCCAGTTTTTTAACTCTCTCAGGGATGGAGCCCCCGTAGGCAAGAACCTTAACACTGTATACATTTCTGCTATCCCCAAACCAGGAAAAAGCACAAATGAAGTTAGTAACTATTGCCTGATACCCCTTATCAATAATGACCTCAAAATTATGCCGAAAATGCCTCGAGGCTGGCTAGGTTTATTTCGAATTACATCCACAAGGACCAGGTAGACTTCATCCCTGGGAGTCAGGGCCCGGACCAAATTAAGAGAGCCATAGGGGGGCGTGGCCTGACATCGTACCAAGATGGACGTGTAGCTCTGGAGCTCCTGTTCACGAGGCCCAGCAACTTCAGCATCTGGCTAATACACGAACCCACCGCCACTACAAAATGGAGAGCACATCCAGGAGTGTACCGGCGACAAGACCCAGCTCCGCTCCGGAGCCAGACACACAGCTAAGCCGCCAAATACCCGAGATATTCCGGACAAGGCCTAGAGGCGGGACGCAGCCATCGCAAGACACCTTCCCCCGTGAGTCACGCTCGCAAAGCAGAAGCCCGCGGCGCGGTAGTGAGAGCTCAGAGAACCGAACACCCCCTGCACTGAGCCTCGATGACCTCCGCAGTGTCGCATTAGACATAAAGAACACTCTCTCTGCCGCTATCTCGGACTTAAGAGCCGACATCCAAGCTATAGCCCTAAGGGTGGAAGAAGTGGAAACTACACAAGCCCGCCATGACGCTTCCCTCTGCCAAGTACAACAACTAACCGAGTCACACGCCATACACCTGAGAGAAATCAACCGACACATGGAAGACCTCGATAACAGAGGGAGACGCCGCAACCTCAGGGTAAGAGGGATCCCTGAATCCATAGAGCCCAACCACCTCTCACAGGCAGTCACCAATATCTTCAATGACCTACTAGAAAGACCCCCTGACACACCGATAGCCTTTGAGCGAATACATAGAGCACTTCGCCCGAGAGGGAAAGACACAGACCCTCCCAGGGACGCAATATGCTGCCTGACAGATTTCCCATTAAAGGAGGAAATTCTATATAAAGCAAGAAGCAGAAACCAATTATCCTTTAGGGGCTCTAATATTAAAATCTTCCAGGATCTGTCCAACATAACCCTACAGCGCAGAAGAGAACTGAGGCCCCTTCTTGACACACTACGGGCGAGATCTATCGTATACCGCTGGAAGTTTCCATTCTGCCTGTCAGTAACACACCAGGGACGTACAGCAAACCTCAGAGTCCCTGAAGACCTAGAACACTTCTGCTCTATTCTAGATCTTCCACTTGTAGACCTACCTGATTGGTACAGCGACTTCAGACTCCCTTCAATCAACAGAGCAACATCCATGGACGGAATAGACGAAGCAGGAGGCTTCAGCATAAGACGCCGCCGCCGCCATGCACAGCAACCGGCTCCACTACACCCACCTATGGCAACTACAGAAGGCCCCAGAAACGGAAGCCCGACAGCCTCTCCGGCTCACCGCAGAGCAAGAATGCTCTGATCAGGTACATTTCTCTTACCTCAACTCCTTCATGACACCTATTAATCTTTAGTTCAGTTCACCCCTTTATGCCTGACTGTGATGAGAAGCACTACTATGATACTCATATCTACCCACATGCTTTGCAACCACTATGCTTAAGCAACGAAGCCCCCATCGCCTGCTCCACATGAAGTAAACTTACCCTTAACTCAATAACTACAAAATCAAGACACACGGTGCCTGCCCCGCTCCCACTCGGAGAGAGAATACTGACTCGGACAGTGACAACTTTACTAGACTCACATACAAATACAATTATAGTGAAATCCAAAGCCCAACTTCAATTTAGATTTGAAGACTCTTCCCGGAAGCGCACTAAAGACTCCTGATACAACCTCCAAATGCTCTGCCACCCACCTGTATCCACAAATGAGGAAGATCACCAGCGAACTCAAACCACAGAGCTGAAACAGGCCGCAGCCTGATAAGCTTCCCTCATCCACCACCTGAGACGCCAACAGAACATCCAGCGGAAACTGAAGCAAACTCTATCTTACCACATGAGCATCCTTCTCCTCTTATGCTACACCACATGCCATGTCCCAGATGTTCCAAGCAGAAAATGACAACGGCAAGACCGCTCCACACTAGAGAATCCCCCAGCTTTCAACGCCAGGACCCTCACCTGACCAGCCGGGACTTGAACACATTCCCCACCAAACCCCCATACACTTATGTGGACTTAGAACTCAATACTCGCCAACAAAAGTGGACATACGGACCAACCTTTGGGAATGAGCAATACCCCCCTCACCATTCTCTTTGTTTGCCAAATCAGGCATTCCACTATCATACAACGGCTTTCTGGGACAACCAACATCACCTGAGAACATGCAGTCAAGTATACTCTTATGCCGCGTACACACGGTCGTACTTTTCGTCTACAAAAGTCCAACGGACGCTGACGGACTAAAGCTGGCTGGTAATCCGATCGTGTGTGGGCTTCTCCGGACTTTCAACGTACTTTTTTAGCCTCAAATCCGACGTACTTTAGATTTGAAACATGCTTTAAAACTTTACGACGGACTCGAGTCTGGTCGAAAAATCCGCTCGTCTGTATGCTAGTCCGACGGACAAAAACCCACGCTAGGGCAGCTATTGGCTACTGGCTATGAACTTCCTTATTTTAGTCCGGTGTACGTCATCACGTAAGAATTCGACTGACTTTTGTGTGATCGTGTGTAGGCAAGTCTGTTCGTTAGAAAGTATGCCGCAAGTCCGTCGAAAGTCTGCCGGAAGTCTGTCGGAAGTCTGTCGAACAGGCTGTCTGACTTTTGTAGACGAAAAGTACGACCGTGTGTACGCGGCATTACTCTTACCTTCCTTTCAACTAAACCACCCTCCCTACACACTTAACTCAACTCACCTCCCCTATTACTCTTGTAATGTCTCTCTTCTACCGCCCTTACTAACCTACCTCCGTTACCCCTCTCCTTCTCTTTCATTCATTTCTCTCTCTGAGTGTGAGTGGTACTAAACTGTTTCATATTACAAGTAGTTCGAGTAACAGAATTATATGTTTATCTTGCAGAGCACGGACTGAGAGGTCCCACTAAAGAACCTCATGCCCACCCTTATCTTATTTCAGTTAGTCCGAGATGGGGGTGTCCAGGTGAAATTCTCACAATCCTCGCAAAACATATGATAGGAAAAATCAAGGGTCATATATATTATACCCAAAATGATATCTCACCTATAAGATCCCCCTCTCCTCCTCGTCTTGATCAACCCGTGAGACTTGGCTTGTCGATCTGATGGCTGGACGCCTCCATCTCGGACCCCGAAACCCCACTTTAACTCACAGCAGGTATTACAGTTATTGTTTTCCATGTTTGTTGTTCTTATTTGGTTCTCTTCTTATTAAGTGTCATGTAAAGGAAAAGGCTACTAGATGTTCCACACTACGTTTTTAAAAAAAAGGTACTAAACAAACCTGACACACCAAGGGTACTCTTTACATTACCCACCTGATTAAACCCTTCACTGGAAATCGTTCTTACTCCAACTACAAACGAGATTCCCTCCAAACATATCTCAGCTGTAGTACTCTATCGTCATTATATCCAAGACATGTCTTCTATCCAGACGACAGTATCTCTAGAGTATACCTCACACCACCCCACCACCCAATACTGACAACACACACTCACCCCATCACTAACACTAATTACTAATGTAGTGGATCGGTTTCAGAAGAGGATGAGGACATATCCCTCACCCCATAAACCAGAGACACCACTTACAACATGCCGGACGCATAAATCCTTGGCCTCATAGGAACACAGAGCGCACACCTCTTGTACTACCTTATCTACCACCCCCACACAACAGACTCTGGCAGTTATCGTTGACCACCCCGGTCGCCCACCCCCCAACATAGAGAGTTGACAGGTTCAACTTTCTAACCGGTATTATCCCCTGATCTTCACCCCCTTTACCCACTCCTCTTTTCCTATCCAAACTTCCCTCAACCCACACTCCCTTCCTTACCCCCTCCTCCTCCTTTCTCTCCCCCTTTTTCCTTTTTTTTTTTTTCTCTCCCCTCCTCTACTCTCCCTACCTCGGTCCCCCCCGACCCTTCCATTCCCTCCCTGACTCCTCTTTCCCAAAGTATCTTTATCACATCCCATCGCGTATTTACTACTACCATGGACACGCCAAACACGAGAACCCTTAACTCTAAACTGAAACTCATAACTCTGAACGTAAAAGGCTTGAACACCCCTGAAAAACGCACACAAACACTAAACAGCATGCGATCCATGAAAGCAGATGTTGTTTTCTTGCAGGAAACCCACTTTAGTACAAAATCGGTTCCCAAATTGACAAATCATTTCTTCCCCCACGGCTTCCACGCAACCTCCCCCACCACTAAATCCAAAGGGGTTTCCATACTTCTTTCCAAAGACACACCTATCCAAATCTCAGACTCTCTTATAGACGATCAAGGCAGGTTCCTCTTTCTGAAAGGAACTTTCAACAACAAACGAATAACACTAGCAAACATATATAGCCCCAACACATCCCAGATCCCCTTCATCCGAGACATAGCACGCCGACTAATGACATTTCAAGAAGGAACACTGATTCTAGGTGGCGATTTGAACGTACCACTGGACCCACTTCTAGACACCTCATCTGGTACCTCACATATCCCTTTTAAGGCCATCAAACAAATTAGGAGAAGCTTACAAGACCTGTCACTTCATGATACCTGGCGAACCCTCAATCCCAAGGAGAAGGACTTCACTTTCTTCTCCATCCCACACAAAAGGTATTCCCGCCTAGACTACCTTTTTATCACGCAACAGGATCTCCAAACCCTAACTAAAGCAACGATAGAGCCCATGACCTTCTCAGACCATCACCCTATCACGGCCACATTTACCTTCCCAGACAAAATAGCACATACCAACATATGGAGAATGGACACGTCCATCCTGACAGACAAAATTAGAGAAGAAGAGATACGTACATGCTTAACGCAATATTTCGCTGAAAATGACACACCAGAGGTATCACAGCTGACACAATGGGAGGCCCACAAGTGTGTAGTACGAGGTAGATTAATATCCCTAGCAGCGGCAATCAGAAAAGAGAAATCAGCCAAGCTCTCAGACCTATTCACAAAACTCAAAACACTAGAAGCGAAACATAAGCGTACATTGGCTCAAAACACACATGCAGAGCTTACTGAACTACGTTCACACATACAAGAAGAACTGGGCCGTAACTTAAAAAGAAAATTCATCCTCTCCCAGAAGCTCTTTTATGAACACGGCAACAAACCAGGTCATTTACTAGCTCAGGCCCTCCGTTTGAAAAGAGCCAAAAATACCATACATCAGATACACTCCCCAACAGGCAATATACACACGAAGAACGTAGATATCGCACAGGAATTTGAACAATATTATGCATCTCTATACAACCTCAACAAGTCGAACAACAACACCTCTCCCTCCCAACGCAGACAAAAAGAAATACAAAACTTCCTACGTGACTTCAGTACAGGGACAATCCCAACAGACATAGCCAAAACACTCGAATCACCAATCACCCCAGCGGAATGGGCACAAGCAATAAAACAATTAAAACCCGGCAAGAGCCCAGGCCCAGACGGACTATCCGCGGCTTACTACAAACTATTCGCAGAGACACTTCAGACCCCCTATCTAAAAGCATTTAACTCAATCTCCCCCTCAAAGACAATCTCCCACGGGCTCTTAGAAGCACACATAACGGTCATCCCTAAAGAAGGCAAGGACCCTACTAATACAGGCAGTTACAGGCCAATCTCTTTATTGAACGTCGATATCAAGATCTTCTCAAAGATCTTAGCAAACAGACTTCTCCCTCTCCTCCCCTCCCTCATTACAGCAGACCAGGTGGGTTTTGTCCCTGGACGCGAAGCCAGGGACAACACCATAAAGGCCATCAACATACACCATCTGATGACCCACACCGGGAAAAAAGGCTTTTTCCTGTCCCTAGACGCGGAGAAGGCGTTTGACAGAGTGGCTTGGGATTACATGGAAGCAGTACTTAAGGCCATAGGCTTGGGACCGCGCATGCTAAGCTTTATCTTATCCTTGTACTCCAACCCAACGGCCAAAGTCAGGGTTAACGGCACTCTGTCAAACGCCTTCTCCATTCGCAATGGTACCAGACAGGGATGCCCCCTTTCCCCCATCCTTTTCATTCTCACCTTGGAACCCTTCTTACGGAAAATAAGATTAAATCAGGACATTAAAGGAATCCAAACTCCCCACAAGGAATACAAATACGCCGCCTTCGCGGACGATATATTATTGTTCCTTACAGAACCCCTAACTACCATACCTAACCTCCTGTCTGAATTTCAACATTTCCAATCCTTATCCAATCTTAAAATTAACTTTTCCAAATCATATGCCCTTAACATATCACTCCCACAAGAAATCAAAAAACAATGCATGGTCAACTTCCCATTTCATTGGAAAAATGATTCAATTACATACTTAGGCATCCAAATCCCTTCCAATTTATCCAATCTTTACGCAACAAACTATTTACCTCTGCTAAATACACTTAATAAAGACCTTAAAAACTGGAACAAACCTATTTTCTCATGGTTTGGCAGAGCAGCAATCCTAAAAATGAATGCTCTACCAAGAATACTGTATGTATTGCAAACACTACCGATTCATGTCCCACAAACCTTTTTTAAGGCACACAAAAGTATGTGCTCCAGATTCCTATGGGGGGAACGGAAACCCAGAATTAGCTTCCAGCAACTCACCCGACCAAAAAGATTAGGGGGAATTGGCCTCCCAGACATCCGAAACTACTTCTCAGCCACACACCTGTCCAGAATAGTTGACTGGAACATTCATTCACCTTACAAAGAGTGGGTCCCCCTTGAGGAATCCCTCACCTCCTTCCCCCTAGCTTCTCTTCCATGGATGACCCCTAAACACATTCCGCTGACAATCCGGCAACACCCACTCATAGGACCAACACTCTCGTGCTTCCAAAAACTATGCACCCGCACAAATATATCCTCCATACCAGGACCACTAACTTCAGTCAAATTAAATCCTGACTTCCCTCCTGGAATGTCCCACCATTTCCTCTCAGACAACTGGTCACAAGACCAAACCCGGACACACCACTTCTACAACGCAGGAAAACTCATATCGCCCTCAAACCTAGCCGTCCAAATGAACGGGCCCCCCATCCCACCCTGGACATACCTATTGATCGCCCATTTCCTCAAATCCATAGACAAGGACCGACAGTGCTCAAGACAACTAACATCTTTTGAAAAACTTTGCTCCCAAAAAACACCCCAACGACACCTCATAGCTCACACACACAACCTTCTTTTTGAAAACAGACACCCCAATACAAGCAAAGCTTGTACACGTTGGGAAGAAGACCTATCCCTACCACTTACTGACGAACAATGGGAATATATCTTTCTAAACAACCATAAGGGATCCTTGAACGTCAGCACACAAGAAAACGGATACAAGATTCAATCCCGATGGTACCGCACACCCGCACTGCTAAATAGACTCTACCCCTCCACACCAGATAGATGCTGGAGATGCCACAAAGATAAAGGAACACTCCTACACATATGGTGGTCATGCCCTCTAATACAAACCTTTTGGAAAGAAGTATGTAGAATCACCTCTCAAGTAACCACTTATGAACTATCCCTAACTCCAGCCCAGTTCCTGCTTCACCACTCCCCACAACCACACAGGACATACCATAAGTCCCTGACAATGCACATGATCAATGCGGCTCGGCAATGTATCCCCATACATTGGGGCTCTACCCACACACCCACAGTCAAAGAGTGGTTTCACAGAATACGTAAAACCTCTGAGATGGAAGAGTTAATTCACATATCACGAGACACACCCTCGAAATTCAGTACAAAATGGGCATGTTGGATACATTTCCAAACCACACCCGCATACCTCAGAACATTCGAACCCCCTTCATAAAGCAATAGAGAACACCCAAACCAACCTAAATTAACAGCATATCAAGATGTAACAATCACAACATCCACCCAGGATTACTTCCAGACACTCCAAATCAAACTCTCATGGTAAACAGAGACAGGAAACCCCCACTCATTCAAATAAATCGGGAAGAGGAGTCAGAGATGGAAACCTCTTCCCCCTCCCCCCCCCCCCTTTTTTTTTTTTTTTTTCTTCTTCTTCTTTCTCTTTCTTTCTTCTTCCCCTCTTTCTTTCGTTCCTCTCCCATCCCCCCAAGTTACCCCCTCCTCCTCCTCCCCCTTACCCCCACAAAGAAAATACCAACCAGACCTATTACAGATTATCTCCTTAAACACTTTCCACCGTACCTACTCTTCTGGCAAACGCATCCAGTTCCATGACCAGGTCGGAGACACAACGTACCGGCCCTCACTTACATCCACAAACTCCATTAACCAGGCTCAAATGCAACTCCCTTAACCACTTAGAATAACCAACCCCTCCAGACAATAACCACGTAACCCAGAAGATAGGTCAACACTACACAGGTAATATTACTAGGCCAGGTATGGCAGAACAAGTTATATTTCTACACAGACTCTACCAGACCAGGCGACAGCGAGGAAAGGCCACTATTGAATGTTGATATTAATGCATGCACTGTAATATTGCAATGACAACACCTGTATGAGTTTCCGTAATGGTTGAGTTTTCTGTACTTGTTTTCTTTCAAAATAAAAATTTTATTGAAAAAAAAAAAAAAAAAAAGAGAGAGCCATAGATATAATTTCAATACTTCACTCCCAATGGGATGGGGACCCCCCTCAAAAAGGATACCTGCTCTCTATCGACCTGCAAAAAAGCATTTGACACAGTCTCATGGTCCTACTTTTTTGAGATGTTAGAGAGATGGGGATTTGGCCCCAAATTTAGAGGTATAATTAACTTTCTCTACTCAACTCCTAGTGCACAGGTCTGCTTGCTAGGCAAATATTTCAAACCCTTGAGTTAGGAAAAGGAACAAGGCAAGGGTGCCCACTCTCCCCTTTAAAATTTGCGATTGCTATAGAGACTCTAGCCATCGAGATCTGAACCCATCCCGATGTTAAAGGTGTCCTCTGTGGTGTTCAAGAACATAAATGCGCCCTGCTCGCAGGCGATCTGCTCCTATTCCTCGCATCTCGGTTAACATCTACAAACTGCTTCAAGATTTTGGTAATATATCAGGTCTTAATGTCATCGTTTCTAAATCAGTAGCCCTAAACGTAACTGTTCCCCTTGAGTCGGTTGATCAACTGAAACAGCATTTTTCATTCACCTGGGCCTCTGATTCCATACCGTACCTGGGCATTAAGCTCACACAAAACATAGGCAAACTATATGCTGCTAACTACCCTCCCATATTCAGTAAATGTGGGGAGGCTTTGTCGGCATGGTCGAAGGTTGATCTATCCTGGTTGGGCAGAATAAATGCAGTCAAAATGACATTATTACCGCACTTACTATACCTCTTTAGGTCCCTCCCGATATCTATTAAGAAAAAAGCCCTCCTTGAGTCCCAAATTATGTGTTTTGTCTGGGGGAAAACAGGTTACAGATGCTCCAAAGAGACTCTCTTTCATTTGAAAACGCAGGGTGGTCTGGGTCTCCCTAACATTTGGTGGTACTTTCAGTTAGCACAAACATCAGTAGTATACTCCAGAAGACCCAAACCTGATTGGGTCCCTATGGAAAGGGAAGCAGTTCCTGACACACAATCGACTACCTGCTTTGGAGCAATCCGAAAGCGAGGCCCCCCCATCTTGTCGCCCACCCTTTCTCATTTAATGGCCCTGTGCGATATACTACACAAAAACACAAGTTAATATCCAGCATGCGTCCATTAGTTCACTTATTCCATAACCCTTCCTTTTCCCCCGGCATGAACATTCAAGCCTTTCATTGGTGGTTGAATAAAGGTTTATTCCGAATAGGAAATTTCTTCAATTCAATGGGTCCAATCTCACTGGGCTACTCTACAAGTCAACTAAAAATGCCCACCTCTGAGAAATTAAGGCTCTCCCAAATATGGCACTTTCTTAACTCTATTTGGTTGGATAAAAGAGAGCCCCCTAAATCTACTCTCATTAAACAATGGTGCTCTAATCTCACAGATCAGAGGGAGGTATCTCGATTATATATTCCTTTATGGCATATAGGGATGACAAGCATAGTTGCCAACATTGTAAAAAAAAAATGTGGGACACTTTTGTGGCTGTAGGCGGAGCTGTCCAATAATTAGGGGGCGGGGCATTCGTCAGTAAGCGTGACCTAGCAAAAATAGACAAGTGTGGCGTCTGAAAAATGGGCGTGGTTTACGCGAAATAGTGGGCGTGGCTTAAATGGGCGCGGCTCAAGAGGGTGTGGTTAGAGTCTGAGATGAACGAGAGAGGGAGAGAGGGGGAGAGGGATTAGAGGGGGAGAGGGAAATGACGGGACAGCAGCCCTAGATCCTACACAATAAAAATATGTGTATTCTAGAAAGTTTAACAATCAGCAGATAAAGATACTCCAAACACCTGGTGTTAACGCTTCAATCATCCCGGCACCATGATTGTTATGGTGTCAGGATGATTGAAGCGCATTATTTCTATTATTACATTGTAATATAAAATGAAATCATTCAACTCACCATAATGCAGAATCAGTGGGATCCCTGAGCGTGTCACTAGCCACGTCGCCTGCCACCAGCCATCCGTCCTTGCTTCAGATGTCCGAGCAGAGTCCGTCCTTGCATCAGGTGTCCCAGCAGAGTCCATCCTTGCATCAGGTGTCCCAGCAGCGTCCATCCTTGCATCAGGTGCCCCCAGCAGAGCCCCTCTTACATCAGATGTCCCCAGCAGAGCCCCCCTCACACCAGGAGTCCCCGGCGGAGCCCCCCCTCACACCAGGAGTCCCCGGCGGAGCCCCCCCTCACACCAGGAGTCCCCGGCGGAGCCCCCCCTCACACCAGGAGTCCCCGGCGGAGCCCCCCCTCACACCAGGAGTCCCCGGCGGAGTCCCCCCTCACACCAGGAGTCCCCGGCAGAGCTCCCCCTCACATCAGGTGTCCCCAGCAGAGCTCCCCCTTACACCAGGAGTCCCCAGCGGAGCCCCCTCTCACATCAGGAGT
The DNA here is from genome assembly GCA_037952835.1 of Lithobates septentrionalis. Classification (NCBI taxonomy): domain Eukaryota; kingdom Metazoa; phylum Chordata; class Amphibia; order Anura; family Ranidae; genus Lithobates; species Lithobates septentrionalis. Next base: position 1,262,911 of record JBBDGP010002974.1, read on the forward strand.
CCCCGGCGGAGTCCCCCCTCACATCAGGAGTCCCCGGCGGAGCCCCCCTCACATCAGGAGTCCCCGGCGGAGCCCCCCCTCACATCAGGAGTCCCCGGCGGAGCCCCCCCTCACATCAGGAGTCCCCGGCGGAGCCCCCCCTCACATCAGGAGTCCCCGGCGGAGCCCCCCCTCACATCAGGAGTCCCCGGCGGAGCCCCCCCTCACATCAGGAGTCCCCGGCGGAGCCCCCCCTCACACCAGGAGTCCCTGGCGGAGCCCCCCCTCACATCAGGAGTCCCCGGCGGAGCCCCCCCTCACATTAGGTGTCCCCGGCGGAGCTCCCCCTCACAATTGGGGGCCTCCGGCGGAGCACCCCCTCACATTAGGAGTCCCCGGCGGAGCTCCCCCTCACATTAGGTGTCCCCAGTGGAGCCCCCCTCACATCAGGTGTCCCCAGTGCCCCCCCCCCCTCACATCAGGTGTCCCCAGTGCCCCCCCTCACATCAGGTGTCCCCAGTGCCCCCCCTCATCAGGTGTCCCCAGTGCCCCCCTCATCAGGTGTCCCCAGTGCCCCCCCCCCCACTCACATCAGGTGTCCCCAGTGTCCCCCCCTCACATCAGGTGTCCCACGGCGGTGCGCGCGCCCCTCCTACCTCAGAGGTGTCCTAGAAGTGTGTCCGCAGCATGGCTAGAACCCCCGCCCCTTTCCATATCAGACTGGCAGCGGGGCGGGGGGTAGGCGGGCTGAGGCGGAGCGAGGCGGGCCGAGGCGGAGTGGGGCGGGGGGTGGGCGGCGACGCAGAAGCTCCGTCTAGCTCCCCCCAGCCGTCTTCCTGAACTTCAATAAAATGTCTCCGCCGGCCGCCGACCTCTAGCGGCGGCGGTTTCGAAAATCGGGAACCGGATTTTTCGGGACATTTCCCGGGACACCACAAATTCGGGAATGGAGTCCAAGTCCCGGGAATGTCCCGGGAAATCCGGGACAGTTGGCAACTATGGACAAGCCGCTGTATTTCCAAGCATGGGAGCATGACATGGAGATTTCATGGGACAGTAATGCATGGTTTCAAGCTTTACAGCGCTCCTAAAAAGGTATCCTTAACATTTCACTAATTAAAGCCAATGTTAAACTCCTTACTAGATGGTACTATGTTCCTGCTAGATTGGCAGTAATGTATCCAGATGTCTCTCCCCTATGTTTTAGAGGTTGTAACCTAGTGGGATCCATGTACCATGTCTGGTGGTCCTGTCCTCATATCAGAACTTACTGGAACAAGGTTTTTCAACTCCTGAGGAAAATTTTGGGAGTAGCAATACCTCAAGATCCCACTATAGCTCTCCTAAACCGTAGAGTTGATACAGAGGCGTAGCTTGAAGTTTGTGGGCCCCGGTGCAAAAGTTTACTTGGTCCTCCCCACTACCACCCACCTCTTCCACTGTGTGTGCAGATACACCCACCGCACGCCGAGATACTTGAAGTGGCTTAAGAATTTAGAGTTCCAAGAGTTCCTCCTTACATTAGAGGACAGGGATCACCCCTGGAGAATCAGAGGACAGGGACCCCTAGCAGGTCATTTGGCAGAGCTCCTTTCCCATTCCAGCACTGTATACAGCCCCCCCCCCCCACACACACACACACACAATTCACAGGGCTGAAATCACATTCCTTTACACACAGTCTATCAGCCTACACAGGGTGTATCTGGCTTTTATGTTGCCCTTCTGACCTGTGAAATTCTCTGGTCGGAATGACGGTGTAGTTGCAGTAGGCAGATACACCCTGTGCAGATCATGGCTGACAGGCTGTGCTGTAAAGGAATGTGATTTCAGCCCTGCGGAGGAGCAGCAGTATAGAGTGCTGTACTGGCAAAGAAGCTCAGCAGCGGGCATAGCATCCAGGGCGGAGGGGGTAGTCAGGGGGCTTTGGGGTGGGCACAACTTAGATCTAGGGGGGCAAAGCCATGTGACACGAAATCTGGAGCCTGCAGCCCCTCAGGGGCCCCTCAGGAGGTGTTAAGGGATTTGTTTTAGCAATTTCTGAAGGTTTCTCTGTCAGTGTTGGCAGGTGTTGGGGGAAGGTCACCTCCCGGAGGTGCGTGTCTTTTCCCCAGTTGTTAGGGAAGTGGGGTAAGCAGACATCCCCGGGTGGGGGGGTACAGAGAATCCCAGCTAGTGACTAGAAGACACTGAGCAGTGTCATACCTCACCAGTGACATCGGTCCCATCGTGGCTACAGGACGGCATTCCACTTAACTCGCTGAGGTTGGTTACCATTCCATGTTGCCAGCACACAGCATCTTAACACTTCCCCAGCCTGGGCTGTTCTCACCTCGTGCTCCTCTCCATTCAGGAAATGGCTCACAGCTTCTCCCCAGCCAATGGGAACAGAGAGGTGTGGACTGTGGAAGGCAAAGTGGAAGCCCAGTACTGGAGCGTGGCTGTGGGGCCCTAGCTATTGGAGCTGGATTTTGTGGAGGATCTGATAATATGACAGGGAGGCTGCACGGGCCCCCTGGAGCTAGGGGCGGGGTTGCAATTGTGACCCCTGCAACCCTCTAATGCTACGCCCATGCTTCTGCCTATGACACACACATTAACACACCCACAATCCTCCCAATAACAATAGTTTTCCGCCTATGACACACACAGCTGGGAATGAAGATGGCCAAAAAGTCTGCAATAATCTGCACAATAGCCATTGAAAAAGGCCCGGATCAGCAAAAGGATTGTACAAGTGTACAGTTATCACTTTTTCCTCCTCCATAAATAATGGAGTAATCTCAAACATTTTCACAACATCTAGCTCCTTCTTTTCTTTAGCGCTTTCAAAAACAATCCAGCAGAGCTCGGACGAAACAAAGGTAACATCATATAGACCTTGTTGTTGAAAATCTTGCAGACAGTAGATATCGAAAAACCTCTATTGATGTACAATTGATGTACAATGTACAATTTTTGTACATCAATAGAGGTTTTTCAGTTTTTATATTTAAGGTGGCTGCTTTGGATAAAATTTATTGAGTCACATATATTTTACAATTACACTAACTTCTGTCACAGGGGTTAAAATATCCCCTCTTCTTGGCTTTGAGCGCAGTGGTGGGGACTCAAGGAGGGCGCAGTTTTTTAAGTTTGAGTTTTTTAAATTAGACAGTAGATATCGCTCACCTTTAAGCCTAGAGCTTTCTTCAACAAATCCTCGACCACGACCTTCAGGTTAACCATCGCCTTAAACTCCGACCTCGGCTGAAACCTCAGTGAGTCTCGCAACCCACGAGCCGCCATCCTGGAACCCAAAAGGGACTCCACCTCTCCTCCGCCCAGGGGTACCCCAAAAGGGGCCCCTGAAAAATCGCTCTCACACACCTTCAAAAGGGCGATCGCTCCTCGTTGCCTGGGGACTAATCCTACGGCCAATAGCAGCAGGGGGGGGGGCTCCGAAAAGGGATGCTCCCCCCAAGGCCGACCCTCTGGTACCCCAGGCAATAATACTTTACTATTGGTCCAAGGCTCCAAGCTGTCCATTGAGCTCAGTGTCTCTGACAAGAAGTGAGGAGAGGCACTGTGAGCTCATCCTCTCAGTCTGCTGCAAACAGAGTGTGCCAGCCTGTATTTAAACTTCCCGCTCTGTATGCAGCTTCTGACAGGCTGCACAAGGAGGCCCGTATCTCCAGAACCATAGATGATAGGAGCCCCAAATTTTGACCAGTGGTGGGGTAGGACTTCAGCTACCTGTGACCACAGGTCACTGAGCTACGACCTTCGACACTCGATCATTTTTTTTTTATCGATCTCTGCCTCCCCTGGCTGCATGTACCTGCAAAGAACCCCAGCCGAGAGTAAAGGGTGGAAATGGCTCCTGATCCCCAGATTTGGGCAATTATGTCACCGATATAAATAGAATAAAACCCGCGCTATGTGTAACAACTCAAATACCTACAAAAATAACTTACACCAGACTGCTGCTGTAACAAAGGTAAGTATTCCCTTTATCAACTAGAAGAGCATTATGTGTCACAGCGCTGTCCTATTGTGTGTGCACATAAATCATCACAAATACACTAAAATATGTGGATACATTCATATATAAAGTGCTAGGGGCTCAAATAATATTCTCTGCAGATCTACTGCTTCCACTTTACACCTACTTCATTGATCTTATAGTGTTTATCCATAAATGAAGTAAAATGAACCATGTGCAAATTCATATACAACATAAAGTGCTTTGTGCTCAAGATGCTGTTCCCTGCAGATCCACTGCTTCCACTTTGCACCTACTTCACTAATCTAATAATATTTGTTGCTATATTAACCACTTCAAAACCGGCCACTGTATATAACCGTCCTGTACTTTGGGGTGGGGGGATATCTGAATGATGCCTGTAGCTACAGACATCATTCAGATATCATTATTTTCAGTCGGCGATTCTGTGCACGATATGAACGATCATAGCGGCAGTTCCACTGCTTGATCGTTCTTATAGGCGACGGGAGGGGATGCCCCCCCTCCCGCCGCCATCCGGTGCTTCTCCAGGCTCTCCCGTGCCATCGGGAGCCCGGAGAATGGATCGGCCACCGCCGGATGAGGACGATAGAGATGACCAGATGGTCACCAGTCATCTCTATGACCGTCGGAGGCCCGGGCGCGATGTTATGACGTCACGCCCGGGTACCCGGAAATAACCGAAGCCGCGATGGCGGCTGTCAACATGAGATCGGTAAAAAAAAAAATTCTCGATCTCATGCTTTCCAGCCTGGAGGAGAGATGTGGGGTCTTATTGACCCCGCATTTCTCCATAAAGAGGACCTGTCACATAGATTCCTATTACAAGGGATGTTTACATTCCTTGTAATAGAAATAAAAGTAATCAAAAAAAAAGTGTAAAAATAAAAAAAATTAAGTAAAATAAAAAATTAAATGAAAAAAAAAAAATTTTAAACGCCCCTGTCCCCGGTAGCTTGCGAACGCACACGTAAGTCCCGTCCACATATGTAAACGCCATTCAAACCACACATGTGAGGTATTGCCGTGAGCGTTACAGCGTGTGCAACAATTCTAGCCCTAGACCTTCTCTGTAACGCTAAATTGGTAACCTGTAAAAAATTTTAAAGCGTCGCCTATGGAAATTTTAAAGTTATGAAGTTTGGCGCCATTCCATGTGATAGGGTTGAAATAATGACTTAGAGTTCCACTTTAATTGTTTCTGTTTTTTCTTACCTGTGTACGTATCAATTGTTCTATTTAAATTGTTTGTGCTCCTTTCTTACCTGTGTACGTATCAATTGTTCTATTTAAATTGTTTGTGCTCCTTTCTTACCTATGTACGTATCAATTGTTCTATCAATCTGTATCTAGATGGAATTTGGAACTGCTGAATAATCATTACATGTTCGCTGATGAGAAACTCTTTGTACCTTAACCTCATTTGGTAATGCCGATAAGATTACTGCTTTTGGAACTGCCTATAAAAGAAGTAAAGGGAGCAGTCCTTTTTTTATGCTCAGAACTGTGATACAGACATACCTGACTCCGTGTCATCTTTCTTATAGAAGCAATAATTTGGCAAAGCAATATAAACTTAAGCAACTTGTTTAAGAGTTGCCCCTAACAATTTTGGCGCCCGGACGAGGGACTCACCGATGATACTACAAGAGGTGGTTGAGCTACGCTGACGGAACAAAAAGACAGGCATTCCGGGAACCACAGATCAAAAAAAAACCTGCGCAGGTAAGAAAAAGCTTTATTTTTCTTATATTCTGTGCTCCCCTGATTTGTGCCTATCCGTTCTGTCAGTTACGGTTCTCCTGGTTTTAAAACACCAGCCTCTGTAGTGGTGAGTCTAGAATTACTGCATATTTTAGTTTATATTGCTGGAATTATTTGTTTGTTTTGTCTGTCTTGTCTGTCTTGTTGAGAAAGTGAATGAGCCTTGTCAAGGATGGTATGAGTTAGAAGGGGATTGCCGAACTAAGCAACGGAATGTGCCTTACCTCACACGATTGGGAACCTGAGGGCTTGTGAGCTTGGGGGAATGACGCTTATGCTTAACCTCACATCTAACTCATAAACCATAGACGGGTTGAGAGTATAAGCCCTGTCTGCTCCATAAAGCAGGGATAAGAGTGTATGAGAGGGATTCCCAGATACGGGGAGGGAATAAGGTCTCAACAAAGTCCCGAGATCTAGTCGGATACCTGGCCACTTAAAGGAATGCTTGTATATGTTGTAGCCGCATTTTTGTATATGTTGTAGCCGCATTCTGGTTTGTTATTGGGCTAGCATATAAAGTAATTATTTATTATTGGGCTAGCATATAAAGTAATTCGGTTTCAGAAATCTCATTCCGGAGAGGTTTCTAGAATTCTAGCACCCTAGGAGGAAGGCAACGAGGAACTAGTGTAACTAAGCTGGTTTGCTATTGGGCTAGCATATAAAGTAATTATTCATTCTTGTATATGTTGTAGCCGCATTATATTGTACACTAAGTGTCCCACACGCTACCTAGGCAGGACTGTTAGAATGGGCCAGAGGAACACAAAACCCCGTCAGGGAATTGTGGCGCACTATACGGTGCCACAGATAATTAAGAACATTTATGGGAAAACCGAAGCACAGGACTTAAAGGATGTCCTTCGTAAATTTAAGGTGAAAGGAGCAGCGGGCTTAGACCCGGATGTATGGAGTGAAATAAAAAGGGACAGATAAGGAGAGGTGTTAGAGAAGCAATGGATGCGTCAGGTTCAATGCTTAATTAAGGTCTCAAATAGAGCGAAAGAAGAGGGGTGGAAGTATAATCCAGATTGTGATGGTTGGGATATGAAAGATAGAAGAACAAAAAATGTCGAGGCTCCCAGCTCAGCCATCCCACCCCCATACACTGACGTAGAACGCAAACCACACAAGATATATCCGGTACTTGAGGGGAGAGGATGGGTTTGTCAGGATTGTGGAGCACAAAACCCAGAATGGGCAGTAGAATGTGTGCATTGTGGGGCACAAAAACCTCATCCAGAAACTGTAGCTCCCGTACGCACTGATACACGCATTGTTCAGGTAAACAATCCAGAATTTGGACAAGCAGCCCATCCAAATGCCCCACCTACTGTCACTCGTAGAATGCAAATAAGGACTTGGGCACCATGGTCGGCAGACACCCTTATGGCATTAATACAGAGCGCCCCAGACCCGGTAGCAAAGCCAGCTGCTTTTTGTAGATTTGTGACACAGTTAATGAATACACATGAAGCGACCTGGCAGGATGGGGAGGATCTATACAGACACAAAATGACTCTGACCCTGTTTAACCAGTTTATGACAGAAATAGGTCCACACAGACCTGCAGGACAAGTTGATGGGGATGTCAATTTAGAGACAGGACATGTCAGACATATAGACTCAAGGGCCCCTTTTATTGCTAGATTAGAAGCTTTTTGTCAGGCAAAACAACAGGAGAGGGGGTCCATATCACCCATGAAGCAAATGCCAGGACAGACTGTATCGGAATTTTACTTATCTATGGAAAGTATGATGGCAGATGAGGGATTGGACTTGGCCCTGCCAGTCACAATCCGAGCCTTCAATAGACAATTTATGGAGGGATTAATTCCACAGATAAGTGAGAGACTGAAAGCCTGCACACCAGAGTGGAGGGCAACTAGAGATAGAGGGACGTTGTTACAAAAAGTGCAAGGCATAGAGGCGGACTTAGCAGAAACCAAAGGGAGGAAATCTCATGCTATCAACGCACTCGGGGGTCCCCAAGAGCAAGGTAGAGGTTCCTTTCGCAAACCCCTTACCTGTCACTACTGTAACAAGATTGGTCACATCAGACGCAACTGTAGGAAAAGAATAATGGATGAAGGAGAGGAAGGTGTTGATTCTCCAGTTAATCAGAGAAGGAACCAGCCCAGGGACAACAAAAATAGTCATATCAGGCAGCAGGGAGATGGTCCACGAGCATGACTCACCCCGGTTTTAGAAAAATCCAAAACAACAATGCTTAAGACAAATATAACTGTTGGTAATAAGAAAATCTCTTGTTTAGTCGATACAGGAGCTTCACGCTCGTTACTTTCTGACTCTGAACTACTCCCTGGCCAAAAATCACCTGACACTTTACTAATAACTGGATATGATGGCATTTTAGCCGACGCCCCGCTTACAAAGCCTCTGAAAGTTAAAGTAGGAAACCACATGTTCCTTTCACGCTTTCTGGTATCCAGAGGAGCCCCCACTAATTTGTTAGGAACTGACATTTTGCAGAAAATAGGAGCTAACATTACCTATCACCCAGATGGCACTGTCACCTTAGCTATAGGGGATAATCAAGAACACATGGAGATGTGTAACCTGATACAATACCTAGAGGAGGAATCGGAATTGTCCGGCACACCTCCTTCAGATTTAGATCAGATTTTGTCGTCCCTTCCAGGAGAACTATGGGAAAAACATCCAGCTGATGTTGGACTTTTGCCCATACCTCCGGTTACCCTACAGCTGATTCCAGGAGCAGTGCTTCCCCAACAAAAGCAGTATCCACTTAGTGCACCCCAAGAGACGGCCATAGAAATGCAGGTCCAATCCTTCTTAAAAAGTGGAGTTCTAAAAGAGGTAAAATCACCGGCAAACACTCCCTTGTACCCGGTTAAAAAAGAAATCAGTAGCCGGTAGTCCAGTTAAGTATAGAATGGTCCAAGACCTTAGAGCGGTCAACAAAATACTAGCCCCGATGACACCTTTAGTACCCAATCCACATACATTACTGTCACAAATACCATCAACCAGTATGTACTTTACGGTTATAGATTTAGCAAATGCTTTCTTTTCCGTCCCGCTTGCTGAAGAATGCCAACTTTGGTTCGCATTTTCAATCAAAAATCGGCAACTAACCTGGACACGCCTACCTCAGGGTATGGCGCATTCACCTACCTTGTATTCGCAAGCATTGCAAACGGTGTTGGGAGAATGGGTACCACCAGATTCCTGTGTATTGTTACAATATGTGGATGATTTATTGTTATGCTGCCCTGACAAGGAAACTTGTTTGGCCACCACCCTTAATTTGTTGCGATTTTTGGCAGAAAAAGGTTGCAAGGTTAATAAGAAAAAGTTACAAGTGTGTCAGGAAAAAGTTATCTTTTTGGGACATTGTATATCACAGGGTACAAGACATCTCACTGAGGAGAGGGTTCAAGTGATAAAGGGAATGTTACCCCCACGGAATTTCAAACAATTGCGTATGTTTTTAGGTATCGTGTCATATTGTAGACAGTGGATACCACATGCTAGCGCTTTGATGCAGCCATTATACGATTGTTTGAAAATTGTACCGTATATGCTTATAGAAGTAGCTTATGAATCGTTTATCACTTTGAAAAAGTTGTTAATTTCTGCCCCGGCTATTGGTATACCAGATTACACCAAGATATTTAATCTGTACATTGCTGAGGTCACTGGACACGCCACAGGTGTTCTGACACAGGCACATGTAAAACAAAGACCAGTCGCCTACTTTTCAGCAGCATTAGATCCAGTATCTAGAGGTTCACCGTCTTGTGTACGGGCGGTAGCAGCAGTGTCAATTATCATAGATAAGTCATCAGAGATTGTTCTAGACAATCCAGTCGTAGTGCATACCACACATGACATACATGCAATCTTGTCTCAGGTACAGCCCAAACACATTTCAATGGCTAGGCAATTAAGGTTACAGTGTACTTTACTCTTACCTCCAAATGTCACTTTTCAGCGCTGTACAACCTTAAATTTGGCCACCTTTTTGCCTCTTCAGTCACCAGATTTGGCAAGGGGGAATGATAGTGCTAATAGTACTAGTGAGAAAAGAAATGAGGACACTGACACTCTTTTGTTTAAAGAAGTAGATGAACACGATTGTTTTCAGCTCATGGAACAGGAGACAATGGGATTCCCACATGTTACAGATACACCGATTTTAAATGCTGAGCACACCTTGTATATAGATGGTAGTAGGTTTGCTGATGACAAGGGTAAATATCACACAGGGTATGCTGTAGTGACTGATACACAGGTAATTGAAGCACAGGCCTTACCAGCCCACATGTCAGCACAGGAAGCAGAATTAAAAGCTTTAGAACAAGCCCTAGAATACTTAAAAGAACGAGAAGGGAATATTTACACTGACTCTGCCTACGCTTATGGTGTAGCGCATGATTATGGCCATATATGGAAGGCTAGAGGTTATCTGACAGCAGCAGGTACACCTGTAAAACATGGAGAAGGGATTAAGAGAGTCCTGAACAATCTTCAAAAGGTTAAACGAGTAGCCATTATGAAGATAGCGGCACACACGAGCGCAAAAACAATTGAGGCAAAAGGAAATGCATTTGCAGATTTGACTGCAAAACAGGCAGCTCTAGGGGAAGGAAGCCCTGAGACCTTAGCAGCGGTAGAGGTGAGTATCCCAGAACCAACATGGCAGCAGCTGAGTAAATTACAGGAGCAAGCAAGGGAGAGCGAGAAAGATAAGTGGGTCAGAATGGGAGCAGCACCAGACCGTGACAATGTATGGAGGGAAGGGGGCAAAATATGCCTACCTGCCTCTCTGTACCCAGCAATGGCAGCGGCAGTTCACCTACCCACACACGTCAGTTCCAATTCCATGTATAGGATTGTGAACCAAGGATGGCTCGCCCCTGGATTCAGTAGCACTGCAAGAAACTACTGTGCAGAATGCCAAATCTGTATCCTGAATAACCCAGGACAGAGAGTAAAAATCCCACGAGAACACCAGGTCCGGGCCCAATACCCCTTCCAGAGACTGCAAATTGATTACATACAAATGCCTAAGAGTGGCCCTTTTGAATTTGTCCTCGTGTGTATCGATTTATTCTCAGGTTGGCCCGAAAGTTATCCAGTAAAATCGGCTACAGCTAAAGCCACAGCTAAGAAACTGATCACTGAGTTAATACCTAGGTTTGGTCTTCCTGAAACCATAGAATCAGATAGGGGGACACACTTTACAGGAGAAATCATGCAGAATGTGATGACCATGTTAGGGGTTCAACAAAGTTTTCACACCCCTTACCACCCACAGAGTTCCGGATCAGTGGAGAGAGTAAATGGGACAATAAAGTTAAAAATACAAAAAGCCATGCAAGAGTTAAACAAGCCTTGGCCAGAATGCCTGCCTTTGGCTTTGTTCTCTATAAGGTACACTCCAACAGGAAAGACAGGATTATCCCCATATGAGATACTTTTTGGGAATGCACCTAGATTGGGTTTATACTTTCCACAGAGTATGCAATTGCAATGTGATAGTTTGACTGCATATGTGATACAATTACAACAACGTCTAACTAAGATCCACAAAAGTGTGTATTCTTCTCTTCCAGACCCTAATTCAATAACAGGTACACATACTCTGCTACCAGGGGATTATGTATATGTGAAGAAACACACCAGAAAGACATTGGAACCCAGGTTTGAAGGTCCTTACCAAGTACTCTTGACCACAGCCACCTCAGTAAAGCTGGAAGGAAAACCTACCTGGATACACGCATCACATTGCAAGAAACAACCCGAGAAAACAACATGATGAAATATCTACTTACATATTTTTTGTTGAAGATTGTTGTTTTACAAATATATGCATGGACTCCTGGTATTAATGTACTTGAAGTAGAGGAAACAACAACTTTCGAATGGGCTATAGATGATCCTAAAGTAGCAAATTATTATTGACAAAGGTAGACTAGTACATCTTTCCTCACAGATACAACAGGATACTGCACCACATTGGTGGGATATATTTAGTGGAATGTCTTCTACAGCAACCAATACCTTTCACTGGTTGTTAAGTCCAATGGTAATTATTATTCTAATATTAATATCACTTACAATCACGAATATATGTGTATACAGGAAAATAAATAGGAAAATTAGGAGAATAGACAGGGTATACTGATAAATGTGTATTGACATCACCCTACTCCTATAAAACTCCTCTTCTTGAATTTTAAGATGTTGGTAATACCTAGGGGGATGGGTTCTACCCCTCTGACAACTCGCGGTCAGGGAAAGGACTCTGGGGAAAAACTGACTAGAACTTATTCATGAGGACCCAGGGGGAAGGAGAGGATGATGTCAAAGGGGGAAATTGATAGGGTTGAAATAATGACTTAGAGTTCCACTTTAATTGTTTCTGTTTTTTCTTACCTGTGTACGTATCAATTGTTCTATTTAAATTGTTTGTGCTCCTTTCTTACCTGTGTACGTATCAATTGTTCTATTTAAATTGTTTGTGCTCCTTTCTTACCTATGTACGTATCAATTGTTCTATCAATCTGTATCTAGATGGAATTTGGAACTGCTGAATAATCATTACATGTTCGCTGATGAGAAACTCTTTGTACCTTAACATCATTTGGTAATGCCGATAAGATTACTGCTTTTGGAACTGCCTATAAAAGAAGTAAAGGGAGCAGTCCTTTTTTTATGCTCAGAACTGTGATACAGACATACCTGACTCCGTGTCATCTTTCTTATAGAAGCAATAATTTGGCAAAGCAATATAAACTTAAGCAACTTGTTTAAGAGTTGCCCCTAACACATGATTGTGCGCAATTTTAAAGCGTGACATGTTAGGTATCTATTTACTCGGCGTAACATCATCTTTCACATTATACAAAAAAATTGGGCTAACTTTACTGTTTCGTTATTTTTTAATTCATGAAACCGTTTTTTTTTTTAAAAAAAAGGCGTTTGAAAAATTATTGCGCAAATACTGTGCGAGATAAAAAGTTGCAATGACCGCCATTTTATTCCCTAGGGTGTCTGCTAAAAAAACATATATAATGTTTGGGGGTTCTGAGTAATTTTCTAGCAAAATAATGATGATTTTTACATGTAGGAGAGAAGTGCCAGAATAGGCCCGGTATTGAGGTGGTTAAATAAAGTAAAAACCTGTGCAAATTCATGTAATCATACAATATTTTGTGCTCAATATATTGTTCTCTGCAAGTCCACTGCTTCCACTTTGCATCTACTTCAATTAACCTATTTTGCTCAAAAAACATACACAAATCAACAAAAATCACCACTAAGGGGGCGCCCTCACCATCACGTGTGTAAGAGGTGGAAGAAGGCGTGGCTACACTACAGCTGGCACAGTTTGGAGCACCGAGAACTTTACACCTTATCAACTTTTAATTCGTTTGTGGACTTCATTGAGCAAAATAAGGTCATTGAAGTAGATGAAAAGTGGAAGCAGTAGATCTGCAGAGAATATTATTTCAGCCCCTAGCACTTTATATATGAATGTCTCCACATATTTTAGTGTATTTGTGATGATTTATGTGCACACACAATAGGACAGCACTGTGACACATAATGCTCTTCTAGTTGATAAAGGCATAGTTGCCAACATTGTAAAAAAAATTTTAGGGACACTTTTTTGGCTGTAGGCGGAGTCTTGTAATAATTAGGGGGTGGGGCATGCGTTTGTGGGCGTGGCAGAGGGGAAAGAAAAAATGTGACGCGCAAAGCGCGCCGCGGCGAAAATTGGGCATGGTTTACGCGAAATAGTGGCCGTGTCTTAAATGGGCATGGCTCAAAGGGGGTGTGGTTAGAGTCTGAGATAATTGAGGGATGGAGAGGGAAAGGGGGGGAGAGGAATGGAGAGGGAAAGGGGGGGAGAGGGATGGAGGGACAGCAGCCCCAGATCCTACACAACAATAGAAATATGTGTATTCTAGAAAGTTTAACAATCAGCAGATAAAGATACTCCAAACACCTGGTGTTAGCGCTTCAATCATCCCGGCACCATGGTTGTTATGGTGTCAGGATGATTGAAGTGCATTATTTCTATTATTACATTGTAATATACAATGAAATCATTCAACTCACCATAATGCTGAATCAGTGGGATCCCTGAGCTTGTCACCTGCCACCAGCCGTCCGTCCTTGCATCAGGTGTCCCAGCAGAGTCCATCCTTGCATCAGGTGCCCCCAGTAGAGTCCGTCCTTGCATTAGGTGCCCCCAGCGGAGCCCCCTTACATCAGATGTCCCAGTGGAGCCCCCCTTACATCAGATGTCCCCAGCGGAGCCCCCCTTACATCAGATGTCCCCAACGGAGCCCCCCTCACACCAGGAGTCCCCAGCGGAGCTCCCACTCACATTAGAAGTCCCCAGCGGAGCCCCCCTCATATCAGGTGTCCCCAGCGGAGCCCCCCCTCACATCAGGTGTCCCCAGCGGAGCCCCCCTCACATCAGGTGTCCCCAGCGGAGCCCCCCTCACATCAGGAGTCCCCAGCGGAGCCCCCCTCACATCAGAAGTCCTTAGTGGAGCCCCCCTTACATCAGGAGTCCCCAGCGGAGCCCTCTCTCACATCAGGAGTCCTCAGCGGAGCCCCCCTCACATCAGGAGTCCCCAGCAGAGCCCCCCCTCACATCAGGAGTCCTCAGTGGAGCCCCCCTTACATCAGTAGTCCCCAGCGGAGCCCCCTCTTACATCAGGAGTCCTCAGCGGAGCCCCCCCTCACATGAGGAGTCCCCAGCGGAGCCCCTTCTCACATCAGGAGTCCCCAGGGGAGCCCCCCTCACATCAGGAGTCCTCAGCGGAGCCCCCCTCACATCAGGAGTCCCCAGCGGAGCCCCCCCTCACATCAGGAGTCCCCAGCGGAGCCCCCTTACATCAGATGTCCCCAGCGAAGCCCCCCTTACATCAGATGTCCCCAGCGGAGCCCCCCTCACACCACGAGTCCCCAGCTGTGCCCCTCCTCACATCAGGAGTCCCCAGCGGAGCCCCCTCTCACAACAGGAGTCCTCAGCGGAGCCCCCCTCACATCAGGAATCCCCAGCGGAGCCCCCTCACATCAGGAGTCCCCAGCGGAGCCCCCCTCACATCAGGAGTCCTCAGGGGAGCCCCCTCACATCAGGAGTCCCCAGCGGAGCCCCCCTCACATCAGGAGTCCCCCTGCTGTATATAGCATTGTGATTTTAGGTTGTGGTGGCCTACGAGGTCCACACTCATTACCCTTATGTGACCAGTGGTATACTTCATTCCTCCATTGAGGAATTTGGTAAATATGATGTAACATAACAGTTGGCTCCAGTTGGGCTATTGTACTTTCTTTTATATTTTGTAAAAGAGATTTGTTTATGGATGCATTTGTACTATCTGAACCTGTAAACTACTTTCTATCAAAATAAATAAAAAAACAATTTTGTAAAAAAAAAAAAAAAACTGTACCGCTACCACCCCCATTGTAAAAGGGCTATAAAGGTTAAGTGGCCTTTTGGTGCGCAGGGAAAAGCACCATCATCTAGTTCTACACCATTATTATTTACAGAAATTGTTTATTGCTCAAGAAACCCCTAGAAACCTTTGGAGGAACCCTGACTGAGAAAGGCTGGACTAGGCAGTAATATATTTCTATCCCCCTTGGTGGGAGTGGAGATGACCCATCTATAAGGATATACAGTACATACACACGCAGCACAAGGCCGTGTTTACACTATGAGATGATTCTCAGGACTGCAGTTCCTCTGAGCTCCACAAGATGGTGATCTCACTTCTACCCAGACAGGAAGTCTCTATGGAATACAGGAAGTGATGTCAGGGACAGACAGGAAGTGATGTTAGAAACAAACAGGACATTCCATTTAGAAGGACGTAGAGAGGAGACGTTGCTGGATCTGGCGGCAGGGGAGGTAATATGTAGATTAACCCCTTCAGGGGGATCAGTTGATGATTAATAAATCTTTCTTACATGGTTCAGTTTTATTGTTCATCCAGCGGGATGAGAGGAAAAAACTGAAGTGATTCCCCCATCCACACATTGGAGGGGGATGGGGGAATCCTCCCCGCTGCACTATTGTATTCTGACAATGGGGGGCGCTCCTCCGCTCTCAGAATACACAGATCAGTGATGAAGCTGTTGGCTGCTGCCGCTGATGGAGTGACTTTTATCCGGCAGTGACCACACATGGATGGAAATGTGACCGATCCCTGCTGAACCAGCTGAACTTCCATGTCTCTATGGTCACCATAAGTCAGGGCTCAACAAATCCCAGGTCACCATGGTGACTAGAAATGGTGTCCTGGCCCCTGGGCTCTTGTCATTCTCACTGTTGGTCTGAATAATTTTTCTGCCTGAAACCCGGACACATTATTCAGACAGGAATGTGGCTCGGAGCGGGGCCAGGCGGGAGGGGGAGGGGAGGAGGAGATGATGGCACCCGACCTGTGAAGTGAGGGGTGGACTGGACAGGACAGGACATGAGAGGACTCACCTCCCTGATCTCCCGCTGCTGATCTTTCTCCTTTCTGCGGCTGCATTACTGTCACCATCGGCTCCTGCTTCCACCCACAGCTGCCTGTGTCCCTGCAGAGCCCTCCGGCAGAACAGAGAGGAAGGAGCGGGACCGAATCTCCAACATGGCGCCACCTCGGCACTGCCACAAAGATCCCCACAAGGTGCTGAGAAACAGGACTACAGAGTCCTTACAGGAGTAACCAGGACAAGCCTGCAAAGCAGCCAGCTAAGAAACCAGCCAGGGAGGGACATGCTGCTTTATGTACACAAGATGTCCTCTCCATCCACTCTGCTCTCACACACTGCTGGGGGAGATGTACAGGACATGCAGGAGGACACAGGGGAGGGGGGGATTGGATTACTGTCCTTCGTTCTGCACCATGTGCCCTGTATCCTGAAGGTCCTGAGGTGACCTACATCCTTTTCTGGTACCCTGTACCCCATGTGCTCCTTTCTGCACCCTCTACCCTTCCCCTGCACTCCATAACCTGCCTTATGCACCCTTCTCCTGTATCCCATATCCTGCAGTGACCTGCACCCTTCTCCGGTACCCTGTACCCCATGTCCTGCGTTCTGCACCACATGTCCTTCACAACTCTTCTGCACCTTGCTCCCCATGTCCTGCATTCTGCACACTGTACCTTTCCCCTGCACCACAGGTCCTGCACCTTGCACCTAGGGCTGAGGAAAAAATCGATTTAAATCTTGAATCGAGTTGAGAGGTCAAATCGATTCAAAATGTAAGCAAATCGATTTTTTTCTCACCGTGCCAGTCCTGAGGAGCTGCGGGCAGAAGTGTTTAGGTGAGGCCGCGGCTTCGGCCTAGTCCGCGAGGCTGGACGCCGCGGACTAGGCCGAAGCCGCGGCCTCGCCTAAAAACTCCTGCCCGCAGCTTATCAGGACCGCGCGGTGTCCAACAAAAAAAACTCGATTCGAATCGTGAATTGAGTTTTTTTTAAGAAAATCGCAGATTTTTTTTTTTTTTAGAAAATCGCCCAGCCCTACTTGCACTCCAATGTTCTACATTTTGCACCCTGCACCCCATGTCCTGCTTTCTCCACAATGTACCCTTCCCCTGTACCCCATGTGCTGTGGTGACCTACACCCTTCTTTGGTACTTTGCACCCCATGTCCTGCATTCTGCACAATGTATCCTTCCCCTACACCCCATGTCCTGCATTCTGCACCCTTTACCAGCACCCCATGTGCTGTGGTGACCTGCACCCTTCTCTGGTACCCTGCCCCCCATGTCCTGCACCCTTCCGCACCCCATATCCTTCATTCTGCACAATGTACTCTTCTCCTGCATCCCATGACCTGCACCCTTCTCTGGTACCCTGTACCACATGGAAGGAAAACCTCTGGGGGAATCAAGGATGGAGAAAGATCTGGGGGTCCTAGAAGAAGACAGACTGAGCAATAGCATACAATGCCAAGCTGCAGCTACCAAAGCCAGCAGAATATTAGCATGCATAAAAAAGGGAATTTTATCCAGAGATAAAACTATAATTCTACCACTTTATAAAATAACACACAGCACAACATGTTCTGCACCCTTCTCCTGCACCCCAAGTCCTGTGTTATGCACCCCACAAATTACTCGCCCTACCCCAAGCGCTGGTAACCCACATTTCCCTTAAAAACTCTCCTAACTTTTTTAGCTGGCTCCTAGATTCAAAGCAAATTTGTCAAGCCCCACCTTAAGTGACTTCCTCCCCTCCCCCTCATCTCCTTCATTATGTAAGTCATGCTGAGATAATCTCCCATTGGCTGAGCAATATTCTCATTTGTCTCTGAGCTCCTTCTTGCTATTCCTCGTCCTGCCTGTTGTTTCCTTGGATTGATTTTCTGTGTAGTGACCCCGGCTTCATCTCTTGGATGCGCTCGTCTGTTGCTTGTCCTGACCTTTATCCTGATTCCTGGATCTCCTCCTCATCTCTCCTCCATATCCTCTTACACAGTTTTTCTCCGCACCTGCAGTGATCCTGGGAGGTGGAAACTTGGCACCAGCACTCAGCAAAATCCATCCTCACCATTAGGAGCTCTGGAGAAAATTGTCTGCTATTTACACTCCGTTCCTCCGCACGTCACCTGATCACATGAGAGATTACTTTCACAGATTCCTGACAGATTTCTGTATGGTAAAGGTCAAAGTTCACTCTTCAGTTTAGGAGAGGAAGGACACACCCAGGAACAATGATTTGGTTTGCGCAGGAGCCTCATATAGAGGACCCCTCAAATCTCCCCATCCAAATGTCCCTCCAACCAGAGTCTATATGTCCTATGACATCACACTGACCTCACAGCTCCTCCCCCCATGTCCCTCCATCTGGCTTTTTTTGTGATGCTCTTAGTATGTGGGCGGACCCTTGGCATCCTCACTTGCAAAGTGGGACTGTTGGTCCTGTGTTGTATGTAATGACATCAGAATGCCTGCTACAAGCTTTTAACCTGCGTAGTGTGGGGGTCCTGTGTGGTTAAATTATACCTCAGTCTGAAGTGGGGCTTTAATAAAATGGAGACTTGAATGGTGAGGTGAGGAGGATTCTGGGAATATTATTTGATTTTACTATTTGTGTTCAGATCTAGAGTTTTCCTCCTGTGAAGTCTGGAGATCATATGACCATCACATTGCCTCCACCTCCCTCCCTGATAGAATAGAGAAATACAAAGAAGATTCTAGAAGTCACCAGAGAGATGATGGAGGAGAGGTGAGCGGTGCTGGGAATTCTGGGACATTATCCAGTAACAGACAAGGGATGTGTCTGGATGGTGACTGTATCATTGTGTGTGTCAGGTTCCTATAAGGTGTCAGGATGTCACTGTCTATTTCTCCATGGAGGAGTGGGAGTATTTAGAAGGACACAAGGATCTCTACAAGGACGTCATGATGGACAATCAGCTGCCCCTCACATCACCGGGTAAGAGGAGACTTTATTGTAAAGGAGAGAGCAGTACGGAGGCTCCACCTAGATCCCCCATCATCTGATAAACACATAGAAACAATGTATTCAGTCAGTGTGTGTGTTTCCTACAGATGGATCCAGTAATGGGAACCCACCAGAGAGATGTCCCTGTCCTCTGTATTCCCGGGATTCCACACAGGAAGATCACACCATCCCTCATCATCATCAGGTAGATGAGGAACAATCACTGATAGTATCATTAGGATCTGTACATTATCTGCATTGTTACCATTGATGTCATTGTTATTTATACATTCAGAATGGAGACCTGAGAGATTCTAAAATTGAAGTTAAAGAGATAAAAGAGGAGGATGATGAGGATGGGGTGATGGAGGAGTCAGAGTTTCTAAAAGAACACAAAGATCTGTACCAGGACACCATGGTGGAGTCATCCAGCTACAGAAACCCACCAGAGAGATGTCCCCGTCCTCTGTATTCCCGGGATTCCACACAGGAAGGTCACACCATCCCCCACCATCATCAGGTAGATGATTGACAATTATTGGTAGTTCTGATTTATATACAGCATGTTTGTTACAATGAATGTTTTATTATATATTCAGAGTGGAAACCTTGGGGATGATAATATTGATGTTAAAGAAGAGTATAAAGAGGAGGATGAGGAGTATGGAGAGATGGAGGAGTTTTCAGAAGGACACAAGGATATGATGGAGCCACCAAATACCAGGAACCCACCAGATAGATGTCCCCGTCCTCTGTATTCCCGGGATTCCACACAGGAAGATCACACCATCCCTCACTGTTACAAGGTTGGTGGGATGGAGCATCTAGAACATGGACTCCTAGAGATGATGTGTGGATTTTTTATGTGATGTCAAAATAATAATGCCTATTGTTTACGGATGATAGATTTCTCTCATTTTATTGATTTAGAGTGGAGATCCAATTGATATAGAATTTGAGGTTAAATCAGAAGAAGAAGAGAGGTATGTGAGGGATGATCAGCAGTCTATGGAGGAGGATGGAATAACGGGGACATTTATAGAGGAGGACACTCCTACAGAGATCAGCACAGGTGGGTCATTAACACTAAATACATTCCTCCACCCATACTGCTCACTGATTGGTCCAGAGTAGGGCAAGGTCTGGGTGATAATATTCCTTCTCTGTGCTGCAGACACAATTTATGGATTTAGACTGGATTCATGGAAATTCTGGGGTTCAGCTGGCAGCAAAAGGTTGATTTTCACCATAAATGTTGCTCTACCTAGGCACCTAGGGCATGTGCTTTGGGTCTTCTGCCTCATGCCCAGGTATAGCATGATCTCTGACAGAATAAATTCACCCAGGGTTACTTGTTCCATTGTTTGCTGGCTGTGCCGGATGGAGGGATATGTCTGTATAGTCTCAGACCCAAGTCACTGAGTGCAGTCTCAGGAGATGGGAGGCAGCGGTGTGGGACCTCTGCAACTTGTCTCATGTAAACATTTAAGTTTCCACTGATTACCAATATTATGAGTCCTGACCCTTACACTGTATAATTTATATTGTACTTTATATACTCCTGACCCCTGCACTATATACTCTGTTGTACATTACATCATTCTGATACTATATAGTCCTATCTGTTGTATCCTATACAATATGTTGTACATTAAATAGTCCTGACTTCTGCTCTACCCACTTCTACAGTATCTCACAAAAGTGAGTAGACCCCCTCCGATTTTTGTAAATATTTTATTCTATCTTTTCATGTGACGACACTGAAGAAATGACACTTTGCTACAATGTAAAGTAGTGAGTGTACAGCTTGTATAACAGTGTAAATTTGCTGTCCCCTCAAAATAACTCAACACACAGCCATTAATGTCTAAACCGCTGCCAACAAAAGTGAGTACACCCCTAAGTGAAAATGTCCCAAAGTGTCAATATTTTGTGTGGCCACCATTATTTTCCAGCACTGCCTTAACTCCTTCATGACAACATCACAGAGCTGGTGGATGTTGGAGATCTTGTGCTCCTCCACCTTCCGTTTGAGGATGCCACTGAGGATCTCAATTCGGGTTTAGGTCTGGAGACATGCTTGGCCAGTCCATCACCTTTACCCTCAGCTTCTTTAGCAAGGCAGTGGTCATCTTGAAGGTGTGTTTAGGGTCGTTATCATGTTGGAATACTGCCCTGCGGCCCTGTATCCAAACGGAGGGGATCATGCTCTGCTTCAGTATGTCACAGTACATGTTGGCATTCATGGTTCCCTCACTGAACTGTAGCTCCCCAGTGCCGGCAGCACTCATGCAGCCCCAGACCATGACACTCCCACCACCAAGCTTGACTGCAGGCAAGACACACTTGTCTTTGTACTCCTCACCTGGTTGCCGCCACACACGCTTGTCACCATCTGATCCAAATAAGTTTATCTTGGTCTCATCATACCACAGGACATGGTTCCAGTTATCCATGTCCTTAGTCTGCTTGTCTTCAGCAAACTGTTTGTGGGCTTTCTTGTGCATCATCTTTAGAAGAGGCTTCCTTCTGGGATGACAGCCATGCAGACCAATTTGATGCAGTGTGCGGCATACGGTGAGCACTGACAGGCTGATCCCCCACCTCTTCAACCTCTGCAGCAATGCTGGCAGCACTCATAAATCTATTTCCCAAAGACAACCTCTGGATATGACGCTGAGCACGTGCACTCAACTTCTTTGGTGGACCATGGTGAGGCCTGTTCTGAGTAGAACCTGTCCTGTTAAACCGCTGTATGGTCTTGGCCACCGTGCTGCAGCTCAGTTTCAGGGTCTTGGCAATCTTCGTATAGCCTAGGCCATCTTTATGTAGAGCAAAAATTCTTTTTTTTCAGATCCTCAGAGAGTTCTTTGTCATGAGGTTTCATGTCGAACTTCCAGTGACCAGTATGAGAGAGTGAGAGCGATAACACCAAATTTAACACACCTGCTCCCCATTCACACCTGAGACCTTCTAACATTAACGGGTCACATGACACCGGGGAGGGAAAATGGCTAATTGAGCCCGATTTGGACATTTTCACTTAGGGGTGTACTGACTTTTGTTGCCAGTGGTTTAGACATTAATGGCTATGTGTTTAGTTATTTTGAGGGGACAGCAAATTTACACTGTTATACAAGCTGTACACTCACTACTTTACATTGTAGACAAGTGTCATTTCTTCAGTGTTGTCACATGAAAAGATAGATTCAAACAGGTGAGCAGTCACTACAGTCCGAATGCGCTGGGTGCAAGCCACGGCCCGCCACCAATGATGGAAGATAGGAAGAATAGAATAGAACGGCTGCACACCACAGGAATGTTCCAACGATTTTATCCCAAAAAATAGCAATAAACAGGCAACAAAGTCAGAGTATCCGAACCCAGGAGGTGATGCATGCGTTTCACACTGATCTCAGTGCTTCTTCAAACCAGTTTGAAAATATTTACAAAAATGTATTCTCTTTTGTTACACCCATTTTCTCCCAGTTGGACATTTTATATCTGATGATTTGATTGGAGCACAGACTTTTACATGTTGATAATAATGTGATAACATCCTCAAACTTTGGAACCTTAAATAGAAAGTGATAATGAGGGAGGAGTCAATAACCCAATGATGGTGGTCTTCAGGATCAGTCCAGTCTTCATCTTGGTTGTTCTCCCCCCATCCTCACTCTCTGACCTCTGGTGGGGCTCAGCCCCGCTGTTATTCATGACTGAATCATGGACTAAATAAGGAAGTGCAGGACTTCTTGTGTTGGGAAGATGGCAATGAGTGATAGAGGGGGTGGGGACACTCATCCTATAATCCCCTCATCACTGTCACTCCTATAAAAGACAGTTCTCGTTGTTTCCTCACTCTCTGACTAAGGTCCATGAATAAAGAAATGAACTGGTAGGAGATCAGAGGACTCATTTACTAGTTACCTCGAGGGTGGAATTGTAAGATCCTCAGAGACAAAGCTGCCTGATGTGGGCGGAGTCCTGGTTTAGGGGAACCAATCAGCTCATGTCTAGTAATAATCTTTTTATTTCTATTTTAGTAGATGGACGGGAGATGAGGAAAACCTCAGAGGATTGTCTCACTTTGTCTCCAGACTGTAAAGTAGAAGATGAGGACATCACACAGTATAGTCCAGGAGAAAACCCGACTACCTCAAATGTCCATCCGGCACCACACAGTGTAGATGGACCATCGTATTCCTCTTATCCTGAGGAACCTCAGACTGTGAGGGACGGTGCCGTCCTTCCAACAGAGAAGAGCTTTCCCTGTACTGAGTGTGGGAAAAGCTTTATACAAAAATCAGACCTTGTCAAACATCAGAGGACTCATACGGGGGGAAAGCCACATTCCTGTCCTGAGTGTGGAAAATGTTTTTTAAGTAAGTACCATCTTTCCACACATCAGAGATCTCACACAGGGGAGAATCCGTATTCCTGTCCTGAGTGCGGGAAGTCTTTCCATTTTAAATCTGGTCTTAATGTGCATAAAAGATCTCACACGGGGGAGAAGCCATATTCCTGTCCTGAGTGCGGTAAATGTTTTTCAGTGAAGTGTAATCTTTACACACATCAGAGATCTCACACGGGGGAGAAGCCGTATTCCTGCCCTGAGTGCGAGAAATGTTTTTCAATGAAGTCTCATCTTAAAATACATCAGAGGCTTCACACAGGTGAGAAGCTGTATTCCTGTCCTGAGTGCGGGAAATGTTTTTCACAGAAGTCTAATCTTGAAATACATCAGAGGCTTCACACAGGTGAGAAGTCCTATTTCTGTTCTGAGTGTGGGAAATGTTTTGTACAAAAATCAGAACTTGTCAAACATCAGAGATCTCACACAGGGGAGAAGCCACTTTCCTGTCCTGAGTGTGGAAAATGTTTTTCACTGAAGTCCCATTTTTACACACATCAGAGATCTCACACGGGGGAGAAACCATATTCCTGTCCTGAGTGCGGGAAATGTTTTTCAGTGAAGTGTAATCTTTACACACATCAGAGAACTCACACAGGGGAGAAGCCGTATTCCTGTCCTGAGTGCGGGAAATGTTTTTCAATGAAGTCTAATCTTGAAATACATCAGAGGCTTCACACAGATGAGAAGCTGTATTTTTGTCCTGAGTGTGGGAAATGTTTTTCACGGAAGTCCCATCTTTACAGACATCAGAGATCTCACACAGGAGAGAAGCCGTATTCTTGTCCTGAGTGCGAGAAATGTTTTTCAGATAGGTCCAAACTTTACATACATCAGAGATCTCACACAGGGGAGAAGCCATATTCCTGCCCTGAGTGTGGGAAATGTTTTTCAGATAATTCCAGTCTTTACAGACATCAGAGATCTCACACGGGGGAGAAGCCGTATTCCTGCCCTGAGTGTGGGAAAAGTTTTTCAGTAAAGTCCAGTCTTTACACACATCAGAGATCTCACACGGGGGAGAAGCCGTATTCCTGTCCTGAGTGTGGGAAATGTTTTTCAGATAAGTCCGTTCTTTCCAGACATCAGAGATCTCACACAGGGGAGAAACTATATTCCTGACCTGAGTGAGGGAATTGTTCCTCACTGAAGTCCTGTCTTCCTGTACATCAGGGATCCCACACAACCCTCGAGGTGTATTAGTGCCCTGAGTGTGGGAAATGTCTTCTATATGAATGTTGCTGGACATCACAGCTCTCATGTGGGGAAGAAGCACACCCTGATATACACCTCAGATATACTCCATGGCTGATCTTCATCATGTAAGAAATAGTTCATAAGGAGATCAGAGATCACCAAAGACATGGATGAAGTGTTGTACCGTGTTGGACATTGATAGCAGGAGAAAAATAAAAATGGAGTCATTATCTTTCATTGGCTGAGTACATTTTGTGGTGTAAGATTTCACAAATACGTAAAGATCTATTTTTTAAAAAAAATGTTGAATGAATGTGAGCAGCATTCACTCCGCTGTGATAAATATTGGATGTATTTTATTTCATACACTGATTTTCTTGGCTCCATCTAGTGGCCATAATGAAGTATTGTCATATGATATGACAGAAAAAATATCTCATTATGGCCACTAGATTGAGCTGATGATCATAGGAAATCACTGTGTTGCATTCTGGCCAGAATGTGTACATAGTTAGTTACATTTAGTCAGGTTGAAAAAAGACACAAGTTCATCTAGTTCAACCATAAAAAAATAAAATAAAAAATATCATACAATCCCATACCCACAGTTGATCCAGAGGAAGGCGAAAAACCCCAGAAAAGCATGATCCAATTTGCTACAGCAGGGGAAAAAAATCCTTCCTGATCCCAGAGAGGCAATCGGATTTTCCCTGGATCAACTTTACCTATAAATGTTAATATCCAGTTATATTATGTACATTTAGGAATGAATCCAGGCCTTTCTTAAAGCAATCTACTGAGCTGGCCAGAACCATCTCTGGAGGTAGTCTATTCCACATTTTCACAGCTCTTACTGTGAAGAAACCTTTCCGTATTTGGAGATGAAAACCCCTGTTAGACTTACCGGTAACGGTATTTCCATGAATATTCCAGGACAGCTACTTCTACGGGAAACATTCCGGCTTCTACAGGAAACACAAATCACACAATTTAAAAGGCCCCTCCCTCTCCCCGACCCTCAGTTGTATGAAGATCAAGTAAACCTCCACCAAAAGTGAACTTGGAAGAGGAATAATAGATACTCATTAACACACCACCACTAGGTTAAATTAAGGGGACCAGTGAAAAAGAATAGGGTGGGAATATAGACGCTGTCCTGGAAGATTCATGGAAATACCATTACCGGTAAGTCTAACAGTGGTTTTCCCCCTTCATCTTCCAGGACAGCTACTTGAGAGGAAAAGCAAGATTCTATACCTTAGGGAAGGACAACAGCCTGAAGTACTTTCCTTCCAAAGGAGAGGTCCTGGCTGGAGAGCATCTGGACTCTATAATGCTTGACGAATGCATGAGAGGAGGACCAGACAGCAGCTTTGGAAATATCTTCCCGTGATGCACCCGTTCTTTCTGCCAAAGATGCAGCTAGCTACCTAGTAGAGTGAGCCCTTACTCTGGAAGGAGGGGATTGCCCTGAAGATCTGTAGGCCTCACATATAGCTTCTCTAATCCATCTGGAAATGGAACCCCTGGATGCCTTGGAACCCTTTTTGGGGCCACTAAAAGAAATCAGTAATTGAGAATCTTTTCTAATTACACTAGCTACTTCTAAGTAATGTAGAAGACATCTTACATCTAAAAAACGAAATATTTCCTCCTCCGGATTCCTGGGGGAGGAACGAAAGCTAGGAAGAACTACTTCCTGGGATCTGTTGAACTCAGACGAAACTTTGGGCAAATACAAAGGCCAGGCCTGATTACTATTCTGTCATCTAAAAGCCTTAGGAAAGGATTTTTACATGAGAAAGAACCTAAAT
The DNA here is from genome assembly GCA_037952835.1 of Lithobates septentrionalis. Classification (NCBI taxonomy): domain Eukaryota; kingdom Metazoa; phylum Chordata; class Amphibia; order Anura; family Ranidae; genus Lithobates; species Lithobates septentrionalis. The sequence continues at coordinate 1,289,545 of JBBDGP010002974.1, forward strand.
CCGATACCCTTCTCCCAGAAGTTATGGCCAAAAGGAAAACCATCTTTAAGGTGACTAATTTCAAAGAGGCCTCATGAAGTGGCTCAAAAGGGTCTCTGGTAAGGGCGTTCAACACCAATGTCAAGTCCCAGGGGGGAACCTGCTTGGCGACTCTGGGTGTACGTCTAGCCCTGGTTGAGAGGAATCTTTTAATGGCTCCTCCGCCAGTATTTTTTCCATGAACAGAGACAGGGCAGCAACTTAAGAGTGCTGACAACAAGCCCCTTTTCCACCCCCCTCTGTAAAAAATCCAGAACACAGGGGATAGAAAACGTGTCTACTCCAGCACTTTTTTACCAGGTTACAAAGGTCTTCCAAACTTTACCATAAATCTTCCTTGTGACTAATTTATGGCTGTCTAGAATAGTCTCAATAACCCTAGCTGAACATCCTTTTAATTATAGGATGTGCCGCTCAGCCTCCAAGCCGCCAGACGGTAAACCCGAGGGTTTGGATGAATCATTGGTCCCTGGTAGAGAAGGTTTCTTTTCTCTGGCAGGGGCCAGGGGGGCTCTATTGAAAGTGCTCTCAGTGCAGAGAACCAACTCCTGGGCCACCATGCAGCAATCAAAATTACTTCTGCTTGTTCCTGCACAATCTTCCGGACCACCAGAGGCAATAGCGAAATTGGAGGAAAGGCGTAGGCCAGGGAAAAATTCCACTGGAAAGAGAGCACATCCGTCCCTAGGTTCTCTCTTCAGGGAAAAATAAGCTGGAAGCTTCCTGTTGTGGGTGGAAGCAAACAGATCCATTTTGGGCATTCCCCACCCCACCTGACAACTAACTCCCAGAAGGTCTCCTGGTTCAGCTCCCAACTGCTGGAACTGACAGTTACTCTCCCCTGATAGTCTGCCAGTATATTTGCCGTCCCACTGATGTGGACCGCCCTGATTGAGGAAACATTGTCCTCTGCCCAGGAAAGAATCTCCTGACTTAACACTAGCAGGCTGTCTGAGCGAGTACCCCCCTGCTTGTTGAGGTGTCATGGCATTGTCCGAAAAAATCAACAGGTCCCTTGCACGAACCCTTGTTGCGACCAAAGCCTTTTCTTACTGCTAACAGTTCTCTGAAGTTTGAGGATTGAGATGCCTCCTCTCGCTGCCAGGCTCCCTGAGCCTGCCAGTCTTCTGAGTGAGCTCCAACCCCACAAGCTGACGTCTGTGGTAATCTTTATAGGGAAATGCTGGGCCCAAGCCTTCCTTACCTGCAGATGCTCCAGCCGGACCCACCAGAACAGATTGAGAGAATCATCTCTTGGAAGCTGCGCGACCTGTTCCAAAGAGGTTTTTCTGTGATCCCAACAACGCAGAAGAAATGCCTGTAGGGACCTGGAATGCAATTGGGCCCAGGGCACTCCTGGAATTGCTTCAGTAATCAAACCCAACAGCTGCATTATCTGACGCAGGGAAGCCTGGAGACTGCACCTGAAATTCTGCACGGAGAGGAGGATCTTGGAGATCTCCTCCAGTAAGAACATTTTTTGGGCTACTGAGTCTATCAGGTAGCCCAAAAAAAGACAGCTCTGGGAGGGAACCAGAGCAGATTTCTGCCGATTGACTTTCCAACCCAATCTTTGGAAGGTCTGCAGAACTACTTGTAGATGTTGACCAAGTTTCTCCTTGTCCCGGGCAAAGATCAAAAAGTTGTCTAAGTTTTGGAACAATTGAGATCTTTTGTAAACAAAAAAAGGCCATGACCTTTGTAAAGATTCTCGGGGCTGCCGAGAGACCAAAAGGAAGGGCCCTGAACTGCCAGTGACGTAAGCCGTTTTATGAGTGGATCGCAAACCTCAAGAACCTCTGATGATCCTGGTATATTGGAACATGAAGGTAAGCATCCTGAAGATCCAGGGTCACCATGAATACCTCTGGCAACAACAGATTTCTGAGTGAGTAAATGCTTTTCATCCGGAAACGCCTGTAAATCAAGAATCTGTTTAGGAGGCTTAGATTGATGACCATCCGAAATCCTCCGGATGCCTTTCTTACCAGGAAAATATGAGAATAAAATCCTTGGAATTTTTGATCCTCCGAAACAGGGGAAATAACCCCTTCTGATTTCCAAAGAGAAATCAGATATAACATGCCCTGCCGTCTCTCTTGGTCTCTCGGCAGATGGGTGAGAAAAAACTTCTGGGGAGGAGGGAGATTGAACTCCAACCTGTAATCATCTCTTATGACTTTGAGAATAAAAGGATTTTCTGTTACCTTTGTCCATTCCTTGATGAAACAGGTCAGCCTTCCTCTTACCCCTGACCTGGCATCACTGAGAGTTTTTGGCCGGGCTTGAAGGAGCAAAGAGTGTCCCTTTAGCTTTGTCTTTGCTAAATGACCATTTTTTCTTGGCCTGCTGACCCCCTGACTTGAAGTTAGCTTTGTTCTAAAAGCTGCGAAAGGGCCTCTTACTTAACCTTCCGAGATGGGAAATGCTTACCCTTTTCCGAGGACCGAGCTAGTACTTCCTCTAAAGCCGAACCAAATAATAGTTTGCCTTCAAAGGGAATACTGCAGAGCTTATTTTTGTAGGTCAGATCCCCGTCCCAGGATTTTAACCAGATTACCCATCTAGAGCAATTGATCGAAGCTCACGTTTTGGTCACTGACCGAACCGAGTCTGCCGCTGCGTCTGCCAAAAAAGCCACTGATTTGGCAATCGGGGAGAGATTCTCGGATCTCTTCCACAGGCATGTCGGTGGTGAGAAGGTCATCTAGCCTCTGGACCCAAACATCTAGATTCCTAGCTAAACAAGTGGATGCCAGGGCTTGCTCAAGAGAGAAGGCGGAAGCCTCCCAGGCTTTACGGAGAAAAGCGCCAGCTTTCCTATCCATAAGCACACCAGAGTCCTCAAATGAAAGATCAGATCTTATAGACACTTGAGACATAGGAGCATCAAGTCTGGGACACTTAAAAAACATTTCTTCAATGTCCGACTGAAAGGGGAATCTCCTCTTATGCCCTCTGGACTGGGACAACATTTTCTCAGGCTCTTTCCATTCTGACAGGACCATCTTTAAGTGACTGGTGTACCAAAAAACACTTAGGCTTACACCCCTGAAGACCCCTATACATTCTATCCTGAACCAACTTAGTCTTCTGTGGTGGCTCAATCTGTTCAGAAGTAAAAACTGCTTTCAATATCTTCATCTGGAAATAGGTATCTAGCCGCATTAACAGCCACTTCAACCTCTGACGTGGATTCCTCGTCAGATGAGGAATCTGAGTTCTCCCCCTCCTCTAGGTCAGAGACCACACGGGAACTAACGGTCTCCAACACTAAAGCGGGGTAGAGACCTCATCGAGACCGAAGAAACCTGGGGTAGTGTCACTGCTACAGAAGTGGAAGGACCCAACCCAGATAACCTATCATTAAAGGCTTGGAAGGAGGAAACTACTTCCTTCATGGAAACCATCAATTCCTTTAAGTTTATAGCAGAATCAGCCCCTGCTACTGAAGAAATACATGTCTCACATAACAGTTTTCTACAGCTATCAGGAAGCTTGGATCTACAATTTCCACATTTTCTTTTAACAGGCTAGTCAACCTAGGAAAAAAGAACCACAATAAGAAAGGCATAAAAACTATACTTTCTAAAACATTTACCCCGGATAAATAATCTCTCATTACAGAGGAGAGGTACTAACCTTGGGGGTAATACAGGACCCGGATGCAGCCGCTGGATCAGATTGAGCGGGTGCTCCATCTGCAGGGGTGTCCTTAACATCCATGATGAGGAGGACCAGGTAGGAGAGCGGTCTAAGGTGTTTGCACGCTGTCCGCTTGCTGTAAAGCCAGCCAAACATCCCCACCAGTGTGGTGAACCGAGCCGGTCCTCTTATAAAATGAATAGACCCGGCGACCGGGAGTGCGTCACACCACTTCTGGTTCCGGCGACGACACTGGAAGTGCACTCGCCGCCATCTTGGTACACCCAAAACGATGAAAAAACACAAGGATGCGCCATCTGGGTGTACCAAGGCCGGACCAGGATGCTGGGGGGTGGCAGTTGCAGATGATTCCCTACAAACGCAAGTAACCACAAAAAAAAGGGGGACCCTTTTCAGACTGCTAAAAGCAGTAAAAAATACTGCAGACATGGCCACAACCAGTCTGAGTATCCTGAACAAGGGGGGTCCGCTAACCACAGTCACCAGACCAGACGAAAGAAACAAACATGACGGTGCGTACTCCTGGAGGTCTGGAAACACAAAACAACTGAGGGTCAGGGGAGAGGGAGGGGCCTTTTAAACTGTGTCTGATTTGTGTTTCCTATAGAAGGTGGAGCCAATCATCTCTCAAGTAGCTGCCCTGGAAGATGAAGGGGGAAATCTCTTTTCCTCTAGACCAGGGATATGCAATTAGCGGACCTCCAGCTGTTGCAAAACTACAAGTCCCATCATTCCTCTGCCTCTGGGTGTCATGCTTGTGGCTGTCAGATTCTTGCTATGCCTCATGAGACTTGTAGTTTTGCAACAGCTGGAGGCCTGCTAATTGCATATCCCTGCTCTAGACGTAAAGAGTGCCCCCTTGTCCTCAGTGTTGACCGTAAAGTGAATAACTCAACACCAAGTTCACTATATGGACCCCTTATATATTTGAACATGTTGATCATATCCCCCTTAATCTCCTCTTCTCAAGAGGGAATAGATTCAGTTCCTCTAATCTTTCCTCATAGATGAGTTCCTCCATTCCTCTTATCAGTTTGGTTGCCCTTCTCTGCACTTTCTCCAGTTTCCCGATATCCTTTTTGAGAACTGGAGCCCAAAATTGAACTGCATATTCCAGATGAGGTCTTACTAATGATTTGTACAGGGGCAAAATGATATCTCTCTCTCTGGAGTCCATACCTCTCTTAATACAAGAAAGGACTTTGCTCACTTTGGAAACTGCAGCTTGGCACTGCATGCTATTATTGAGCTTATGATCTACCAAAACCCCCAGATCCTTCTCCACCATTGATTCCCCCAGTTGTACTCCCCCTATTATGTATGATGCATATTCTTAGCCCCCAAGTGCAGAACTTTACATTTCTCAACATTAAACCTCATCTGCCACTTAGTCGCCCAATCAGACAGAGCATTGAGGTCAGCTTGTAAATTGGAGACATCCTGTAAGGACGTTATTACACTGCATAGCTTGGTGTCATCTGCAAAGACAGAAATGTTACTTTTAATCCCAGACCCGATATCATTTATAAAGATATTAAAAAGTAAGGGTCCAAGCACTGAACCTTGGGGTACACCACTGATAACCCTAGACCATTCAGAGTAAGAATCATTAACCACGACTCTCTGAATTCTGTCTTTTATCCAGTTTTCTATCCATTTACAAACTGATATTTCCAAGCCTGTAGACTTTACCTTACACATGAGCCGTGTGTGCGGAACTGTATCGAACGCTTTTGCAAAATCCAAATATACCACGTCCACAGCCACCCCTCTGTCCAAGGTTTTACTTACCTCCTCATAAAAAGAAATCAGGTTTGTTTGACAACTTCTGTCTTTCATGAATCCATGCTGTCTGTTGCTTAAAATATTATTTTTCCAGCAAGAACTAGTCTATGTGGTCTTTTATTAAACGCTCCAGAAATGAGAGATTAATAAAATGGTTGGATGAATGATTGTCATATTTGTCTAATGATTTTTCTATAAGTAGACCCCTTAGTTTCCTGTCAGACATGGTTTCATAATCATACACTTGTGAGTACAGTAGACACTGGAGGATATAAGTTAATCAAAGCAACAATATTAACCAGTTGCCGACCCGCCACAGTAAAAATACAATGGACTGGCGGCACATACAGGTCTGGTAATGTACTTTTATGCCATGGCTTTCTTCTGGGTCCGCACGCGCACGCCCAGCAATCCCCTGCTGTCATTGGCTGTAGGACAAGTTTGTCAGCAGGTCCCGGCCAATGATTTTGCCCAGTCCCCCGCTGATCACCTGCAGCCAATGACAAATCACTCCTGTGTTTTATTTTGTAAACACAGGGAGCCATCTAGCGATTTCTTCTCTTCCTTTTCGGTTCAGGAAGAGAAGGGAACTGTGAGTATAATCACCACACTTTACACCCACACACCTTAAATTGGCACATTCAACCCCTTGATTGCCCTCATTCATCCTTTAATCACCCCTGTCACCCAACCAGTGCCATTAGTACAGTGTCAGTGTACAGTATGTTTTTGATCACTGTATTAGGGTCACTTGTTACATCAGATAGCGCCAGGGTCAGCTAGCATTAGATTGCCTGAACACTATCACACTCACACTATAGGTCGCTGATCATCACCATTGCTAGTGTAGAGTCTGTATGGATCCATATCTTGATCATGAACAGAACTACATTAGTGGACCACCTTAGTATAGTGTCCCTAATAATGCAGGATCAGCCCTTCTGCCTCCCCCCCCCAACAAGTGCAGTGTCTGTAGATCACTGCCACCCCGGATACATTGCACACATAACCGCAGTGTTATTAGAATCAGGCCTGATCTCTTCTAGTACTAGCAGATACGTTTTATTTGTAGCGGTTCAAGCAGTCCCTGACAGCCAGATGCTCTTTTTCCCATAAGTCACACTAGTTAGCTGTAAATGTAGTGCCTAAAATGTCCCAACAAAGGTACTCTAGTGAAGAGGCCTACAGGATTCTGAGTATGACAGCTGAGAGCGAAGGGGAATCCTCACTGACAGAATCAGGCTCCGAACACAAACCTGTAGAGAGCGGCGGCACCCTGACAGGGAGCTCAGAGGATGGAGGAGAGGTCCCTGCTAAGGTCAGGCGCACCCAACCCCATTCCCTTGCTGAGGTTCTAAAATCACATTATTCCTGTATGCAGCAGAGAGCCAGTACTAGTGCCACTCTACCTTCGGGGTGAACTGGCAGGTACCAGCGGCCTAGTACATCCTAGTCTTTTATATACCAGCACTGCAGTATTTAATGGTGACCTGGTGGGTCCCAAAAATGCAGTCCAAGCTGGTGAGGTGGCTAGCACTAGTAGCATCCTGCAGCCACCAAGAATTCGACCACAGACCCATAGAGCCCATCGTGTTCTTCCAGATTAAAGTCCTGATTGGCAGCCCATAGATTCTGCAGCACCCGTACTTTCCAGATTCACTGCCCAACCCAGAATTCGGATGGAAACAGCCAACTCCTCTTGATTTTTTTTTTATCTGTTTTTCACTGAAGATCTGTATCGATCGATTGTGAGCCAAAGCAATTTATACATACAACAGTAAATCGCCACCAACCCAAATTCAACTCTTGCCAGACTATTCTCATTGGAGACCTATCAACGTTTTTAAATGTAAAACTTTTTTGTGCCTAACCCTCAACATGGGCATTACTAAAAGGAATGAGTCGCAGTCATATTGGTCCAGAGACCCGATTCCTCATATGCCCGCGTTCTCGGTATTAATGGCCAGGCATAGATATGAGACAAGCGTTTTATACATTTTAGTGATCACACACTCTGTTGTCCTCGGGGTGACCCTGAATATGATCAGCTTTTCAACATTCCGCCTCTCCTAAACTACCTCCCTCATAAATTTTCACTTATGTGTACACCCCAATAAAAAACATCTGCATAGATGAGTCCCTGATTACGTTTTCTGGCCACCTGGCAAACAGTATCTCCCCAGCAAGTGTGCCAGATCTGGGGTCAAAATGTATAAGCTCTGTGATAGGGTGACAGGCTATACATGTCATTTTGAAGTTACAAGGGAAATGATAGTCATGTGGAGCCCCCCCAGATGCCCAGACTACATGGGGAGCAATGGCAAGATAGTGTGTTATACAAGTAGAAGGCACAAAAAGCTAAAACAATTCATACCCCTAAATATTTAATTGATTTGCTGGGTGAGCATAGTAATATATGCATGCAATTAGATCTCAAGTCCACAATCTATATGATTGTATTAGAGGAAGTCCATAAGTCAAACGGCATAATAATAAAAGTAGAAGGGGGAGGGAAAAAGGGGGGGGGGGAGGGAAGATCATCCACGCTCACGGCAGCCATCCAGGGGGAACAGAAACCATGTTCCCAATACATTGAAAAAACAAGAATGGGAGAAGAGGCGCCTCTGGGTGCAGATTTGTGTACAGGTTTTAATATAAGGTAAAGAATGGTGAAATGGCAACTCACATTTTAGCAGTTAAAAACAGGCATTGTATAGTCCCAACAACGGCGTGTCTTCAGTGGGGTCAGTCCCTTACTCTCCTGTGAATGTGCGCTGTGTAGTCTTCTCGTACACCGCTAGATGGATCTCTGCTGGCTGCGGGGGAGTGTGCATCAACACGAGGCTTGAAGCGCAAGCTGGTATCCAGGCGAAGGGGGGGTGACGTCACTGGGATGCGACGCGTTTCTTGAGCGTGCAGGCCGTGAATGATTCGCGCCTAATAGGTACACTAATTGCATCGCGCCTAATAGGTACAGTAAAGTTGAAGGTATAGGCACCTGGGCTAAATCAGAAATAAGTTGTAATACATCAGCCCAATAACATTTGAGTTTTGGGCATCACCAGATCATTTGTATAAAGTCGCCCTGGTGTACCTTACACTTTGGGCACAGGGGGGAATCTCTCCGGGCCCATTCATATAATATCTCAGGCGTCAGATAAGCTCTGTGCAGGATAAACAGTTGCGAGAGCTTATGGGAGGCCGAGACACAACTACAACCTTAACATGGGAGGGGTGGACTTCAACAACCAGATGATGGGGCCATGCTTAATTTCTCGTAAGGCCATACGCTGGCACAAGAAAGTGTCTTTATTCCAATTGGTTGAGTTCAAAGCGTATGTACTATACAAAGCGTAAGGAAGAAGCAGATCCTTCCTAAAATTTCAGGAAGAGTTTACCATGGCTCTTTTGTATCCAGAAGGTGCTGTGGCCCAAACTCCCAATCCCGATGCAGTGAGCCGGCTGCATAAGAGGCATTTTCCAGATGTCGTCGCTGGTGCCCCGACCCAAAGAGCACCCCAAAAAAGATGAACATGGAATAAGAAGAGACGCCTGCCTTTTCTGTCCCTGCTGTCCTGGCCAACCTGGTCTCTGCATCAAGGACTGCTTCCATCGTTACCACACACTAGTGGAGTATTAGTATAGGGCACAGCATGGCACAGTCTACGGCACACATTCACACAGGGTCTCCAAAGATGTTAGTCAGAAAACTCGCATTTTGAGAGACACTAAAATCACAGCCTAGAAAGTTTACAGTTACAGTTTTTACCCCCAACTTGGGTTCCAGTGGGTGGTGTGAGCCAAAAAGAAGATAGCGGTGTGTGTGGGTAGGTTTTCTGTAGGCCTCCTCGCCCAAGTCACCCCTTTCCTTGCCTTGTAAGACAGAGTCCAAAAGGGGACATTTGCTATTCGGTGCCTCCTCCCTTGAACAATTGATGTATTTGTCCACTGAGTTTACGTGCTCACTAAAAGCTTGTACTTCTGATGCTCTAATCTGGACCCTTAAAGTATAATCCACATGCCTTAACAAATGACGTCCGATGAAACAATTCAAGGCTCTCTTCTCCAACTCCTCCATACACAGCGTAGCTACAATAGGAAATACAGGTGATTCTCATAGTACAGTCGTGTGTTCTGTCTGTAGAAGTCATTCAGGTACTTGAAATGGGTGGTGATGAGACCAAGGCCGCTTCCATACGCGGGCGCTACTCACGTATGCGTTCGCTTTTGCATGCAAGCTCGGCAGGGCGGGGTGCGTTTAAAACAATTTTTTTTTTCTTATTTATTTTAACTTTTTTTTTTTTTTTTTACAATGTTCTTTACAAAAAAAATTGGCACTTTTATTCCTAATACAAGGAATGTAAACATCCCTTGTAATAGAAAAAAAGCATGACAGGACCTCTTAAATATGAGATCTGGGGGGACAAAAGGACCTCACATCTGATATTTACACTAAAATGCAATAAAAAAAAAAGACCCTTTAAGAGCTATGTATCACAATCAACATTTTCAAGCGTAATGCCCCGTACACACGGTCGGACATTCCGACAACAAAATCCTAGGATTTTTTCCGACGGACTTTGGCTCAAACTTGTCTTGCATACACACAAAGTTGTCGGAAAATCCGATCATTCTAAACGCGGTGACGTAAAACAAGTACGTCGGGACTATAAACGGGGCAGTAGCCAATAGCTTTCATCCCTTTATTTATTCTGAGCATGCGTGGCACTTTGTCCGTCGGATTTGTGTACACACGATCGGAATTTCCGACAACGGATTTTGTTGTCGGAAAATTTTATATCCTGCTCTCAAACTTTGTGGGTCGGAAAATCCGATGGAAAATGTGTGATGGAGCCTACATACGGTCGGAATTTCTGACAACAAGGTCCTATCACACATTTTCCGTCGGAAAATCCGACCGTGTGTACGGGGCATAAGAGCCCCGATGCTCGTGTTTACCTTCATACGTGCGTATATGTCGGGGTTGGGGTTGCCACCTCATCCCTTTAATCCCAAACACATATGAATTATACAGGTTCTTGGGATAATTTAATGCAGGTAAGGCCACCAAGTGAGTTTAATTACCACCTTAATCAGCCACAGAACCTGTGTAATTAATATGTGTTAGGTTTTAAAGGGATGAGGTGGCAACCCTAGTCGGGGTGGGGAGGCCTCAAACATTTTGGGGGCGGGGGGTGGGGTGGGATTTTATGTGCTTGGGTGTTTAACATAATTGGAACTACCGCTATTTTATTCTCTAGGGTGTCTGCTTAATAATAATATTTTGGGGAGTTTTATGTAAACTTCAGGCCTAAAATACATAGTTGCCAACATTGAAAAAAAAATATGTGGGACACTTTTTTGGCTGTAGGCGGAGCCGTACAATAATTAGGGGGTGGAGCATTCGTTTGTAGGCATGGCTTAGCAAAAATTCGATACGTGTGGTGCGCCGCGGCGAAAAATGGGCGTGGCTTATGTGAAAAGTGGGTGTGGCTTATGTGAAAAGTTGGTGTGGCTTATGTGAAAAGTGGGCGTAGCTTATGTGAACAGTGGACGTGGCTTCAATGGGCGTGGCTCAAGAGGGTGTGGTTAGAGTCTGAGATGAATGAGGCATGGAGAGGGAAAGGGGGAGAAGGAAAGGGGGAGAGGGAAATGAAGGGACAGCAGCCCCAGATCCTACACAATAAAAATATGTGTATTCTAGAAAGTTTAACAATCAGCAGATAAAGATACTCCAAACACCTGGTGTTAACGCTTCAATCATTCCGGCACCATGATTGTTATGGTGTCAGGATGATTGAAGCGCATTATTTCTATTATTACATTGTAATATAAAATTAAATCATTCAACTCACCATAATGCCGAATCAGTGGGATCCCTGAGCGTGTCACTAGCCACGTCGCCTGCCACCAGCAGAGTCTGTCCTTGCATCAGGTGCCACCAGCAGAGTCTGTCCTTGCATCAGGTGCCCCCGCCAGAGTCTGTCCTTGCATCAGGTGCCCCCGCCAGAGTCTGTCTAGACCCCCTCAGTGCAGACAGTGCAGACCCCCTCCATCAGCGCAGACCCCCTCCATCAGTGCAGGCCCCCCTTAGTGCAGACCCCCCTCTATTATTGCAGCCCCCCTTCAGTGCAGCCCCCCCTCGATTAGTGCAACCCCCCTCAGTGTAGCCCCCCTTTATTAGTGCAGCCCCCCTCAGTGCAGCCCCCCTCTATTAGTGCAGCCCCCCTCAGTTAGTGCAGCCCCCCCTCAGTTAGTGCAGCCCCCCCCTCAGTTAGTGCAGCCCCCCTCAGTTAGTGCAGCCCCCCCCTCAGTTAGTGCAGCCCCCTCAATGCTGCCCGGCCCCCGCTCAGTGCAGGAGCGGCCGGTGTTCTGCCGAGAAAGTTCCACTCGGCAATGGAGGACCCCCTGTACTGCGCAGGCGCAGAGCTTGCGCAGTACGGGGCTGGGAGCTTTCAGCAAGACACGGCGAAGATGCCGTGTCTTCTGCTCGCTTCAGTGGAGAGGGGAGGTACCGTGCAGCTTAAGAAGGTGCTTCATTGGCTGCACGGATCGAGCCCCCTTCCCCTCTCCACTGAACACTAGAGGAAGAGAGAGCGGCGGCGCCGGCTGCCATTTTGCTGGAGCCCGCTGCTCCAAAAAAACAAAAAAAAACAAAAACCAACATTCCCGATTTTCCTTATGGGAAATCCCAAATTCGGGACACTCTCCAATCGGGACGAGGGTCCCAAAATCGGGATTGTCCCGGGAAAATCGGGACTGTTGGCAACTATGAAAATATATTTTTTTTAAACATTCGTGCAGAAAATGCAAAAACGGCTCTGGCAGTGAAAGGGTTAAAGTTGATTTAAAAAAAATAAATAAAAACCTGTGGAGGCCACATGATTCCTGTGGCGGGCGGAGATCCAGTCTGCAGACAGATACCATTGGGAAATGCAGATAGGACAAGACACATGTCACCTCCACTTTCATGTGTTGTTTCTAATGTCTATTGAATGCTTGTTACATTAAAGTTCATTAAACAAAAAAAAAAAACAACAAAAAGGTGGATTGGAGGCCACATGTTTCCTGTGGAGAGTGGAGCTCCAGCTACAGCCATTCATTGTTTGTTATAATAAAGTTCTAAAAAAAAAAAAAGTGGTGTGGAGGACACATGCTTCCTGTCAAAGGTGGAGCTCCACTCCTCAGCCACACCCCCCTCAAATGATCTGGAACAAAGACAGGAAGTTCCATGTGGCACGAAGAGGCAGCAGATGAGGTAATAAGATCTTATTTTCTATTTACACCCAGTAACCCCCCCGTCATGTCCGTCCTCTTCCTCCATAGTCACTGTGACGTCTTTTATCTCCAGCAGATGATGATACTCACATATTTAGTGTGGAAACCTAGATTAACCCCTTCAGTAAGGTGACCAGATTTTTAAAATGAAATCCGGGGACATTTTTTTTTTTTACTGGCAAATAGTAAACTATTTTATAAGCATATTTTCCTCAAATTATATATGCAGTGTATGTGGTATGTGTTTATGTAATGATTGTATGATATATACAATTATTTCTGGAAATCATTTCATACCAGCCCCATAGCATTATTATGCCAGCCCAACCGCATAACGTCATAATTTTCTTGTTCATAAAAGGGAAAACCATGCATTTTAAAGAACATTTGAAGAGTGTATTATACTCACCAGTGCTTATCAGCGCGGCCTCATCAGTGCCCATCAATGCAGCCTCACAAGTGCTCATCAATACAGCCTCACCAGTGCTCATCAATACAGCCTCGCCAGTGCTCATCAATACAGCCTCGCCAGTGCTCATCAATACAGCCTCGCCAGTGCTCATCAATACAGCCTCGCCAGTGCTCATCAATACAGCCTCGCCAGTGCTCATCAATACAGCCTCGCCAGTGCTCATCAATACAGCCTCGCCAGTGCTCATCAATACAGCCTCGCCAGTGCTCATCAATACAGCCTCGCCAGTGCTCATCAATACAGCCTCGCCAGTGCTCATCAATACAGCCTCGCCAGTGCTCATCAATACAGCCTCGCCAGTGCTCATCAATACAGCCTCGCCAGTGCCAACCAATGCAGCCTCACCATTGCCAATCAATGCAGCCTCACCAAATCTAATCAATACAGCCTCACCAGTGCCAATCAATGCAGCCTCACCAGTGCTAATCAATGTAACCTCACCAGTGCCCATCACCTCAGTCTGTTCAGTGCCCATCAACTCAGCCTGTTCAGTGCCCATTAGCTCAGTCTGATCAGTGCCCATCAATGCAGCCTGTTCAGTGCCCATCAGCTCAGCCTTTCCAGTGCCCATCAGCTCAGCCTGTTCAGTGCCCATTAGCTCAGCCAGATCATTGTCCATCAATGCAGCCTGATAAGTGCCCATCAATGCAGCCTGATCAGTGTCCATCAATGCAGCCTGCTCAGTGCTCATCAATGCCACATGATCAGTGCCCATCAATGCAGCCTGTTCAGTGCCCATCAATGCAGCCTGTTCAGTGCCCATTAGCCCAGCCTTTTCAGTGCCCATCAGCTCAGCCGGTTTAGTGCCCATCAGCTCAGCCGGTTTAGTGCCCATCAGCTCAGCCGGTTTAGTGCCCATCAGCTCAGCCTGTTCAGTGCACATCAATGAAGCCTGCTCAGTGCCCATTAATGCCGCCTGCTCAGTGCCCATTAAAGCAGCCTGCTCAGTGCCCATTAATGCAGCCTGCTCAGTGCCCATCAATGCAGCCTGCTCAGTGCCCATTAGCTCAGCCTGCTCAGTGCCCATCAATGCAGCCTGTTTAATGCCCATCAATGCAGCCTGTTCAGTGCCCAGCAGCTCAGCCTGTTCAGTGCCCAGCAGCTCAGCCTGTTCAGTGCCCAGCAGCTCAGCCTGTTTAGTGCCCAGCAGCTCAGCAGCCATCAGCTCAGCCTGTTCAGTGCCCATAAATGCAGCCTCACCTAGAGGAGAAGAGATGAATTATACAGAGCGGGGATTTCCTGTTTACCCCGTGTGGCTGCTGTTCTCAGAGGATGTCCTGCCTTCTTTAAAAGGTATCACCAGTGTGCTGCCTATCATAGGAGGCAGTCCAGGAGGCAGGACTTCCTCTGACAGTTGAGTAAGTGGGAGATCCCCACTCTGTATAATCCAGCAGCGCTCAAAACCCCCCCCCTCACCATCCAAGACAGCCCAAGCCCTAATGGGCCCAGTGGGACTTAACTTAAATATAGAGTAGGGTTATCCAGAGGTGTAACTAGAACCTTTAGGGCCCTGGTGCAAAAAATCCTTGGTGGACCCCCTAATTTATTTGGTCCCGGGGCCCTTTTTTCTGGTCCCATGGCCCTTCCCACTGATCCTGGGGCTCTTTACTCCTGTTGCGGGGCCCTTTTATTATGGCCCGCAGCAGTGCCTTTTCATGTGTTCTACAGTGGGCTCCCTTCCTACATCTTGGACCCACCCTATGGTGACAGAAAGCAATATATATGTCACCAGCACACCAGGGAACTCCATATAAGGGTCCAACGCAGTGGCGCAATTACCAGGGTTGCAAAGGTCACACTTGTGATCAGGCCCTGGTGTTCTGCTGCCATTAGAGCACCTGCTTTTGATAGCGCTGCTCTGACTTCTCTTTCTCCATGGCAGCGGTGGAAGTCTGGTTACATAATGGGTCTGATGGGTGCATGCGGGGGAGGGCTGGCACTATTGGTTGTAGACAGCTGAGTCCCACGTCGGTCACCTGGAAGCAGTATTATTGTCATGCCGATCGAGATGTGATCCAGGTGATGCTCCCAGTCGGATCTAATAAACACAGTATTTATAGGAATCAAAAGTACAATCATACTGTATATATCAAAAATATGTTTAGCAGATACGTGGGCTCCATGCCAGTAAAGTTGGGGCTCTGATCAATTAAATTACTATTTTATTTATTATTAGATCCGACTGGGAGCATCACTTGGATCGCATCTCGATCAGCATGTCAGAGATGGCAAGGCAGTGCTACCGCTGCTAAGCGACCGTGGAAGGCTCAGCTGTTTACAACCAATTGTACTCGTGCTTCTGCACATGTGCCCATCAGCCCCATAAAGTAACCAGCACTGGGTCCTAATGTGCTGCCATGGAGACAGAGACAAGTGCTGTCTATTACAGGGGCAGAACCGCAACCCTGGTTGTTTGGCCACTGGATTCCCCCATCCACTTAGAATGTGTAGATGGGGGAATCGGATCATATATATTTTTTTTCAAAGCTAAATCTGACAAGGCCCAATGTCACATCTAAAAACGAGCGCTCAGGGGAAGTGAATATAGTAAGCAGAGTAAATAACAACAGCCAAAAATTAATGGCAACAGCAGCCGCCTCAAATAGTGCCTCTAAAACTAGAAAAAACACTGCGAAATCATAAGAGCCCTTGCACACTGGGGCAGTTTGCAGGCGCTATTGCGCTAATAATAGCGCCTGCAAACCGCCCCGAAAGTGCCGCTGCTTTCATTCCAGTGTGCAAGCCCCGAGGGCTTCCACACTGGAGCGATGCGCTGGCAGGACGGTAAAAAAAGTCCTGCCAGCAGCATCTTCGGAGCGGTGAAGGAGCGGTGTGTACACCGCTCCCTTACCGCTCCTGCCCATTGAAATCAATGGGACGGCGCGGCTATACCGCCGGCAAAGCGCCTCTGCAGAGGCGCTTTGCGGTGGTATTTAACCCTTTTTCGGCCGCTAGCGGGGGGTAAAACCGCCCCGCTAGCGGGCGAATACTGACGGTAAAACGCCGCTAATAATAGCGGCGTTTTACCGCCGACGCCGCCCCCCGCCCCAGTGTGCAAGGGCTCTAAATGAAAAGCTTAAAAAGCTAATGGCAGCGCTTGTGTAATGATTGATTAAAAACTGAACAATCTAAACCATATATAATAATATGAAGTCCGTGTACACTTTTAAATGCTAACATGGATGATCCTGAAGACAAGTGTGAGTCCTTCAAAAGTCTATGCAGCGTGATCATCAAGGATAGCTGTATTCATTCCACAATGTTTCACATCACACAAAAAAAAAAAAAAGCAAAGTATTTGCTGCATAAAAGTGCTAAATGGAAATTGGAAGGGGGGAGGGAGATAGAGGAGAGAAGGGAGGGAGATAGGGACAGTTCACTGATCATTGGAGGGACGAGGCTGGATGTTGGTGGCTCTGCATACTTCACACAGCTTGGAATGTGTAGCTGGTTTTCTTCACATCTCCCGCGCACATCTCCGCTCTCTCTCCTGCACACAGCTGTATGTCGGGATAGGAGAGTGGGCGGGAACTGGGCAGACACAGGGACAGGAGGAGGAGCTGTATGCATCGCTCACCTCCTGTCAGTTGCTGGGAGGGGGGAGTGAACTCGTTGAGCTGTGTGTGAGACAAGTGTCAGAGACACTCCGCTCAGCTGCAGCCACCGGCCCCTAATATGCAGATTAATTCTCCTGTCCTATGGACGGGAGAAAGCAGTCTTTTCTCTCGAACTGTCAGTGACCAGACTTCCCCAGCCCTGCAAAGCGGGGACAAAAACGGGGACAAACTTCCTCCGGGGACTGTATGGTCAGTCCGGGGACTGTCCCCGAAATTCGGGGACGTCTGGTCACCCTACCCTTCAGGGTCAGAACATTTCCCCACTTATGGGTCCGGAACATTCTCTTCATTTTAGAGATAAATTCTAGTAATATGATCCTCTATACCAGGGGTAGGCAACCTTTTGAGCACAGTGTGTCGAAAAATGTTTTCAAAGAAATTGAGCCTATAAAATGCTGTAAACTACTTTAGTAGTGAGAAATGAACATCCTGCACTCTCACGCCTCAGATCAGCTCCAATTCCTGCAACTCCACACCTCCGATCACTGTACCCCCCCCCCCCCCCCGCTCATCTGCCCCACCATTCTAACCCCCTGTACCACCCTGCTTATCTGCCCCACCAATGTACCTCCTTTCTCCTCTGCCCCAACACTGAAACGCCCTTCTCATCTGTCCCATCACTGTACCCCCTTCTCATCACTCCTACCACTGTACCTCCTGAACATCTGCCCCACCGCTGTACCCCCTTGTTCTTCTGTCCCTCCAATGTAACCCCCCTGCTCATCTGCCCCATCAATGTACCCCCTTTTCTCATCTGCCCCACCACTGTACCTCCCTGCACACCTGCTCCACCACCATAACCCCATGCTCTTTTGTCTCACTACTGAATCACCTTCTCATCTGTCCTAACACTGAACTCATCTGCTCTTCTGCCTCACCTCTGTTCCCCCTGCTCATCTGTCCCTCCAATACACCTCCTTTTACATCTGCCCCACTGCTCTACCCCCCCTGCTTTTCTGCCCCAACACTGAATCCCCTTCTCATCTCTTCCACCCCTGAACAGCTCTGCACATATTCCCTACAGCTGTACTCTCCTGCTCTTCTGTTCCACCTCTGAACCCCTCCTGCACATCTGCCCCACCGCTGTACCCTCCTGATCTTCTGTCCCACCTCTGAACCCCTCCTGCACAACTGCCCCACCGCTGTACCCTCCTGCTCTTCTGTTCCACCTCTGAACAACTCCTGCACATCTGCCCCACTTTTGTACCCCCCTGCTCTTCTGTTCCACCTCTGAACCCCTCCTGCACATCTGCCCCACCGCTGTACCCTCCTGCT
The DNA here is from genome assembly GCA_037952835.1 of Lithobates septentrionalis. NCBI lineage: Eukaryota > Metazoa > Chordata > Amphibia > Anura > Ranidae > Lithobates > Lithobates septentrionalis. Next base: position 1,307,677 of record JBBDGP010002974.1, read on the forward strand.
CTTCTATTCCACCTCTGATCCCCTCCTACACAACTGCCCCACCGCTGTACCCTCCTGCTCTTCTGTCCCACCTCTGATCCCCTCCTACACAACTGCCCCACCGCTGTACCCTCCTGCTCTTCTGTCCCACCTCTGAACCCCTCCTGCACATCTGCCCCACCGCTGTACCCTCCTGCTCTTCTATTCCACCTCTGAACAACTCCTGCACATCTGCCCCACTTTTGTACCCCTCTGCTCTTCTGTTCCACCTCTGAACCCACTGTTCATCTGTCCCACCTCTGAACCCCCTGTTCATCTGTCCCACCAATACACCTCCTTTCACATCTACCCCCCTGCTTTTCTGCCCCAACACTGAACCCCCCTGCACATTACCCTCCTGCTCTTCTATTCCACCTCTGAACCCCTCCTGCACAACTGCCCCACTGTTGTACCCCCCTGCTCTTCTGTTCCACCTCTGAACCCACTGTTCATCTGTCGCACCTCTGAACCCCCCTGCACATTACCCTCCTGCTCTTCTGTTCCACCTCTGATCCCCTCCTGCACAACTGCCCCACCGCTGTACCCTCCTGCTCTTCTGTTCCACCTCTGAACCCCTCCTGCACAACTGCCCCACCGCTGTACCCTCCTGCTCTTCTGTTCCACCTCTGAACAACTCCTGCACATCTGCCCCACTGTTGTACCCCCCTGCTCTTCTGTTCCACCTCTGAACCCCCTGTTCATCTGTCGCACCTCTGAACCCCCCTGCACATTACCCTCCTGCTCTTCTGTTCCACCTCTGATCCCCTCCTGCACAACTGCCCCACCGCTGTACCCTCCTGCTCTTCTGTTCCACCTCTGATCCCCTCCTGCTCTTCTATTCCACCTCTGAACCCCTCCTGCACATCTGCCTCACCGCTGTACCCTCCTGCTCTTCTGTTCCACCTCTGAACCCCTCCTGCACAACTGCCCCACCGCTGTACCCTCCTGCTCTTCTGTTCCACCTCTGAACCCCTCCTGCACAACTGCCCCACCGCTGTACCCTCCTGCTCTTCTGTTCCACCTCTGAACCCCTCCTGCACAACTGCCCCACCGCTGTACCCTCCTGCTCTTCTGTTCCACCTCTGAACCCCTCCTGCACAACTGCCCCACCGCTGTACCCTCCTGCTCTTCTGTTCCACCTCTGAACCCCTCCTGCACAACTGCCCCACCGCTGTACCCTCCTGCTCTTCTGTTCCACCTCTGAACAACTCCTGCACATCTGCCCCCACTTTTGTACCCCCCTGCTCTTCTGTTCCACCTCTGAACCCACTGTTCATCTGTCCCACCTCTGAACCCCCTGTTCATCTGTCCCACCAATACACCTCCTTTCTCATCTACCCCCCTGCTTTTCTGCCCCAACACTGAACCCCCCTGCACATTACCCTCCTGCTCTTCTATTCCACCTCTGAACCCCTCCTGCACAACTGCCCCACTGTTGTACCCCCCTGCTCTTCTGTTCCACCTCTGAACCCACTGTTCATCTGTCGCACCTCTGAACCCCCCTGCACATTACCCTCCTGCTCTTCTGTTCCACCTCTGAACAACTCCTGCACATCTGCCCCACTTTTGTACCCCCCTGCTCTTCTGTCCCACCTCTGAACCCCCTGTTCATCTGTCCCACCAATACACCTCCTTTCACATCTACCCCCCCTGCTTTTCTGCCCCAACACTGAACCCCCCTGCACATTACCCTCCTGCTCTTCTAATCCACCTCTGAACCCCTCCTGCACAACTGCCCCACCGCTGTTTCCTCCTGCTCTTCTGTTCCACCTCTGATGCACAACTGCCCCACCGCTGTACCCTCCTGCTCTTCTATTCCACCTCTGAACCCCTCCTGCACAACTGCCCCACCGCTGTACCCTCCTGCTCTTCTGTTCCACCTCTGAACAACTCCTGCACATCTGCCCCACTGTTGTACCCCCCTGCTCTTCTGTTCCACCTCTGAACCCCCTGTTCATCTTTCGCACCTCTGAACCCCCCTGCACATTACCCTCCTGCTCTTCTGTTCCACCTCTGAACCCCTCCTGCACAACTGCCCCACCGCTGTACCCTCCTGCTCTTCTGTTCCACCTCTGATCCCCTCCTGCACAACTGCCCCACCGCTGTACCCTCCTGCTCTTCTATTCCACCTCTGAACCCCTCCTGCACATCTGCCTCACCGCTGTACCCTCCTGCTCTTCTGTTCCACCTCTGATCCCCTCCTGCACAACTGCCCCACCGCTGTACCCTCCTGCTCTTCTGTTCCACCTCTGAACCCCTCCTGCACATCTTCCCCACCGCTGTACCCTCCTGCTCTTCTGTTCCACCTCTGAACCCCTCCTGCACAACTGCCCCACCGCTGTACCCTCCTGCTCTTCTGTTCCACCTCTGAACCCCTCCTGCACAACTGCCCCACCGCTGTACCCTCCTGCTCTTCTGTTCCACCTCTGAACAACTCCTGCACAACTGCCCCACCGCTGTACCCTCCTGCTCTTCTGTTCCACCTCTGAACCCCTCCTGCACAACTGCCCCACCGCTGTACCCTCCTGCTCTTCTGTTCCACCTCTGAACCCCTCCTGCACAACTGCCCCACCGCTGTACCCTCCTGCTCTTCTGTTCCACCTCTGAACAACTCCTGCACAACTGCCCCACTGTTGTACCCCCCTGCTCTTCTGTTCCACCTCTGAACCCCCTGTTCATCTGTCCCACCTCTGAACCCCCTGTTCATCTGTCCCACCTCTGAACCCCCTGTTCATCTGTCCCACCTCTGAACCCCCTGTTCATCTGTCCCACCTCTGAACCCCCTGTTCATCTGTCCCACCACTGTAACCCCCTGTTCATCTGTCCCACCTCTGAACCCCCTGTTCATCTGTCCCACCACTGTAACCCCCTGCTCATCTGTCCCACCACTGTAACCTCCTGCTCATCTGCCCCACTAATACACCTCCTTTCACATCTGCCAAACTGCTCTACCCCCCCTGCTTTTCTGCCCAACACTGAACCCCCTGCACATTACCCTCCTGCACTTCTATTCCACCTCTGAACCCCTCCTTCACATATTCCCCACCGCTGTACCCTCCTGCTCTCCTGTTCCACCTCTGAACAACTCCTGCACATCTGCCCCACTGTTGTACCCCCCTGCTCTTCTGTCCAACTGCTGTACCCCCCTGCTCTTCTGTCCAACTGCTGTACCCCCCTGCTCTTTTGTCCAACTGCTGTACCCCCCTGCTCATCTGTCCCACCACTGTATCCCCTGCTCATCTGCCCCACCACTGTACCTCCTGCACATCTGCCCCACCGCTGTACCCCTCCTGCTCATTTTCCCCACCACTGTACCCTCTTCTCATCTATGATATGCGTGATATGCAGAGGGGTAAAAGGAAGCAGAGATGAGACACATCTACCTGTCCTGGCACACTCATCCTGCTGATCCAACTCTCACAATCCAGCTCACGTGCTTGTATGGGATGTATGTGATGTATGAGATATATGTGATGTATGTGATGTCACATACGAGCATCTGAAATGGATGCGCATTGATGAGCTCAGGTCAGGGGCATTTTCTGAAAGCAGTGGGCCTATGTGCAGAATCATAAGTTGGACCCCTGCAACTGAGAAAAAGTGGTTGGGTGTGATTTTCATTGTGCTGAATACTGGCTGTGGCTTAAAGGGACACAGAGTGCCGGGGTTCAGTAGTAAGTGATGAAAAGGTTCAGGAATAATTTAAAAAAGTTCACAGAAGCTCAACAGTAATTCCACAAACTGTCACCTGATTGGGGTTTTCTCAATCACAGTGAAATCCCTTCTTTCTGAGATTGGTAGTAGCAACCAAGCAAGTCATCTTCTTCCAGATGGTGGACGGGGCTAGCAGGACTGTGATTGGCTTTAGCATTGGCCAAGACAGTCGTCGTCCTCCTGGAAACAGGGACCCCCCCTCCCAGCAGAACTGCACCCAATCTCTTCCCCATCACAAAAGCGGACTACAGCAAAGTTAGAGAACCAAACAATATTTCCCATCTTTTACAATGTGTGGGAGCACAGTGCCTCCCCCTCAGTGCAGATGTGGTGTGGGGAATTCTGAAATTGGAATGTATTTGTGTCTCACTGACACTTCCCTGTGCTGCTCTGCTGATGGCGAGGGAGTCGAGTGCCGGCAAAAGAGGCTTTGCGTGCCACTTGCGGCACCAGTGCCGGTGGTTGCCTACCCCTGGTCTAAACAAACAGCACTGACAATAAATATACAAGACAATGACCAAGCTGAGGGGTCTCTGAGGGAAGTAGAGGAGCTGGGGGGATCTCTGAGGGAAGTCGAGGATCTGAGGGAAGTAGAGGAGCTGAGGGGTCTCTGAGGGAAGTAGAGTAGCTGAGGGGTCTCTGAGGGAAGTAGAGGAGCTGATGGGTCTCTGAGGGAAGTAGAGGAGCTGATGGGTCTCTGAGGGAAGTAGAGGAGCTGAGGGGGTCTCTGAGGGAAGTAGAGGAGCTGAGGGGGTCTCTGAGGGAAGTAGAGGAGCTGAGGGGGTCTCTGAGGGAAGTAGAGGAGCTGAGGGGGTCTCTGAGGGAAGTAGAGGAGCTGAGGGGGTCTCTGAGGGAAGTAGAGGAGCTGAGGGGGTCTCTGAGGGAAGTAGAGGAGCTGAGGGGGTCTGTGAGGGAAGTAGAGGAGCTGAGGGGGTCTCTGAGGGAAGTAGAGGAGCTGAGGGGGTCTCTGAGGAAAGTAGAGGAGCTGAGGGATCTCTGAGGGAAGTAGAGGAGCTGAGGGATCTCTGAGGGAAGTAGAGGAGCTGAGGGGTCTCTGAGGGAAGTAGAGGAGCTGAGGGGTCTCTGAGGAGGTATTGGGACTTAAAGTGGTTGTTAACCCACCAATGTAACTTTACAGCATCCTCTCTGTTTATGTATGTAATGTCCCCCCTTTGTGCCTTATAAAAATAATGCAGTATATACCTGTTTACAGAGTGCTGATCGGCACTCATGTGACCCGCCGCCTCTCTTCTCTCTCGGCCCGACAGATGCGGCGGGCGAGGCTGAGGATCCCCCGCTGGTGTCAGTCAGGAGAGAGGCGGCGGGTCACATGAGTCCCGATCAGTGCTCTGTAATCAGGTATATACTACATTATTTTTATAAGGCACATACACAGGGGACATTACGTACATAAACAGAGAGGATACTGTAAGAAAATAATTATAATTAGAGCAACTTGAGCGGAGGGGTGGGCACGGAGCTGACAGGCAGGGAGCGGAGGGGGCGGGCACGGGGCTGACAGGCAGGGAGCGGAGGGGGCGGGCACGGGGCTGACGGGCAGGGAGCGGAGGGGGCGGGCACGGGGCTGACAGTCAGGGAGGAGAGAATGGAGGAGATCACAGAGGAGGGCAGAGGACACAGCGGATGATGGAGGCACATACAGTGACCACGGTGTCAGGGCTCAGTAGCCATGATATACCATGGTCAGTTTACAGGGGGGGTATAGCCAGGCAGGATCAGCCAGATATTTCAGGTGATACAGGGGGCCAAATGACACCACACAAGCACTGTGCTATATAACATGCTTTAAAGGAACAGGATCTTTATTTTTCTTAGCTTTTTTTAGGTTAACAAATGCTTTAAGGACTCTGGGAGTCTCTGAGGGTGTACTTCATCTGAAGGGCTCTGGGACAAGTGCAGCTGAATTGCTTTGGGGGCCTCCTAGGAAATAATAGGGCTGAATAACTCTGAGAAGTTAGTGGGGCTGAAGGGCTATGTGGGCCTCTAAGGGGGTAGTCAGTCTGCAAGGCTCTGAAGGAAAAGTGTCTGTTGGTCTCTGATGCAGTGGTCAGTGCTGGATTTCAGAGCCCCAGGAACCCACTGCCACTCTGTACAATGTCCTGAATACTACAGAATACTTGGCAACCAAGAGAGCAATTGTTGCTGGGATTCTTTCCTATAGTGCTTCTTTCTCCAAGTGACTCTTTATACAAGTAATACGCGCTTTAAGCTTTGCCTCATCTGAAGATTTCTTCTCTGTTCCTCCACATGTATGTCCCAGCTGAGTCACATCCACTCATAACTGAAAACTCACTTCGCTTTCACGGTGTCTGTGTGCATTTTTGAACGGAGTTGCCTTCACCATCTGTTGCCCTGTCTGCATTTTTATGATGTTTTTTTTGCTCTGTAATGTCTTACCTAATTTATGTGCTCTTCTTATCTTTACAACTCTGCCCTCTTGCTAGTCTGACTTTAGATGTGAAAGGTTTGCTTTGTTAGCTAGCAATCCTGATATTAACTCATGATTAATTAACAAACAACCACCCTCACCCTTAACAGTATAAAACCAGAGCACCCTTATGGGGTCAGCACGTTGCTGGGGTTCTTTCCTTTAGTGATCCTTTCCTTTAGTGATTCTTTATACAAGTGATTTGCACTTCAAGCTCTGCACTTCAGTGATTGCACAAGGTGAACATACATAGCAAACTGCACTGAAAAGTACCAAATAGACTGCAGATGACCCGTCTCTCTTCATCTCTCCTTCCACTCTGTAACATGCGCTCTCTACCACTTCTGGCAGTTATACCTTCTTTCCTTCACCCCACAGCTTACATATATCACCCTCCTTTATGCCCTCTCCATATTACTGCACTTACCAACTCCTGCTACTTCTACACCCACATGCTGATAAATTCTCCATGATGCTGGGGTATGTCTACTTTAACGTTTACTGTACAAAATAAGGTGCGTTGGCATGGACCATAGGGTGAGTACATGGATTGAAAACTGGCTACAAGGGCGTGTTCAGAGGGGGGTGATAAATGGGGAGTACTCAGAATGGTCAGGGGTGGGTAGTGGGGTCCCCCAGGGTTCTGTGCTGGGACCAATCCTATTTAATTTGTTTATAAACGACCTGGAGGATGGGATAAACAGTTCCATCTCTGTATTTGCAGACGATACTAAGCTAAGCAGGGCAATAACTTCTTCGCAGGATGTGGAAACCTTGCAAAAAGACCTGAACAGATTAATGGGGTGGGCGACTACATGGCAAATGAGGTTCAATGTAGAAAAATGTAAAATAATGCATTTGGGTGGCAAAAATATGAATGCAATCTATAGACTGGGGGGAGAACCTCTGGTGGAATCTAGGATGGAAAAGGACCTGGGGGTCCTAGTAGATGATAGGCCCAGCAATGGCATGCAATGCCAAGCTGCTGCTAATAAGGCAAACAGAATATTGGCATGTATTAAAAGCGGGATCAACTCCAGAGATAAAACGATAATTCTCCCGCTCTACAAGACTCTGGTCCGGCCGCACCTGGAGTATGCTGTCCAGTTCTGGGCACCAGTCCTCAGGAAGGATGTACTGGAAATGGAGCGAGTACAAAGAAGGGCAACAAAGCTAATAAAGGGTCTGGAGGATCTTAGTTATGAGGAAAGGTTGCGAGCACTGAACTTATTCTCTCTGGAGAAGAGACGCTTGAGAGGGGATATGATTTCAATTTACAAATACTGTACTGGTGACCCCACAATAGGGATAAAACTTTTTCGCAGAAGAGAGTTTAATAAGACTCGGGGCCACTCATTACAATTATAAGAAAAGAGGTTTAACCTTAAACTACGTAGAGGGTTCTTTACTGTAAGAGCGGTAAGGATGTGGAATTCCCTTCCACAGGCGGTGGCCTCAGCGGGGAGCATTGATAGCTTCAAGAAACTATTAGATAAGCACCTGAACGACCGCAACATACAGGGATATGTAAGGTAATACTGACACATAATCACACACATAGGTTGGACTTGATGGACTTGTGTCTTTTTTCAACCTCACCTACTATGTAACTATGTCCCTACATATAAATTGCACTCCCATATCACCTCCCTTACCCCTCTGCTTTTTCTAACCTCTGGTGACATATCCCCAAACCCTGGGCCTCCATCATTTAACTGTGCCCAACGCTCCCATCACCCTACACCCTCTGGCAGCAGCCACAATCCATAGAATTTAGTTTCCACTCCTCTTCTTCCCAAATCCAGCCTCCTCTTCTCCTGCTCCCTCTGGAATGCCCGCTCTGTCTGTAACAAACTCCCTGCCCCCCCCCCCACGACCTCTTTACAACAAATTCCCTTAACCTTCTTGTCATTACTGAAACCTGGCTTCATGAAACCAACACTGCTTTTCCTGCTTCCCTCTCCAATGGTGGCCTTCTCTGGACTCACTCCTCCAGACCCAGTTGATGGAAGGGAGGTGGAGTGGAAATCCTTTTAGCCCCATGCAGCACCTAACAGGTACTTCACCCACCTCCCTCTCTGACACTCTCCTCTTTAGATTCACATTGTATTAGTCTGTTTTCTCCCATTTCACTTTTCTGAAATCCCAGAAATCATTCTCGATGACTTCAAAATCCCTGTTTATGCTAATACTACTGTTACTTCTAAACCTCTCTGTCTAACCTCCTCTCTTGACCTGAAGCAATGGATACATGCTCCTACTCACGCCAATGGTAACACCCGTGACCTTGTATACGCCTATCTATGAATTCTGTGCAACCTCTCCCACTCTCTGATCACCACCTTATTAGGTTCGCTCTCTCACTGTCTTCCACCTCCTTTCCCTCCAACCGCCTAACAGTTACCCCTAGAAACCTTCGCCACCTCAACCCTTCTCTTCTCTAATAATGACCACCTCTATTACAAAATCTCATCTCTGTCCTGCCCCAACCTAACCATTTCTGTCTACAACAACTCACTGTCATCCTCCCTAGACAAGCTTGCCCCCCCCCCCCCCCCACCACACAGAATCAGGCCCCAACCCCTACAATCCTGGCAAATGGATAACACCAGTCTCAAAAAACATAGAAGCACTCTTGAGCACCTGAGAGACTTCTACCAATAGAAAATCTGCCCTCCAAAAATACTAGTCTTGCCTCCTCACTGCCAAGCAGACCTATTTTATCACTTTCATTAACACCTTCTCATCCATTCCCCATCAACTCTTCTCTACCTTTAACTCTCTTCTTCATCATCCACTACCTCCACCCACTAACTCACTCACTGCCCAGGAGATCACCAATCACTTCAAAAATAAGATAGAATTCATGAGAAGATCTCCAATGCCCATATACATCCCCTACTTAACACACCATGTCCACAGGTACAATCATGACTTCCCTCATTCAACCCTGCAACTATTGATGAGGTTGCTAATCTTTATTCTAACGCCCACCTAACCACCTGCTCTCTGGACCCTGCTCCCTCACAAATGCCACGGTCACCCTCTGGCTCCATTCTACACTCTAACTCACATCTTCAATCTCTTCTGGGATCTTCCCCAACTCTCTAAAACATGCGCTAGTCACCTCCATCCTTAAAAACCCCTCACTGGACCCCACCAATCTTAACAACCTATGCCACATCTACTTACTCCATTTTTCCTCCATACTCCTTGAACGTCTGGTCTACAATTGATTGAGTGACCATCTGACTGAGAACAAACTTCTTGATCCCCTTCAGTCTCTAGATTTCACCCCCAACATCCCACATAAACTGCTCTCCTTTATGGAGAAAGCTAAAACCAATAAAAACTATTCTGTACTCCTATTCCTGGACCTCTCTGCTGCCTTTGATACAGTGGAACACCCCCTCCTCTCCACTCTTTTGGTCTCCATGACTGTACTTTTCGCTGGTTCTCATCCTAACTCTCCCACCGCACCTTCAGTGTCACTTATAACTCTACTCCCTCTTCTCTTCCTTTCTCTGTTGGGTTTTCCCAAGGTTCTGTTCTTGGACCTCTCCTATTCTCAGTCTACACCCTTCTCCCTGGGTCAGTTGATTGCCTCCCGTGGCTTTCAATACCATTTCTACGCTGATGACACACAAATCTATCTCTCCACCCCTCAGCTCACAACATCTGTCTCCTCACGTATCATCAAATTTACTAACAGACATTTTAGCCTGGATACCACACGACTTCCTCAAACTCAACCTATCCAAAACTGATCTCATAATATTTCCTCCCCATGTGCCTCTTCCCCTGACTTTTTTGTCAAAATCAACGGCACAACTATAAACCCGTCCCCGCATGCCAAGGTCCTATGTCCCATATGTATTCTCTGTCCACAACTTGCCGCCTCAACCTCCGAAACATTTCCAAGAAATGTCCCCTTCTAACCAATGACACCACAAAGCTTCTAATTCACTCCCTGGTCACCTTCAACGCTCTTCTCATTGGCTTACCCTTACATAGGCTTACATAGGCTCCTTCCCCCTTCAGTCCATCATGAATGCTGCTGCCAGACTCATCCGCCTTACATACTGCTCAGTGTCTTCTACCCCTCTCTGCCAATCCCTCCATTAGCTGCCACTCACCCAACAAGTTAAATTCAAAACACTAACAACTTGCAAAGCCATCCACAACTCAGCTGCCACATATATCACTAACCTAGTCTCAAAATACCAACCAGATTGTTCTCTTTGTTCCTCCCAAGACCTCATGCTCTCTAGCTTTATTTTCTCCATCAGCCCATCCCCCACAGTTATTACTTTTTGTATCACTTGACCCTCCCGCCTAGATTGTAAGCTCTAACAAGCAAGGACCTCTGATCCCTCCTGTATTGAATTGTATTGTATTTGTACTGTCTGCCCTCATGTTTTAAAGCGCTGCAGAAATTGTTGGCGCTATATAAATCCTGTACAATAATAAATGTGTTCCCATGGGGGCAGTAGTCCTTAACCACTTCAATACCAGGCACTTAGACACCTTCCCGCCCAGCCCAATTTTCACCTTTCAGTGCTGTTGCAATTTGAATGACAATTGCGCGGTCATGCTACACTGTACCCAAACAAATTTTTTATCATTTTGTTCCCACAAATAGAGCTTTCTTTTGGTGGTATTTGATCACCTCTGCGGTCTTTATTTTTTGCGCAACAAATAAAAAAAGACCGAAAATTTTGAAAAAAACAAGTTTTTCTTTGTTTCTGTTAAAACTTTTTGTAAATAAGTACGTTTTCTTCTTCAATGATGGGCACTGATATGGCTGCACTGATGGGCACTGATACGGCGGCACTGATGGGCACCGATGAGGTGGCACCAATGAGGTGGCACTGATGAGGTGGCACTGACGGGCACTGATGATGGGCACTGATAGGCGGCACTGATGGGCACTGATAGGTGGCACTGATGGGCACTGATAGGTGGCACTGGTATGCGGCACGGATGGGCACTCATAGGTGGCACGGATGGGCACTCATAGGTGGCACGGATGGGCACTCATAGGCGGCACGGATGGGCACTCGTAGGTGGCATTGAGGGTTACTTATGGGTGGCACTGATAGTTGGCACAGATGGGCATGGATGGGCACTGATATATGGGCACTGATGGGCACGGATGGGCACTGACAGGTGGCATGAATGGACACTGATGGGTGGCACTGACGGCACAGCTTGTTTGCAGTGATGCCCCTAAGGGTGGCATTGCTGGGCATCACTGCAACATGATGGTGCCAATCAGTGCCCATTTGTGGGCACTGATTGGCACAGATTTGGCACTCTGGGGACATGTGGATGGCCATGGGGTACATACCTGGCCATCCACATGTTGCCCTTTCCCTGGTGGTCCTAGTGGCGATCCCTGGTGGTCCAGTGTGGTGATCTGCGGGGGGGCTGCTCTGATAGACCATCAGCGCAGACCCCCCCTGCCAGGAGAGCCGCCGATTGGCTCTCCTCTACTTGCGTCTGTCAGACGCGAGTGAGGAAGAGCCGATCAACGGCTCTTCCTATTGACAGCGTGATCAGCCGTGATTGGACACGGCTGATCACGTGGTAAAGAGCCTCCGCCGGAAGCTCTTTACCAAGATCGGTGTAGCGGTGTGTCAGACTGACACACCGCTCCACCGATCGCCGCGATGCGCGCCCCCGGGGGCGCGCTGCGGCATGTTATCCTGCTGGACGTCATATGACGCCCAGTCAGGATAACACAACCACTTCCCGGACGTCAATCCGCTATAGGGCGGGCGGGAAGTGGTTAAATGTACAGCAACCCCCCTATTACACCCTCACATCCACATCCTATTATTATGTGACCAACACCATCCAAATAATTCTTACTTTCATTTCCCAAAGTTATCCGTCTACAAAGAGACCTGTATAGATCAAATGACTGCACCAATGAGGATGGAGGAGGACCGGAGTCACATGACTGAGAAGATACTAAACCTCACCCTGGAGATCATCTACCTGCTGACCGGAGAGGTGAGGAGGATTCTGGGAGGTCACATGACATCACTCTTATCTCTATTAATAAAACACAGACCTGACCGGAGAGATGAGGAGGATTCTGGGAGGTCACATGACATCACTCTTATCTCTATTAATAAAACACAGACCTGACCGGAGAGGTGAGGAGGATTCTGGGATTTTAACATGATATTCCTATTGGTTCTTCAATACAGAGATTTCCTCTTGTGAAGTCAGGTGATCATATGACCATTACAGTGCCTCCATGTGACTCCCTAAAACCTGAGAGACACAACATGGAGAAGGTTGTAGAAGTCACCAAGAAGCTGATGAAGCTGCTGACAGGAGAGGTGAGCGGTGCTGGGAATTCTGGGACATTATCCAGTAACAGACAAGGGATGTGTCTGGATGGTGACTGTATCATTGTGTGTGTCAGGTTCCTATAAGGTGTCAGGATGTCACTGTCTATTTCTCCATGGAGGAGTGGGAGTATTTAGAAGGACACAAGGATCTCTACAAGGACGTCATGATGGACAATCAGCCGCCCCTCACATCACCGGGTAAGAGGAGACTTTATTGTAAAGGAGAGAGCAGTACGGAGGGTCCACCTAGATCCCCCATCATCTGATAAACACATAGAAACAATGTATTCAGTCTCAGGAGATGGGAGGCAGCGGTGTGGGACCTCTGAAATTTGTCTCATGTAAATATTTCATCTTCCACTGATTACTGAATACCAATATTATGAGTTCTGACCCTTACACTGTATACTCTATGTTGTACATTACATAATTCTGATACTATAAAATCCTAACTGTTGTATCCTATATAATAAGTTGTACATTACATAGGACTTCTTTGACACCCATTTTCTACCAGCTGGACATTTTATATCTGATGATCTGATTGGAGCACATACATTTATAATAATGTGATAAGATCCTCAAACTTTGGAACCTAAAACAGAAAGTGATAATTAGGGAGGAGTCAATAATCCAATGATGGTGGTCTTCAGGATCAGTCCAGTCTTCATCTTGGTTGTTCTCCCCCCATCCTCACTCTCTGACCTCTGGTGGGGCTCAGCTCCGCTGTTATTCATGACTAAATCATGGACTAAATAAGGAAGTGCAGGACTTCTTGTGTTGGGAAGATGGCAATGAGTGATAGAGGGGGTGGGGACACTCGTCCTATAATCCCCTCATCACTGTCACTCCTATAAAAGACAGTTCTCGTTGTTTCCTCACTCTCTGACTAAGGTCCATGAATAAAGAAATGAACTGGTAGGAGATCAGAGGACCCATTTACTAGTTACCTTGAGGGTGGAATTGTAAGATCCTCAGAGACAAAGCTGCCTGATGTGGGCGGAGTCCTGGTTTAGGGGAACCAATCTGCTCATGTCTAGTAATAATCTTTTTATCTCTATTTTAGTAGATGGACGGGAGATGAGGAAAACCTCAGAGGATTGTCTCACTTTGTCTCCAGACTGTAAAGTAGAAGATGAGGACATCACACAGTATAGTCCAGGAGAAAACCCGGCTACCTCAAATGTCCATCTGGCACCACACAGTGTAGATGGACCATCGTATTCCTCTTATCCTGAGGAACCTCAGACTGTGAGGGACGGTGCCGTCCTTCCAACAGAGAAGAGCTTTTCCTTTACTGAGTGCGGGAAGTGTTTCCATTCTAAATACACTCCTAATAGGCATATAAGATCTCACGTGGGGGAGAAACCGTATTCCTGTCCTAAGTGCGGGAAATGTTTTTCATTGAAGTCCAGTCTTTACAAACATCAGAGATCTCACAAAGGGGAGAAACCTTATTCCTGTCCTGAGTGTGGGAAATGTTTTTCAGACAAGTTCAGTCTTTCCAGACATCAGAGATCTCACACAGGGGAAAAGCCGTATTCCTGTCCGGAGTGCGGGAAATGTTTTTCATTGAAGTCTGATCTTTACAAACATCAGAGATCTCACACAGGGGAAAAGCCGTATTCCTGTCCGGAGTGCGGGAAATATTTTTCACGGATGTCTAATCTTTACCAACATCAGAGATCTCACGCAGGGGAGAAACCTTATTCCTGTCCTGAGTGTGGTAAATGTTTTTCACTGAAGTCCAGTCTTTCCAGACATCAGAGATTGCACACGGGGGAGAAGCCACTTTCCTGTCCTGAGTGTGGGAAATGTTTTTCATTGAAGTCCAGTCTTTACAAACATCAGAGATCTCACACGGGGGAGAAACCTTATTCCTGTCCTGAGTGTGGGAAATGTTTTTCAGACAAGTTCAGTCTTTCCAGACATCAGAGATCTCACACAGGGGAAAAGCCGTATTCCTGTCCGGAGTGCGGGAAATGTTTTTCATTGAAGTCTGATCTTTACAAACATCAGAGATCTCACACAGGGGAAAAGCCGTATTCCTGTCTGGAGTGCGGGAAATATTTTTCACGGATCTCTAATCTTTACCAACATCAGAGATCTCACACAGGGGAGAAACCTTATTCCTGTCCTGAGTGTGGTAAATGTTTTTCAGTGAAGTCCAGTCTTTACAAACATCAGAGATTGCACACGGGGGAGAAGCCGTATTCCTGTCCTGAGTGCAGGAAATGTTTTTCAGCCAAGTCCAATCTTTACATACATCAGAGATCTCACACAGGGGAGAAGCCATATTCGTGTCCTAAGTGCGGGAAATGTTTTTCAGTGAAGTCCCATCTTTCCACACATCAGAGATCTCACACAGGGGAGAAACCTTATTCCTGTCCTGAGTGTGCGAAATGTTTTTCACTGAAGTCCAGTCTTTCCAGACATCAGAGATTGCACACGGGGGAGAAGCCACTTTCCTGTCCTGAGTGAGGGAATTGTTCCCCACTGAAGTCCTGTCTTCATGTACATCAGGGATCCCACACAATCCTCGAGGTGTATTAGTGTTTTGAGTGCGGGAAATGTCTTCTATATGAATGTTGCTGGACATCACAGCTCTCATGAGGGGAAGAAGCACACCCTGATATACACCTCAGATATACTCCATGGCTGATCTTCATCATGTAAGAAACAGTTCATAAGGAGATCAGAGATCACCAAAGACATGGATAAAGTGTTGTACCGTGTTGGCCATTGATAGCAGTATAAAAATTAAAATTGAGTCATTGCATTTCATTGGCTGATTACATTTTGTGGTGTAAGCTTTTACAAACACTTACAGGTCTATTAAAAAAAAAAAAAAAAAAGTTAAACGAATGTGACCAGTATTCACGTGGCTGCAGTGGCGGCCCGTCCATTAGGGACGCCCGGGCACTGCCCCCTCTCTCCAGCCACCCACTATATTAGTAATGGATAGATTCATGCATTGGATGAATCTATCCACAGCCACCGCTGCCACCCCCTATTCAGGTTTCCGGCCCCTTTTTGGACGCCGGGCGCTTGAATTACTGTGGCTCAGGTGTATTTTTGAAGCACCTGATTAGAGCCACAGGCTTAAAAAAAGGTGGACTCGTGGCGCAGAGCATTGCGCTACGAGCCCACCTAGGTGTTACAACACTGATCCTCAACCCGGCCAATCAGAAGCAGGTCTGAGACCCGTTTTCTGATTGGCTGAAAAGAGAAGACTCCGGATTGGCCACCCATGGAGACGGGGGAAACAGAAGCCAGATCCTGGAGGGAGGAAACGGAGGGAGAGCCGCTGAGAGAGAGCCCGGGATAGGAGAAGCGCTAAAAGAAAATGACCACTGGCCACTGCTGCCCAGCTGTGATGAATATTGGTCGTGTTTTAGTTAGCCAGATGCAGGCCGCCCCACATACATTTACTGTGGCAGGGCGTCCGCTCTGGGCAGAATCGCGTACCTGTATGTGATTCTGCAGTTCCTGGTCTGGGGCACGCACGCGCATCTCAGCTGACGCGCTCCCGCTGTGATTGGACACAGCAGGAGCCAATCAGCGGGTCCAGCAAACGCGATATCCATCGGTGCCCGCCAATCATTCAGGACACAGGGAGAATGGCGATGTAAACAATGCAGATCACTGTGAGAAGGGAAGACATTGATCCTGTGTTGGAACACGAATCTCTGCACCTCCCCACACAGTTTGAAAGTACTCCCTAGGTGCACACATTTTACCCTTTGATCGCCCCTGGTGTTAACCCCTTCCCAGCCGGTGTCAGTACAGTGACAGTTATTTTTTTTTTTTTTAAATATTTTTAGCACTGATCACTGTATTAGTATCACTGGTCCCACAAAAGTTTCACTCAGTGTCCGATTTGTCCACTGCAATGTCGCAGTCCCGCTATAAGTCCTTGATTACCACCATGTCTAGTAAAAAAATAAATAAAAATTCCATAAATATATCCCATAGTTTGTAGACGCTATAACTTTTGTACAGACCAATCAATATACACTTATTGCAATTATTTATTTATTTACCAAAAATATGTAGCAGAATACATTATTGGCCTAAATTGATGAAGAAATTCGATTTTTTTACTTTTTTTTTGGGTAGGTTTTATAGCAGAAAGCAATGTTCTTTTTTCAAAATTGTCGCTCTTTTTTGTTTATAGCACAAAAAAAACCACATAGGTGATCAATTACCACCAAAAGAAAGCTCTATTTCTGGGAAAAAAAGAACATCCATTTTATTAGGGTGGCAATGTCGCACGACCGCGCAATCATCAGTTAAAATAATGTAGTGCCGTATCGCAAAAAATAGCCTGGTCATGAAAGGGGGGGGGGGGGGGTAAACCTTCCAGAGCTTAAAGCGGAAGTAAACCCATCCATAAAACTGTTTCATTTCCGGCACGTGCCAGAAATGTAACACTCTCATTGATTGTGCTCTCAACCAAACTGTCAAACCATCCTATGGCTGGTGTCTAAACTGATCACATGTGCAGCATCATGGCAGTTGAAGATTAAACAGAGGCAAAGATGGCAGCTTCCTTGGCTGAAAACGATAGGGGGGGTTTACTTACACTTTAAGCGGTTAAAACACGATTTCATTGGTTCCATCTAGTGGCCATAATGTTGTATTGCGCTATTTTAACTGATTGAGGAATGTCAGGAAAAACATCCTGTTATGGTCACTAGAGGGAGCTGACAATCATAGGAAATCACGGTGTTAAATTATGGCCAGAATTTGTAATTCTGGATGAATTTTTGTCCCATTCCTCCAATTAATTCTCTATAAGTAGATCCTTTCATTTTCTTCATCAGACATGGTTTCATACAACTATCTGAGATCATACTCATACACTTATGAGTATAGTACACACTGAAGAATATAAGTTAAAGTGTATGTAAACCCTTGTAACAAAAAAAGGGGGGTGGCAATTTAAATGAGGTGCGGGGCATGCTGTTGACATAAATTGCATTTAATATACCATACTGTATGTGTGCACAAGTAAAATTATATCACAGTATAATAGTAGAGAGCAAATTTGCATAGTCGCAACAGATTTCAAATGCAAATAGCACACTTGAAATGAACTCTGGACCTTTTATCTGCTCCTTGTAAATGGCATAATGAGGGAATAACACACACCTGGCCATGGAACAGCTGAGCAGCCAATTGTCCCACTACTTTTGGTCCCTTAAAAAGTGGGAGGCACATATACAAACTGTTGTAATGCCTACACCATTCACCTGATTTGGATGCAAATACCCTCAAATTAAAGCTGAAAGTCTGCAGTTAAAGCACATCTTGCTAGTTTCATTTCAAATTCATTGTGGTGGTGTATAGAGCCAAAAGATTATAATTGTGTCGATGTTCCAATATTTATGGACCTGACTGTATATATACTAGATATCCCATGTCTATTCATTCCCCCCTGGCCCACCAGTCTTTCCCATGTGCTGAGCTCATGGACAGAATGGAGGGGTTTTGGGAGAGCTTCCATGAAGTGTTGGAGTTGTCTATATCTCCAACCATCCCATGGGAAAGATCCATACCTGTTACATACAGTGGGGCAAAAAAGTATTTAGTCAGCCACCAATTGTGCAAGTTCTCCCACTTAAAAAGATGAGAGAGGCTTGTAATTTTCATCTTGGGTATACCTCAACTATGAGAGACAAAATGTGGAAACAAATCCAGACAATCACATTGTCTGATTTTTGAAAGAATTTATTTGCAAATTAAGGTGGAAAATAAGTATTTGGTCACCTACAAACAAGCAAGATTTCTGGCTCTCACAGACCTGTATCTTCTTCTTTAAGAGGCTCCTCTGTCCTCCACTCATTACCTGTATTAATGGCACCTGTTTGAACTTATCAGTATAAAAGACACCTGTCTACAACCTCAAACAGTCACACTCCAAACTCCACTATGGTGAAGACCAAAGAACTGTCGAAGGACACCAGAAACAAAATTGTAGACCTGCACGAGGCTGGGAAGACTGAATCTGCAATAGGCAAGCAGCTTGGTGTGAAGAAATCAACTGAGGGAGCAATAATTAGAAAATGGAAGACATACAAGACCACTGATAATCTCCCTCGATCTGGGGCTCCACGCAAGATCTCACCCTGTGGGGTCAAAATGATCACAAGAACGGTGAGCAAAAATCCCAGAACCACGCGGGGGGACCTAGTGAATGACCTGCAGAGAGATGGGACCAACGTAACAAGGGCTACCATCAGTAACACACTACGCCTCCAGGCACTCAGATCCTGCAGTGCCAGACGTGTCCCCCTGCTTAAGCCAGTACATGTCCGGGCCCATCTGAGGTTTGCTAGAGAGCATTTGGATGATCCAGAAGAGGATTGGGAGAATGTCATATGGTCAGATGAAACCAAAGTAGAACTGTTTAGTAGAAACACAACTTGTCGTGTTTGGAGGAGAGAGAATGTTGAGTTGCAACCAAAGAACACCATACCTACTGTGAAGCATGGGGGTGGCAACATCATGCTTTGGGGCTGTTTCTCTGCAAAGGGAACAGGAGGACTGATCCGTGTACATGAAAGAATGAATGGGGCCATGTATCGTGAGATTTTGAGTGCAAACCTCCTCCCATCAGCAAGCGCATTGAAGATGAAACGTGGCTGGGTCTTTCAGCATGACAATGATCCCAAACACACCGCCTGGGCAACGAAGGAGTGGCTTTGTAAGAAGCATTTCAAAGTCCTGGAGTGGCCTAGCCAGTCTCCAGATCTCAACCCCTTTGGAGGGAGTTGAAAGTCCGTGTTTCCCAGTGACAGCCCCAAAACATCTCTGCTGTAGAGGAGATCAGCATGGAGGAATGGGCCAACATGCCAGTAACAGTGTGTGACAACCTTGTGAAGACTGATGCCACGTACACACGAGTGGACTTTACGGCAGACTTTGTCCGGTGGACTTTTCAACGGACTTACCTACACACGATCAACCAAAGTCCGACGGATTAGTACGTGATGACGTACAACTGGACTAAAACAAGGAAGTTCATAGCCAGTAGCCAATAGCTGCCCTAGCATCGGTTTTTGTCCTTTGGACTAGCATACAGACGAGCGGACTTTTCAACCGGACTAGAGTCCGTCGGAAAGATTTGAAACATGTTTCATTTCTAGGTCCGTCGAACTTTTGGGAAAAAAAAGTCAGCGGGAGCCAACACACGATCGAATTATCCGACGGACGCCGGACCAAGTCTGCCGTAAAGTCCGCTCGTGTGTATGTGGCATTACAGAAAACGTTTGACCTCTGTCATTGCCAACAAAGGATATATAACAAAGTATTGAGATGAACTTTTGATATCGACCAAATACTTATTTTCCACCATAATTTGCAAATAAATTATTTCAAAAATCAGACAATGTGTATTATCTGGCCCAGATTTAAATTGCTTATATTTTCCTCCAGTTGTACCCATTTTTTCTGGGAAGTAACATGAACCCAATCTATTATTCTCCGCAGAAATGCAGCCACATGATACTTCCCAAAATCTGGGTGAAACAAACCCCCAAATGATTTTGGTTTAGCCAGTGTCTTATAAGCAATGCGAGGGCCTCTATGTTTCCATATAAATCTCTTAATTAAGAAGCTAATGCCCTGTACACATGACCGGTTTTGCCGTCAGAATAAACTCTGAAGGTTGTTCCAACGGAATTCCGCTCAAGCGGTCTTGTCTACACACAGTCACACCAAAGTCCGACTGTCCAGAACGAGGTGACGTACTACACGTACGACGGGACTAGAAAAAGGAAGTGCAGTAGCCAATAGCTTCCGTCTCGTACTTGCTTCAGAGCATGTGTCATTTTTGGTCCGTCAGAACAGCATACAGACGAGCGGTTTTCCTAATAGGAATTGGTTCCGTCGGAAATATTTAGAACATGTTCTATTTCTAGGCCCGTCAGAATTTTCGAAGAACAAAGTCCGATGAGGCATACACACGATCGGAATAGACAAAGAAAAGCGGACTTTTTCTGTCGGACATTCCGCTCGTGTGTACACGGCATAAGGGTTTTAAAATACTGTATGTCTCCGGAATATTTATTGGAAGGGTCTGAAAAATATACAGGACTTTCGGAAGGGTCCCCATTTTAATTACATTTATCCTACCAAACCAGGACATCCTGGCAACAGAGTATTCCTTCAGATCTTGTTTGATTTCATTAAGTAAAAGCAAATAGTTATCAAGCTTGTGCAATTCATTTTGTAACTAATCGAAGTTCGTCCGAATTATGCAACTTTTGGACTTCAGGATGCATTCAAATTTCTGAACAAGGCAATTATGAATAAAACCAAATCCGAAATAAGTTATATTGAAAATAACAAATGGTTTTGGCATGATTTGTTAACGGCCTAATGCAACAGAAGGTCGACTCGTGATCGCATAATGAATGATCTTATTTAATTTTAATCGATTTGTTTTATTCTATATTGAGCAACTGAACAATTGGAAAGGAATTGATTCATCCGAATGTCTGCTAAAAATAACAAATGGTTAGTTTATTCAATTCCAATTTATTCGTTATTCCGGATGTTCGAGAGTTACAGTTTTCTAGTCCAATCAGTTTCAGATTCCTTGGGGGCTGGATTACTGGTATGGAGTAAATTACAGTCCAATTGGCTGCTTAATTTTGTGCTGGAGGTTGGATTAAGGGCAAAAGTGCATTTCATTCCTGGGAACTGAGTGAGAAAGGGAGTTGTATTTGAGCAGAGGAGAGAAAATTTGAGAAGCAGCAGAAGAGAGTCAAGTCGAGTAAAGTTGTTGTCAAGATGGATTAAAGCTGTTTAACATGAGGTTCCTCCTCCTGCTACCAGCAGCAGCAGTGAGTCAGTGACACAGCACAACAACCACCAGCACCTATGTGTTTGTACCACCATTGTCTGTGTCATGTATGTCAGCATCTGTATTGCCAGACCCAGACAATCATACTTCCACCACCAGTACTACACAACGTTCTGGTAGTCGTGTTAGGTCTCACAGGAGCGACTTTTCAAAGGGGAGGAATATAAAGCAGCAGGAGCAGCTTGCCTGTCCTGTTTCAGTGCCACAGCCAATGCTTTCAGACAGATCTAACAGCTGCAGGAGACCAAGCTCTGATACTACTAGCAGTAGTGCTATGCTAAGGCCACCCTCCAAACAGAAAAGGTCAGGGAGGGAAACTGTTGACGCTTCAAAATCTCCTACTAGCAGGGCTGAGAGGTCCCACTCTGAGACCAGGAAGCAGTCGGCATCGATTGCATATTGTCGCCTTTTTCAGAATTCCCCCCCCCAGAACAACCTGCACAATTACTACTAGTGCCATTTGGGTCACCACCACCTCCGCTATAGGCACTTCTAGAAATGTGGTGACACTAAGTATTTTTTACAGCAAAGGCCTGGCAGTACCACCAACACAGGCTTTTGATTGTGAATATCCATTTAAGCAGCCTAAAAGTGAAATATTAGAATATGAGCAAAAATTTTGCGCACTCATAGTTCTACCACCACCACTATTGCTACTCCCATTGGCACCACCATCCCCATTGAAAAAATTACATCTGCAGGTCAAAGAATTAATGAGGGAGATTTTTTAGTCCCATTTCCCATTAGCTATTCGGGAGAAGAGGGAATTCATCAGGCCCCCAACATCTGATGGTGATAAATCCTCCTTCACAAACATGGAAGATTCAGATTATACCTTACCTTTGAATCTCGATCAGGAACCAAATATTTATGAGATAGAATATTCCCCTTCCCATATTAAATTTGTTTTCCCACTGTTGTATTCCCCTGAAAGAACAGCACTGGAGGCACCTGCCTCTCCTGTTCCGGTTGAGTCTCCCATAAACGCTTGTCCCGCCAGCACCACTATTAGTCAAGCAACCTCCTTCACTATCCCTGACATGAGGCCACCTCCCGTTTCATCACAAAAACACATGTAGCAACCTCTACCTTAGGTAGATGCCAGAGTTACCGTATATACTCGAGTATAAGCCGACCCGAATATAAGCCGAGGCACCTAATTTTACCACAAAAAACTGGGAAAACTTATTGACTGGAGTATAAGCTTAGGGTGAGAAATGCGCAGCTACTGTAAGTGGAAAAAAGGGTCAACAATGCCCATTTGCAGCCTCACTGTGCCCATTTGCATGCCTCACTGTGCCCCTTTGTAGCCATAGGTCCCCCGAACTTCAAACTTGGTAGTTAAGGGTTCCTAGATGCCCCCTAGCTGCAGCCAGAATTTGGGATCTCTGGACCCAAAGGGTTCCGAAATGACATTGCTGCAGATGGACACAGTTGACCGAATTTGGGGCCCTGTATCTCGGGGCTACTTAGTGCTAGGAACCCCAAATTTGGTGTGCAAACCAAGCACCAAGTGGCCCCGAGATACGGGGCCCCAAAGTCGGTTTGGAAAATGTCATTCTTTGCACCAGAAAAGTGCTTGACTCGAGTATAAGCCGAGGGGGCACTTTCAGCACAAAAAAATGTGCTGAAAAACTTGGCTTATACTCGAGTATATATGGTAGGTTTTTTTGACCAGTGCAGGTAAATCTAGGCAAGCCTAGCTAAAAGTTTGTTTTGATCTGGGGGCTGGGAAGTGGTTTAGTGTAGGCTGGTGACTCACAGATAGCATCACGTTTTGGTTACCTCCCTCTGGTCTCTAGAAGCAGAGGAGGGGAAGAGAGGTGGAGCTGTCTGGGATGTGTTAAGGAGCCTTGACCAATCCCCAACTAGGATTGACGGGGCAGGCCTCCTTAAATACCTTGGGTCAGCCCAGCTAGGGAGTTGTTCGGGTGGAAGAAGTGGAGATGGAGTGTTAGGCTGTAGGGGCCTTGGAGGGAGCCCCCCAGTCTGAGGGGTGACCTTGGGCCAGGGCTTGAAGCTGGTTGGGAACCCCATGCAACCCATGGGGTGTCCTGAACAGGAGCAGGAGAGTATAGCAGGGAATACTGCCGGGCAAGTCTCCAGGAGGGATCTATCAGGTGTCGTGAATGACAGGCACAGTTGGGAGATCTGGGAGAGACATGGCAGGAGTGGATGTAGAGCCAGAGGGGGAGACTGTGATTTTACTGGTGTTGAAGTCAGGCTGCTGCAGCCAGGAGGGCTGTCAGAGTCTGCACAGGACTGACTTGGACCAGTAGTCCACCTTGATACAGCTAGCACTAAAGACTTTTCTATTGTTATCGGTTGCTACAGCAAAGGGGCCCACCGTCCCTGCCAGCAAATGGCAAATTCCTAAAGTTTGGCTTAATTCAGAGTTGGGCCTAACCATGTGCTAGCTGGGGTTGGTGTGCTAGGAACCAAGTATTGCACCAGAGAGGAAGTAGCAGTCTACAAATAAGCATTGTGCTGGAGGAGTCTGGAGCTTTAGAGAATGTGAATAGAGGTTCCCATCAATCATCTCATTGATTAATACTATTAATCCTGGACATCCCTTTACCCCATCCAAGTTTAATCCCTCAATAAAATTAAAAAAAAGGGATTTCCGGGGGGGGGGGGGGGCATCTGCACTGAAGAAGGGGGGATTTCCTGAGGGGGGGTCTGCACTGAAGGAGGGTGGATTTCCTGAGGGGGGTCTGCACTGATGGAGGCTGGATTTCCTGAGGAGAGTCTTCAATGGAGAGGAGGGGGGATTTCCTAAGGAGGGGTCTGCACTGATGTACAGGGGTTAGCCTGAGGGGGGTCTGCACTTATGGAGGGGGGTTATCCTGAGGGTATCTACACTGATAGAGGGGGGTTATCCTGAGATGGGGCCTGCACTGATGAAGGGGGGGTTGTCCTGAGGGAGGGTCTGCACTGATGAAGGGGGGGTTGTCCTGAGGAAGGGTCTGCACTGATGAAGGGGGGGGGTTGACCTGAGGTAGGGTGTGCACTGATGGAGGGTGGTTACCGTAGGGAGGATCTGCACTGATGGAGGGGGGAATCTGCAATGGAGAGGGGGGGTTTCCTGAGGGAGGTCTGCAATGTAGAGGGGGATTTCCTGAGGGGGGTCTACACTGAAGGAGGAGAGATTTCCTGAGGGGGGTCTGCACTGAAGGAGGGGTTGATTTCCTGAGGGGGGTCTGTACTGATGGAGGGGGGTGGTTTGTACTGATGGTGGGGGGTCTGTACTTAGTGGAGGGGGGTTTGTACTTAGGGAGGGAGGTCTCTACTGAGGGGCGACTATAGTTGGTGGAGGGGGTGACACTATGTTTTACCACACCAACCCTAGTGATGCCACTGGTTCTATCCTCCTCTC
Source organism: Lithobates septentrionalis (assembly GCA_037952835.1). Classification (NCBI taxonomy): domain Eukaryota; kingdom Metazoa; phylum Chordata; class Amphibia; order Anura; family Ranidae; genus Lithobates; species Lithobates septentrionalis. Next base: position 1,332,471 of record JBBDGP010002974.1, read on the forward strand.
CTTGTGTGTGGGGGACACACCGGTTATTAGGGATGAGCTTCGAGTTCGAGTCGAACTCATGTTCGACTCGAACATTGGCTGTTCACAAGTTCGCCGAACAGCGAACAATTTGGGGTGTTCGCGGCAAATTCGAATGCCGCGGAACACCCTTTAAAAGTCTATGGGAGAAATCAAAAGTGCTAATTTTAAAGGCTAATATGCAAGTTATTGTCATAAAAAGTGTTTGGGGACCCAGGTCCTGCCCCAGGGGACATGGATCAATGCAAAAAAAGTTTTAAAAACGGCTGTTTTTCCAGGAGCAGTGATTTTAATAATGCTTAAAGTCAAACAATAAAAGTGTAATATCCCTTTAAATTTCGTACCTGGGGGGTGTCTATAGTATGCCTGTAAAGGGGCGCATGTTTCCAGTGTTTAGAACAGTCTGACAGCAAAATTACATTTTGAAGGAAAAAACTCATTTAAAACTACCCGTGGCTATTGCATTGCCGACAATACACATAGAAGTTCATTGATAAAAACGGCATGGGAATTCCCCAAAGGGGAACCCCGAACCAAAATTTAAAAAAAAATGACATGGGAGTCCCCCTAAATTCCATACCAGGCCCTTCAGGTCTGATATGGATATTAAGGGGAACCCCGGCCAAATTTTTTTAAAAAAATGACGTGGGGTTCCCCCTAAATTCCATACCAGACCGGGTCTGGTATGGATTTTAAGGGGAACCCCGTGCCAAAAAAAAAAACGGCGTGGGGTCCCCCCAAAAATCCATACCAGACCCTTATCCGAGCACGCAACCTGGCAGGCCGCAGGAAAAGAGGGGGGGACGACAGTGCGCCCCCCCTCCTGAACCGTACCAGGCCACATGCCCTCAACATTGGGAGGGTGCTTTGGGGTAGCCCCCCAAAACACCTTGTCCCCATGTTGATGAGGACAAGGGCCTCATCCCCACAACCCTGGCCGGTGGTTGTGGGGGTCTGCGGGCGGGGGGCTTATCGGAATCTGGAAGCCCCCTTTAACAAGGGGACCCCCAGATCCCGGCCCCCCCCTGTGTGAAATGGTAAGGGGGTACAAAATTACCCCTACCATTTCACTAAAAAACTGTCAAAAATGTTAAAAATGACACACTGAGACAGTTTTTGACAATTCCTTTATTTAAAAACTTCTTCTTTCTTCTATCTTCCTTCATCTTCTGGTTCTTCTGGCTCTTCTGGTTCTTCCTCCGGCGTTCTCGTCCAGCATCTCCTCCGCGGCGTCTTCTATCTTCTTCTCCTCGGGCCGCTCCGCACCCATGGCATGGGGGGAGGCTCCCGCTCTTCTCTTCATCTTCTTCATCTTGATGAAGAGAAGAGCGGGAGCCTCCCCCCATGCCATGAGTGCGGAGCAGCCCGAGGAGAAGAAGATAGAAGACGCCGCGGAGGAGATGCTGGACGAGAACGCCGGAGGAAGAACCAGAAGATGAAGGAAGATAGAAGAAAGAAGAAGTTTTAAAATAAAGGAATTGTCAAAAACTGTCTCTTGTCATTTTTAACATTTTTGACAGTTTTTTAGTGAAATGGTAGGGCTACTTTTGTACCCCCTTACCATTTCACACAGGGGGGGGCCGGGATCTGGGGGTCCCCTTGTTAAAGGGGGCTTCCAGATTCCGATAAGCCCCCCGCCCGCAGACCCCCACAACCACCGGCCAGGGTTGTGGGGATGAGGCCCTTGTCCTCATCAACATGGGGACAAGGTGTTTTGGGGGGCTACCCCAAAGCACCCTCCCAATGTTGAGGGCATGTGGCCTGGTACGGTTCAGGAGGGGGGGCGCACTCTCGTCCCCCCCTCTTTTCCAGTGGCCTGCCAGGTTGCGTGCTCGGATAAGGGTCTGGTATGGATTTTTGGGGGGACCCCACGCCTTTTTTTTTTTTGGCGTGGGGTTCCCCTTAAAATCCATACCAGACCTGAAGGGTCTGGTATGGAATTTAGGGGGAACCCCACGTCATTTTTAAAAAAAAAATTTGGCCGGGGTTCCCCTTAATATCCATACCAGACCTGAAGGGCCTGGTATGGAATTTAGGGGGACTCCCACGTCATTTTCTTTTTTTAATTTTGGTTCAGGGTTCCCCTTTGGGGAATTCCAATGCCGTTTTTATCAATGAACTTCTATGTGTATTGTCGGCAATGCAATAGCCGCGGGTAGTTTTAAATGGCTTTTTTTCCTTCAAAATGTCATTTTGCTGTCAGACTGTTCTGTACACAGGAAACATGCGCCCCTTTACAGGCATACTATAGACACCCCCCAGTTACGAAATTTAAAGGGATATTACACTTTTATTGTTTGACTTTAAGCATTATTAAAATCACTGCTCCTGAAAAAACGGCTGTTTTTAAAAAAAATTTTTGCATTCATCCATGTCCCCTGGGGCAGGACCCAAACACTTTTTATGACAATAACTTGCATATTAGCCTTTAAAATTAGCACTTTTGATTTTTCATGTTCGTGTCCCATAGACTTTAACGGTGTTCGCGTGTTCGAACAAACTTTTTTCCTGTTCGCATGTTCTGGTGCGAACCGAACAGGGGGCTGTTCGGCTCATCCCTACCGCTGTGTCACGGAGATTGGGTCTGAAATGCCCGGGTTGCCGCTGTAACAAAGTCCCGCCTCCTAGACCTGCTCTTGTGATAGACGGAACACTGATCCTAAGCCGGGATATTGAATCAGTGTGACATGTATCACAGGAGCCGGGATGTTACAGCGGCCACCCAGGCGGCCAATTCAAATCCAAGCTCTGTGACACAGCGGGAGATCGTGATCCAGGCACTGATGAGGCTGCATTTGGTGTGCACTGCACTGCTGAGGCTGCATTTGGTGGGCACTGCACTGGTGAGGCTGCATTTGGTTGGCACTGCACTGATGAGGCTGCATTTGGTGGGCACTGCTCTGATAAGGCTGCATTTGGTGGGCACTACACTGATGAGGCTGCATTTGGTTGGCTCTGCACTGATGAGGCTGCATTTGGTGGGCACTGCACTGGGGAGGCTGCATTTGGTTGGCACTGCACTGATGAGGCTGCATTTGGTGGGCACTGCACTGATAAGGCTGCATTTGGTGGGCACTACACTGATAAGGCTGCATTTGGTTGGCTCTGCACTGATGAGGCTGCATTTGGTGGGCACTACACTGATGAGGCTGCATTTGGTGGGCACTGCATTGACGAGGCTGCATTTGGTGGGCACTGCACTGATAAGGCTACAATTAGTTAACACTGCATTGACAAGGCTGCATTTGGTTGACACTGCACTGATGAGGCTGCATTTGGTTGACACTGCACTGATGAGGCTGCATTTGGTGGGCACTGCACTGATGAGGCTGCATTTGGCAGGCACTGCATTGACAAGGCTCCATTTGGTGGGCACTGAGATGGTAGGCTGCCAGTGTGTTAATTTGGGATTTTGCGGGTATTTGTGTGTCTGCAAGTGTGTTAGTTTAGGATTGTGTGGGTGTCAATGTGTTCATTTGTGATTTTGTCAGTGGAGGTGCATCCATAAAGGGCGCAGGATCGCCGCCCCCCCTCTCCTACACCGCTTTAATCACCATAGATAGATTCATGCATTGCATGAATCTATCTATGGTTGCTGCTGACACCCCCTATTCAGGTGCCCGGCTCATTTTCGGGCACCGGGCATCTGAATTACATCGACGGGGTGTTTTTTGGAAGCACCTGATTAGAGCCATAGGCTCTAATAGGCGCCCGAAAAATGTGAGAAGCGGGCGCGACGCTGTGCGGTCGCTTCTCACTCAGCTGTATGTTAGCAAAGTGAAGGAATTCGCTTTGCTAATGTTGAACCACCTCTCAGCCAATCAGGTTGCCGGGTCTGTGTTACCTGTTACCTGATTGGCTGAAATGACAGGCACTGTAAATGGACGCCTATCAGGCGTCCAATTTATAGCAGAGGACGAGAGGAGGAGCGGGTGGGAGAAGACATCGGGGTCGGGGAAGAAATGGAGGATACCGGATACCGCTTGCCACTTACCGCCGTCACCCTCTGCCCACCCGAGACAAGGTAAGTGCCGGACAGACAGCGAGGGGCACAGTGGCAGCACTTGGGGCACAGTGGCAGCATTTGATGGTCACAGTGGCAGCATTTTGGGCACAGTGGCTGCGTTTACTGGGCACAGTGGCTGCGTTTACTGGGCACAGTGGCTGCGTTTAATGGGCACAGTGGCTGCGTTTGATGGCACAGTGGCTGCGTTTGGTACAGTGGCTGCGTTTGATGGGCGCAGTGAGACTGCAATTGATGGTTTTTTTTTTTCAGAATCTTTCAGTTTGTTTGTGCAAACTATGTGTGTGTGTATCTATCATTACAGCATGCACACATACAATGATATTGCACATGAAGAAAAACCATCACAAACACACAAAGAAATCATCACAAACACATACTGACATTACACACACACACAGAAACCATGACACCCAAACAATAGAAATTACTTGAGACAGGGGTACTTAGGAAATTCCTTTAGACCTGCAGGGTACTTCACCGTAAAAGGTTGAGAAACACTGATGTAGATGATAGTGAAGGTGATTTAGCTGGTGGAGGAAATTCAGAGATGTGGGAATGGTGAGGAACACATGGTCATGCCTAAAGTAGATCATGTTAAATGTCTTCTTTTCCCTTATCGGCAGTACCTGGAGTTCGGTGTTTTGTGGCTGCAGTTACCAGAGGATTAAAAATGGTGAATTTTGGAAAGATGGCATATGATAATTTTATGTGTGAAGAATGTGTGGCTTTGGAACAGCTTAAAGCGGAGTTCCACCCAAAAATGGAACTTCCGCTTTTCGGAATCCTCCCCCCCTCCGGTGTCACATTTGGCACCTTTCAGGGGGGAGCAGATACCTGTCTAATACAAGTATTTTGCTCCCACTTCCAGGCATAGATACCCAAGCCACCCGCGGTTATCTACGCCACTTTCCTTCCCCCCCAATGTCTTCTGGGAGACACACAGGTCCCAGGAGACAGCAGGGACCAGTGGGAATGCGCAGCGCGAGTCGTGCATGCGCAGTAGGGAACCAGGAAGTGAAGCCACAAGGCTTCACTTCCTGATTCCCTTACCAAAGATGGCGGCGGCAGTACCCAAGAGCCAAGGGACAGATCGGCTTCGTGTGCCGACATTGCGGGCGCCCTGGACAGGTAAATGTCCATATTTTAAAATTCATTAGCTGCAGTATTTGTAGCTGCTGACTTGAAGAAAAAAAAAATCGGCGGAACTCTGCTTTAAGAACTGCCATGACATTGTGATCAAGCTGGCCGACGAGGGGGAGCCTTGTCACCATGCATTAACAAAGATAAGTGTTGATGTGTCAAAAGCTCTTAAAAAAGGAATGGTACACTAAGATACCTTCAACCTGGAGAATGATCAGAAGATCTTCTTTGATATGATTGAGGAAGCTATCACTGATAAAAAGGCCAACACCTTCTATAAGGTGTTAAATCCACAGATACCATTTTTTATAGGCTTCCAAAATCCATAATTTGGTGGTTACCCTCCGGTAGACCTATTATTTCATGGAAGGGGTTCCTCGCTGATCAAGTCAATGAGTACTGTATATTGATAAATTGCTACAACCTTTTCTGGTTATTTTGCCCTCCTATGTGAGGGACACTTTGCACCTCCTGAATGTTTCCAATGATCTGTCAGCACCTGATGATGTCATCTTGGTCACATTAAATGTAGAGGCATTATTTTCCTTTATCCCTCATAAAAAGGATTTAGGTGTTCTAGAAGAAAAATGCAACTGCAGACCTAGAACCCTGTTTGCACATTCAAAATTTGTTTCAGTTTACGTAAGTTTTTGTCGGAAAATAATAATTCCATGTTTGGCCAAGCACATGATACTGCAATGGGTACAAAAATGTACACCGGCCTACACTAACCTTTATGTTGAAGAATGGGAGAACTCAGGGTTTGGGGATGAGGCCTTGTCAGGGTACCTGACCAACATCATTGGTTCAGGTAGATCGATGATGTCCTCATCCTCTGGCCTGGTGAACCTCTGAATGATGGGAGCTTTGTAGATTTATTGTGATGAGATGAATTCAATTGAAATTTCATATATACCTACAATTATAAGACCATTACACTTTTGGATTTGAATATCCAGAATATGGAGAATGGTATCTCTGTATTTGTGTTGATATTGGGTGGCTCTGGGGGGGTTTAATGTAAGGTACACTCTTTGGGTGCTTGTGTCTGGTGTTTGTTGGCTCCCATATTTTGGTTTGCTTCTCCCTTTGGGTGCTCCCCCCAGGTTTATGCGACCACCGACGGGGGTGTTTTTTGGAAGCACCTGATTAGAGCCATAGGCTCTAATAGGCGCCCGAAAATGTGAGAAGCGGGCGCAATGCTGTACATTCGCTTCTCACTCAGCTGTACGTTAGCAAAGCGAAGGAATTCGCTTTGCTAACGTTGAACCACCTCTCAGCCAATCAGGTTGCCGGGTCTGTGTTACCTGTTACCTGATTGGCTGAAATAGCTTGTAGATTTATTGTGATGAGATGAATTCAATTGAAATTTCATATATACCTACAATTATAGGACTATTACTCTTTTGGATTTGAATATCCAGAATATGGAGAATGGTATCTCTGTATTTGTGTTGATATTGGGTGGCTCTGGGGGGTTTAATGTAAGGTACACTCTTTGGGCGCTTGTGTCTGGTGTTTGTTGGCTCCCATATTTTGGTTTGCTTCTCCCTTTTGGGTGCTCCCCCCAGGTTTAGCCTGCCTTATGGACTAGTAACTCTCCCTTTTTGCCACTTGGGCTAATGTGTGGGGTTGCTTCACACTCTGCCCATCGTGAAATCACCTATGCCTGTGCATCGTGACGATTATGTATGTCAACATTTTTGTTGTGTCGTAGTTCTTGTGAAGTGCAAACATAATGACTTTTCACCACCGATGTGCCTTTTGGGACTGGTTTAAACAATGAAGTACCCCATTATTCAGGGAAAAGGGGCAATGATGCTGCTTGGTGTTCTCCATTTCTTTGGATGCCACCTTTACTACCTGGTCTGGTATTTAAGGGTGGTGTACGTTACTATGGGATGGGCAGTCTCTGAGGATGGTGGGATAATAATGAAACTGGTCTGACATCAGTCTTTCCTCCACATGGACCTAGGATGGTGCTCTCTATATCTCTCCTTGATGGATAGACTTTTGTTCTTACACCTGGAATGAAGTTCCTTTGATCTGAAGTTCCATGACAGTGAGTGGACTTTTATTGTCTCCTAGTAATATGGGTGACATCCAAGCCATGCATAGATGGTATAAGTGGTTCCTGTAGAAATTCTCATATGGACATTTGTGCATTATTAATTACAGGCTAAATCTACCTGGAGACACTCTACAAGTTAGTCTTGTAGTTTTGGTGGTCCCTGTTGAAGTCCATGTGTGAACTTTTCAACCTATGATAAATGACAGGCTAAATCCACCTTGAGACTTTCTCCACACCTGGAGTGTGCCGAGTTCTTGGATAACTCCTGCGCAGTGTTTACAGATTGACTTTATCACCCCAACGATCTCGCTCCAGTTCATGGATGTAATCATTATGTTTGGATGATCTCACCAGTCAGGAGACTTTCCTGTCATCCTACATGATCCCTTCTGAGGATTCTTCTATCCCTCCAAACAAATGTATGAAATCATCGAGTGTGTCCTCCTTCTATGTGATCTAGAAGATCTTGAATCACAATGCCTTTATGGATGAACACTATCAGACTCCTTCCATAAGAAAGGTTACAAAGACAAAGCCATCAACAACAGCATAAACACGGCCCTGAAAACCCGAAGAGAAAATCTCCTCCAATACAAAGAGAAAAAAAACAAATAACACCACTTACAATCCACTACTAGAAGGAATAAAAAAGATAATCTAAGATTTACAACCCATCATAACAGAGGATGAAACTCTAAAATAAATGTACCAACAAACCCCGACTGGCATTCAGACAACCACCCAATCTCAGACATAAACTAATCAGCAGGAAGCTTCATTCTGATTATGAAGTCACAAATAATGGAAGCGAAACCTGCAATAAAAAAAAACACTGCAAACTGTGCAATCAGATCAATCCATCTAATCTATCATGGGATTATGTCATGTCATGTACCTCATCCAATGCAAAAGGTGTAGCAAAGGATCTTATGTTGGCGAAACAGGACAGAAGTTGCAAGCGAGGATGAATTTGCACAGACATACCATGTTTATAACATAAAGAAGATCGTTTCGGCACACCTATGGGATGTCATTTCTCACAACCGGATCACACCATGGAAGACCTCAAGGTTTTCGTTCTTAAAGGGAAAGGAAAATTATTGAACTAAGAATGATAAAAATGACGGCCTTAATTTAGATAAAGGTTTCCTTACTCATTATCCTCCAGTTTTGCAACCCCCTCTGTGACTATTATCCCCCCCCCCCCCCCAGTCTATAGCTCTCCCTCTGTCTTATTGCACTAATTATGCTAGTTTTATTACAATGTACCATTACCATGTACATTTCTTTGTGTGTGTTTTTTTTTTTCAACATACGGCTAAAACTTTTATGCTGCTGGGACCTTGAAGAAGGGAACATACCCCGAAAGCTTGTCCCGAAAACTTGTGTGTTAGTGCAAATAAAAAAAGTATCACCGACAGTACTCAATTGTCCCTGTAAGAATGGTTATTATGAGACATTTCTCCGGGCTGCAGTTCCTCTGACCTCCACAAGATGGCGATCTCACTTCTACCCAGACAGAAAGTCTCTATGGAATTCAGACAGGAAGTGATCTGGAATAAAGACACAAAGTTCCATGAGGTAAAAATTAGAGAGGAGACGTTACTGGAAGTAGCAGCAGAGGAGGTAATAAGATCTTATTTTCTATTTACACCCAGTGACCCCCCCGTCATGTCCGTCCTCTTCCTCCATAGTCACTGTGATGTCTTTTATCTCCAGCAGATGATGATACACACATATATAGTGTGGAAACGTAGATTAACCCCTTCAGGGTCAGAACATTTTCCTGTTTACGGGGCCGGAACATTCTCTTCATTTTGGAGATAAATTCTAGTAATATGTTCCTCTAAACAAACATCACTGACAATAAATAGACAAGACAATGACCATCCTGACCATACATGGCCTACAAAGGGCAATTATTACACTACACAGGCAGCCAATGGATAATCATTACAATCTGCAGCCAACACAATGATGGAGTGCAGGGGTCAGGAGTATGGAGCATAGAGCCCCTTAGATTGCAGGTAAGGAGGAAGAAAACATTCCCCAGCCCTCCATAAAGAATATGTTCCATCATTGGTGTCAGAGGGAGGAACATTCTGAGGGATGAAGGAGAGTTGAGGGGTCTCTGAAGAGGTACTGAGGATGTTGAACATTGGGGCCCCTGAGGGAGTGGTGGAGTACAAGGGCTCTGAGGTAAGGTGACCAGATTTTTAAAACGAAATCTGAGGACATATATATATATTTTTTTTATTGGCAAATGGTAAACTATTTTATAACCATATTTTCCTCAAGTTATGCAGTGTATGTGGTATGTGTTTATGAAATGATTGTATGATCTATACGTTATTTCTCACATTTCATCAATGAGATAAAAAAAAAGATACTTCTTAGAATTTTTTGGGATTTGACTACCAAATGTTAAGAAAATAAGATTTAGAAAAACCTTTTAAGTCATATTTTGTATTCTATTCTTACCAAAGAGTTATGTTCAGAGTGCAGACTTCAGGGGTGCGCTATGTACAGAGTTCAGGAGTGTGCGATGTACAGAGTTCAGGGGTGTGCTACGTAGAAAGTGCAGGGTTCAATAGTGTGCTAAATATACAGTGCAGAGATTAGGAGTGTGCTACGTACACAGTGCAGAGATTAGGAATGAGCTATGTACACAGTGCAGAGATTAGGAATGAGCTATGTACACAGTGCAGAGATCAGGAGTGCATTACGTACACAGTGCAGAGATCGGGAGCGCACTACGCACACAGTGCAGAGATCGGGAACGGACTACGCACACAGTGCAGAGATCGGGAACGGACTACGCACACAGTGCAGAGATCGGGAACGGACTACGCACACAGTGCAGAGATCGGGAACGCACTACGCACACAGTGCAGAGATCGGGAGCGCGCTACATACAGAGTTCAGGAGCACGCTATGTACACAGTATAGCAGTGGCGGCTGGTGCTCAAAAGTTTTGGGGGGGGGGGCGCAAACAAACTGAAAAATTCTGAAAAAAAACCCCATCAATTGCAGCCTCGCTGTGCCATCAAGCGCAGCCCCTGTGCCATGAAACGCAGCCACTGTGCCGAAGCAATTGCAGCCACTGTGCCATATCAAACGCAGCCACTGTGCCATATCAAACGCAGCCACTGTGCCATATCAAACGCAGCCACTGTGCCATATCAAACGCTCCCACTGTGCCATATCAAACGCTCCCACTGTGCCATATCAAACGCTCCCACTGTGCCATATCAAACGCTCCCACTGTGCCATATCAAACGCTCCCACTGTGCCATATCAAATGCTGCCAGTGTGCCATATCAAATGCTGCCAGTGTGCCATATCATATGCTGCCAGTGTGCCCCTCGCCCGCCATCTGCACTTACCCTGGCACGGTGGGACAGCTCCTCGATGTCTTCTCCCGTCCTCTCTTCCCGTCCTCTGCTATGATTGGACGCCTGATAGGCATCCAATCACAGCGCCTGTCGTTTCAGCTAATCAGGTGATGGGTAACAGATCTGAGCACCTGATTGGCGGAGAGGCGGTTTAGTGTTAGGAAAGCGAATATTCATTCGCTTTTCTAATACAGCTGAGTGACGCTCGCAGGTCACCATTTTTTACGCCTATTAGAGCCTATTGCTCTAATCAGGTGCTTCAAAAACACCCCCCCGCCACTCTAATTCAGGCACCCGACGTCTGAAAAGGGGTTGGACGCCTGAATATGGGGTGACAGCGGCGGCCATGGATAGATTCATGCAATGCATGAATCTATCTATTGGTGATAGAGGAGGCAGCGCCCGTGCACTCTTATGGATGCACCGCCACTGCAGTGCAGGGTTTAGGAGCACGCTATGTACAGAGTGTAGTATTCAGGCATGCACTACATAGATTGCGGAGTTGTAAATTAACTGATTCTCCTGAAAAGATTGCTTTTTTTGGTGATGGTACTGACCACCATACTCAATATGGGATATAATTTACACTAACATGAGAAGAGAGAGGTAGTACAGAGAGAATGTTCACATTACTTTTATTGAGATTCAGGGCTCTTGCACACAGGTGGCTGAGCCCAATCATTGTAATTGCAGCCCAGGTGCAATGTACAGCCTATCACTGACATAAATAGTTGTACGCTGCTGTACTCATGTTGTTTATGATCACTGTATAGCGTAATACAGCAGCACACAACTATTCATGTCAGTGACGGGCTGTGCATTACACCTGGGCTGCAATTACAATGATTGGGCTCAGCCACCTTTTGTGCAAGTGCCCTGGTCTGATGACCTGGGGGGAGGGATAGATGTGTGGATGGAGCAGGAGATGGATGGATGGATGGAGGGAAGGAGGGATATTTAGATGGATGGAACAAGAGATGGTTGTATGGATGGAGGGCTGGTTGGATGGATGAAGGAAGAATGGTTAAAGGGATAGATGGAGGGAGGGATGGTTGGATGCATGGTTAGATGGATGGAGGCATGGATGGTTGGATCGATGGAGGAAGGGATGGATGGAGGGAAGGATGGTTGGTTGGATGGATGGATGGATGGAGGGAGGGATAGAACACTCAGACATCCTGTCCTGGTGCTTGCTCTTCTAACTTTCTGTATCACACACTGTAAAAACAGCCTCTGCTCTCTCATTACTGGCAGAAGCTGTTTCTTTAGACTCTAGGGGCTCACTGCAGAGGCTGAGAAATGATCTGTCTGCCTTTTGTAATTCATCCTCCATAGCAGGCTGTGTTCTCTCCACTCCTCTCCTGTTCCCCTCCAATCGATCTGCTGGCACCTCCTACTTATCTTAGAAGTCAAATCAGGCGGGCTGAGGAAGGGGGCGGGTACAATGCTTTTTCATTGGCTGAGGAAGCAGCAGAGAGGCTGTATATCAATCTGCCCCTGAAATCAGGCTGCCAGGTCTAACTAAAGATTATCGGCTTGTGCGGCCGGAGCAGCGGTATCCCTCCACGGGAAACAAAGAGTCCCCAGCCTTCTGGCATCAATAGAGGATGTGCAGGTACAAAAAAAAAATTGACATATGCAAGTAGTGAATAATTGCGCTGATATTAACCTAATAATGTTGCACCGTGTACCATCAAATAAATAGATACCATAAAAAGTGATCTGTAAATATTACATCATACAAAAGAAAATAGTGATAAAGTCCTTAGGTGAAAAAGTTATGAATTAATTGGTTCCACACAAATCCACCATCCACCAAGTGCACACCAAAAAAATCCTCTGCAATATATTGCAAGACCAGATAATCAAGCCTGAATGTGTGGTAACTGTTCCTGTTAGACTAATCCACTGCCAGTAGTTAAAAATGAAATTCCCAGCTTTCTGTGGACTTCCAAGCCATGTAAAAGAAAAAGGAAAACAAAACCATTGCGCAGGTAACGTGACAAAGTGATCCCTGTAAGGTTAGGATAAGCCTACTCACATTTCCACGTCCGTATGATCGCATATATAAATGATCAGCTGCAAACAGCTTAACGCTGGAGACTCCTCATCCACCACCAGTGTACACACACACACTGCTGGAAACGTCACAGGCTCCTCCTCCCGCCGCGTTGCGTCACCAGACATGTGACCTTAAAAAAGGTACCCAATGCCACTCTATACAATGTCCTGGATACTACAGTATACTAACCAAGAGAACAAACCCCTCCCCCCTACTGTCTCCCTCCTACCCACCCTGAACTGCCATTGGAGGGAAGAGAACGGACTCCTCCCCCACAGCTCTCTACTCCAGCAGCAGCACCCTCCTTCTATCCAATCCCTTCTTTTACTACAGAGAGTGACAGTGACGTTATTCCTGTTAGTCAGCAGGCTGCCAGAGATTGGAGCCTTGCAGCCAGAGTTCCGGCAATAGATTTGGGTAAGCAGTTCGGGCCAAGCACAAGTTTGGCCCGAACATCACCTGTTCGCCCGTTGGGGGGGGGGGGCAATCTAAGCCCTGATTGGGCAAAGCTTTGGCTAATCAGGGCATAATGAATAGCTGATTGTTATGGAGCTGGCCGGGAAGCTGGCCGCTGCATCCTTAGCAACGGTTGAGTCATCAGCTGTCAATGAGCTTCCTCGCTAACAGTTGAATGGAAAAAAACAATGCTGGCAATAGAAAAACAACAAAAAAAATGGCGTGGGGGGTCCCCCCTAATCCATACCAGGCCCCTTGGGTCTAGTATGGATTTTAAGTGGAACCCCTTGCCAAAATTTAAAAAGGAACGGCATGGGGTCCCTCCAAAATCCATACCAGACCCTTAGGTCTGGTATGGATTTTGAGGGGAACCCCTGTGCCAATTTTTTCTTTCTTTTTTAATTGGCGTGAGGTCTTCTTCAAAATCCATATCAGGCCCTTATCCGAGAATGCTGCCTGGCAGGACAGGAATGGGGGGGGGACGAGCGAGCGCTCCCCCTCCTGAACCATACCAGGCCATATGCCCTCAGCATGCGGGGTGCTTTGGGGTGGGAGGGGCTCTGCCCCCTCTCTAAAGCATCTTGTCCCCATGTTGATGTGGACAAGGACCTCTTACCCACAACCCCAAGCTGTGGTTGTGGGGGTCTGCGGGCAGGGGGCTTATCGGAAACTGGGAGGCCCCCTTTTACCAACATAGAAGACAATGAAGTGCCCCCCAAAAAGTGTACACAGGAGACTTTAAGGGCAACTATAGAGATTAAAGAATAAAAGTATATATAGAAAAATTAAAAATTTATTGGAAAAATATTTAAAAAATAGGTGCATACATCACCCTACAGAGCATAAATACAGTTGATAAAATTGAAGTTGTTGATCTCCTGTTGTCTCTCCTGACGTGTTTCAGGATCTCCAATATTAATCCCTTCATTAGGGAAATTTTTTTTAGGAGATATCAAGACAAATGACAATCTATAATGGAACATAACATAAGTTTGAGTGTACAAGAATCCAATGGAGAGAGAATGAGCATTGTGGGAGATGGAACGGGGATCACTCATTGATCAACTGGATACTGTGTTTCAATACTGCCAATGATGAGATATGTGTATACAGATAAAGTATATACAAATGTAGAAAAAAACTCATGCTTAAGAATGGATGATCAAAGAATAGCCATGCTGTGGTTCCAAGAATAACCAGATCTGAAGCTTATTGGTATGGTGCCTGGATATGTAGAAGTTCCAGAAAGTGTGTCAGAGCTTCAGGTGATCAAAGACTGAGCTTACCGGTGGTATAGAGTGGCCGGGAAACAGACCGGCAAAGTGCACTGGAATACCAGAGTAATCTGAAATTTTCATATGTAGTGCTGGCATTTTTGCCATGTAATGTTAAATGGTAGACAATGCTATAAACTGTTATTTGGCTCCCTCCAGTGGTATACTTGTGAATAGATTTGTTTATTTTTGATATAATAGCTATACAGGAAGCGATTTAATGGCTTTGCTAAAACAGACTCACCTACCCACAATGCTCACTCACCTACACATGAACACTGAGTGACTAAACTGCATGCTGTGTAGGTAATAAAAGGGCCGGCACGGCCATTTTCTTTCTGTTCTGGACGCGTGGCCTGCCTGCAAGGATCTGTAAGGAGGTGTTCCAGAGAGCGTGGCCATCATCTTTTGGAGTGGAGCAAGCCACGGACTCTGCCCTATCCCAGTGTGCTGGAGAAACAGTGTGATCAGATCGGGAAGGATCCAGAGACACCTGACGGAGCCATTTGAGGGTCCCAGTCATCTTGCGGAGCCGAGCAGTGTGACGGAACTGGCCCACAGCAGCACTCAGAGGCGCGGAGCAGAGGCTTACAATTTTCCAGGCCTGGTGTGGTGAGAGGGCGGACGCCTGGATGTTATTTAACGCAACTTAGGCTCATACCACAGTGTTGCTGAGACCTGCAGTTCCGCAGAGGGGTCTCATTCGGATAGGCTGAGTTCAAGCAGGCCTCAAGCCTATACTTTACTAAGAGCTGACACTGTGGCGGTTCAGAGATAACTATACCGGAGGCAGTTATAAGTGTGTGCACCGCAGGAACTGTTCTAAATCATCAGCACATGTTACTTCTTTGCTTGTTAAACCCTTGGATTACAAACACTGCAGTATTATAGCTAGCAGAAGACCAGAGACTACAACTTTCACTGAGAGGCCTTGTGTTCAGTTACAGTAACAAAGGACCACATCATACCTCAGGGGGAGCTCTTGAGCAAACTGTACTGTGTTGTGTTTGGTAACCTTGCATTAGTGTGGTTAGTGCAGCATGCTGGAAGTGGGAAGGTGCCCAGTGTAAAGGCATTGTCACTCTGGACACTAGTGCCACTTGGAGATGCGCCTGCAAGGGTCATTCAGGAAATCTTTACATATTAATTATTTGTGAATACTTATCGCATTGTCATATTACGTTTGTGTGACAGTGCATTTATTGTAACTACTGTTTATGCCAGTCTCAGTAAAATTACATTATGGTTAATTACAATTGGTGTGAAGCGTTGTTCATTCTCCTACAGGTTGAACAACGGATACCCAGGTAATGGTAAAGGTACATCATTGATATATTGTTATTGTGGGATTGTCCTTTGTTGTTTAGCTTCACACCAAAAACTGTTCCACAGCTGTGTCAAGTGGGTTGAGCCAAGTTATTGGGGGTGGAATAGCAGAGTACAGGCCCAATCAAATATCAGCAGCTCCTTCGGGAGTCAGTGCTACACGGAGGTCCCACTGAGATTTTTGCCTTTGCTGTCAGCCCGCTAGCTGTAACCCATAGCAACCATTTACCGGATCTGATATAAAGAAAGTCCAGCATTCAGTGACTGTAACATGTGTTGTCATACGTGGCAATCACAGCGGCATCGTGCCATCCAATTACAGGTGTCCTGCTAACACAGTAAGAATGTGGATGTCGCTGTTGCCTTTGGAAACATGGACACGGGGTGGCGTGGCCGGGGACTATGGAGAAGTTGGTCCCTTACAGTTTGGGACATTACAAGAGAGACATTTTGCTGTGTGTGTTTAGTGATGGCTGCTTTGTAGATACTGACCTTGCAGGTGATCACTGCAGAGATCTAGTGTACGCAGAGTCCTGGCTGGCAGTGGCAACGAGACCAGTCAGGGGGGCTTGTTTTATTACCAGAGGATGCCGGCGCTTGCGTGTTGGAGCCAGCGCTGATGTCAGACGTTGGGGATGCCAGTGCTGACATCAGATGTCCGGGACGGGGAAAGGCGTGTACAGAGCGGAGGGCGTGGTCATCGCACCATCAGGATAAGGGAAGGCGTGTACAAAGCAGCAGGCGGAGTCATCACATCATAAGGACCAATGGTCAGCCTTAAAGGAAATGGAAGGTGTGGCTAACGTCACACCCTCCAAGGCCTTGAGCTGCGTTGACCAGTGTATCAAGACGGGACGGGCGTGGAAACCGATATTGTGATGCGCCTGATAACAATGTCCTGCATGGACATATGTATGGGGCGTGCTTGTGCCTGGTTGAGATGGAAATCACACCATAGGAGGCACAGGGGGTGAGGCAGTAGCCAGACCCAGTGAGTCTCATAGATAGCAAGACATGCATAAGCTGCAATAGAGATAAGGTACCTGTAGGGAGCTGAAACAGGATTGTGCACCTAGCGGAGGCATATAGAGCCCAAGAGAGTTGTTAGTAATATGGCTGAATGATTACAGTAAACAACCATACCGAAGCCATATGACTGTAAATGTATAATCATTGTGTGTATATACTGTATGTATATGTGTGTGTATATATATATATATATATATATATATATATATATATATACACAGTAGGCTATCAATGGGACCACAGACAGGGTGCAAATGATAAGTAGTTGGTATAGATATACCAAGTGTGTGTGGATGTAAAGCACATACGGGTATCATGAGTTCATAGGGCAGGAGGAGGAAACAATATTGATGTTCCATGTCATGAAAAGTATAACTCAGATCCGCAAGTGTTTTCCAGTTCCATCTCCAAGGGATTATACAGTCACCACAATAGGCATAGAAACAAAATTGATGAAGTAGTACATGTTATATGAAAAAAAAGCAGCGTATACAGTTGAAAACATAACAGTATAACCGCATATTAGAAACCATATATACATTATCTGACAAATGTGAGTACGCCCCTTACATTTTTGTAAATATTTTATTATATCTTTTTATGTGACAACACTGAAGAAATGATACTTTGCTACAATGTAAAGTAGTGAGTGTACAGCTTGTATATCAGTGTGAATTTGCTGTCCCCTTAAAATAACTTAACACACAGCCATTAATGTCTAAATTGCTGGCAACAAAAGTGAGTACACCCCTAAATGAAAATGTTCCAAATTGGGCCCAATTAGCCATTTTCCCTCCCCAGTGTCATGTGACTCGTTAGTGTTACAAGGTCTCAGGTGTGAATGGGGAGCAGGTGTGTTAAATTTGGTGTTATCGCTCTCACTCTCTCATACTGGTGACTGGAAGTTCAACATGGCACCTCATGGCAAATAACTCTGAGAATCTGAAAAAAAAATGTTGCTCTACATAAAGATGTCCTAGGCTATAAAAAGATTGCAAAGACCCTGAAACTGAGCTGCAGCACGGTGGCCAAGACCATACAGCGGTTTAACAGGACAGGTTCCATTCAGAACAGGCCTCGCCATGGTTGACCAAAGAAGTTGAGTGCATGTGCTCAGCGTCATATCCAGAGGTTGTCTTTGGGAAATAGATGTATGAGTGCTGCCAGCATTGCTGCAGAGGTTGAAGGGGTGGGGGGTCAGCCTGTCAGTGCTCAGACCATACGCTGCACGCTGCATCAAATTGGTCTGCATGGCTGTCATCCCAGAAGGAAGCCTCTTCTAAAGATGCTGCACAAGAAAGCCCCCAAACAGTTTGCTGAAGACAAGCAGACTAAGGACATGGATTACTAGAACCATGTCCTGTGGTCTGATGAGACCAAGATAAACTTATTTGGTTCAGGTGGTGTCAAGTGTGTGTGGTGGCAACCAGGTGAGGAGTACAAAGACAAGTGTGTCTTGCCTACTGTTAAGCAGTGTCTTGGTCTGGGGCTGCATGAGTGCATTGAGGCAACCATGAAGGCCAACATGTACTGTGACATACTGAAGCAGAGCATGATCCCCCTCCCTTCGGAGACTGGGCCACAGGGCAGTATTCCAACATGATAATGACCCCAAACACACCTCCAAGATGACCATTGCCTTGCTAAAGAAGCTGAGGGCAAAGGTGATGGACTGGCCAAGTATGTCTCCAGACCTAAACCCTATTTAGCATCTGTGGGGCATCCTCAAACAGAAGGTGGAGGAGCGCAAGGTCTCTAACATCCACCAGCTCCGTGATGTCGTCATGAAGGAGTGGAAGAGGACTCCAGAGGTAACCTGTGAAGCTCTAGTGAACCCATGCCCAAGAGTGTTAAGGCAGTGCTGGAAAATATTGGTGGCCACACAAAACATTGACACTTTAGGCCCAATTTGGACATTTTCAGTTAGGGGTGTACTCACTTTTGTTGCCAGCGGTTTAGACATTAATGGCTGTGTGTTGGGTTATTTTGAGGGGACAGCAAATTTACACTGTTACACAAGATGTACACTCACTACTTTACATTGTAGCAAAGTCTCATTTATTCAGTGTTGTCACATGAAAAGATAGAAGTAAATATTTACAAAAATGTGAAGGGTGCACTCACTTTTGTGAGATACTGTATATTGGGGAAGTATATAACAACATAACAGGGGAACATAAGGGGGGGGGCGTGGCCTGAAGCTGCATGGAGTAAGGAGCGCGGTGTGAGAGCTCCGGCTACACTTATCCCTTAACTTTATCCTTTGGGGCCAAATCACCCTTAAACCTGGCACAACCTGTCCTGGCTACTTACGACTGCTCCCGGGACCATGTCGCCACCTAAGCGAGCCACCGGGGCGCTTGGAAAACTGGATAAGTACCGCCACGAGGAGCGTGACCCAGCGAGCGAAGATGGCGCCACCTCAGCCGCAGGGGAAGAGACTCCGCAGTCTGGAGACACAGCCCGAATCCTTGACGCAGTTTCCCTCTGCCAAACGACCCTCACATCTAAGATTGAGGAACTCAAAGTTGACATTCATAAGCTGAGAGAGAGGGTATCCGAAGCAGAACGCAGGATTGGGCAGGCGGAAGAGGAAATTCCGCCATTACAGGTCACTATGGAGAGGCTTCAATATCAGCTCAACACTGTCCTTAGTAAACAGGACGATATGGAAAACAGACTACGTCGCTGCAACCTCCGATTTGTGGGACTTCCGGAGAGGTCGGAGGGCTCGGATCCCCCCACATTTCTAGAGAACCTCCTAATCACCAACTTCGGCAGGGAGGCCTTCTCCTCCACAGTTGTGGTGGAGCGAGCGCACCTGCTGGCAGCGCGGCCCCACCTCCCGGAGCTCCTCCGCGAACCTTCATTGCAAAGCTACTGAATTACCGAGACAGAGACACTATCTTACGCCTCATCCGTGAAAAAGGAAACATACCATTCAGGGAAGCACACATTGCAGTATTCCCTGACTTCTCTGCAGAGGTTCAGAAGAAGAGGGTGCAATTCTCAGAGGCCAAGCGCCAACTCCGTAATCACCACCTAACCTATGCCATGCTGTTCCCAGCGTGCCTCTGAGTGATCCGTGAACGGCAAGGCTCACTTTTTTGAGGATCCTTCGGCGGTCATTCCTTGGTTGGAAAACCGGGCTGCGGCTGGCCCGGCGCCATCGTAAACTGCGCCATGTACTCCTGCTTTGTCGACCTGCACTCAGACGAAACCTTCAATCCTATACTGAGGACGCACACCTTACGAACAGTGAGTTATGCTACCCATGCTCTCCCCCCTTCTCATGCCCTGGCTTACGCCACTCTAGCGGATGTCCTTGCGAATTGACTTCCTCTCTCCCTTCATCTAATACGCTTCCCTTGCAATGCCATCTTGGCTGCTCTGCAACGCTATTTGGCCCTACAGATGAGACACCTACCCAGCCGGGCTCAGGTAGCTTTTCACACCCCCTCCGCACGCCCGGATGCTTAACTGTTTTGCACCGCTGTGCTCTTCTGTTAACTTTTGTTTGTCCCCAGTGGCACCTGGGGGGACACCCGGTCCTCTTCTTCCTTTACCCTGCTGCACTATCTCTCCCTCACTAAGCGGATTGGGCCCCCCCTCGCAGCTGCAAAAAGCAATGTTTCCCGGGCCAGCGGCAGCCCCCACGGCCGTGGAGGGTTGGCACAAGTTTGTCTTGCCACGCTGGTCCAGAGCTGGCAAAGTTTTGGTTTTAACTGTTTTGTTCGTTTATTTCTTTATTATTCTCTGCTCATTTATGCATTGTTTGACGTGTCATGTAATACAGCTTATACACTGCTCGTTATTGTCTAGATTGCTCAAGGTACCTATCTGCATGGCTTCCTGCAGACTGGCTGTGGTCGCTCCGTGGCCTCGATAGGCCTGTCTGCAGGGCTCCAACATGATATATGAAGTGGGCTCTGTGCCTCAATCTACATCACTGTTTGTATTGGTCTGCTGTGTGGTGGTTGTGATTGTGGGTCCTTACATGCTGGTCCGATCGAGTATGCAAATACTCTCAACATTGAGATGGCCTCCCTAAAAATTGTCACGTGGAATGTGAGGGGATTGCGGGATAGGTCCAAGCGACTGGCTGCGTTGTCCCACCTCAAGCGCATGACATTTCTGTGCTCGTGGAGACTCATGTAACGGGGAAAATGCAGTTGGCGCTTAAAAAACCCTGGGTGGGCCGGACATATCAGGCCCCATTCACCAACAACTCAAGAGGTATAGCTATTCTTATCGCCAAAACAGTCCAATTCCATCTTCATAGTTTAAGATCAGACCAGCAGGGAAGGTTCCTCTTCTTACATGCCTCGGTAGGGGGGCTCGAGTTTCTCTTGTTGGCTTTCTATATACCCCCGCCATTCCAGTTTGCTACTCTCAAAGAAGGATTGGCCTTCATGTCTGAGCATCCAACAGTACCAGCTATATGGTTGGGTGACTTCAATATGGTGATTGACCCCCTCTTGGACAGGCTCCACTCATCCAATACGCTACCGGACAGACCTGCCCTGACTAGGTTTTGCAGATTCCTTTCAGAATTTGCCTTGACTGACACTTGGCGACTTAAATACCCCACTACACCTGCATATTCTTGTTTCACACCCTCGCAATCTGCAATGTCCCGTATAGACATGATTATGCTCACTCCTACCTTGATCCCAGAGCTCCTCGCAGTAGGCTTCGGTGTGAGGGTCCTTTCGGACCATTCACCTTACTGGATCACTCTGCGATTGCCCTCCGCCCCGCCATCTCGCCAGTGGAGACTGAACCCATTCTGGCTCACTGTCCTCACGGATACTGAGCTCATACAGTGTGAGTGGTCTCACTATTTCCAGTCAAATCAGGGTTCGGCCTCGACTGGGATGGTGTGGGAGGCATTCAAGTCTCATGCCCTCTCCACACATATTAATAGACATAAGGCCTCTTCTAAAAATTGTCCTTCAACAGGCTGAGGAACACCTAAGCTCCCTCGAGCGAGTTTTCCTTGCGAACCCCACACCTTCTAACTCTGCTCAACTTCGCTTGCAATCCAGACTCACAGACCATCTGCACTATGAGAAAGCAAAAAAGGGTATCTTTTTTAGCAAACAAAGGGTCTTCGAACATGGAGAGCGGGCAGGCAGACTTCTCGCCTATATGGCTCATCTAGATCATACACCCCGGGTTGTGGTTCGGCTTCGTTCACAAGATGGAGCCGTATTCACAGACCCTGACCAAGTTGTTCATGAATTCAAAAGGTTTTATGCCAACCTGGACACCGCTAGAGCTGACCGCCCCCCAAATGAGTTACACCTTCTACTGCAAAACATTGACTTCCCCTCTCTCACGACCTCCCAGGTGGAGTTTCTTGAGGCACCCATCACTGAGGAGTGCCTTAAGGAGGCAATAGCGAGTTTACCAGCGTCAAAGGCCCCAGGCTCTGACGGTCTCCCGTTGGAATTTTATTCTCAGTTTCAAGAGGTCCTCATCCCTAGACTAGAATCTCTATACTCGCACATCTATGAATCAGGTACACTCCCGCGCACCATGAATGAGGCCCTGATTGTTATTATCCCAAAACCGGGTAAAGATCCTCTCCACCCCGAATCTTACCGTCCGATATCTCTCCTCCAGCTAGATGTAAAAATCCTTGCCAAAATTCTTGCCCTGAGACTCAACAAAGTCATACTTAGCCTCATTCATGCTGACCAAACAGGCTTTATGCCTAATAAGAACACAGCATTCAATCTGAGAAGACTATTCATAAACCTTCAAGCTACACACGATGACGTTGGCTCCAGGGTGGTGGTTAGTCTGGACGCCGCTATCTGTGGGAGTGCCTCCACAGATTTGGCTTTGGGTCCAGATTCATCAGGTGGCTCCAGCTCCTCTACCAGGCTCCCACTGCCCGGATCCAAGTTAACGGTAAAACGTCCACCCCATTTTCACTATCTAGATGAACACGTCAGGGCTGCCCCATATCTCCTATGCTGTATACGCTGGCTGTTGAGCCATTAGCCATCGCCATCAGGCACATCCCGATATTAAGGGCCTTCGTATGGGGCAGCTGACTAAGGTTCTCAGTCTATATGCAGACGACATGCTTCTCTATCTGGCAGATGCGGGTCCCTCCCTAGCGACAGCCCTAAACCTCATTCAACAGTTTGG
Organism: Lithobates septentrionalis; assembly: GCA_037952835.1. Taxonomy (NCBI): domain Eukaryota; kingdom Metazoa; phylum Chordata; class Amphibia; order Anura; family Ranidae; genus Lithobates; species Lithobates septentrionalis. The sequence goes on from JBBDGP010002974.1 coordinate 1,355,431, forward strand.
GACCTTCTCGGGGCTGCAGATAAATTGGTCCAAATCCCAGATACTCCCCATAGATGTCTCCGTTCCAACAAACACCCAAGAGGCTTTCCCGTTGGTAAGGACTAACCAGATTATATACCTAGGTATACAATGCTTACGCTCCCTAGCGGACTACACACGCCTTAACATTGAACCAATGTACGCTCTTCTTAAAAGCAAAACACAAATATGGTCTAGGCTTCCCATCGGAGTAATGGGTCGTATTATTTTGGTGAAGATGATCCTCCTTCCTAAATTATTATACCTATTCTGGCATGCTCCACTATACATCCCGACCCACATATTTAGATACCTGGAATCCATACTTAATACCTTTTTTATATGGGGTTCCTCTCGACATAAATTATCATGGCAGATATTGAAGTGTCCCACTCACCTAGGGGGAACGGCCACTCCCGATCTCACATTTTATTACATCAAACAATAAGAAAACCGCGCTAAGAAATGATAAAGGAGTCCATGTTACAGTCCTATAATTATAAATGAATAGTCCTAATGTTGATCCGGGTCAAAATTTTCTCCAAAGAAGATAGTGATGAATACACACAATCAGCAGAACACTCCAACATCAGTTGTGCTTACCAGAAGTAAGTTTATAAGGGCGAGTGGCTTAAACCCAGCCTGGGCCTTTAGATGTATACTCCAGATGGAACAGGAAGGGCGCCTTCATCCCGTGTATCCACAGATATAGTGCAAAAAATATATAAAAAAGTATATAGTGTAATATTGTTTTGACATATACCACACCAAACAAAAAAGGGTGACCACCCAAAAAATCCTTAAATCACGTGTATTCATAAAATCCTACGCTGAATAGCTAGGACAGTGAAGTGAGTGTCATGCAATCATGCACACACAGGTGAAAAAGAAAAATAGTAAAAAAATAAAAAAATATTAAAAAATTGTGAAAGCTGCAACGACTTCCAAATCTGCTGACCAGATAAGGGATGGAAAGTCGGCATATACAGAACACTCCAGATGAAGAAAAAAGTGTAAATATATAAAAAATAAGAGAAAGCTTATATCCAGTAATAGACACAATAGTGATGCAGGCTGCTTACCAGAGGGCTGACCCTCATATGCAGATATGTGGAAACACAAGAACCACCACCAAAGGATAAATAAGGCAAACCTTCAGGGTTGTCCCCTTACCAGACAAAAAGGACACATAAGGCAGATGTATTATGGTCTCAACATCACTTCCAACCGAAATGGTATGCCCCGTCTTATCCTCTCCGTCCAAGCTAATCAAAAAATACAATCGTATCCTCTGTGTATTCTCAGTCTCCAGAATGGACAGTGTCAGCAGGCGGATTAGATCACCCCTCGGATGACTCTGCTCTGCTAACCCATTAGCATGGGTCCTCCGCCTTACGGATGTGAGAGGCTTGGGGAAGAATTGGTGCTTTAGAGGAGTCGTAGTTTGATATCCTGCGTGAGGTAAACAAATTAGAACAAAGTTGTCTCAAGCCTTTAACCATTGGCTTAACGTGCCAGAAGATAAAACACAGCAGCACTCGGATGTGATAAGGGAGGAACAGGACAGGGAGCCAGGCAGGTGTGCTGCATGCAAATGTGTTGACAAGAATCATGCTAATGGGTTAGCAGAGCAGAGTCATCCGAGGGGTGATCTAATCCGCCTGCTGACACTGTCCATTCTGGAGACGGAGAATACACAGAGGATACGATTGTATTTTTTGATTAGCTTGGACGGAGAGGATAAGACGGGGCATACCATTTCGGTTGGAAGTGATGTTGAGACCATAATACATCTGCCTTATGTGTCCTTTTTGTCTGGTAAGGGGACAACCCTGAAGGTTTGCCTTATTTATCCTTTGGTGGTGGTTCTTGTGTTTCCACATATCTGCATATGAGGGTCAGCCCTCTGGTAAGCAGCCTGCATCACTATTGTGTCTATTACTGGATATAAGCTTTCTCTTATTTTTTATATATTTACACTTTTTTCTTCATCTGGAGTGTTCTGTATATGCCGACTTTCCATCCCTTATCTGGTCAGCAGATTTGGAAGTCGTTGCAGCTTTCACAATTTTTTAATATTTCTTTATTTTTTTACTATTTTTCTTTTTCACCTGTGTGTGCATGATTGCATGACACTCACTTCACTGTCCTAGCTATTCAGCGTAGGATTTTATGAATACACGTGATTTAAGGATTTTTTGGGTGGTCACCCTTTTTTGTTTGGTGTGGTATATGTCAAAACAATATTACACTATATACTTTTTTATATATTTTTTGCACTATATCTGTGGATACACGGGATGAAGGCGCCCTTCCTGTTCCATCTGGAGTATACATCTAAAGGCCCAGGCTGGGTTTAAGCCACTCGCCCTTATAAACTTACTTCTGGTAAGCACAACTGATGTTGGAGTGTTCTGCTGATTGTGTGTATTCATCACTATCTTCTTTGGAGAAAATTTTGACCCGGATCAACATTGGGACTATTCATTTATAATTATAGGACTGTAACATGGACTCCTTTATCATTTCTTAGCGCGGTTTTCTTATTGTTTGATTTTTATATGGTGGGCTACACTTGTAACCGCAGCTGGTGTCTACTCTTTTTTAGCTTCTGAGCGCAGTTTTTTTCTTTATTTTACATTTTATTACATGGCTTCCCAATTGTCCCATTTTTATTATTTTAATAGGCACGATAAACTTCATTATTCCGCACTGGTATGCACATCTGCGTCAGATGTGGTGGCTCACCCATTTCAGATACTTTTCTGTAAACACAGGGGTGTGTCCCGCTCCGGGGGTGGGAGTCACATATTAAAACATCACAGCAGGATTTGGCAAAGCACACTTACCACTATTGGGGCTCCCCCTGTACACGCCCACACACCGCTTTGGGATAACCCTCAGCTCCCCGAACTATTGACTATTCCAGACTATAAACTATGGATAATTTATAAAATCATATACCTCTCCCAGCTTATTTCTGGAGGTGCAGTTAAAACATTCCAGGCCCTGAAGGATGACTTTGCTCTTCCCACCCATACACAACATCTAAAAGCCAAATGGGAAACTGACACTGGTGAAATAGGCAATGAACAATGGGGGGAAATACTGGCGACCTGCACAAAAGTATCTCCTAATCTATCAGCTCGCCTCACCCACCTTTACATCCTCCATAGGTCATACCTTACCCCTGCATGAATCCTTAAGTATAAGCTGGACACTGACTCAGCCTGTCCCCGTTGCGGTGGCACCCCTAGCACTTTTTACCACCTCATATGGTCTATCCAGCGATATTGGTCTCAAATAGTCAAATTCCTTCACGACTGTATGGGCTCCCCTCTAACATTATGCCCACGCCAATGCCTGCTTGGCCTCCTCCCCGTCTCAGAAGAGGAGAAATACCTGACAATATTCTTGCAGGAAACCCTCTTCATTGCTAGAATGCAGATGGCTCAATTGTGGCTTCGGCCTACCCCCCCTACCACACAGCAATGGAAGAGGGCTGTGAATCTTACTCTCCCTTACAAGAAGGTTTTGTATACCCATCGTGGTTGCCCGGGCAAATATCATAAGATATGGGATAGGTGGATAAATGAATCCTCCACATGTATCGACTAGCATCATACGCTTATTTGACTCTTGTCTGCTTAGAGGTAACTGCTTTTGTTTAGACCTACTATGTCTTAGTGAAAATATGTTTTTCACATGCATGACAATGTTCGACATTTGAACCATAATTATAACGACGTGTCAGAAAATTCTGTATATAAGACACTATGCATAATATTGGTGCATTTCGCACCTTGTGTTTTGTTGTTAATAACCTGTATTGACTTTTATGCTCAATAAACTTTCCTTTTGATTAAAAAAAACAGGGGAACATAAGAGCATATTAAAGACCAAATAATTGTAATTGGGGAAGATTCTAGTCTGCAAGGGGGTAAAGGGGGGGGGGGGGGGGGGTAATGAGATGAGAAAGGTTTGTATGAAAAGGAGAGGCTATTAAAGACTTGGAAAATGGTTATTCAAAGTTCCTTTTCGCAAACCCCCGAGGCAAAGCCTTCTAAAAAAGGTCTGTAGCTAATCTGGGTGTTTAGTCCTGGTGGGTTGGTGGCCCCTAGCTCCAAAATCCAGGGGGTTTCCCTCTGGAAAAGGAGTTTGTTCCAGTCTCCACCCCTAGTGTTGGGATGGACACGGTCCAGGATCAAAAAACTAATTTTGGAGTTTCTCCCCTTATGGTGATCCCTAACTTGTCTCCCAAGAGGGAGAGGCCCTTGTCCCCATCAACATGAGGACAAGGTGCTTTGAGGTGGGGGGGCAGAGCCCTCCTGCCTAAAAGCATCCCATGTTGAGGGCATGTGGCCTGATATGGTTCAGGATGGGGGGTGCTCACTCATCCCCACCCCCTTTCCTGACCTGCCAGGCTGCATGCTCGGAAAAGGGTCTGGTATGGATTTTGGAGGGACCCCACACCGTTTTTTTGTTTTTTTTTATTTTGACGTGGGGTTCACCTTAAAATGCATACCAAGCCCAAATGGCCTAGCATGGATTGGGGGGACTCCTATACCGTTTTTTAACATTTTTGTATTGCCAGCAATAGCATTGTATTGCCGGAAATTTAAACTTTTTTTTTTCTTTAGAAATGTCAGTTTTGCTGCAGCAGCTTCTGTACACGGTACTAATGCACTTACTAATGAACTAATACTAAAGGTAGTACTAATACTAATAAATTTTAAAGGCAGACTAAGGGGACCCCCCCGTCACTGTATTTAAAGGAATTATTTTAGTTTTATTGTTTCACTTTAACCGCTTCAGCTCCAGAAGTTTCATCCCTCTTCATGACCAAGCCATTTTTTGCGATACGGCACTGCGTTACTTTAAGGGACAATTGCGCTGTTGTGCAACACTGTACCCAAATACAATTGATTTCCTTTTTTTCCACAAATAGAACTTAATTTTGGTGGCATTTGATCACCTCCTGGGTTTTTTATTTTTTGTGCTATAAACAAAAAAAGAGCGACAATTTGGAAAAAAACAAAACATATTTTTTACTTTCTGCTATAAAACATCCAAATGAAAAATGTAAAACAAATTTCTTCATCAATTTAGGCCAATATGTATTCTGCTACTTGTTTTTGGTTAAAAAAAATCCCAGTGGGCGTATATTGATTGGTAGGTGTATATTGAAAGGTATAGCGTCTACAAACTTTTTACATGTTTGGGAGTTTTGATGCGAACTGAACAAGGGGGTGTTCGGCCCAACTCTATCTGGCAGTTATCCTAATCTCATCAAGTTCCCCTTCCTAGACATCATGGTGACCCTACATTGACCTCACAGCACTGCCTCAAAGCAAGCAAGTCAATGGAAGTATTGTATTTATCATTCCTTGTCTGCAGATCTTAAACTAATCAAGACCAGTTCAGAAACCAAACAAACCCAACAGAGGAAAGGGGATTTCTTATCCAACAGGCCAACAGGGTCCTGGGACCTCAAAAACAAAAATGTATAAAACACTAAACAGTCCAAACTAAATGTGCTATTATGGGGGCAGGAGTTCTTTAATGTACAGCAATCCTCCTATTTCCCCCCCCCCCCCCCCACATCCACATCCTATTATTGTGTGATCAATACAATCCAAATAATTCTTACTTTAATTTTCCAAAGTTATCCGTCTACAAGGAGACCTGTATAGATCAAATGATGGCACCAATGAGGATGGAGGAGGACTGGAGTCACATGACTGAGAAGATGCTAAACCTCACCTTGGAGATCATCTACCTGCTAACTGGAGAGGTAAGGAGGATTTTGGGAGGTCACATGACATCACTCTTATCTCTACTAATAAAACACAGACCTGACTGGAGAGGTGAGGAGAATTCTGGGAGGTCACATGACATCACTTTTATCTCTATTTTATAAAAAACATTCCTGACTGGAGAGGTGAGGAGGATTCTCTTAGAGCTGGGCGATTTTCTCCCCCAAATTTTTTTTTTTGATGGACACCGTGCTGGTCCTGAGTCGGCGCAGCCTCGCGGACTAGGCCGAAGCTGTGGCCTCGCCTAAAAACTCCTGCCCACAGCTCCTCAGGACCGGCGCGGTGTCAGCGCCCTGACCGGAGAGGTGAGGGGGATTCTGGGAGGTCACATGACATCACTCCTGTCTCCAATAATAAAATACAGACCTGACCGGAGAGGTGAGGAGGATTCTGGGAGGTCACATGACATCACTCTTATCTCTGTTAATAAAACACAGACCTGACCGGAGAGGTGAGGAGGATTCTGGGATTCTAACATGATATTTCTATTGGTTCCTCAATACAGAGATTTCCTCTTGTGAAGTCAGGTGATCATATGACCATCACAGTGCCTCCATGTGACTCTCTAAAACCTGAGAGACACAACATGCAGAAGATTCTAGAAGTCACCAAGAAGATGATGGAGCTGCTGACAGGAGAGGTGAGTGGTGCTGGGAATTCTGGGACATTATCCAGTAACAGACAAGGGATGTGTCTGGATGGTGACTGTATCATTGTGTGTGTCAGGTTCCTATAAGGTGTCAGGATGTCACTGTCTATTTCTCCATGGAGGAGTGGGAGTATTTAGAAGGACACAAGGATCTCTACAAGGACGTCATGATGGACAATCAGCCGCCCCTCACATCACCGGGTAAGAGGAGACTTTATTGTAAAGGATAGAGCAGTACGGAGGGTCCACCTAGATCCCCCATCATCTGATAAACACATAGAAACAATGTATTTAGTCTCAGGAGTAGAGATGGGCTGAACACCCCCCCTGTTCGGTTTGCAACACCCAGAAAGCTCACAAACATGCCACTCAAATTTTGAAGGCTTATATGCAAGTAATTGGCCAAAAATCGGTATGGAGGGCCAGGGGCTGCTCTGGGGGGCCATCTATCAATGAAATTTTTATTTTTTTTTAAAAACAACCATTTTTTCAGGAACAGTGATTTTAATGATGTCTAAAGTGCAACTATAAAAATAAGAAATCCCTTTAAATATTGTGTATGGGGGGGGGGGCGGGGAACTGCCTGTAAAGTGGCGCATCTGTAGAACATACAGAACATGCTGCAGCAAAAATGCCATTTCTAAAGGAAAAAAAGCGAGTCAAATCCCATTTAAAATGACTTGCAGTTGCAATTGCCGACACAGCATGGTTTTTGTTTTTGTTGTGGCGGAAAAACCCCACGCCAAAAGTAAAAAAAAAAATGGTGTGGGGTCCCTCCTAGATTCCATATCAGACCCTTATCCGAGCATGCAAAATGACAGGTCACTAAAGGGGGAAGGACAAGCAAGTGCCCTCCCTCCTGAACCATACCAGGCCATAGGCCCTCAATATGTCATGGTGGGTGCTTTGGGGCGGGGGGCTCTTCACACTATTGCTTATAGGCTGTACTACGGGTACATTCGACACCTAACATACACATATGTGGTATCACTGCGATCATCAAGAGCAGGAATATTTATTTTGAGGTTTTTTTGGTGGTAGGTTATGGTAATACTAAGAAATATACAGCTAAAATAAAACTTTTTTTTTTTTTTTACTATTTTCCTTTGATAAAAAATAAATAAAATCAGGAGATATCCATTACCATTTACCACCAAATGAAAGTCCAATTTGTTCTGAAAAACACGGTATAATTGACCTGGATGCACAAAGTAGTCACAAAATTTGGCTTGGGCAATAAGATCCCTCCGTGTAAATATATCGTCAATAATGCCACCCGCCTCACCAGAAAAAAAATGCTCCCGCCTTCCATGAAGACTGGCCGCTTACTGCAGACTTCTCCGTTTGACAGCTGTTTTATACGTAAGGGGCAGGACCACCTGGCTACGACACCTGGTGGCACCGCCCCTTATGATGTCATGGACCGGTGCATGCATTTTCTTTGGGTGCGGTGTGATTGATGATGGATTTACATCGGGGGACATTGTTTTATTGTCAAAAACTGTCTTTTTATTAATTTTTTACACTTTTTTGGTGAATAGGTATGTACCCCATACTCATTCATATGGGGGGCCAGGATCTGGGGACCCCCTTGTTAAAGGGGGCTTCCAGAGTCCGATAAGCCCCCTGCCCACAGACTCGCACAACAACCGGTCATGGTTGTGGGGATGAGGCCCTTGTCCCCATCAACATGGACACAAGGTGCTATCGGGTGCAGGCTGAACCGTTCACCCAAACTACTCAGCAGATGGGAGGCAGTGGTGTGTGGGACCTCCTGCAGGTTGTCTTATGTGAACATTTAGGCTAAGGAAGTGCAGGACTTCTTGTGTTAGGAAGATGGCAATGATTGATCAAGGGGGTGGGGACACTTGTCCTATAATCCCCTCATCACTGTCACTCCTATAAAAGACAGTTCTTGTTGTTTCCTCACTCTCTGACTAAGGTCCATGAATAAAGAAATGAACTGAGGGCGTGGCTTGGCGCGCGGCGGAGATGGCTGCTCACTGAAGAGGCTCTGAGACACACACGGAGGTTCTAAGCCCTTACACCCGACCTACAGCTCACAAATGCCGGGTAGAAAGCTGCATTGGACGCCTGGACCACGGACACGCCGAAACTCGGCTTCTGCCAGTGCCAATATCGCTGAAATCTTCCGACATAACTCAGCGGCCCGTAGCGGGACCCCGAGAAGCAAGATGGCGCCGACGCGACAGGAGGAAGGAGAGAGCGAGGACTCACTATCCGCTTCTGAAGACATCAGCAGGGGTAAGTCCACACCGGACCACCCGCTCACATTTGCGGACATGTCGATATTCGCTGCAGACATAAAAGCTACGTTTTCCGCCACCATAACGGATCTGAAAACGAGCATGATGGTGATAAATGAAAAGATGGCGGCGGCTGAAAGTGCAGGCAGACAGAGAGATAAAGCAATCCACAAGCTAGAGATGGTTTCGTCAAATCACATGCAGCACTTTATTAACATGAATAGACACATTGAAGATCTCGATAACCGGGGGAGGAGGTGTAATATCAGAGTCAGTGGGATCCCGGAATCAGTAGATCAAGATCAGATCACCACAGCACTCCGGAGAGTCTTCAACAGCCTGCTTGAGAGGCAGGAAGACACGGAAATCGATTTTGTAAGAGCTCACAGAGCTCTCAGACCCAGAGGCCCAGATACTGCACCGCCCCGTGACATAATCTGTTGCTTACAAAGCTTTGCTACCAAAGAAGAAATAATGCGAAAAGCGAGACAAAATGAGCAAATTATATTTAATGGCGCCACGATTATGCTGTTCCAGGATCTTTCTCAGATTACTCTGAAGAACAGACGTGCACTGCGACCCCTGCTGGAGAAATTGAGAGCAAAAGACCTGAGATATACTTGGAGATTTCCCTTCGCGCTCACAGTTACCTATAATGGCCATCAAGCTATCCTGCGTTCGCCAGCAGACTTACCAGAGTTCTGTGAAGCTTTAGACCTGGAACCAATGGAATTACCGGAATGGTACGAGGAGATCCTACAACCACCTTTGGTCAGGAGCCCCCCCACCTCCCCATTCTCCTCTCCAGACAAAAGGTTATCGAAAAAACACAAGCAGAACAAAGGAAACAGCTCCCACGCAGAAACCCCGAGGAGACTAGCTGGCCCATCCAGAGCCCAGGAATGTGCATAGTTTCCTTTACTCCACAACGGACATGACCTTAACAAACCTACATCCCAGAACACGACTCTCACCACTCTGATGTACATGTCATATTACTGTCGCCTGTGGAACATCCTCCCTAAGGGGGAGAGACGAGGGAGGAAAGGAAATAAGGATGATCCCTTTTACAAACATCATCTGGAGGGGCACCTACAACAACATCCCATGGCTCTCTGCACAGCCATTAAGCTTGAGATGCGAGCTCTGAAGTTTGATCAGGAGGAAATCTACCCCTTCAGGTCCATATTTCTTGTTGATTGATGGGGGGACCTTGACCCCAGGTGTGACGACAGAGGTGCCCTGGACGTGGCTCACTGCAACACCGACACCTAGCCCTGAAGCACGGGGACTCCGGCTGCAGACCACGAAGATTTACAAAACTGTGCGGGTGCAAGAAGTTTAGATGGGGGAGGATTAATAGGAGTAAAGGCTGTTTGCTGATGTTCCCTTCTCCCCCCCCCTCCCCTCTCCCCCTGTCCCCCCTCCACTCCCCTCCACCCCTCCCCTTTGCCTCCACCCCCCTCCCACCTCTAACCCCCATCCCTCCCCCCCCCTTTTTTTTTTTTTTTTTTTTTTTTTTTTTTTTTTATGGTATGCAGATTGATTAGATCTGATTATATACATATATGAGGGGCGTTTCCACAGGTGACAGATAGGATTTCCCAGTTAGTTGAGAGTATGATGAATAACTGTTAAAGCTACATTATGTGGGTTCAGGTTCTGGTTTTTACGTTTAATACCCGAGTTAACTTGTTACACATCCTGGTCGGGTGTGACCTTTATAATATTAATATTTTTTCCACTGTGAGACTCCGTGTGTGTCGCGTTGAGACTACACATTCATAGTTTTCACAACACTCCATTTAATTGGAGCCTAAGCTACGCTTGGTCGTAGTCGCTTCCCACAGTCCCCACAAATCTTACTTGATATTTCACCCCTTGGGGTACATCTCCGACAGGGTTGACTTAGATACCTCCGGAGATTAACCCCCATAGTAATAACTTTCTGTCAAGCTTTTTCTCTTTTTCTACTACTCACCCTTTTTCCTTCTCCTTCTCTACTTTCCCTTTAATTTAGTGGGGGAGGGGCACTCGCCCGGGTTATCAGAAATACTCTATATCTGATTGGAGATCTAGTGTCAAACCTTCAAATAACAGTCTTGTCTTTGCAGATCCGAAATCCGACCGTCTCCTCCTCTGCCGACACCACGGTATACTCATCGATGGGGAATCGACCCCTTGTGATCTCTCACAACATCAGAGGCTTAAACATACCCGAGCGACGATCCACTCTGCTCAGAGAACTTAAAAAAGGTAAACCACAATTTGTATTCCTACAAGAGACCCATTTTAAAACAAACAACATCCCCAAATTAACATCCCCACAGTTCCCGAGAGCTTTCCATGCTACCACAGCCGACTCTAAATCAAAAGGGGTCACGATATTAATAGGCAGAGACACGCCATTTAAACTAAATGAACAGTTGTGTGACCCTGAGGGCAGATTCGTGCTACTGAAGGGTACATACAACGACTTGCCTTTGACTCTTGCCAATGTATACTTCCCAAATAAGTCCCACATAACCTTTTGCCAACTCATCGTGAGGAGGCTACAGGAGTTCGCCAATGGTTGTATTATACTTGGGGGGGATTTTAATGTACCTCTAAACCCACTTTTGGACACGTCCAATGGAAGGACATGCATTACCTACAAAATTCTGAAAAAGATTAAATCACTCCTACACAAACTCCAGTTGGTGGACTCCTGGCGCTTCCTTAATCCCGAAGGTAGAGACTATACCCATTTCTCGACACCACACAACAGATATGCCCGGCTGGATTACATATTTGTTCCTCAGAGAGATCTATCAAAAATCTCCGCCACGAAAATAGGTACACAAACAATATCGGACCACGCACCTGTCTCACTGACACTGAACTTACAGAACTCAAACAGACAACAGCAGACATGGAGACTGAACACGTCTTTATTATCAGACCCGACACTCTTACCTATACTTACAAACACCATAACCGATTTCTTCAAGCATAATAGCACACCTGGGATAGACCCCCTATTACTATGGGAAGCACATAAATGTACCATTCGAGGAGTCCTGATAGGGATGGGCTCAAGACGCAAAAAGGAAAGAGATGCCCAGATCAGAAAATTACTCACCCAAATTGAGTCACTAGAACTATCACACAAACAATCTCTATCGGAGGCCTCGGCCAAGAGCCTCCTAGAGGCAAGGAAGGATCTACAGCAGATTCTACACACTAAAGCCAAACGGATTCTTTTCTTTAAGAAGCGGCTCTATTATGAGTCAGGTGACAAAGCGGGGAGGTTCTTGGCGAGAGCCCTTAGAGAACAAAATTCCATCAACCAGATAGGTGGTATCAGATCCAAAGAGGGAAAGCTCGAGGTAACACCTGAGGCAATAGCTAAGCACTTCCATGCTTTCTATACGAAGCTGTATAACCTGCCCCCACAACATAAACCTCCACAACTGTCAGGAGATAGGACACAAATCATACAAAACTACATAAGACATAGCGGACTACCATCTTTGCCCAAGGAGGATACAGATCTCCTAGAAGCCCCAATCACAACAGAGGAAATAAAACAGGCCATCAAATTACTTAAACCGGGAAAGAGCCCGGGTCCTGATGGATATTCCGCCACATATTACAAATCCTTCATAGAGATCCTAGCCGAACCCTTAAAAGATGCATTGAACGCCTTATCCAGGCCAAGACGTATCACTCCTGGTTTCCTCTCTGCCCATATTACGGTGATACCGAAAGAGGGCAAAAACCCAGAGGAATGTGCTAGCTACCGTCCCATTTCCTTGTTGAACCTCGATGCCAAGCTGTTCGCGAAGATCATTGCATTGAGGATGGGACCGCTGCTCTCGAAACTAATTGGCTTGGAGCAGGTGGGCTTTATGCCAAACAGAGAGGCCAGAGACGTTACTAAAGCTCTCTTACTAACACAGGCTGCGAGACAAGGGAAGATCGAAGGCTTTCTCCTCTCAACAGACGCGGAGAAGGCCTTCGATCGTGTGGCTTGGGATTTTATGCTGGCGGTGTGTGGAGAGGTGAGCTTGGGTCCCAACATGCTGCATTGGATCTCGACCCTCTATCAAAACCCGACAGCGGAATTAAAAATAAATGGAATTCTCTCAGAAAAAGTATATATCAAAAACAGAACTAGACAGGGTTGCCCCCTATCGCCCCTTTTATTTATTCTCTCACTAGAGCCCTTTATTAGAACAGTGCAAAAGAACACAGCAATACAAGGTTTCCAGATTAAAAATAGAGAGTACAAAGTAGCTGCATACGCAGATGACTTATTGTTCTTCTTAACGAAACCGATCACTACTCTCCCTAACCTGTTACAAGAATTCGCACACTACGGATTTGTATCCAACCTAAAAATCAATTACACAAAGTCAGAGGCCCTGAACCTCTCCCTTCCAGACAGTGTACTCAAATTAACACAGGCGAACTCAACATTCACCTGGGATAAGTCCAAACTAAAATATCTAGGGATTTGGCTTACACCATCTCTAAAAATGGCATACGAGAGAAATTTTGTGACCTTTCTAAAAAACTGTGCGAAGGATCTCACAGCCTGGAATGAGAATTACTTCTCTTGGTTTGGCAGAGCAGCCATAGTGAAAATGGTCGTTCTGCCCAAATTTTTATATCTGACCCGCACACTACCGATAGAGATACCTCAGAAATTTTTCAACGAACTTAATACAATGGTCACGAGATTTCTCTGGCAACATAAAAAACCCAGAATCAAACTAGGCACCCTGGCCAAACCCAAAGATCTAGGAGGAATCCATTTCCCGAACTTCCGCAGTTATTACCAGGCCTCACACATAACCAGAATCATAGACTGGCATTGCCATGAGTCGGAGAAAGACTGGGTATCACTAGAGTCAACGCTTGTCACGCTGCCACTTAGATACCTGCCATGGTCCTCTATCAAAACATTACCTCATGTCGTTAGGTTACACCCGATCACTGGTACCACACTGAAGATCATTACCGGCCTAGCTAAACAAAAAAAGTTGACCACATCACCCAGTCCTCTAACGCCCCTGACAGATAATCCAGGCTTCGCCCCAGGCCTACATAACCCGACTCTTAGGTCGAATCTGGCGGGGGATCCCTTGCTGGCCGGAGACTGCTATATTGAAAACAAATTCAGAGACTGGTCGTCTTTCAAGACAGACATAAACCGACCCCAACTGAAACTCTGGACATATTTCCAATTAAGAAGCTATTTAGGTAACATTAAAGAACCCCAATCACTATATAGACCCCTGACGGCTCTGGAGTCGGTGTGTCGGAAGGGAACTCCAATTGAAAAGGCCACTTCGGTTGCATATGAGTGGCTGAGTCGCTCGGGGACTGAGATATCGGACGGGCACAGGAGGAGATGGTCGGAAGAACTTGACTTGGAGATCTCGGACAAACAATGGAGGTACGTGGCTGCCCTAGCACATAAATGTTCCATAAGCACAAAACTGCAAGAGACAAATTACAAACTTTTGACACATTGGTACAGCACTCCTGACAAGATACACAAATGGGATACACAAAAACCAGACACCTGTTGGAGATGTTTCTCCGAAAAAGGCACACTAGCCCACATCTGGTGGCAGTGCCACAAAATTAAACCATTCTGGAATGAAGTTAGGGTTTTAATTAAAAAAAATTACAGAAACCAGAATAGAACTGACCCCAGCATGTTGTCTATTACACATGTCCAATATCTCTTTTAAACGCTACAAACGCTCGTTGACGATCCATCTCCTCAACGCAGCCAAATCTCAAATACCTCTGCACTGGCTCTTTACGTCTACTCCAACTGTAAGGGATTGGTTGTCGAGAGTCAGTGAAATCCACGAAATGGAAGATGTATTGGCCCAAGACAAAGGCCATATCGATCGATTCCACAAAACATGGCAACCCTGGTTGATTTTCAAATACTCTGCAGAATTCCCTTCCTGAATTAGGTCAGGGAGAGATCTCGCGGTCTGGGCGGGTGCCCTACCTCTGTGTTCTATTTCTGCCCTTCACTTCATTATTTTATTTTCTTTATTCTTTTTTACTTCTTTTCTACAATCTAACTTCTTAACCACTCCTTGGCTGATCTATAGCCTATGTTCCCACTGGTATATATCACGGAAATTCGTACTTCTCTTATAGATGTGAGTGAGATTGTTTCAGAGAATTAGAGAGACCACACTTTTGCGTGTTCTCAACAATAAACAATCTGAACAACTGATAAGAAATGTTTGTCGCAAGGGCTTGCGAACACGTAGATAGAAATATTATAGTGTATCTTTTTTTTTTTTTTTTCTTACAGCCACAAAGTCAGCTTAGTAGAAATAATCTCAGTGAAGCGATGTATGTTAAACACTTAGACATCTACACGAGTTTCACACTAACTGTTTATTTTGTAAAAAGACGAAAAGTACGCAGTTGCACCTGCAAAACTTGCAATATACAGTGTATTCTTTGGTTACTATTCTTTCTTTCAATAAACTTAAAATAAATGTAAAAAAAAAAAAGAAATGAACTGGTAGGAGATCAGAGGACCCATTTACTAGTTACCTTGAGGGGGGAATTGTAAGATCCTCAGAGACAAAGCTGCCTGATGTGGGCGGAGTCCTGGTTTAGGGCAACTAATCTGCTCATGTCTAGTAATAATCTTTCTAATTCTATTTTAGTGGATGGACGGGAGATGAGGAAAGCCTCAGAGGATTGTCTCACTTTGTCTCCAGACTGTAAAGTAGAAGATGAGGACATCACACAGTATAGTCCAGGAGAAAACCCGACTACCTCAAATGTCCATCCTGCCCCACACAGTGTAGATGGACCATCGTATTTCTCTTATCCAGAGGAACCTCATACTGTGGGGGACTGTCCTGTCCTTTCAACAGATAAGAGGTTTTCCTGTACTGAGTGTGGGAAGTGTTTCCATTATAAATCCCATCTTAATGTGCATAAAAGATCTCACACAGGGGAGAAGCCATATTCCTGCCCTGAGTGCAGGAAATGTTTTAATTCTAAATCACATCTTAATGTGCATAAAAGATCTCACACAGGGGAAAAGCCACATTCCTGTCCTGAGTGTGGGAAATGTTTCCGTTTTAAATCCAGTCTTAATGTTCATATAAGATCTCACACAGGTGAGAAGCCATTTTCCTGCCCTCAGTGCAGAAAAAGTTTTTCACAAAAATCTCATCTTCAAATACATCATACACAATATCACACGGGTGAGAAACCATATTCCTGTCCTGAGTGTGGGAAATGTTTTGTTCAAAAATCACATTTTGTGACACATCTAAGGATTCACACGGGAGAAAAACCATACTTCTGTTCTGAGTGCGGAAAATGCTTTTCAGACAAATCCTTTTATCACACGCATCAGAGATTGCACACAGGTGAGAAGCCATATTCCTGTCCTGAGTGTGGGAAATGTTTTGTACAAAAATCAAAACTTGTCAGACATCAGAAGTCTCACACGGGTGAAAAGCCGTATTCCTGTCCTGAGTGTAAGGCATGTTTTGCAGAGAAGTCCAGTCTTTACAAACATCAGAGATCTCACAAGAAGGAGAAGCCATATTCCTGTCCTGAATGTGGAACATTTTTTTCAGAGAAGTCCAGTCTTTACACACATCAGAGATCTCACACAGGGGAGAAGCCGCATTCCTGTCCTGAGTGCGGGAAATGTTTTTCAAGAAGGTCCAGTCTTTACAGACATCAGAGGTCTCACATGGGGGAGAAGCCGTATTCCTGCCCTGAGTGCGGGAAATGTTTTTCAGTGAAGTCCTATCTTTGTATACACCAGAGATCTCACACCGGGGAGAAGCCATATTCCTGTCCTGAGTGCGGAAAATGTTTTTCACGGACATTCCATCTTTACAGACATCAGAGATCTCACACAGGGGAGAAGCCCTATTCCTGTCTTACGTGTGGGAAATGTTTTTCACAGAAGTTTCATCTTTACAAACATCAGAGATGTCACACAGGGAAGAAGCCACATTCCTGTCCTTAATAAGGGAATTGTCTACTCACTGAAGTCCTGTCTTCAGGGATCCCACACAACCCTCGAGGTGTATTAGTGCCTTGAGTGCAGGAAATGTCTTCTATATAAATGTTGCTGGACATCACAGCTCTCATGTGGGGAAGAAGCACAACCGGATATACACTTCAGATAAACTCCATGGCTGATCTTCATCATGTAAGAAACAGTTCATAAGTAGATCAGAGAACACCAAAGACATGGATGAAGTGTTGTACCGTGTTGAAAAATAAAAATGGAGTCATTACCTTTCATTGAAATAAAAAAAAATGTATCTCTGCGCTGTGGTGGGACGGCAGCTGACACAGATAAGTAATATACCAAACTTATAAATAATCTTAAGAAAAAATGTGTAGCGCCAAAAGTAAATGAACAGCTATAAGATGAGAACACTGTGTCATAAATGGACAACACATTAAAATAAGGTCCAAAACGTGTTAAAGTGAAAAAAAAAAAAATATACTGTGTGTGTGTATATATGTGTATATATACACATATAAGTTCAATCTTGTGAATGGAAATCAACAAAAAACAATGTTGTGAAAAATATAGATTTAAATGCACAGTCCCATGATAGGATCAGCAATATAAACTTATCGGTGAAAACAATTGTTCAGTGCAAAGATGTGCACAAAAATTTGGTGGTGACTTGAAAAGTGAAGAGGCGATCCAGTACAGTGCTCCAGAATCATCCACCGCAACCCTGTGAAATGGACACTCACCACAAGAGCTGGCTGCCATTACAGCAGCAAACACGCACCATCCGCCATATGTTGTGGGAAAGGCTGTTCAGCAACTCACACCATCCAGATGTAGCTGTAGTAAATAAAGCTCACCGGGAGCCAGATGAAATCTCCATAGTGTAGTATTTATTGAAATTGTATTTTAAAAGTCATAATAAAATGAATCATAAAAAATATGACAGTGGGTGCCACTGCCGACCCGGTATCGGACAGTGGCCTGACATCAGCACTAGTGTCTGGAGTAGCTTTTCCGGTGAGTGTCCATTTCTAGGGATGAGCCGAACAACCCCCGGTTCGGTTCGCCCCAGAACTTGCAAACAGGCAAAAAATTTGTGCGAACATGCGAACACCGTTAAAGTCTATGGGATACGAACATTGAAAATCAAAAGTGCTAATTTTAAAGGCTTATATGCAAGTTATTGCCATAAAAAATGTTTGGGGACCCGGGTCCTGCTCCAGGGGACATGTAACAATGCAAAAATAAAGTTTTAAACAACTTTTTTCAGGAGCAGTGATTTTAATAATGCGTGAAACAATACAAATGAAATATTCCTTTAAATATCATGCCTGGGAGTGTCCTTAGTCTGCCTGTAAAGCAGCACATCTTTCCCATGTTCATAACAATACCGCAGCAAAATTACATTTCTAAAGGAAAAAATGTAATTTAAAACTGCTCGCGGCTGTAATATATTGTGGGATCTTGCAGTATAGATAAAAATCATTGAAAAAAACGGCATGGGTCCCCCCCCCCAGTCCATACCAGGCCCTTTTGGGGTCTGGTATGGATATTAAGGGGAACCCTGTGCCAAAATGTAGAAAAAATAGAGTGGGGGGTCCCCCAAAATCCATACAAGGCCCTTCAGGTCTGGTTTGGATATTAAGGGGAACCCTGCGCCAAGATGTAGAGAAAATGGCATGGGATCCCCCCAAAATCCATACCAGGCTCTTCAGGTCTGGTATGAATTTGAAGGGGAACCCCGGACCAAAATTAAAAAAAGATGCAGTGGGGGTCCCCCCAAAATCCATACCAAACCCTTATCCGAGAACACAACCTGAAATGCCGCAGGAAAAGGGGGCCCCCCTCCATACCAGGCCATGTGCCCTTAACATGGGGAGGGTGTTTTGAGGTCCCCCAAAACACCTTGTCCCCATGTTGATGGGGACAAGGGCCTCATCCCCACAACCCTTGCCCGGTGGTTGTGGGGGTCTGCGGGCGGGTGGCTTATCAGAATCTTGAAGCCCCCTTTAACAAGGGGACCCCTAGATCCCACCCCCCCCATCTGAATGGGTATCGGTACATTGTACCTCTACACATTCACCCAAAAAAGTGTCAGAAAAGTAAAAATGACAGGAGTCAGTTTTTGACAATTCCTTTATTAAAAAAATAAATAAATGTCCTACAATGTAAATTCCTCTTTGATCACAGCACAGATGGACCAAAAAAAAATGGTAAAACCCCGCCTTGATGGGAGGCGTCCCCTTGACTGCAGCCTTTTGGCACTGACAGCTCTTATATAGCTCTGGGCAGGGCCAACCGGTGATGTAAGTTTATGACCCCGCCCCCCTCTGACATCATGTTACATCACATAATGTCAGAGGGGGCGGGATCACCCATTTATGTCACAGGTGGCCCCACCCTCAGCTATATAACAATGGTCATCGCAGAAAGGCTGCAGTCGGTGTGACGCCTCCCATCGAGGCAGAGTTTTTCCATTTTTTTTTCTTCGGGTCGTCAGCGCTGTGATCGAAGATGGATTTACATTGCTGGGCATTTTTTTTTTAATAAATGAATTGTCCCAAACTGTCTACTGTCATTTTTACTTTTCTGACACTTTTTTTGGGTGAATGTGTAGGGGTACCCATTCACATGGGGGGCAGGATCTGGGGGTCCCCTTGTTAAAGGGGGCTTCCAGATTCCGATAAGCCCCCCGCCCGCAGACCACCACAACCACCGGGCAAGGGTTGTGGGCAAGAGGCCCTTGTCTACATCAACATGGGGACAAGGTGTTTTGGGGGGACCCCACGCCATTTTTTTTTTAACATTTTGGCATAGGGTTCCCCTTAATATCCATATCAGACTCAAAGGGCCTAGTAATGGACTGGGGGGGGGGGCTCACGTCATTTTTTTTCTATTTTTTTTTTCTATTTTTATCTATATTGCCAGGATCTGACAATACATTACAGCCGCGAGCAGTTTTAGGTGACAATTTTTTGCTTTACAAATGTCATTTTGGCCAAAGACACCTTGCCTTTGACCAATCATGGCTCTCACAGCAGAGTGCGCTGTGATTGGCCAAAGCATGCAGGTCAGGTGCATGCTTTGGCCAATCAGCAGCTGTCAATGCACTGCGATCTCGTCCATATTTGGTGGACTTGCCCGATTTGTGTGGCTGTTTTAGGCTGAAATTTTCTGGATGGCCACGGTATTGCTTAAACAAACCTTAGAACCTGATCATGTCAACACTCTACTGAATCATTGTGCTCATGATCTTACAAGGGCACATACAAAACTGCTGCAGCAACTTGTGACTGCCTCTAAACAAACCATAGCAAAGGCCTGGAGGACCTTGGTACTTTGTGTACTTGAGACCAAAAATAGAATAACTAAAGCTATGATCAATAGAAAAATTGAAAGTAATCAAAACATCCATCAAGCCTTTTCTTGTCTCACAACCATCAAGCCACTTGATAATAATTCTACAACAATGTGAAGGGGAGGGGCACCTCACTCCTTTCTTACACAGAAACACAAAGGGTGGGAGGTGAGGAAACTGTAAGATTTTGATAAGAGAAGCCTGCTTGCAATCATTCATACGTAGCATTATTTTTCTGCTTTTCAAGCATTTAGAAAACACTTGCATTGCCTGGTCTAATTCTCTTTTGCTAAACCCATCAGTGATATGCATTATACAAATCCACTAATCTGACTATTGGATAACACTCTATCTCTTCGTAGGGGTAAGTTTCCTCAGTTCTAACTGCCATTGTAGTAATCCTTGTATTTCACATTTAGAACACCTTTAAATTCTCCATGAACCTCATAGTTCTGCATATCTTGACACACTTCTGCACCCACGCCTAAGACATGCATCTACACTCACTTCACTGCTACACTTATACAAACACAATTCACACCAAACTCTGCCACCCCGAAATTACTGACTGACTGAGGGCCAACCAGGATGCTCCATCATCCAATTGGGTTTTCCTCTCGGAAGTTAATCAGACTTCCCTTCCCCTGATTACCGCCAAGAGGCTGACTGACTTATATTCCAAATCAAAAGGCAGAGATTTTACCTTTACCTGAAGTTGCAACTCCAACTGTTTGGTTCCTATGAGTCCGTCCGAGGGTTGTCCCCGAGCAGGCAGCCCAGATATAGCGCAGTCTCCCAAACAATTATTGTCCAGTGGTACCTGAGTTGGTGCAGTAATCCAAGACGCCGGATACAATCCAATCCCTACGGGCCATATGATGCAATGCCACCTGTCACGGTAAGTTGCACCTGGTAATTACATATTTATCTGCTTAATACATCTGATAGCAAGGTTTTGCCTGCTTTGCACAGCGAAGCCGTAAGACAATTTCAGATAAGCATATATTTAAACTTTTGCAAATTTTCCTGCTTGTCTGCACTTTCTTCCCTTTGCAGTTCCTTATCTGTGTTACTGATTGGCAAGCAGGCTATAGCTCAGTAAGGAGGGGGGATGAGTTGGGGAACTATCATAAAGATGTCTGTGAGGGGAGGGGGGAGTGAGTTCAGTATCTAACTGCAAGTTTACAGGCACACAGAACATGAGATGTGAAGAATGATTTTTGTGTGCTAGTTTTTAAACTCCAATTATCACGTATCATGGTCACATTAACTGACCCTCACTGTCACTTCATTTCACCCTTTGATCATAATCATAGTGATAATTTGAGTGAGATTAGGCATCACACATCATTATATAACTGCCTGATCCACAGAGGTTGAATTTACCATAAAAAAAGTTAAAAGAATAGTAATACCAGATAGATAAAGTAGTTCTCGTGTTCACTATATGATCACTCACTACGTTCAAACGCTATTTTCGCCAGGCTTACTCCTCTAGTGTTTGTTATACCGTTTACTCATATGTTCCACTCTATTTTTTTTATTTGTCCTGGACAACGGGCTGCGTCCATTTTGCCTTAGTCAACACCCCCAATGGCTCTGTCTTCGACTATTGAAACCTCTAGAGATCTTACACAAGCATTTCAATATCGGTATATCACTCATTAAAACAATAACTTCAATTAACTAAACCACCAAAAAGTCAAAATTAGACCAAAAGAGAAAGAAAAAAAATGACCTTACCTTTCAGACACCATGGAGGACTGGATCTAACGGGTTCGGAACCGGACACTGGACCTTGGGGATGGTTACTGTCAGCCTCTGTTTTACGGCAATCCTAGCCGGAGGTCTTTCAGGTCGGTGATGTGAGAAACAATACTCACCGACTTACTGACCGGAATTCCCTTTCCCCAGATCCAGTTGTCGGTTGCGGCTCGAAGGACCAAAATGACAGGAAAACTCTTCTGAGATCAGTCAAACTCCAGGTGTCTTAAAGTAAAGGTGATTTATTCAAAATGTACCAGTACATTTAGAGTGATGCTTACACGCCAAAGGATAAAGAAGAATCATACAGAGGGATACACAGCCCCCTCCTAATACTTGCAATATACAGCTATAATGCTTCTATTGGCTGAGGAAACACTGATAGCTCCTGGTACATACTTTATTTGCTAATCAGTGTTCCTTTACAATCTATTACCATATATGGCAAAGCTTAATCACTCTATGTTTTACTATGGGGTTAGTTGAAACAAAAGACACAGCAAGTTAATGCAACATGTGCTCGGAAGCCATCTTAAAAATCAGTCTCCAGTTTCAATAGTCACACAATAAACATTCAAACTTTTCTAACAGTGTCACCATAACAGTAGAGTGTTATCATATAACTGGTGTGGCGGTGATCAGGGTGTCACCATTGCAGTACAGTGTCATTATATGACTGGTGTGGCGGTGATCAGGATGTCACCAATGCAGTACAGCGTCATCATATGACTGGTTTGGCAGTGATCAAGGTGTCACCAATGCAGTACAGAGTCATCATATGACTGGTGTCAGGTGATCAAGGTGTCACCAATGCAGTACAGCTTCATCATATGACTGGTGTCAGGTGATCAGGGTACAGTACAGCATCATCATATAACTGGTGTGGCGATGATCAAGGTGTCACCAATGCAGTACAGCGTCATCATATGACTGGTGTCAGGTGATCAGGGTGTCACCAGTACAGTGCAGCATCATCATACAACTGTTGTGGCGATGAGCAGGGTGTCACTAGTGCAGTACATCGTCATCATATTACATAGTTACATAGTAGGTGAGGTCAAAAAAGACACAAGTCCAATCTATGTGTGTAATTACATGTCAGTATTACATTGTATATCCCTGTATGTTGCGGTCCTTCAGGTGCTTATCTAATAGTTTCTTGAAACTATCGATGCTCCCCGCTGAGACCACCGCCTGTGGAAGGGAATTCCACATCCTTGCCACTCTTACGGTAAAGAAGCCTCTACGTAGTCTAAAGTTAAACCTCTTTTCTTCTAATTTTAATGAGTGGCCACGAGTCTTGTTAAACTCCCTTCCGTGAAAAAGTTTTCTCCCTATTGTGGGGTCACCAGTACGGTATTTGTAAATTGAAATCATATCCCCTCTCAAGCGTCTCTTCTTCAGAGAGAATAAGTTCAGTGCTCACAACCTTTCCTCATAACTAAGATCCTCCAGACCCTTTATTAGCTTTGTTGCCCTTCTTTGTACTCGCTCCACTTCCAGTACATCCTTCCTGAGGACTGGTGCCCAGAACTGGACAGCATACTCTAGGTGCGGCCGGACCAGAGTCTTGTAGAGCGGGAGAATTATCTTTTTATCTCTGGAATTAATCCCCTTTTTAATGCATGCCAATATTGTTTGCTTTGTTAGCGGCAGCTTGGCATTGCATGCCATTGCTGAGCCTATCATCTATTAGGACCCCCAGGTCCTTTTCCATCCTAGATTCTCCCAGAGGCTCTCCCCCCAGTGCATAGATTGCATTCATATTTTTGCCACCCAAATGCATTATTTTACATTTTTCTACATTGAACCTCATTTGCCATGTAGTTGCCCACCCCATTAATTTGTTCAGATCTTTTTGCAAGGTTTCCACATCGTGCAGAGAAGTTACTGCTTAGGTTAGTATTGTCCGCAAATACAGAAATTGAACTGTTTACCCCATCCTCCAGGTTGTTTATGAACAAATTAAAGAGGATTGGTCCCAGCACAAAACCCTGGGGGACCCCACTACCCACCACTGACCATTCCGAGTACTCCCCATTTATCACCACCCTCTGAACTCTCCCTTGTAGCCAGTTTTCAAACCATGTACTCACTCTATGGTCCATGCAAACGGACCTTATTTTGTGCAGTAAACGTTTATGGGGAACTGTGTCAAATGCTTTTGCAAAATCCAGATACACCACGTCTACGGCCTTCCTTTATCTAGATGGCAACTCACCTCCTCATAGAAGGTTAATAGATTGGTTTGGCAAGAACGATTCTTCATGAATCCATGCTGATTACTGCTAATGATATCGTTCTCATTACTAAAATCTTGTATATAGTCCCTCATCACCCCCTCCAAGAGTTTACATACTATTGATGTTAGGCTAACTCAGGGGTCTTCAAACTATGGCCCTCCAGTTGTTCAGGAACTACAATTCCCAGCATGCCTAGTCATGTCTGTGAATGTCAGAGTTTTACAATACCTCATGGGATATGTAGTTCCGCAACAGCTGGAGGGCCATAGTTTGAGGATCCTTGGGCTAACTGGTCTATAATTCCCAGGGATGTATTTTGGGCCCTTTTTAAATATTGGTGTTACATTGGCTTTTCTCCAATCAGCTGGTACCATTACAGTCAGTAGACTGTCAGTAAAAATTAGGAACAATGGTCTGGCAATTACTTGACTGAGTTCCCTAAGTACTCTCGGGTGCAAGCCATCTGATCCCGGTGATTTATTAATGTTAAGTTTCCCAGGTCTAATTTTAATTCTGTCCTCTGTTAACAATGGAGGTGCTATGAGGATAAACACTGCAGTTTTGGTTACTGAAGCCCCCCCAACTGAGAAGAATAAATTCAATACCTTCGCCATCTCCCCATCCTTTGTAACCAGATGTCCTTCCTTATACATGTGTACAATAGTCCATTTAGCCACAGGCACATATCAAAGAAAAATTCACTATCATAAAAAAAGTTTTAAATTTTTTTTATAATAATTATACCAACACTCCTTCAGATACTCCATGCCAATTTTATCCCTGCTATTACATATGTGTGTACATACTCTGAGCATATGTGCATATATGCGAGTTTAGGATTACTGTCTTAGCGGTATAATATAACATATAGCTATTCCCTATCACAAAGACATGTGTAAATATATGGAAGTGCGTGTGTCCACACACACACATTTATTTTATATATTTGGATATTTGTATTTTTACAATTTACTATGGCTCTGTATAGTCACTTCTGGCTTACTAAATCTGGCCGTTCGATATTGTCCTTATTGCCAGACTTAAGGTCTGAATGGAGGGGCGATTGCACTGACACACCTGTCCATGTTAGTCCTCTATATTCCATCCCCAACAAAATGGCGGTTAGTGTTTACCATCATAAACACGTCGGTTCCGTGCGACAGCGGACGCACGGGAAGTAACATGCAGAACTGTACTTCTGCCCCATGGACCGCAACAGGAAGGAGACAGTGTGGCGTGCGTTTCACCCGCCGCTACAGCGCACCTCAGCCTGTATTCCGATAGAGGTAATGCCTGTGATAGACACCGGGACCTATACAGCAACAAGATAGAAGACAGCTTCATCCCTGGACTAATGGTAGCCCGCATCACAACGGATGTCCCTGATAGAGGTTAAGTTGTCATGACTGTTACAGCCACTATTACCATGTCTGCCCTATGTATATCCCTCTGAGCTTTCCCATCCGCAGCTTGTGATTAGAGACACACGCAGTTGTAGGTATGATGCAGGCTTATTCCTAGTGCGGTGTATGCACTGCCCATGTACACACACACATATGTGTGTATGTGTGTGTGCGCATGTGTGCCTACATGTATATGGATGCTTGGGGGTGTACATACATATGTATATCTAAACTTAATCCATATTGAAATTTAATTATAGCTATTTGGCTAAAGTCCGCCTCCCTTCTAATACCACCCATCTCTTTTGGGGAGGGATTTTTTGGGGGAGGAGTTTTGAGGTAGATCTGGGATGTGCCTCCCAGAAGTACACATGTATAAGTAACTGTGAGAGAGCAACATTGCTAGGCTCTGATGAAGAAGGAATCCCTTCGAAATGCGTCAGCCAGCAGCGGTTCGTATGTCCACTCTCCAGGACTCAGAGACTGCAATCAGTAGACAGACTGCCGTATGTCAAAGACCTTTTTAAGCGTTAATGTCTCCCACTTTTGTGAGTAGTTTTCATTTTGTTTTCTGAATAAATGTACCATAAGATAATGCACTAGGCTGGTGCGCCCTCTTTTCTTTGTGTTTTTGTCTACTGCTAGGATATCCCTATCCTGGAGGGCAGCAAGGCCGAAAGCTATTATCCAATTTGATCATTTGGATCATCTAGCCAACACACCTGTGCGCAGGAGTATTTGTTTCTTTTGTAGTGTCACAAGTGCAGTACAGCGCCATCATATGACTGGTGTGAGGTAATCAGGGTGTCACCAGTACAGTACAGCGTCATCATATGACTGGTGTGGCGGTGATCAGGGTGTCACCAGTACAGTACAATGTCATCATATTACTGGTGTGGCGGTGATCAGGGTGTCACCAGTACAGTACAGTGTCATCAAATGACTGGTGTGGGGTGATCAGGGTGTCACCAGTACAGTACAGCGTCATCATATGACTGGTGTGGGGTGATCAGGGTTTTACCAGTACAGTACAGCGTCATCATATGACTGGTGTGGGGTGATTGGGGTGTCACCAGTACAGTATGTCATCATATGACTGGTTTGGGGTGATCAGGGTGCCACCAGTACAGTACAGGGCCATCATATGACTGGTGTGGAGGTGATCAGGGAAACTGACTGGTGTCAATATGTCAAAAAGAAAAAAAAATATTTTTTTTAATTACATTTTTTTTCTTTGTTTAACATTTTTTTTACTTCAATTCATCAGATTAATTCAGTTTCACCATAGTGACAGTGTACTACTCTGAGGGGGGGTGATCAGGGATTTTTTTTCTTACACTTTAACAGCAATGTTTTGAACTGTCATCAATGGATTACATTCATGCCAGTCATGATTAGCCCACAGCTATCACATAGCATAGGGGGCTGTGATTGGCCAGATACCATGTGATATCTGTAGGCCAATCAAAGCATCACTATAGGAATCACGGCTGTTATGGTGAACACAGAGGTCTGGGGAGTGGCACGCTGCGTGCCTCCTAGCTAGATGACGTACATGTACTTGATACAGCCTGTCCATGCAGCCCTACTGCAGTAATTGTATTGTGGGTGGGTGGCAACCAATTAATTAACTTATCAATAAATATATCAGTTTCTTTTTTTTTTTATACAAAGAAAAGTTTATTTTGTTCAACATAAACAAACATAGCCAGGCTTCAACAGTACTCAGTTACATTGCATATTTTATGAATTCTCATTACATTTTGGCAATACCACAATCCTAAGTGTGGTCCATCATTCTGATCAATAGTATGTTCAAATGCATTTAGTCAGCATTAATACCCAATAATCTCTCCATCACCAGATCCACCGGGACTAGTCCCGGTACATCCAGCCGCGGCCTCAGAGTTTCTCAAACGTTCGGGTGCACCCCCTGTGCTGATATACCATTTTCTCCATTCTGATCATGTTCCCAACTGCAGCGATCCATTCCTTAACTGTGGGAGGGTCCTCTGATATCCAGTGTAACATTATCATCTTACGTGCTACCAAAAGGGTCCTAGTGACTGCTATTCTGATGCTTTCTTCCCATTCAAATACTTCTAGCACATTTAATAAACAGTGTTTTGGATCAGTAGGCATTAAGATCTGAAATACCCTATTAATGGTACCCACCACTCCGCCCCAATAGGGATGAACCTTCGGGCACCGCCACAGAAGATGAATCAGATCTCCATGGTCTCTTTTGCATCTAGTGCACGTCGGGGTGGGTCTGAGACCCATTTGGTGCAGTCTGTGTGGAGTATAATACACTCTAAAAATAAGATACAGTTGTGTTAACCTCTGCGATACATTAAGTGAACTCGTGGGCACTGCTTGTAAATAGATCAGTTTCTACTAAACTACAAAGTGCATGAGAATGACCTCAAGTATCGGTATGAAATTATACCTGCTGAAGGAAACTAAGGGGTCTATTTATAGAAAATTTGGCTGACAAACATTCATCCAGCATTAAACATTCTGACACTAATTTAACACAGTGACTTCCTATGATCACCAGCTCCACCCAGTGAACATAATGGTATATTTTTCCTAAAATACCTTAGCAAAAAAATTGCACAATACTGCATTATGGCCACTATATGGAACCAAGAAAATCAGTGTATGAAATAAAATATGGCCAAACCTCGTCACAGCTGGGTAAATGTTGGTCACATTTGTTCAACTAATTTATTTTAAAAATTAGACATCCAAGTGTTTGTGAAATCTTACACCACAAAATGTACTCAGCCAATGAAAGGTAATGACCCAATTTTATTTTTCTACTGCTATCAATGGCCAACACGGAACAACACTTCATCCATGTCTTTGGTGATCTCTGATCTCCTTATCAACTGTTTCTTACATGATGAAGATCAGCCATGGAGTATATCTGAGGTGTATATCAGGGTGTGCTTCTTCCCCATATGAGAGCTGTGATGTCCAGCAACATTCATATAGAAGACATTTCCCACACTCAAGGCACTAATACACCTCGAGCGTTGTGTGGGATCCCTGATGTACAGGAAGACAATTGGAACAATTGGAACAATTCCCTCACTCAGGACAAGAAAGTGGCTACTTCTCTGTGTGAGATCTCTGATGTTTGTAAAGATTGGACTTCAGTGAAAAACATTTCCCGCACTCAGGACAGGAAAATGGCTTATCCCCCTTGTGCAATCTCTGATGTATTTTAAGAATGGACTGCTGTGAAAAACATTTCCCGCACTCAGGACAGGAATATGGCTTCTCCCCCGTGTGAGATCTCTGATGTTTGTAAAGATTGGACTTATCTAAAAAACATTTTCTGCACTCAGGACAGGAAAATGGCTTCTCCCCTGTATGCAATCTCTGATGTATTTTAAGAGTGGACTGCTGTGAAAAACATTTCCCGCACTCAGGACAGGAATATGGCTTCTCACCCGTGTGAGATCTCTGATGTGTGTAAAGATTAGATTTCACTGAAAAACATTTCCCGCACTCAGGACAGGAAAATGGCTTCTCCCCCGTGTGATATCTCTGATGTGTGTAAAGAGTGGCCTTCTGTGAAAAACATTCCCCACACTCAGGACAGGAATACGGCTTCTCCCCTGTGTGAGATCTCTGATGTGTGTAAAGACTGGACTTCTGTGAAAAACATTTCCCACACTCAGGACAGGAATAAGGCTTTTCACCCGTGTGAGATCTCTGATGTATGACAAGTACTGATTTTTGTATAAAACATTTCCCGCACTCAGGACAGGAATATAACTTCTCACCTGTGTGAGATCTTTTATGCACATTAAGATGGGATTTAGATTGGAAACCCTTTCCACACTCAGTACAAGAAAACCTCTTATCTGTTGGAAGGACGGCACCGTCCCTCACAGTCTGAGGTTCCTCAGGATAAGAAGAATACGATGGTCCATCTACACTGTGTGGTTCCGGATGGACATCTGAGGTAGTCGGGTTTTCTCCTGGACTATACTGTGTGATGTCCTCATCTTCTTCTTTACAGTCTGGAGACAAAGTGAGACAATCCTCTGAGGTTTTCCTCATCTCCCGTCCATCTACTAAAATAGAGATAAAAAGATTATTACTAGATATGAGCAGATTGGTTCCCCTAAACCAGGACTCCGCCCACATCAGGCAGCTTTGTCTCTGAGGATCTTACAATTCCCCCTCAAGGTAACTAGTAAATGGGTCCTCTGATCTCCTACCAGTCCATTTCTTTATTCATGGACCTTAGTCAGAGAGTGAGGAAACAACGAGAACTGTCTTTTATAGGAGTGATAGTAATGAGGGGATTATAGGACGAGTGTCCCCACCCCCTCTATCACTCATTGCTATCTTCCCAACACAAGAAGTCCTGCACTTCCTTATTTAGTCCATGATTTAGTCATGAATAAGAGCGGGGCTGAGCCCCACCAGAGGTCAGAGAGTGAGGATCGGGGGAGAACAACCAAGATGAAGACTGGACTTATCCTGAAGACCACCATCATTGGGTTATTGACTCCTCCCTCATTATCTCTTTCTGTTTAGGGTTCCAAAGTTGGAGGATGTTATCACATTATTATCACCATGTAAAAGTCTGTGCTCCAATCAAATCATCAGATATAAAATGTCCAGCTGGTAGAAAATGGGTGTAACAAAAGAGAATACATAGTATGTGTATATAAAGCAGTGGGTAGAGGGGAGAGAGCAGAAGTCAGGACTATGTAATGTACAACATATTGTATAAGATACAACAGATAGGACTACATAGTATCAGAATGATGTAATGTACAACAGAGTATATAATGCCGGAGGAGTATGTAATGTACAAATATAAATTATATAGTGTAATGGTCAGGACTCCTAATAATGGTATTCAGCAATCATTGAAAGCTTAAATGTTTATTTGAGACAAGTTGCAGAGGTCCCACACCGCTGCCTCCCATCTCCTGAGACTGCACTAAGTGACTTGGTTCTGAGACTATACAGACATATCCCTCCACCCGGCACAGCCAGCAAATAACAGAGCAAGTAATCCTGGGAGAATTGTCTGTCAGAGATCTTGCTAGAACACCCAAAACACATACTCCAGGTGCCCAGGTCTAGTAACGTCTATGGTGAAAATGAACATTTTGCTGCCAGCTGAACCCCAGAATCTCCATAAATCCAGTCTAGATACATAAATTGTGTCTGCAGCACAGAGAAGGAAGATTATCCGAGAGAAATACAGGAATACAGGATGGGGAACACAGCTCAGGAAAGTGACCAGGATATTACAGGCTGATATCACCCAGTCCCCGCCCTACTCTGGACCAATCAGTGAGCAGTATGGGTGGAGGAATGTATTTAGTATTAATGACCCACCTGTGCTGATCTCTGTAGGAGTGTCCTCCTCTATAAATGTCCCCGTTATTCCATCCTCCTCCATAGACTGCTGATCATCCCTCACATACCTCTCTTCTTCTTCTACTTTAACCTCAAATTCTATATCGATTGGATCTCCACTCTAAACCAAGAAAATGAGAGAAAATATCATCTGTAAGATATAAGCTTTATTTTTGGGTTATCACATAAAAATCAACACATTGTCTCCATGAGTCTATGTTTTATAAGCTCCGTCCCACCAACCTTGTAACAGTGAGGGGTGGTGTGACCTTCCTGTGTGGAATCCCGGGAATATAGAGGACGGGGACATCTCTCTGGTGGGTTCCTGGTATTTGGTGGCTCCATCATATCCTTGTGTCCTGAAAACTCCTCCATCACTCCATATTCCTCATCCTCCTCTTTATACTCTTCTTTAACATTTGTATTATCACCCCTGAGGTTTCCACTCTGAATATATAATAAAACATTAATTGTATCAGACACACTTATGTATAAATCATAAATACCAATAATTGTCACTCATCTATCTGATGATGATGAGGGATGGTGTGACCTTCCTGTGTGGAATCCCGGGAATACAGAGGACGGGGACATCTCTCTGGTGGGTTCCCATTACTGGATCCATCTGTAGGAAACACACACACTGACTGAATACATTGTTTCTATGTGTTTATCAGATGATGGGGGATCTAGGTGGAGCCTCCGTACTGCTCTCTCCTTTACAATAAAGTCTCCTCTTACCCGGTGATGTGAGGGGCGGCTGATTGTCCATCATGACGTCCTTGTAGAGATCCTTGTGTCCTTCTAAATACTCCCACTCCTCCATGGAGAAATAGACAGTGACATCCTGACACCTTATAGGAACCTGACACACACAATGATACAGTCACCATCCAGACACATCCCTTGTCTGTTACTGGATAATGTCCCAGAATTCCCAGCACCGCTCACCTCTCCTCCATGATCTCTCTGGTGACTTCTAGAATCTTCTTATTTCTCTATTCTATCAGGGAGGGAGGTGGAGGCAATGTGATGGTCATATGATCTCCAGACTTCACAGGAGGAAAACTCTAGATCTGAACACAAATCGTAAAATCAAACAATATTCTCAGAATCCTCCTCACCTCTCCGATAAGTTATTAAAGCTCCATTTCAGGCTGAGGTATAACTTATTCAAACAGGACCCCCACATTCTGCAGGTTAAAATCTTGTTGCAGGCATTCTGATGTCATTATATACAACGCAGGACCAACAGTCCCACTTTGCTAGTGAGGATGCCAAGAGTCCACCCACATCCTAAGAGCATCAGAAAAAAAACCTTAGTTAGACTTACCGATAACAGTATTTCTAAGAGCCTTTCAGGAGAGCACCTGGAGAGAGCGCAGCTCCACCTAATTCCCCAGGAAACATTGCAGTCACCACTTTAAAGTCCGGACACTTCCACCATTGCCTCAGTTGTTATCAAGTACCTCCAGCCATGCTCGAAAATATAAACAAAACATAGCAATAATGCCACAGTAAAAATCACAATCAAGGAAGGGTAATAGGTGCTGTCCTGAAACACTCCTCGAAATACCATTACCGGTAAGCCTAACTAAGGTTTTCCCAAATCGTCTTTCAGGACAGCACCTGAAGATGATAAGCAAGTACTTACTCTAGGGTGGGATCACCGCCTGCAGGACTTTCCTGCTGAAAGATTGCTCTGTGGCTGAGAGCAAGTCCATCCTATAGTGACGGGTTTAAGTGGAGAAACTCGTGCATGTGGCTGCTTTGCAGATTTGTCCAGGCGAAGCACCAGTTCGTTCTGCCCAGCATGCTGCCACAACACGGGTTGAATGGACCGCCACCCCTGCAGGAGGTTCTAATTCCGAGGCCCTATAATCTTCTTTGATGGCCATCCAAAGCCATCTTCCTACTGTGTTTTTAGAAGCTCCGCAACCTTTACGCGGCCCCGAGAACAGTATAAACAGAGAGTTTGATTTTCTAAACCCCTTTGTAACCTCAGGATAATGTAACAAGCATCTTCTCACATCCAAACTTTGAAACACCCTTTCCTTAGGACAGGACTGTGATGGACAGAAAGTTGGCAGAGTTATCTCCTGGGATCTATGGAAAACGAAAGAGACCTTTGTCAAAAAACCTGGGTCTGTCCTCAGAACTACCCGGTCCTGAAAAAAGTAAAAAAAAGGTTCAATATTCAATAAGGTCTGAAGCTCACTGACCCTTCTAGTCCAAGTAACTGCCACTAATAGAGCTAGTTTTAAAAGACTAATCTTTAATCAAAACGTCTTCCAGTGGTTCAAAGGGCCTTTTAGTCAGACCCTGTAAAACCACCGACAAATCCTATTTGGGAAAGAATTTAAACAGCACTGGCCTGGCTTTGGCCAGCACCCTAAAGAACCTAATGATCAAGGCATCCTGAAAGAACTGTCTCTCTAAAAATACTGACAAAGCGGCCACCTGAACCTTCAAGGTACCGGCCGCCAAACCCTTCTCCATTCCATTCAGAACGCAGGACATGTGGTACAGGGTACCAGAGAAGAGTGTAGAACACCGCAGGACTTGGGATGCAGGAGAAGGGTGCAGGACACAGGACATAGGGTGTAGGGGAAGGGTACAGTGTGCAGAATGCAGGACAGGGTGCAGGGGAAGGGTGCAGAACATGTGGTCTGGGGTGCAGAACATGTGGCACAGGAAAAGGGTGCAGAACACAGGACATGGAGTGCAAGGGAAGGGCACATTGTGCAAAATGCAGGACATGAGGTGCAGGGTGCAGAACATAGGACATGGCGTAGAGGGTACTGGAGAAGGTTGCAGGTAACTGCAGGACATGGAATGCAGGAAAAGGGTGCAGGGGAACGGTGCAGTGTGCAGAATGCAGGACATGGGGATCAGGGTGCAGAACGTAGAACATGGGGTAGAGGGTACTGGAGAAGGTTGCAGGTAACCGCAGGACATGGGATGCAGTGTGCAGGACATGGGGTGCAGTTTGCTGAATGCAGGACATGGGGAGCAAGGTGCGGGACATGTGGTACAGAATGCAGGACATGGGGTATAGGGTACCCGAGAAGGGTAAAGGTCACTACAGGACATGGGATGCAGGAGGAGGGTGCAGAACGCAGGGCATGGGGTGGTATTAAGTAGAACATGGGGTGCAGGAGAAGGGTACAGTGTGCAGAATGCAGGACATGGGGTGCAGGGTGCTGAACATAGAACATGAGGTAGAGGGTACTGGAGAAGGTTGCAGGTAACCGCAGGACATGGGATGCAGTGTGCAGGACATGGGGTGTAGGGTGCATGTTTGCAGAATGCAGGACATGGGGTGCAAGGTGCAGCACAAGTGGTGTAGAATGCAGGACATGGGGTAAAGGGTAACAGAGAAGGGTGTAAGTCACCGCAGGACATGGGATGCAGGAGAAGGGTGCACAACACAGGGCATGGGGTGCAGGGAAATGGTACAGTGTGCAGAATGCAGGACATGGGGAGCAAGGTGCAGGACATGTGGTGCAAACGCAGGACATGGGGTACAGGGTACCCGAGAAGGGTAAAGATCACTACAGGACATGGGATGCAGGAGAAGGGTGCAGAACCGAGGGCATGGGGTGGTATTAGGTAGAACATGGGGTGCAAGGTATAGGAGAAGGGTGCAGGACATGTGGTGCAGGGTGCCAGGGAAGGGTGTAGATCACTGCAGGACATGGGATGCAGGAGAAGGGTGCAGAATTCCGGACATGGGGTGCAGGGTGCCCAAAAAAGAACATGGGGTGCAAGGTGCAGGACAAGTGGTGCAGAATGCAGGGCATGGGGTACAGGGTAACAGAGAAGGGTGTAGGTCACCGCAGGACATGGGATGCAGGTGGAGGGTGCACAGCGCAGGGCATGGGGTTCAGGGAAATGGTAAAGTGTGCAGAATGTAGGACATAGATTGCAAAGTGCAGGAGAAGGGTGTAGGACATGTGGTGCAGGGTTCAGAATGTAGAACATGGGGTACAGGGTACCGCAGAAGGGTTTCAGGTCACCGCAGGGGTGCAGGAGAGTGGTGCAGAATGCAGGACATGGGGAGCAGGGTGCCAAACGTAGAACATGGGTGCAAGGTGCAGGACATGGGGTACAGGGTCAGAGAAGGGTGTAGGTCACTGCAGGACATGGGATGCAGGAGAAGGGTGCAGAATGCAGGACATGGGGAGCAAGGTGCAGAAGAAGGGTGAAGGGCATGTGGTGCAGAATGCAGGACATGGGGTGCAGGGTACCGGAGAAGGGTGCAGATCACTGCAGGATATGGGTTACAGGAGAAGGGTGCAGAATGCAGGACATGGAGTGCAGGTGAAGGGTAGAGGGTGCAGAATGGAGCACATGGGGTACAGGGTACCAGAATAGGGTGCAGGTCACCTCAGGACCTTCAGGATGCAGGACAAGTGTGCAGAACGCAGGACATGGGATGCAGGAGAAGGGTACAGAACGCAGGACAGTAATCCAATCCCCCCTCCCCTGTGTCCTCCTGCATGTCCTGTACATCTCCTCCAGCAGTGTGTGAGAGCAGAGTGGATGGAGAGGACATCTTGTGTACATAAAGCAGCATGTCCCTCCCTGGCTGGTTTCTTAGCTGGCTGCTTTGCAGGCTTGTCCTGGTTACTCCTGTAAGGACTCTGTAGTCCTGTTTCTCAGCACCTTGTGGGGATCTTTGTGGCAGTGCCGAGGTGGCGCCATGTTGGAGATTCGGTCCCGCTCCTTCCTCTCTGTTCTGCCGGAGGGCTCTAAAGGGACACAGGCAGCTGTGGGTGGAAGCAGGAGCCGATGGTGACCGTAATGCGGCTGCGGAAAGGAGAAAGAACGGCATCTCCTCCTCCTCCTGCCTGGCTCCACTCCGAGCCACATTCCTGTCTGAATAATGTGTCCGGGTTTCAGGAAGAAACATTATTCAGACCAACAGTGAGAATGGGCTCACAAGAGCCCAGGGGCCAGGACGACTTTTCTAGTCACCATGGTGACCTGGGATTTGTTGTGCCCTGACTTATGGTGACCATAGAGACATGGAAATTCAGCTGGTTCAGCAGGGATCGGTCACATTTCCATCCATGTGTGGTCACTGCCGGATAAAAGTCACTCGATCAGGTGCTGCAGCCAATAGCTTCATCACTGATCTGTGTATTCTGAGAGCGGAGGTGCGCCCCCCATTGTCAGAATATAATAGTGCAGCGGGGAGGATTCCCCCATCCCCCTCCAATGTAGAGTTGCCACCTCATCCCTTTAAACCCAAACACATATGAATTACACAGGTTCTGAGGCTAATTTAATGCAGATAAGGCACCAAGTGAGTTTAATTACCACCTTAATCAGCCACAGAACCTGTGTAATTAATATGTGTTTGGGTTTAAAGGGATGAGGTGGCAACCATACTCCAATGTGTGGATGGGGGAATTGGTTCAGTTTTTTCCTCTCATCCCGCTGGCTGAATGATAAAACTGAACCATGTATGGCCAGATTTGGAAGCAAGAAATATTAATCATCAACTGATCCCCCTGAAGGGGTTAATCTACATATTACCTCCTCTGCCACCAGATCCAGCAACGTCTCCTCTACGTCCTTCTAAATCAGGGGTCTCAAACTGGCGGCCCTCCAGCTGTTCCAAAACTACAAGTCCCATCATGCCTCTGCCTATGGGATTCATGCTTGTAACTGTCAGCCTTGCAATGCCTCATGGGACTTGTAGTTTTGCAACAGCTGGAGGGCCACCAGTTTGAGACCCCTGTTCTAAATGGAATGTCCTTTATCCTCTCTGTATCTGACATCACTTCCTGTCTGCATCTGACATCACTTCCTATATTCCATAGAGACTTCCTGTCTGTATTCTATAGAGACTTCCTGTCTGGGTAGAAGTGAGATCACCACCTTGTGGAGATCAGAGGAACTGCAGCCCTGAGAAACGTCTGGTAGTGTGAACACGGCCTTCTGCTGTGTGTGTATGTACTGTATATCCTTATAGATGGGTCATCTCCACTCCCACCAAGGGGGATAGAAATATATTACTGCTCGGGGGGGGGGGGGGGGGGACATTTTGGCCCCTTTGATTTTGCCGTAAAATTGATTGCAGATTTAGTCATGTAGAACATCTATTATATGGATACAAAGAACCCCAGCCGAGAGTAAAGGGTGGAAATGGCTCCTGATCCCCAGATTTGGGCAATTATGTCACCAATATAAATAGAATAAAACCCGCACTATGTGTAACAACTCAAATACCTACAAAAATAACTTATACCGGACTGCTGCTGTAACAAAGGTAAGTATTCCCTTTATCAACTAGAAGAGCATTATGTGTCACAGCGCTGTCCTATTGTGTGTGCACATAAATCATCACAAATACACTAAAATATGTGGAGACATTCATATATAAAGTGCTAGGGGCTCAAATAATATTCTCTGCAGATCTACTGCTTCCACTTTACACATACTTCATTGATCTTATGGTGTTTATTAGTAATATAAGTAAACTGATCCATAAAGTGCTTCTTGCTCAAAATGCTGTTCCCTGCAGATCCACTGCTGCCACTTTGCACCTACTTCTTTAATCTTATCATATTTGTTGCTATATTCAATAAACTAAAAATCTGTACAAGTTCATGTAATCATACAATATTTTGTGGTCAATATAGTGTTCTCTGCAAGTCCACTGCTTCCACTTTGCATCTACTTCAACAAACTTATTTTGCTTAAAAAAAAAAAGTCCACCAATCAATGAAAAGTTGATAAGGTGTAAAGTTCTTGGTGCTCCAAACTGTGCCAGCTGTAGTGTAGCCACGCCTTCTTCTGCCTCTTACACACGTGATGGTGAGGGCGCCCCCTTAGTGGGGATTTTTATTGATTTGTGGAATTTTTTCAGAAAAATAAGCTTGTTGAAGTCGATGCAAAGTGGAAGCAGTGGACTTGCAGAGAACATTATATTGAGCACAAAATATTCTATGATTACATGAATTTGCACAGATTTTTACTTTATTTAATAAAGCAACAAACCAAGTGTAGCGATGTAGTTGCCGCTAGTAACAAACAATCCACCAATTCACCCCGCTGCCAGACTTCATCACTTCCAGAGACAATGAATGTAACCGGGTTACCCCGCCCCCCTCTGACGCCATGGGGAAGCCCCCGTGGTGCCAGAGGGGGGCGGGGTCACCCAGTTATGTCACCAGGTTTCCCCACCCTCAGTTATACAAGAACTGTCAAAGAGAAGACGCATCACTCGGTGGGAGCCTCCCATGGAAGCGGATCGGTTGCGGCTTTTTTTTTCTTTTTTGGTTCGTCGGGCGGCGTGAACTTACATCGTGGGACATTTTTATTTTATTTTTTTGTTAATAAAGGACTTGTCCCAAGCTGTGTCTTTTCTTTTTTACTATTTTGACACTTTTTTTATGAAATAGTAGGGGTACATAGCATATACCCCATTACAAATTCACACGGGGGGGGGGGGGCGGGATCTGGGGGTCCCCTTGTTAAAGGGGGCTTCCAGATTCCGATAAGCCCCCTGCCTGCATACCCCCACAACCACCGGGCAAGGGTTGTGGGGATGAGGCCCTTGTCCCCATTAACATGTTAAGGGCATGTGGCCTGGTACGGTTCAGGAGGGGGGGCGCTCTCTCGTCCCCCCTTTTTTTCCAGCGGCCTGCCAGGTTGCATGCTTGGATAAGGGTCTGGTATGGATTTATGGAGGACCCCTACGACATTTTTTTTTATTTTGACACAGGGTTCCCCTTAAAATCCAAGCCAGACCTGAAGAGTCTGGTATGGATTTGGGGGGGCCCTATGTAATTTTTATTTGGTGCAGGGTTCCCCTTAATTTCCATACCAGACCTGAAAGGCCTGGTATGGATTTTACATAGACCCCCACGCAATTTTTAAAAAAAATTTGGTTCAGGGTTCCCCTTAATATTCATACCAGACCCAAAGGGCCTGGTAATGGACTGGGGGGAACCCAAGCTCTTTTTTTTCAATGACTTTTATCTATATTGCTGAGACCCGACAATTCATTACAGCCGCGATCAGTTTTAAATGACCATTTTTCCTTTAGAAATGTCATTTTGCTGCAGGAACTGTTGCAGCCACTTTACAGGCATACCATAGACACCCCCCAGGCATGATATTTAAATGAATATTTCATTTTTATTGTTTCACTTTAAGCATTATTAAAATCACTGCTTTCGAAAAAACGTTCGTTTTTTTAAAAAATTTTTTGCATTGATACATGTCCCTTAGGGCAGGACCCGGGTTCCCAAACACTTTTTGACAATAACTTGCATCTAAGCCTTTAAAATTTGCACTTTTGATTTTTCATGTTAGTGTCCCATAGACTTTAACAGTGTACCGGTGGCTTTCGAATTTGCCGCATATTGAAACCACTGAACCTGATAGCCCACGCTTCTTCAGAGTGTGGGTCTCAAATAGCCAAACCATTAAATTTAGCGTTTGTAAAGTAGGATGGAATACCGGACCTTGCGAGAGAAGGTCTGGCCATGGCGGTAGGGTCCATGGGTCCCCTACTGCCATGGATGCAGGCAGAATAGGAGGAAATGCATAAATCAGTGAGAACCGATTCCACGGGAATAGCAAGGCATCTGTTCCGCATGCTAGCGGATCCTTTGTTCTTGACACCCTGGATACAGTTGTTGATTTCTTTGTTGAACCTGGACGCAAACAGATCTACGTCTGGGATGCCCCATCTTTGACATATTGATAGGAAGATATCGGGGTGGAGGAACCATTCTCCCTGGAACAACTGCTGGCGACTCAAGTAGTCCACCTGCCAATTTTTTATTCCTAGAATGAAGACTGCCGATAGGCAAAGTACATTGTTTTCTGCCCAAGATAAACATATGATTCACCTTTCTCTGGGCCGCACAACTTCTTGTGCCCCCTTGGTGATTAATATAGGCCATTTCTGTGACATTGTCGGATTGAATCCTGGCAGGACAATTCCTTAAACTGAACATTCAGGTCCTCGGGACCAAGTGCTCTGCCTGAATTTCTAAAATGTTAATGGGCAAGGCCCTTTCTGATCTGGGCCACTTCTCTTGGACAGTTGCCTCTTCCAGTACTGCTCCATAACCCAAAAAAGGTTGGCATATGTTGTTAACATTTCCCAGGTCACTGAAGGAAGGATTTTCCCCTTTGCAGATTTTTAGTTATCAGCCATAAACTGAGGCTCCGGCACACCCAGCCTACAGCACCTGGTATTTCCAGGCAGTCTCACATCCAGGCACTAACCAGGCCTGACTGCTTAGCCTCCAAGATCCGCCGAGATCGGGCGCTTCCAGGATGATGTGGCCGTAGGCTTTGGAGTCAGGCACATTGGGATCTAGAGCTTGAACCCTTTGTTTCAAGCCGATAGGATACTGTTTTGCAGCAGTATTGAATGAAACTGAGCATAAGGAACGGCCTCGAATGAAGCCACCATCTTTCCCAGTAACCTCATGCAAAGCTGAATAGAAGAATTCATCTTGCTTAGACAACCTGAATCAGTTCCTTTATGGCACTGATCTTTGCCTGGGACAAGAATCCCCTTTTCTGGGCATATCTATGATCAGACCCAAGTATTTAGCCTTCTTCATGGTTTCTTCTAGGTTGAGAATCCTACCTAGATATTCCAGGTAGTTGAATGTGGTGACCATACTTTGGTTTAAGCGGGCTACTGACTGGTCTATCAAGAACAGATCGTCTAGGTAAACCATAATCATTATACCTTGGGCCCTTAATCTGGCTAAAAGAGGGGCCAGAACCTTTGTAAACACTCAAGGTGCAGTAGCTAGACCGAAAAGCAGAGCTACACACTGAACATGAAGAATTTCCACCTTGAAAAGTAGATATTAATAGTGAGCAAGGAAATAGGCATATGGAAGTATGCATCTTTGATGTCGATTGACACCAGAAGTTCTCTTCCTTGTAGGATGGAGATAATCTGATTGGATTGACTCCATGCGAAAAAAGAGTGGTTATATTCAGGAATTGAATTTAGATTTCCGAGATCCAGAATGTCCATTCAGATTTGGTACCTTGAAAAAGAGGTTTGAACCAAACCCCAACCTCTGCTCGTACATGGGGACCACCATGATCACTTTTTGCCAAAAGATGGTCCAATGCTTGAGAAAAAGACTTCTTTTACTCTGGATCCTTAGGAACGTTTGATCTGAGAAAACAGGAACTCTAATGCCGCGTACACACGAGCGGACTTTACGGCGGACTTTGCCCGGCGGACTGGATTTCGTCGGACAATTCGATGTGTGTGGGCTCCAGCGGACTTTGTTTTCTCAAAAGTTGGACGGAATTAGATTTGAAACTTGTTTAAAATTTATCCGTTGAAATCGAGTCCGGTCGAAAAGTCCGCCGTCTGTATGCTAGTTCGACGGACTAAAAAGCCACGCTAGGGCAGCTATTGGCTACTGGCTATGAACTTCCTTGTTTTAGTCCGGTCGTACGTCATCACGTACGAATTCGACGGACTTTGGTGGATTGTGTGTAGGCAAGTCCGTTCATTCAGAAAGTCCGTCGGAAAGTACGTTGAAAAATCCGCCGGGCAAAGTCCGCCGTAAAGTCCGCGCGTGTGTACGCGGCATTATTACTCCAGTTTGTACCTTGGAGCTATTGAAGAAGTCCCCCATTCGTCTCAACACTCTTCCTGCCAGATACTTGAGAATTGCAGAAGAATTTCACCTATTCAAGCGAGCGGGGGCTCCTCCTCATAAGGAGGCTTCAGTATCTTGTAGGTTTCCTCCCTGAGACCTCTTTTGTCCCTGGAGTGAACTCTGAGGATTACCTTTTGAACCTGAGGGCGGAAGCTGTCGTGACTGCCTGGAGGCTGATGCCTCTGGCACAGGAGAAGGAGCTTTAAAAAGAAAATACATTTACTCCTTTTCTTAAATGGCAAAAGGGGTACTTTTTCCACTAGAATTTCTTTGGATGTATTATCCAAAACATCCCCAAATAGCTGTTTCATCGCAAAAAGGAAGACTAGCCAGGAGCTTCTTGCATGGCGCTTAGCGAAGGGTGCAAGGCCTGAAGGATAGAATCTCTCATAGCAACTATTGCAAACATAAAGCTGCCAGATCCTGGGCCTGCTGAGCAGGATAACCTTAAACACCTGTTTAAACGGGTCTCTTAATTATTAACTAATTACTGTGAGTGCAGGCTGAGACACTCTACCAGAGAAAAAAGTATTTTTTTTTTTTAATAGGAATTCAAGCTAAGCATTTGAGCACTGTCTGCCGGACAAGTCAAACTCTTATTCACAGAGGATATAGCAGTGTTAATGGCTGGTATACCCTACTTAATGAATTTTCTCCACCATAGGATAAAGTGTGAAAACTTTTTAGGAGGGAATAAAATTCTTATCTGGGTGGTCCACTCAGATGCAAAAAAAACTTTTCCAGCAATGAATGGACAGGAAAAGGCATACACAGCTTGAGGAGGCTTTAGCGAACCCAAACACTCAGTTAAGGGTACATAAATGTGGAGCGGACCATTCAGCAAGAAATTGCAACACCAATCTTAAGATTGAAACAGCTGATTCTCCCACATTTGACACCTCAGAAGAGGAGTCATCAGCCTCACCACGGTCCCCTGAGGGAATTCATCTTCTCCTGCCCCTAGTTCCTCAGTTTGAGGGTCCTGGGCAATGGAAGAGAACCTGTCGCATTTAATCCCACACTGGGATGCAATTAAAGCCGCTAACTTTTTTTTTTTTTTTTTCAATCCTATCCTGGCTGAGGAAAAAACCTCTTCAGTAATACAGACAGGGGCTGCAGTGTTGGAAACAGTTGCAAACATTTCATGGCCCCGATGCTCACTCTGACAAGCCACCCCTTCTCAGGGGAGGATGCCATTTGTAGAGATGAGTAGGCTTTCCAGAGCTTG
Organism: Lithobates septentrionalis; assembly: GCA_037952835.1. Classification (NCBI taxonomy): domain Eukaryota; kingdom Metazoa; phylum Chordata; class Amphibia; order Anura; family Ranidae; genus Lithobates; species Lithobates septentrionalis. The sequence goes on from JBBDGP010002974.1 coordinate 1,398,276, forward strand.
AGGGAGACCATTTTAGATCTTTTGGGGGGCGTTTCTGACCCTAGCCCAATGCACAAAGCAGAGGTACTACCAGAAGAAATCGCATCCACTGCTTGAGCAATAGTCCAGCCACTGCTGCTGCTATTAATGCTCAACCTGATGCAAATAGTAAATGTGTTAAATAGAAAATGCCTGTGTCACCAACCTCTTTCATGCTCCTTTTTGCTCTTGTGTTCCTTTCGACAATTTTGCAGCCAGCACAAATGGAGTTTTTTCTTTTTTTAAAACACTCCCGCATTGGAGGACGCCAATGCCGCACTAAGCCCCGCCCCCTCCATCGCGCCCCCCCCCCCTTTCTCTTTCAAAAAAGAGTTTGCCCGATTCGATGGGATTGGCTTTAGTGTGAGGGAGAGATGGTGTGGAGGAGACCTGAAAGCCTCCGCCGTGTAGGGGCTGTGAAAGAAAACGGCATCGCCAATAGTTTTTTTTTTAACTCTCCCTTAATGCTCAGCCTCGTTAAGAGGGGGAGAGTTTAGCCCAGGTGGGGGGTGTCTGGTGGAAGCAAAACCCCCCAAACGTACCAGAGGTCTGCCTGCTAGCCGGAGGAAAAAAGCCCGCTGCTTCTGTGACACAGCGTGATCTCTGAGGAAAGCATGAGAAGGTATGTGCTCCATATAGGTGACACTTAGGCATGACAACATTTACTTTTTTTTAAGGAGACATTTCATAAGAAAATTTAAATATTACTTAGAAAAACTCCACTTACCTTTCCAAACCACAGGGTTTTCTGTGGTAAAACCAACAGACTCAATCTTCACCCTTCACGGTGGGTTCCGTTAACAAACCTTCAGGACCCGGGGACCCTCAGGGAACCCACAATCCTGGACTTGTAATAGCACCCCACCAGTAAAATTTATGGCTTAAAATACCAAAGTGCTGGATCCCGGGGTCCAGCTCTCTAACAAGAGAAACGTTTACAAGCAAAGACCTCGTTTCTTCGGACACGAGGCCCGGGTACAATTCAATTTGGCCCAAAAAAAGACACTTTAAATGGATCCGGCTGCATAGTTAGCCCCAGCAAGGATTGCTCCAGTGGAGCTTAGCACAGCACATCCTCACTCGTGACCAACACCTTAGACACTGGCGAAAAAACGGAGGTACTCCCAGTAGTGGGAGGAGTTATATAGGGATTTGACTTTTTGTCTTAGGGCGTGCCAGTGTCCATCACCTGAAGGTGGCCTATAACCCACATAGTAACTACTATGGCTCTGTGTCCCGTGATGTACGATAAGAAATTTGGTTGACAAACATTCATCCAGCATTAAACATTCTGACACTATTTTAACACAGTGACTTCCTATGATCACCAGCTCCATCTAATGGACACAATGGTATATTTTTCCTGAAATATCTTAGTAAAGAAAATTGCACAATACTGCATTATGGCCACTATATGGAACCAAGAAAATCTGTGTACGAAATAAAATATGGCCAAACCTCATCACAGCTGGGTGAATGTTGATCACATTTGTTCAACTAATTTATTTAAAAAATAGACCTCTAAGTGTTTGTGAAATCTTACGCCACGAAATGTACTCAGCCAATGAAAGGTAATGACTCCATTTTTATTTTTCTACTGCTAATGGCCAACTTGGTTTCTTACATGATGAAGATCAGCCATGGAGTATATCTGAGGTGTATATCAGGGTGTGCTTCTTCCCCACATGAGAGCTGTGATGTCCAGCAACATCCATATAGAAGACATTTCCCGCACTCAAGGCCCTCGAGGGTTATGTGGGATCCCTGATGTACAGGAAGACAGGACTTCAGTGAGGAACATTTCCCCCACTCGGGACAGGAAAGTGGCTTCTTCCGGTGTGAGATCTCTGATGTCTGTTTAAACTGGAATTGATTGAAAAAAATTTCCCGCACTCAAGACAGGAATACGGCTTCTCCCCCGTGTGAGATCTCTGATGTGTGTAAAGATTGGTCTTCACTGTAAAACATTTCCCGCACTCAGGACAGGAAAATGGCTTCTCCCCCTTGTGCAATCTCTGATGTATTTTAAGAGTGGACTGCTGCGAAAAACATTTCCCGCACTCAGGACAGGAATACGGCTTCTCCCCCGTGTGAGATCTCTGATGTGTGTAAAGATTGGTCTTCACTGTAAAACATTTCCCGCACTCAGGACAGGAAAATGGCTTCTCCCCCTTGTGCAATCTCTGATGTATTTTAAGAGTGGACTGCTGCGAAAAACATTTCCCGCACTCAGGACAGGAGTACGGCTTCTCCCCCGTGTGAGATCTCTGATGTGTGTAAAGATTGGACTTCACTGAAAAACATTTTCCGCACTCATGACAGGAATACGGCTTCTTCCCTGTGTGAGATCTCTGATGTGTGTAAAGAGTAGACATATCTGAAAAACATTTCCCGCACTCAGGACAGGAATACGGCTTCTCCCCCGTGTGAGATCTCTGATGTGTGTAAAGAGTGGACTTCTGTGAAAAACATTTCCCACACTCAGGACAGGAATACGGCTTTTCCCCTGTGTGAGATCTCTGATGTGTGTAAAGAGTGGACTTCTGTGAAAAACATTTCCCGCACTCAGGACAGGAATATGGCTTCTCCCCTGTGTGAGATCTTTTATGCACAATAAGTTCAGATTTAGAACGGAAACACTTCCCGCACTCAGTACAGGAACAGCTCTTCTCTGTTGGAAGGACGGCACCGTCCCGCACAGTCTGAGGTTCCTCAGGATAAGAGGAATACGATGGTCCATCTACACTGTGTGGTGCCGGATGGACATTTGAGGTAGTCGGGTTTTCTCCTGGACTATACTGTGTGATGTCCTCATCTTCTACTTTACAGTCTGGAGACAAAGTGAGACAATCCTCTGAGGTTTTCCTCATCTCCCGTCCATCTACTAAAATAGAAATACAAAGATTATTACTAGACATGAGCAGATTGGTTCCCCTAAACCAGGACTCCGCCCACATCAGGCAGCTTAGTCTCTGAGGATCTTACAATTCCCCCTCAAGGTAACTAGTATATGGGTCCTCTGATCTCCTACCAGTTCATTTCTTTATTCATGGACTTTAGTCAGAGAGTAAGGAAACAACGAGAACTGTCTTTTATAAGAGTGACAGTGATGAGGGGATTATAGGACGAGTGTCCCCACCCCCTCTATCACTCATTGCCATCTTCCCAACACAAGAAGTCCTGCACTTCATTATTTAGTCCATGATTTAGTCATGAATAACAGCGGGGCTGAGCCCCACCAGAGGTCAGAGAGTGAGGGTGGGGGGAGAACAACCAATATGAAGACTGGACTGATCCTGAAGACCACTATCATTGGGTTATTGACTCCTCCCTCAGTATCACTTTCTGTTTAAGGTTCCAAAGTTTAACAATGTTATTACATTATTATAAACATGTAAAAGTATGTGCTCCAATCAAATCATCAGACATAAAATGTCCAGCTGGTAAAAAATGGGTGTAACAAAAAAGAATACATATGATGTGTATATAGCAGTGGGTAGAGGGGAGAGAGCAGAAGTCAGGACTATGTAATGTACAACATATTGTATAAGATACAACAGATAGGACTATAAAGTATTACATAGAAAAAAGTTGGCGTTTGCACCAACCTCAGTGTAGATCCACTTAACTGATAAATACCTAAAACATGGGGGGGGACTTTAAAAATAATAATTTGAAGGAAATGGCTGTAATAAGTCCATATAGTCCATAATATAGCAACTTGAAGGCAGCCCAATGAAGATGAGAAGCAACTCTTGGGATGGCTGAGGAAAAAGCACAGAGGCGCCACTCTAAGTGCAGTATAGCAATGAATTTTAATGAACAAAATGTGCATACATACTCACGAGTAGGATTAAAATAGGCATATCAAGCATGGGTTGGAAGAACGTCAGGGAAGGGAGTACATCCGTTGGCTGTTAGCTGGTGAAGCGGAGCAGGTTGCGCCGATGGTGGCCGGCGCTTCCTGGACCTCAAGCACACAAGGAGCCGGGGGGATGACGACACTTCCGGGTTTGCGGTGGACCAAAAGGCGACGGCCATCCCAAGAGTTACATCACTGGGCTGCCTTCAAGGTGCTAAATTAGGTACTTATCAGTTCGTTGGACATACACTGAGGTTGGTGCAAGCGCCAACTTTTTTCTATGTGTATCTGTGTGTTGGAAAGAAGCCACAGTTGTGCTGCTGCACCATCAGGTGTTTGACCCCCACTGGCCTTAATCCTCCCCTTGGTCTTAACCTGTGCGGATACAGGATTTTAAGAATTTTGCACAACCCTTATTGTTTTAACACGTTTTTATCTCCCCTGAGATTGATGGAGTCAAAATAACTAGATGTTGGGTAAATGTTTGTATTATACTGCTGTAAAACACATCCTCTGTGTGCATGAATGTTCATTTCTTTTTTTGTAGATGCCATTATTCATTCCTTTTCCCTTCCCCCTCCCCCATTGTATGCTAGTATAATCCCCCCCCTTTTTTTCTACATATTGCAATTTTCCTATATTGTCTAAATAATTTCCAGATATTGTTCCACACCAGTGTGTGCATGAGAACATAAATATATGCGCAACGTGCGTATGTCTTAAAACGCACATGCATTTACATATACACCCATTCTCCCAAACCATGGAGTGGCTACAGCAATTAGAACTGGCCAAATATGCAACTTTGGATGAATTATACACATTATTTCCTCCAGATTTATTTAAAAACCGATTCACCATCCCCCCAACACATTTTCAAAAACTGTTGTACATTTTTCAGGAAGCTCGAACAGATTATTATTTCGGCCAATCACCAATGGTGGGACAATTTCTATTTAGAACAGTATATATCCCACTCCATCTCCCCTCGAGGCCTAAGGGTTCTTAAAACATGTCCCTTCTTGTCACCAGAGTTACCAACCGAATGGTCACAAGTATCAGAATTCTGCACTCAGAAATGGATGCGAATCATTATTAAGCAACGGGAACAAAGGTATTTGGATCTAACACAACAACTAAAGACCAATAAATCCCACCTTAGTACACTTCTATCACATTTTCCTTCCACATAGTTTAACACTCTAAAACTACACACTAAAAAAAGATGAAGATTCATTGATTGAAATGAATTTGGGTAAAATGAGGAGAGACCTGGATGATTTTAACCTAGGAAGGGTATTTAATTGGAAAAAAGGATTCCGCCAACCACATCGGAATCCCCCACTACACCCTTGCCCCCTACTCATGCCCCTCATGGAATGGACCCCTGGGCATATGGATCAGAGGCTGGGCCCTGTCGGCGGGCCAGCAATCCCCACCCATTGCCCAGGTTTTACCCACAATAACCCACCCAACGTTTGGCATCGTCCTCTCACCCCCAAACGCCAACAAGATCATATCAGAAAAGATACATTTAAGAACAAAAAAGACCTCTACCAACTTACACTACCCTCAGGGGCACGACAAATCAGACCAGCCATTTTCCCTCCGTCCACCACTCCACATCCACCTCTGGGGCCTCCCCCCACTTGTTAAAGGCCCACGACATCATACCCCCAGTCCATGCCACTTGTGTCTCTCTGACCACTGTTTCAGGTGGCAACCTTGTCCCTACAAGCTCTGGTCACTCAGACGGTCTGGTTTCACCTGCCATTCATATAGCAGATACTACTCCCACTATCGACTCCCATCCCTGTACAGTGTTGACAAATGATAGCATGGAGACGATATCACATTCAGGAATCACCATCTCCACCCTTGTCTCCTCTGATCCTTCGGATTTTTTTAGTTCAGTCCCCCTTGCAATCCCACAGTCAGCCAAACAGGCAAAAGAGAACTAGAAGAAGAGGAAAGCGAGGGGGAAGACGACGACTTAAGCCACAGGGCCAAGTCTCACAAACAGTAAAGATTTTTAATTTATCATCTCACAATCTATCTGGATCAGAAATCTCTATATTGCAGCGAGGCCTCAATTTCGCTCCGTCCTCTCTACCCAATTCGTTCACACGATTGAAGGACCTGCACAGTTTTATACGCAATCTCACGTTAAAACATTACTACAACATTAAATCCCTTAAAGATACAGTATGTTCTTCTGATTCTCCAACTCATGATCCCACTACCATTCTAGAAGCCCCTCACCCAGTGGACCTGAACACATTGGAAGAACTGTATAATAAGGACAATGAGGGTGATGAGGATTTGGTAAGTGCAAGCCCAAATCAGTTTTCAATGTGTTACATGCCAAAGGACCATATCTCCAAACGTTGTGTACTCAGACATCTAAAAACTTTGCAAACAGACACATACTAGTCATTCAAATCTTCCCAATCTCACTCACAACGAAAAAACAGCACTTACAGATCTTACCCAAAACCAGGATTTAGTAATTAAAACGGCTGACAAGGGCGGTGGGATAGTTGTTCAAGATAGAAGTGACTACTTGATGGAAGCCCGCCGCTTATTGTCAGACACTACTACATACAAAAAACTCCGCTCTGATCCCCTACCTAGCTTCATTATCGAAGTGACCACACTTCTCAAAAAGGCCAAGGAAGATGGTATAATCAGCAAACAAGAGTACGCTTTTTTCAATAGGAACTTTTTCTCAACACCATACTTTTACCATATACCCAAAATTCGTAAAAGTACAAATAACCCACCTGGTAGGCCTATAGTTGCAGTCATGGACAGCATAACCAGTCCAATCTCTCAATACATCGACCAGTTCCTCCAGCCCCTTGTGCAAAATCTCCCATCCTATGTTATCTTCTCAAACAACTGGCCCATTACACTTGGGAACCCACTTACATGTGGGCATCCCTTGATGTAAACTCCTTATACACTTCAATACCACATTCCATAGGTCTCAGAGGCACGGCAAGTTTTCTTTCCACAGATCCCCTACTCAATTCTGGACAGGCAGAATTCATTCATTCTGGAAGCTACAGAATCCTGCCTAACACATAACTACTTTGAATTTGATGGAGAGTTCTATCTATAGGTGATGGGCACAGCTATGGGGGCAAATTTCGCCCCCAGCTATGCAAACCTCACCATGGGACTCTGGGAAGCCAATTACATCTGACTTAATAATCCATATATCTCCCATATAATTTTTTATGGGAGGTATATTGATGACATCATTGTCATCTGGGATGGCCCAGAGTCCCTGTTCCTCAAATTCTTACAACACTGCAATACCAACACATATAGTTTATCTTTCACTTCCGAACACGATTCCCAACAACTATCATTTTTAGACTTGGCACTGTACCACAATGAGGGCAAAATATTATCCAAAAATGACACTAAGCCCAAAGCTGGTAACTCTTTTTTACACCACCATAGTTGCCATTACCCTAGGTGGATTAATAATATTCCCAAGAGCCAGGTCTGCCACCTTTGCAAGAACTGCACTAGGGAAGCTGACTATATAGAACAAGGGTCCTACCTAAAACAAAAATTCACAGAGAAAGCTTTCCCACCCAAACTTGTAGATGAAGCTTTCAATCTCTATCTGTCCGATCAATCTGTGCAGCCCAAAGACACCAACCAGTCCATTGGGCGACCAGTTAGGTGCGTTACCCAATTTCATACTAGACATAAAGAAATGGAATGGATATTGAGTAAACATTGGTCCACCCTACTAGAGGATCCTCAGTTGCAATTTACCATCCCGGCCAAACCTAAATTTTCATATAGGAAAGCCAGGAACATCAAAAATCTTATAGCTCCTAGTAAGTACAAATCCCACCCTGTTGCCTTCGACACAAACTCTGTGCCTTATCCCTCTAGTTGGCATGTACCAGTGCTGCAAGCCACTGTGTTTGATATGTAAACATGTTAACCATGGCCAAAAAGAATTCATGGCCAGAAGCTAAAACGTACCAGATCTCCAGCTTTTTTAACTGCTCCACAGAGTTTGTCGTCTATTGCCTCATTTGCCCATGTGGCCTGCACTATGTTAGGGAGGACCAATACGGGCGCTCAGGAAGAGGTTTGGGGAACATCGCCATTTTGTAGAGGGTGGCGATGACGAGCACAGTGTGCCCTGACATTTTTTTTTAAAACATCATGGGAAATCTTCTGCAGGCCTCAGGGGTTTGGGTCATAGAGTCTGTCCCTGGTAGTTCCCACTGGCAGAGCTCTTCAAATGCCTCTGCCAGAGGGAGACTTATTGGATATATACCTTGGACTCTCTCATGTCCGGAGGCCTCAACGAGGAAATAGAAGTCAACAATTTGATTTGATCAGTCCCCTCGGTCCCCCCCCAAAACCCCCTCTTTCAAACATAACATGCATAGGTGTGTACATGTATGTGTGTATATATGCATGCAGATGCAGAAACCGACTTCCCTTCTTTTCCCATCATTCCAATCCCCCCCTCTTTCCCCCCCATCTCCTTTTTTCTTCCCCCCTTCCTTCTTTTCTTTTTCTCCTCTCTCACTTTCTCCCCACAAGTGTGATTATAAGTAGTACCTGTGTTGGCCCTTACACGTACACATTGTTTGATCCTGCACACCTCTAGTGCGACCTCTTATTGGCATAATCATATAAGTGAAATCATAGAGTGGTATTGTATACATATACATATGTATGTATATACAAGTAGATGTATATACCTATATAGATATTAACTATGTCTAAATAATTTATCCATTCAGGATCCCTTTCTCCCCCCGCCTCCCAGTTCATACATCTTATCCCGGACCCTTAAGGTCTCCAACCACAAAAGTAAGTACACATAGATATAATCAGTTTATAGTCGCACCACCCCATCATAAAAATGTTACCTGGTTTGTTGTGATCTATCCTGAACAAGCGTACAAACAAAAACCATTATTGGAGAAAAAATCGTTTTTTGATCACGGGTAGATCAACGTAATAATAGCACCACATCCCTAAATTAGTTCAATATAGGAGGAGGAATTGGGATTTTTGAGGTGCAAATTAATTTGCAAATAGTATCAACTATAAAGTATAAGAATTTTTTTTTTTTTTAGAAAACAAAAATAAAAAAAATTGTTAAAACACAGCAATTGGCAAGTACAGATCAACAAGATTTTTTAGATACAGCACTATGAGATGGAATTCCCAACATGTTTCACCCATGTACTAGGCTTCTTCAGGGGATGCTGTCCAACTAGAGGTACAAGCCTTCTTGGTATCTTGAAATAATGGTCAAATCACTAGAAGGTCACAAATCACTATCTGCATCCGGAGAACCATATGCTAGAGGTGATCATAGGGGGCATTCAAGGACTGAAAAAACAAAGTTCTGCAGTGGACGCAATACCAAGGAAAGAATGCTGTCAAAAACTGCCAATACTTAATGATAAGACTGGCATTTGTGGCACTGGTTCCAGCAGCTGCTGGAACCCAGGGACACACATATGCTGTCGCCAAATGCCAGTCTTATCATTAAGTATTGGCGGTTTTTGACAGCATTCATCCCTTGGTATTGAGTCCACTGCAGAACTTTGTTTTTTCGGTCCTTGAATGCCCCCTATGATCACCTCTAGCATATGGTTCTCCGGATGCAGATAGTGATTTGTGACCTTCTAGTGGTTCGACCATTATTTCAAGAGACCAAGAAGGCTTGTACCTTTATTGATCTTTTTATATATGTTGAATCCGCTGAGTCTTCCCTCCCCCTTGTTTACTCAATTCCCCTGTTCCTCCTCAACATTTGCATAAAAATTATTGCGGCGCTGAAAAGTTCAAAAATGAAATTGAAGAGTGGGAGGAATCCAATCACCAAATATATTGTGCAGATGTAGAAAGAGTCACTCGTCACCACATGGTAATGTAGTCTGCTTACCAGAAGGTGTTAAGGATTAGGCATAGATGGTAAATTCTCAATAGCATCCAGCAAATCCAGCCCACTGGAACCCCTCATCAGACCACAACATCCGTGGGATTTCCTTCACATATAAACACCTCCCAATGGTCACTTCAGAATTAGGCATTCAGGCAGTTGAAGCTTAAAACAGCATGCATCAATGATAGGAACAAACGGCTGCAGCAATCAGCGTACGGATGTCAGCCTGCCTGACATGTTTCATCGTAACAGATGTCTTCAGAGGCATGGCTGCAGCTACAACGCTATATATATGGTATGGTTAGTGGGTGGATCAGAGGGGATATAATCAAACTCATCACTAACAGCTGGGTAGGATGTGTGTCTTGTGCAGAGCGCCCTGGTGCTAACAGGATAAACCTGGTTAGCAACTGATGACAGCACACGGCCAATCAGAAAAAACAGAGGATAGGAACAAAAAGAGGATGGCAACAGATGACTCAGTGCCACCTCATTGGTTAACCTATCTCTCAGTGAACAGAAAAATTGAAAAATGCCAGATAAGCATGAACAGGCGACGAGGAAGAGCGCCGGCTGTGCGGTCCGGCTCAGGGACATGAAAAAGGCTAAAAATGTATTTTTTATTGATCAGACAAAAACCTGATATCATATAACTCAATATACACAATAAAAAAAATGGAAGAGAATTAACACCCGCACAGATAAGCTATGAGATTACCGCCTGTCATGCAGTATAGATCAAAGGCATAGAATAAAACGCTAGACTTTGTATAAAAAATCAGTGCCTGCATGGGAAAAAAACACTAACCTATGTATAAACAAACCAGCGACTCACATGCAACTAAGCAATAGACATTGTGAATGCGATTAATCGCACACACTTCAATAAAAATACATGCATGCAATATACATCAATACATGTGTTAAAATCAATACAGATGATTGTAAACATCATTAAAAAATATTGTTTTAAAAAAATATTGTTTTAAAAAACTGACCTAGACCCAAGATTTGCAAATAAATAAAGGAGAAAAAACAAAAAATAAATAGAACGAATAAAAGAGTGTATTGATGCTGTTATTAATGAAGCTATTAACATCCCACTCTACGTTTAACCCATATGGCGTATAGCATTTGAGGGTGTGTATCCATCGCGTTTCCAACCTCGAGATTTCTCTCTTGGTGTAACTACCTCTCCAATGGGGTGTGAAACGATCAATGGCGGTAATCAGAGTCCCTTCTGGATTTCTGTTATAACATTCTAAATAGTGACGTGAGACCGTGTGCTTAGGAAAACCTTTCTTTATGTTTTTTATATGTTCCTTTATTCGCACATTCATGGCTCTCATAGTGCGGCCTACATACTGTAGACCGCATGGACAAGTCAATAAGTACACAACATTTTTTGAGGTGCAGGTGATGAAAGTATCTATATCATAGACCTTTGTGGTGGAGTTAGATTTAAACTGACAAATTTTCCTATTTTTATCGCCATTTATGCGACACACTTTACATTTGCGACATGGGAAAAAACCTTTTGAGTTCTGCAACCTGCAGCCTTAGGGGGGGTACTCCCCTATAGATAACTTGTGGGCGTTCAGGTAAGGATGGGCCCAACACTTTATCGTTTTTTAACACAGCCCAATGTTTTCTAAGAATTTTCTTTATATCGTAATGTTGTCGAGAGTAGGTGGTCACTAAAGAAAACTCATGAATATTATTATTCTTAGTGATTCTATCTGTGCCCTTTATCATATTGGCCCTATCCAAGCCAGCAACCTCATTTATGGTTTTGTCCAAGTCTGCACCAGAGTACCCCTTCTCCACAAATTTGTTTTTTAAGTCAGAGGCCTGCATCAAAAAGTCGTGTTTAAAGGTACAATTACGCCTTAGGCGAATAAACTGGCTTTTAGGAACCGCTTTTAACCAGGAGGGATGGTGACAACTCCCCTGACTAATATAGCCATTACGATCTGTCTCCTTGAAAATAGTGGTGGTTGTAAATTTATTGTCACAGATCCGTACATTCAAATCCAAAAAATGGATAGCAACCTTGCTCATTTCGAATTGTAGAGAGATACCAAGGGTGTTCTGATTCAGCTCCTGCATGTAATTGGTCAATGATGTTTCATCTCCATCCCATAGGAGGAGGATGTCGTCTATATACCTGCCCCAGTACACCAATTCTGGCCATCTGTCAGCATAGACGACATCCTCCTCCCACTTGGCCATGAACAGATTAGCCATACTGGGCGCGAATTTTGCGCCCATGGCTACACCTCTGGTTTGGAGGTAGCAAGAACCCCCAAACCAGAAGTAGTTATGCATCATGGCAAACCTTAGCAGGAGTAAGATGAACTCCCTCTGTGGGGGGGGCAGTTGGTCATCTCTACCAAGGAAGGTCTCAACTGCATGCATACCATCTGAGTGGGATATGATGGTATACAAAGAGGACACATCGGCAGTAGCCATGATGTAACCCTCCTTCCACACCAAGGTATCCAGTATCTGTAAGACCTGGGAAGAGTCCCTCAAAAAAGAAGGGGTCTGGGATACCAGGGGTTGTAAAAATCCATCTATATATTTCCCAATACGGGAAGTGACAGAATCTAGCCCGCTGATAATGGGCCTCCCAGGTGGGTTAACTAAACTTTTGTGAATTTTTGGTAAAAAGTAAATTACCGGAATCCTGGGAGCCATAGGGACAAAAAAGGCTTTTTCTTTTTTGTTAATCAGTTGTTCATTAAACCCCTTTTCAATAAGTTTCTGCAATTCCCTTTTATATCTGACAGTAGGATCATGAGGAAGGGGAAGGTATGTGTCAGTATCCGAAAGAATTCTCCTCATCTCTGAGATGTAGGCAACCTTGTCCAAGACAACAATCCCTCCCCCCTTATCAGCAGGGCGAACGATTATATCGTCCCTATCTTTAAGGGTTTTCAACCCGTCCTGAAATTTCTGATTGTTTGGATCCCTCCGAATTTTCAATTTTTCCAGATCATTCAAGACTAGATCTTTAAAAACTGAAATAGATGGTGGCACAAAACCCGGCGGGTTGAATAACGAGGCATTCGCAAGGGCAGAATATCTAATTCCATTAGTAGTATGTTCGGATCTAGCAATGGGTTGAGACAGGAAGTGTCTTTTAATGCTCATCTTCCTGATATATTTCTGTACATCAATAAAAGCATTGAATTTACTCAATGGTTTATCAGGTGCATATTTAAGCCCATGATTTAGTACAAATTTTTCATTTTCACTTAAAGTGGCCTTGCTGAGATTAAAAATCCCGATATTGTTTACAGTCTCCTTTTTCTTTCTGTGCCTCCTCCCCCCTCTGGACCCTCTTTTGGTTCGCCGTCCCTCTTGTTCTTTTGGGAACCCTTCGGAAAAAAAGGGGTGGAAGGTGGACCCAGGGGGGGTGGAGGACCTCTAGATGGATATTGAGAATTTCTAGGCGGATAATAACCAGGAGAATCCCAATTAGAGCGTTCCCTGGTGTGATAACCAGCCCTGGGAGTGTGCTGTGACGGATGATCCACAATAATTCGATTGTCATATCCATCATAGTGGTCAGTGTATTCCCTATTAAGGGGTTCATAGTAATTGTTAGTAGGAAAATGAGCAGAATTATTCCTAGGTGGATGGCTATACTGAACGTGACCTTCCCTTCCATCATGGGTCCTAGTCCGCGGCTGCCTTGGTTTAGGTCCTTTTCTAGGACCCACCTTCTTCCAGCCATTCCCGGGCTTACTCCCCCGAGAATTGCCAGCATGATGGGAAGGAATCACAGGCATAGAAGTGGATTCAACGTGTGGTCTATTCAGAGACTCATTATTTCCATTAGCCATAGCGGGTCTTCTAATTTGCCATTTAAAAACCTGATTGGTTCTGTAATCCTCCTGATCTCTGGAATACTTTTTCTTTTTCTTAAATTTCTGATCAATATCCTCTTTTTCCAAAGTTTTTTTAAGGTTGTCAGACTTATTTCTATATTCATCTAGTTCCTTATAGGGTATTAATTTGGTTTTAACCTCACTGATCTCTTCGTCTAATTTATTAAGTTTTCTCCTTTTTCTCCCTATTAGAAAGCGTAAGAGATCCAATCCTACATCGTTGAAATATTTATACCACCCAGGGATATCAGTGTCATCTTCATGGGGTGAAACCTCAAACCTGAGGCTTCTAGGAACCATTTGATCATCCAAATATTTTTCTAGAAAGGCAACATCCCAGTTACCATGTATTTCAGCAACCATGAGGTTCTTTAAACGCATAAAAAGACCTCCCAAGTCATTATTCTGTTGATCAGCAGCATCATTAAAAACACCTTTTAGATCAATGCATCTAGAGCTACGAAACTCGAAAATATCCATAATAGTCACCTTAATTAATTACATTAAATATGTAATACAATAGAAGAACAGCAGCAAATAAATATATCAAAACAATAATGGCACAAAACAAGTAAAAATTTGCGCTGAACTGAAAAAAGCAAGCGGCCAGCAAAGTTCGTAGATAACAAACAAAAAGTCACATGCATAAAAATTATTGCGGCGCTGAAAAGTTCAAAAATGAAATTGAAGAGTGGGAGGAATCCAATCACCAAATATATTGTGCAGATGTAGAAAGAGTCACTCGTCACCACGTGGTGATGTAGTCTGCTTACCAGAAGGTATTAAGGATTAGGCATAGATGGTAAATTCTCAATAGCATCCAGCAAATCCAGCCCACTGGAACCCCTCATCAGACCACAACATCCGTGGGATTTCCTTCACATATAAACATCTCCCAATGGTCACTTCAGAATTAGGCATTCAGGCAGTTGAAGCTTAAAACAGCATGCATCAATGATAGGAACAAACGGCTGCAGCAATCAGCGTACGGATGTCAGCCTGCCTGACATGTTTCATCGTAACAGATGTCTTCAGAGGCATGGCTACAGCTACAACCGCACGCTATATATATGGTATGGTTAGTGGGTGGATCAGAGGGGATATAATCAAACTCATCACTAACAGCTGGGTAGGATGTGTGTCTTCTTCAATTTCATTTTTGAACTTTTCAGCGCCGCAATAATTTTTATGCATGTGACTTTTTGTTTGTTATCTACGAACTTTGCTGGCCGCTTGCTTTTTTCAGTTCAGCGCAAATTTTTACTTGTTTTGTGCCTCCTCAACATTTGCCCAGCTACATTTACATGTGGCATGCTTAAAGCTATAGGACATTAGGACCCAGGAGCTCCGGTACTAGAGCTTATAAGCCCTTATCCAACATGGGGTCCATTAGGCCTGAAGGAGCACATGCTCCACAATCTCGTTGCCTATTGGTCCATCGCAAACCCGTAAGTGTCGTCATCCCCCGGCTCCTTGTGTGCTCGAGGTCCAGAAAGCGTCGGCGACCACCGGCGCAACCCGCTCCACTTCATGAGCTAACAGCCAACGGATGTACTCCCTTCAAGGACGTTCTGCCAACCCATGCTTGATATGCCTATTTTAATCCTACTCTTGTGAGTATGTATGCACATTTTGTTCATTAAAATTCATTGCTATACTGCACTTAGAGTGGCGCGTCTGTTCTTTTTCCTCGACTATATAGTATCAGAATGATGTAATGTACAACATAGAGTATATAGTGCAGGGGTCAGGAGTATTTAATGTACAATATAGAGTATATAGTGCAGGGTTCCGGAGTATCTAATGTACAATATACATTATACAGTGTAAGGGTCAGGACTCATAATATTGGTATTCAGTAATCACTGGAGGATTAAATGTTTACATGAGACAAGTTGCAGAGGTCCCACACCGCTGCCTCCCATCTCCTGAGACTGCACTCAGTGACTTGGGTCTGAGACTATACAGACATATCCCTCCACCCGGCACAGCCAGCAGACAACAGAGCAAGTAATCCTGGGAGAATTGTTCTATCAGAGATCTTGCCAGAACACCCAAAACACATACCCCAGGTGCCTAGGTCTAGTAACATCTATGGTAAAAATCAACATTTTGCTGCCAGCTGAACCCCAGAATCTCCATTAATCCAGTCTAGATACATAAATTGTATCTGCAGCACAGAGAAGGAAGATTATCCGAGAGAAATACAGGAATACAGGACGGGGAACACAGCTCAGGAAAGTGACCAGGGGATTACAGGCTGATATCACCCAGTCCCTGCCCTACTCTGGACCAATCAGTGAGCAGTATGGGTGGAGGAATGTATTTAGTGTTAATGACCCACCTGTGCTGATCTCTGTAGGAGTGTCCTCCTCTATAAAGGTCCCCGTTATTCCATCCTCCTCCATAGACTGCTGATCATCCCTCACATACCTCTCTTCTTCTTGTGATTTAACCTCAAATTCTATATCGATTGGATCTCCACTCTAAATCAAGAAAATGAGAGAGAATATCATCTGTAAAATATAAGCTTTATTATTGTGTAGCCATGGTGTTAGCACTACTGACAAACAATCCGCCAAATCACCCCACTGCCAGACTTCATGCATCCTTTCCAAAGACAATAAACAGTCTATTGCAAGCTTTGTTTTTGTTGTTTTATTGGGGGTACAACTTAGATATGGATGGGGATATGGGATGCCCATAGAATCAATCATTGCCATCATATTTACAGATTTCAGTTACTTTGATCATAGTTAGAGCCTGAAGAATGAATGTGCACACTTGACTAAGTAGAAATCTTCTCCTGCAGCTCCCTGCAGACTGTTACTCCCTCTGCATCTCCTATGCAGACTGCTGTTCCTAAGAGTTCTCCATCCATCACCGTATGAAGGACAGAAATATCACTTTTGAGCGTGTAAAAGTAATGGTCTTAGTTCTCTTCACCACCTACCCAAACTTGCGTCCTCTTGCACTCTTGGTTTCCTCCTGCACAACTTGTAATTATATTTAAGGTATAACACATCCACTTCTAATGGGTATGAAGAACTCCCTCTGAATAAGGCCCTCTACTGGCTCTGGTGACTCGCTGCTACTAGGCCTGAGGCCTGCAGAACCTCTCCCCGGAGGCCTAGTAGGTTAAAGTATATGTTCTAGGAAATGGACTACTGCCCCCAGCCAGTCCAACTTGCAAACCATGTGCCAGCCGACCTCACTGATTTGACACACAACTCCCCACAGTCTCATCTCTGATCCAGGACTCTTCACCGTCCATCGTGTGCATGATAAAGACTCTGCTAGTGACCGTGTAGAAGCAGAGTTCCCTTACAAAATCCCTGGCACATCTTCCAGCCATCCACTGTGGTAACACTCACCAAACTTCCAACCTTCCAGCCCTGAGTCCTTGAGGAGGACCTTGTCTGGACCATGTGTTCCGACAGCTTCTCCTGCCCCTCTGCTCCAAGAGTTCGCTGCCACTGACCGTGGTGACAGAGACATTGCCAATGACTGGGTAAAGACAATGTTCCCTCACAGTGCTCCCCGGGCCTTCTCCTGCAATCGCTACACACCCCCCCCCCCAGATGGGGGTATGCTCCTGCAGCTGACTAGCACTCCATACCTCACATCACCCAGCTGACTACTCCCCCCCCAGCAGCATGTCACCTCAGCATATATAGGAGACCCGTCCCCTACCAATGCCAGTTAGGGATTGGTCAGGGCTCCCACATGTGCTGCCTGCCACTTCAGCTCTAGGCCCAGCCTCCTCTTCCAGAACATTCTCCCTGGAAGCAGGGGAGGCGCCTCAGAACTGGAGCACAGGTGGTCACACCCACTGCTACTCTAACCACTCCCAGCCCCAAGATCAAAACAGACAGGCCTAGCCTGCAGCACAGGCCTGCCTAAATTTCCCTGTACTGAACAAACCCTAGTAAAACAACCCCTACTAGCACCTACCTTCTGGTAGAGGGTGCTACATTTGTGATATCACATAAAAAATCCACACATCGTCTCCATGAGTCTTTGTTTTATAAGCTCCATCCCACCAACCTTGTAACAGTGAGGGATGGTGTGATCTTCCTGTGTGGAATCCCGGGAATACAGAGAATGAGGACATCTCTCTGGTGGGTTCCTGGTATTTGGTGGCTCCATCATATCATTGTGTCCTTCTGAAAACTCCTCCATCACTCCATACTCCTCATCCTCCTCTTTATACTCTTCTTTAACATCCATATTATCATCTCCGAGGTTTCCACTCTGAAAATATAATAAAATATTAATTGTAACAAACATGCTGTATATAAATCAGAACTACCAATAATTGTCAATCATCTACCTGATGATGGTGAGGGATGGTGTGATCTTCCTGTGTGGAATCCCGGGAATACAGAGGACGGGGACATCTCTCTGGTGGGTTCCCATTACTGGATCCATCTGTAGGAAACACACACACTGACTGAATACATTGTTTCTATGTGTTTATCAGATGATGGGGGATCTAGGTGGACCCTCCGTACTGCTCTCTCCTTTACAATAAAGTCTCCTCTTACCCGGTGATGTGAGGGGCGGCTGATTGTCCATCATGACATCCTTGTAGAGATCCTTGTGTCCTTCTAAATACTCCCACTCCTCCATGGAGAAATAGACAGTGACATCCTGACACCTTATAGGAACCTGACACACACAATGATACAGTCACCATCCAGACACATCCCTTGTCTGTTACTGGATAATGTCCCAGAATTCCCAGCACCGCTCACCTCTCCTCGATGATCTCTCTGGTGACTTCTAGAATCTTCTTTGTATTTCTCTATTCTATCAGGGAGGGAGGTGGAGGCAATGTGATGGTCATATAATCTCCAGACTTCACAGGAGGAAAACTCTAGGATATGAACACAAATAGTAAAATCAAATGATATTCCCAGAATCCTCCTCACCTTATCATTTATGTTTTCATTTTATTAAAGCCCCACTTCAGGCTGAGGTATAATTTATTTAAACAGGACCCCCACACTCTGCAGGTTAAAATCTTGTTGCAGGCATTCTGAAGTCATTACATACAACGCAGGACCAACAGTCCCACTTTGCTATTAAGGATACCAAGGATCCGCCCACATCCTAAGAGCATCAGAGAAAAAATCTTAGTTAGACTTACCGGTAACAGTATTTCTACAAGTCTTTCAGGAGAGCACCTGGAGAGAGCGCAGCTCCACCTAATTCCCCAGGAAACACTGCAGTCACCACTTTAAAGTCTGGACATTTCCACCATTGCCTCAGTTGTTATCGAGTTCCTCCAGCCATGCTCGAAAATATAAACAAAACATAGCAATAATGCCACAGTAAAAATCACAATCAAGGGAGGGTCATAGATGCTGTCCTGAAAGACTCCTCAAAATACTGTTACGCCTAACCAAGGTTTTCCCAAATCGTCTTTCAGGACAGCACATGAAGATGATAAGCAAGTACTTACTCTAGGGTGGGATCACCGCCTGCAGGACTTTCCTGCTGAAAGATTGCTCTGCGGCTGAGAGCAAGTCCATCCTATAGTGACGGGTTTAAGTGGAGAAACTTGTCCACGTGGCTGATTTGCAGAATTGTCCAGGCGAAGCACCAGTTCGTTCTGCCCAAGATGCTGCCACAACACGGGTTGAATGGGCCGCCACCCCTGCGGGAGGTTCTCAAACCCTTCTCCATTTCATTCAGAACGCAGGACATGGGGTGCAGGGTACCAGAGAAGGGTGCAGAACACTGCAGGACATGGGATGCAGGAGAAGGGTGCAGAACACAGGACATAGGGTGTAGGAGAAGGGTACAGTGTGCAGAATGCAGGACAAGGTGCAGTGGAAGGGTGCAGAACATGTGGTGTGGGGTACAGGACATGGGGCACAGGGTACCGCTGTAGGGTGCAGGTCACCACAGGATATGGGGCACAGGAGAAGGGTGCAGAACACAGGACAAGAAGTGCAAGGGAAGGGCACATTGTGAAAAATGCAGGACATGGGGAGTAGGGTGCAGAACGTAGAACATGGGGTGCAAGGCACAGGACAAGGGGTGTAGGGTGCAGAACATAGGACATGGGGGTAGAGAGTACTGGAGAAGGTTGCAGGTAACCGCAGGACATGGGATGCAGGAAAAGGGTGCAGTATGCAGAACGTAGAACATGGGGTGCAAGGTGCAGGACATGTGGTGCAGAACGCAGGACATGGGGTACAGGGTACCCGAGAAGGGTAAAGATCACTACAGGACATGGGATGCAGGAGAAGGGTGCAGAACACAGGGCATGGGGTGGTATTAAGTAGAATATGGGGTGCAAAGTATAGGAGAAGGGTGCAGGCTGCCGGAAAAGTGTGTAGGTCTCTGTAGGACATGGGATGCAGGGGAAGGGTGCAGAATGCCGGACATGGGGTGCAGGGTGCCGAACAAAGAACATGGGGTGCAAGGTGCAGGACAAGTGGTGCAGAGTGCAGAATGCAGGACATGGGGTACAGGGTAACAGAGAAGGGTGTAGGTCACCCCAGGACATGGAGGCAGACGAAGGGTGCACAGCGCAGGGCATGGGGCGAGGGGAAAAGGTGCAGTGTGCAGAATGCAGGATATGGGCTGCAAAGTGCAGGAGAAGGGTGCAGGACATGTGGTGCAGGGTGCAGAATGTAGAACATGGGGTACAGGGTACCACAGAAGGGTTTCAGGTCACCGAAGGGGTGCAGGAGAATGGTGCAGAATGCAGGACCTGGGGAGCAGGGTGCCGAACGTAGAACATGGGTACAGGGTGCAGGACATGAGGTGCAGAACGCAGGACATGGGGTATAGAGTACCCGAGAAGGGTAAAGGTCACTACAGGACATGGGGTGCAGGAGAAGGGTGCAGAATGCAGGACAGTAATCCAATCCCCCCTCCCCTGTGTCCTCCTGCATGTCCTGTAGATCTCCCCCAGCAGTGTGTGAGAGCAGAGTGGATGGAGAGGACATCTTGTGTACATAAAGCAGCATGTCCCTCCCTGGCTGGTTTCTTAGCTGGCTGCTTTGCAGGCTTGTCCTGGTTACTCCTGTAAGGACTCTGTAGTCCTGTTTCTCAGCACCTTGTGGGGATCTTTGTGGCAGTGCCGAGGTGGCGCCATGTTGGAGATTCGGTCCCGCTCCTTCCTCTCTGTTCTGCCGGAGGGCTCTGCAGGGACACAGGCAGCTGTGGGTGGAAGCAGGAGCCGATGGTGACAGTAATGCGGCTGCGGAAAGGAGAAAGAACTGCATCTCCTCCTCCTCCTGCCTGGCTCCACTCCGAGCCACATTCCTGTCTGAATAATGTGTCCGGGTTTCAGGCAGAAACATTATTCAGACCAACAGTGAGAATGACAAGAGCCCAGGGGCCAGGACACCATTTCTAGTCACCATGGTGACCTGGGATTTGTTGTGCCCTGACTTATGGTGACCTTAGATACATGGAAATTCAGCTGGTTCAGCAGGGATCGGTCACATTTCCATCCATGTGTGGTCACTGCCGGATAAAAGTCACTCCATCAGCGGCTGCAGCCAATAGCTTCATCACTGATCTGTGTATTCTGAGAGCGGAGGAGCGCCCCCCATTGTCAGAATACAATAGTGCAGCGGGGAGGATTCCCCCATCCCCCTCCAATGTGTGGATGGGGGAATCACTTCAGTTTTTTCCTCTCATCCCGCTGGCTGAACGATAAAACTGAACCATGTATGGCCAGATTTGGGAACAAAATATATTAATCATCAACTGATCCCCCTGAAGGGGTTAATCTACATATTACCTCCTCCGCTGCCAAATCCAGCAAATTCTCCTCTCTACTTCCTTCTAAATGGAATGTCCTTTGTCCTCTCTGTATCTGACATCACTTCCTGTCTGTATCTGACATCACTTCCTGTATTCCATAGAGACTTCCTGTCTGGGTAGAAGTGAGATCACCACCTTGTGGAACGCAGAGGAACTGCAGCCCTGAGAATCATCTGGTAATATGAACACGGCCTTGTGCTGTGTGTGTATGTACTGCATATCCTTATAGATGGGGTCATCTCCACTCCCACCAAGGGGGATAGAAATATATTACTGCTCGGGGGGGAGACATTTTGGCCCCTTTGATTTTGCAGTAAAATTGATTGCAGATTTAGTCATTTAGAACATCTGTTATATGGATACAAAGAACCCCAGCCGAGAGTAAAGGGTGGAAATGGCTCCTGATCCCCAGATTTGGACAATGATGTCACCAATATAAATAGAATAAAACCCGCGCTATGTGTAACAACTCAAATACCTACAAAAATAACTTATACCGGACTGCTGCTGTAACAAAGGTAAGTATTCCCTTTATCAACTAGAAGAGCATTATGTGTCACAGCGCTGTCCTATTGTGTGTGCACATAAATCATCACAAATACACTAAAATATGTGGATACATTCATATATAAAGTGCTAGGGGCTCAAATAATATTCTCTGCAGATCTTACATAGTTACATAGTAGGTGAGGTTGAAAAAAGACACACGTCCATCAAGTCCAACCTATGTGTGTGATTATGTGTCAGTATTACATTATATATCCCTGTATGTTGCGGTCATTCAGGTGATTATCTAATAGTTTCTTGAAGCTATCAATGCTCCCCGCTGAGACCACCGCCTGTGGAAGGGAATTCCACATCCTTGCTGCTCTTACAGTAAAGAACCCTCTACGTAGTTTAAGGTTAAACCTCTTTTCTTCTAATTGTAATGAGTGGCCACGAGCCTTATTAAACTCTCTTCTGCGAAAAAGTTTTATCCCTATTGTGGGGTCACCAGTACAGTATTTGTAAATTGAAATCATATCCTCTCTCAAGCGTCTCTTCTCCAGAGAGAATAAGTTCAGTGCTCGCAACCTTTCCTCATAACTAAGATCCTCCAGACCCTTTATTAGCTTTGTTGCCCTTCTTTGTACTCGCTCCATTTCCAGTACATCCTTCCTGAGGACTGGTGCCCAGAACTGGACAGCATACTCCAGGTGCGGCCGGACCAGAGTCTTGTAGAGCGGGAGAATTATCGTTTTATCCCTGGAGTTGATCCCCCTTTTAATGCATGCCAATATTATGTTTGCCTTATTAGCAGCAGCTTGGCATTGCATGCCATTGCTGAGCCTATCATCTACTAGGACCCCCAGGTCCTTTTCCATCCTAGATTCCCCCAGAGGTTCTCCCCCCAGTGTATAGATTGCATTCATATTTTTGCCACCCAAATGCATTATTTTACATTTTTCTACATTGAACCTCATTTGCCATGTAGTCGCCCACCCCATTAATTTGTTCAGATCTTTTTGCAAGGTTTCCACATCCTGCGGAGAAGTTATTGCCCTGCTTAGCTTAGTATTGTCTGCAAATACAGAGATTGAACTGTTTACCCCATCCTCCAGATCGTTTATGAACAAATTAAATAGGATTGGTCCCAGCACAGAACCCTGGGGGACCCCACTACCCACCCCTGACCATTCTGAGTACTCCCCATTTATCACCACCCTCTGAACACGCCCTTGTAGCCAGTTTTCAATCCATGTACTCACCCTATGGTCCATGCCAACGCACCTTATTTTGTACAGTAAACGTTTATGGGGAACTGTTTCAAATGCTTTTGCAAAATCCAGATATACCACGTCTACGGGCCTTCCTTTATCTAGATGGCAACTCACCTCCTCATAGAAGGTTAATAGATTGGTTTGGCAAGAACGATTCTTCATGAATCCATGCTGATTACTGCTAATGATACCGTTCTTATTACTAAAATCTTGTGTATAGTCCCTTATCATCCCCTCCAAGAGTTTACATACTATTGATGTTAGGCTAACTGGTCTGTAATTCCCAGGGATGTTTTTTGGGCCCTTTTTAAATATTGGTGCTACATTGGCTTTTCTCCAATCAGCTGGTACCATTCCAGTCAATAGACTGTCTGTAAAAATTAGGAACAACGGTCTGGCAATCACCTGACTGAGTTCCCTAAGTACCCTCGGATGTAAGCCATCTGGTCCCGGTGATTTATTAATGTTAAGTTTCTCAAGTCTAATTTTAATTCCGTCCTCTGTTAACCATGTAGGTGCTTCCTGTGTTGTGTCATGAGGATAAACACTGCAGTTTTGGTTACTGAAGCCCCCCGATTCACTCGTGAAGACTGAGGAGAAGAATAAATTCAATAGATTTGCCATCTCCCCATCCTTTGTAACCAGATGTCCTTCCTCATTCTTTATGGGGCCAATATGGTCTGTCCTCCCTTTTTTACTGTTTACATACTTAAAGAATTTCTTGGGATTTTTTTTTGCTCTCCTCCGCTATGTGTCTTTCATGTTCTATCTTTGCCGTCCTAATTGCACCCTTACATTTCTTATTGCATTCTTTATAAAGTCTGAATGCTGAGGATGATCCCTCAACCTTGTATTTTTTGAAGGCCTTCTCCTTTGCTTTTATATGCATTTTTACATTGGAGTTAAGCCATCCAGGATTTTTGTTCGCTCTTTTAAATTTATTACCCAATGGGATACATTGGCTAATGCCCTTATTTAATATGCTCTTAAAGCAAACCCATCTCTCCTCCGTATTCTTTGTTCCTAAGATTTTATCCCAATGTATGCCTTTTAGCAAGGTTTGTAGTTTAGGGAAGTTGGCTCTTTTGAAGTTCAGTGTCTTTGTGTTCCCTTCATGTTTCCGATTTGTGTGATTTATACTGAAACTAATTGACCTGTGATCGCTGTTACCTAAATTGCCCCGTATTTCCACATCTGTGATCAGGTCTGTATTGTTGGTAATCAGTAGATCCAGTAATGTTTTATTTCTAGTTGGTGCGTCTACCATCTGACCCATAAAATTGTCCTGCAAGACATTAAGGAACTGGCGAGCCTTAAAGGTTCCCTCCGCCCAGTCTATGTCTGGATAATTAAAATCCCCCATTATGATAACACTTCCCATCCTTGCTGCTAATCCAATTTGTGATAGGAGATCCGTCTCCACTTCCTCCCTCAGGTTAGGGGGCATATAGCATACTCCCAGATCTACTGCTTCCACTTTACACCTACTTCATTGATCTTATGGTTTTTATTATTAATATAAGTAAACTGAGCCATGTGCAAATTCATATACAACATAAAGTGCTTTGTGCTCAAGATGCTGTTCACTGCAGATCCACTGCTTCCACTTTGCACCTACTTCTTTAATCTTATAATATTTGTTGCTATATCTAATTAACTAAAAATCTGTGCAAAATCATGTAATCATACAATATTTTGTGCTCAATATACTGTTCTCTGCAAGTCCACTGCTTCCACTTTGCATTTACTTCAATGAACTTATTTTGCTCAAATCAATCCACCAATCAATGAAAAGTTGATAAGGTGTAAAGTTCTCGGTGCTCCAAACTGTGCCAGCTATAGTGTAGCCACGCCTTCTTCCACCTCTTACACACGTGATGGTGAGGGCGCCCCCTTAGTGGTGATTTTCATTGATTGGTGGATTTTTTTCAGAAAAATAAGTTTGTTGAAGTCGATGCAAAGTGGAAGCAGTGGACTTGCAGAGAACACTATAATGAGCTATGGGGAAGCCCCCGTGGCGTCAGAGGGGGGCAGGGTCACCCAGTTACCTCACCGGGTGTCCCCGCCCTCAGTTATTTTTTATTTATTTATTTATTTTTAATAAAGGACTTGTCCCAAGCTGTCTCTTGTCTTTTTTACCATTTTGACACTTTTTTTGTGAAATGGTAGAGATACATCGTACCCTATACCAATTCACACATGGGGGGAGGCCGGGATATGGGGGTCCCCGTGTTAAATGGGGCTTCCAGATTCCGATAAGCCCCCCACCTGCAGACCCCCACAACCACCGGGCAAGGGTTGTGGGGATGAGGCCCTTCTCCCTATCAACATGGGGACAAGGTGCTTTCGGGGCTACCCCAAAGCACCCTCCCCATGTTGAGGGCATGTGGCCTGGTACGGTTCAGGAGGGGGGTGCTCTCTCATCCCCCCCTCTTTTCCTGAGGCCTGCCAGGTTGCGTGCTCGGATAAGGGTCTGGTTTGGATTTTGGGGGGGCCCCTTATGCCATTTTTTTTCTAATTTGGTGCGGGGTTCCCCGTAATATCCATACCAGACCTGAAGGGCCTGGTATGGATTTTAGGGGGACCCCACACCATTTTTTTTTACACTCTGGTTCGGGGTTCCCCTTAATTTTCATACCAGACCCAAAGGGCCTAGTAATGGACTGGGGGGGAACCCATGCTCTTTTTTTCAATGATTTTATCTATATTGCCGAGACCCGACAATTCATTACAGCCGCGATCAATTTTAAATGACAATTTTTTCTTTAGAAATGTCATTTTGCTGTGGTATTGTTCTAAACATGCGAAAACTGTGACACTTTACAGGCATACTATAGACACCCCCCAGGCACAATATTTAAAGGAATATTTCATTTTTATTGTTTCATTTTAAAGAGGAAGTAAACCCTGATGGGTTTACTTCCTCTTTGTTTCCCTGCAAAGGTAAAGCATAATGGGCTACTATGCATCGCATAGTAGCCCCTAATGTGTCACTTACCTGACACAGGAGCCTACGATGTCACCGCTGTCCCCTCTTCCACGAAGCGTCCATCTTCTTTCTGGGTATCGCGGCTCCAGCGCTGTGATTGGCTAGAGCCGCAATGACGTCACTCCCGCGCATGCGCGCTGGTGCTGTCACTAACGGCATGATCGCCGTTAGAAACGGCACGCTCAGTGCGCATGCACCGTAGACATCGGCGCCTGTATTTTGGAAATATCTCCTAAACCATCTAGGTTTAGGAGATATTTCTTGCACCTACAGGCTTACCTGTAGGTAAAAGTGGTCTGTAAGGGTTTACAACCACTTTAAGCATTATTAAAATCACTGCTCCCGAAAAAACAGCTGTTTTTAAAACTTTTTTTTGCATTGATCCATGTCCCCTGGGGCAGGACCCGGGTCCCCAAACACTTTTTATGACAATAACTTGCATATAAGCCTCTAAAAGGAGCACTTTTGATTTTTTATGTTAGTGTCCCATAGACTTTAACGGTGTTCCGGCAGCTTTCGAATTTGCCACGAACACCGCATATTGTTCGCTGTTCGGCGAACACCTGATGTTCGATTTGAACTTACGATCGACTCGAACATCGGACTCATCCCTAGTCCTGAAGGTACAAACGTATATAATCCCATGGTGTATGAATATGTATCCGTGTCCTGAAGATACGATCTTATATAATACCATGATGTATAAATATGTGTCTGTGTCCTGAAGGTACGATTTTATATAATCCCATGGTGTATGAATATGCGCCTGTGTCCTGATTGTACGATCTTATATAACCCCATGGTGTATGAATACGTGCCTGTGTCCTGAAGGTACGATCTTATTATTATTATACAGGATTTTTATAGCGCCAACAGTTTGCGCAGCGCTTTACAACATGAGGGCAGACAGTACACTTACAATACAAATCAATACAGGAGGCATCAGAGGGCCCCGCTCCTTACAGCTTACAATCTAGAAGGGAGGGTCAAGAGGAAACAAAAGGTAATAACTGTGGGGGATGAGCTGATGGAGAAAATGAAAATACAGTTGTTAGGTGTTGGTAGGGTAGGCTTCTCTGAAGAGAAGGGTTTTTAGGGATTGTCTAAAAGCTAATAAAGTAGGAGATAAGCGTACAGATTGGGGTAGGGCATTCCATAGGATTGGAGAGGCTCTGGAAAAGTCCTGGAGGCGAGCATGGTAGGAGGTGACGAGGGAGCTAGAGAGCAGGTCTTGAGAGGAACAAAGAAAGCGAGTAGGTTGGTATTTAGAGACTAAGCTAGTGATGTAGCTGGGGGCGAAATTGTGAATGGCTTTGTATGTAGTTGTTAGTATTTTGAATCTAATTCTTTGTTCGAGCGGAAGCCAGTGAAGGGATTGACAGAGAGGGGTAGCAGACACATAGTGATTGGTAAGGTGGATGAGTCTGGAAGCAGCATTCATGATGGATTGAAGAGGTGATAGACTATGTAAAGGTAAGCCAATGAGAAGGGAGTTGCAGTAGTCGAGGCGAGAGATGACCAGCGAATGAATTGAAGTTGAAGTCCCCGAGAATGATTGTGGGGATTTCCCATGGTGTATGAATATGTGCCTGTGTCCTGAAGATACGTTCTTATATAATCCCATGGTGTATGAATATGTACCTGTGTCCTGAAGGTACAATCAGATATAACCCATGGTGTATACATAAATTCCCTCCTATTATTTTTTTATCTGTAATTGTTCTAGGATCTTTAGTAACCAGGTCCCTAAATACTGAAGTAGAATTTTCCGAATGTACTTCTGAATAATAAATGAAGGTTTCAAATTTGTTCAATGACCGTGAGGGAGCAAATTTCAAACCGTGGTTCAATACATGCTTTTCTTCTGTCATAATGGTAGCTGTAATAAAGAAAAAAAGTTGTGCTAATAAGAAATATGGTGAAAAAAAATTGAATACCACGCATATATTGATAATACATATAAAAAAAAAAGCAAAGTGATAATGAATACACCAATGATACAAACGTGCAGACATATAAGGTACTGATAAACTAATGTCCATACATTAGGTGCACAGCAAAGTGAAGAAAAATGATACAATGATTGGTACATAGGAAGTCTATATAAAAAAGACAGATCCCAAAGTGACGAGTGGTCTAAATCTTCATTGAAGTGAAGAAGTGCATTGATGAGACCTCCACCTTTAAGAAATTACTGCAGCTTTCCCTTATTACAGGGGACCACGCTAAGCAGATGGCTATAACCCCAGCCAGGGATCACACAGGCAGGCAATGGATACCACAGCGTCCGTACAAATCCTCACCATAAATTGTAGCAAAGTGATGTGTTTGCCAGAAAAAAACACAAAATGCTCCACATAGCGTAAATCTTTTAACATTTATTGTAATTAAAAAAGGCAAAATGCACACTTACAAATTGGCAAAATGTTATCAGCAAATATAGGAAAGCAAGCCAGCCGGCTTCAGATCAGCCCATAGCTTCCGGTACTGGACGTGCAGCGGTGATGTCAGGACGTAGCTCCTCCTCCCTACGTCGTTTCGTCACTAGCGGAAGTAGTCACGGGATACGGGCGTCGTCCTGACGTACCGCTTATATACAGGGAAGTCCCGCCTCACTCAGACGAGACACACTGGGCGCCATCCCACTTAAGGGAAAAAACTGAGGGCAACTAAATACATTATACCTCATGACCCATGGTGCACAAAGGCAAATAGAGATAGGATAAAATTGTAAATAAAAAATATGTTAAGTGCAGAGCCATAGCCACATATATGTGAAATAAGTGTCTGGAAACCGTCAAACGGAAAAATATACAATATAAAATTGCCGAATGAATTACAAAAATAAAAAATAAAAAAAGCACCGCTATTAATGCAGGTATCTTAACACGAACGGTCCCTGAAGACTCAATCCAATTTGAATGGCTAAGTCAGTCAGATCGGAGTTTAATTGAATGGTATATAAATAAATCATAACAGCTAAATAACTATCATGATATATATACAATGTCTATAAACGAAAAAATGTAAAAGTATGGAAAAATTATATGAAAAAAATTAACAGAAACTAAAAAAATAAAAACTTAAAAAATTACAGTATCTCCCCGAAATGGAAGGGCGCCCTCCAAGAGGAGATAAATGCAATGACACTATCAGATATTAAGTCTTAACATAGCAATCAAAATCACCAACAGTAAATGAGAGTGGATAATCCAGAACATCATAAAACCCACAGGGAATAAGCAAAAAGCACAAATAATATACACAAACAAAATAAAGAGTCAAAATCAATCCTAAATTAAACCAGAATATCTAGGAATTATCGATAAAGGAATTGACATCTACATCAATGTTAAGGCCGAAAGGAGTGTAAGTCTTTAACCTATGAACCCAAGCCATCTCTAATCATGAGATGCTTTTAACAAGAACACTGCCCCTCCAATGGGGCCTGAATTTGTCAATTCCCAAAAAAATGGTGCCTGAGGGATCTCTACCGTGGGAAGTAAGGTAATGTTTTGATACCGAGTGCTTAGTGAATCCCCTCCTTATGTTGTTAATATGCTCAATTAATCGCACCTGTAGGGGTCTCTTGGTCCGGCCCACATATTGCAGGCCACATGGGCACTGCAGCATATAGACGACCCCAGAGGTGGAGCAGGTGATAAAAGGCTCAATGGTAAAGGATTTCAGGGTGCAAGTGGAGGTAAAATACAGAGACCTCCTGGTCCTGCACCCGTTAATAGAACAGACCTGACACCTCCTACATTGGTAATACCCGGTAAGCTCAGAAAAGAAAGTAAACCTGGGAGTTGGAGGGTCAAGAATGTTGGGTGCCACTTTGTCTTTAAGTGACGGTGCCCCCCTGAAAACATGGTAAGATGAATGTCAACACCCTATCATTTTTAAGAATATACCAATACTTATTGATGATATGTTTGACCCTAGAGTGTTGGCAGGAAAAATCAGTGATAAAGGGACAGCTATAGGAAGCATCCACTGGACCCTCTGCTCGCACAGTAAGTAGGTCTTTGCGATCCACTTTAACCACTTGATCCAAAGTACTGGCAACAAAATCCGAAGAATAACCCTTGGCCCAAAACCTCTGGGTTAAGATTTGTGCCTGAGTCTGGAAAGTGGCAGCATCAGTACAATTACGTTTTAGTCTGAGAAACTGGCTTTTAGGTACAGATCTCAGCCACAAAGCATGGTGACAGCTATCTTTGGGAATAAAGGAATTCCTATGCGTCGGTTTAAAGTATGTGGAGGTGATGAATTCATTGTTACGTATGCCAATAGTAAGGTCTATATAATGAACCCACAAGGCCAGCTCTATACCCAACTGTATGTCCTTTTTATTTTTAACCAATTTTACCTCCATGTCATCTAAATACAAAGAAGGGACTATATTGCTGAAATCCTTTACCATTGAGCCTTTTATCACCTGCTCCACCTCTGGGGTCGTCTATATGCTGCAGTGCCCATGTGGCCTGCAATATGTGGGCCGGACCAAGAGACCCCTACAGGTGCGATTAATTGAGCATATTAACAACATAAGGAGGGGATTCACTAAGCACTCGGTATCAAAACATTACCTTACCTCCCATGGTAGAGATCCCTCAGGCACCTTTTTTTTTGGGAATTGACAAATTCAGGCCCCATTGGAGGGGCAGTGTTCTTGTTAGAAGCATCTCACGATTAGAGATGGCTTGGGTTCATAGGTTAAAGACTTACACTCCTTTCGGCCTCAACATTGATGTAGATGTCAATTCCTTTATCGATAATTCCTAGATATTCTGGTTTAATTTAGGATTGATTTTGACTCTTTATTTTGTTTGTGTATCTTATTTGTGCTTTTTGCTTATTCCCTGTGGGTTTTATGATGTTCTGGATTATCCACTCTCATTTACTGTTGGGTGATTTTGATTGCTATGTTAAGACCTAATATCTGATAGTGTCATTGCATTTATCTCCTCTTGGAGGGCGCCCTTCCTTTTCGGGGAGATACTGTAATTTTAAATTTTTTTATTTTTTTCGTTTCTGTTAATAACTTTTTCATATAATTTTTCCTTACTTTTACATTTTTTCATTTTTAGACATTGTATATATATCATGATAGTTATTTAGCTGTTATGATTTATTTATATACCATCCAATTAAACTCCGATCTGACTGACTTAGCCATTCAAATTGGATTGAGTCTTTCAGGGACCGTTCGTGTTAAGGTACCTGCATTAATAGCGGTGCTTTTTTAATTTTTTTAATTCATTCGGCAATTTTATATTGTATATTTTTTTTGTTTGACGGTTTCCAGACACTTATTTCACATATATGTGGCTATGGCTCCGCACTTAACATATTTTTTATTTACAATTTTATCCTATCTCTATTTGCCTTTGTGCACCATGGGTCATGAGGTATAATGTATTTAGTTGCCCTCAGTTTTTTCCCTTAAGTGGGATGGCGCCCAGTGTGTCTCGTCTGAGTGAGGCGGGACTTCCCTGTATATAAGCGGTACGTCAGGACGCCGCCCGTATCCCGTGGCCACGTCTGCTAGTGACGAAATGACGTAGGGAGGAGGAGCTACGTCCTGACGTCACTGCTGCACGACCAAGTACCGGAAGCTACGGGCTAAATGAAGCCAGCCGGCTTGCTTTCAGATATTTGCTGATAACATTTCGCCGATTTGTAAGTGCGCATTTGGCCTTTTTTAATTACAATAAATGTTAAAAGATTTACGCTATGTGGAGCATTTTGTGTTTTTTCTGGCAAACACATCACTTTGCTGCAATTTATGGTGAGGATTCGTACGGACGCTGTGGTATCCATTGCCTGCCTGTTTGATCCCTGGCTGGGGTTATAGCCATCTGCTTAGCGTGGTCCCCTATAATAAGGGACCAACGCTCTCTGGTAAGCGGCAGTAATTTCTTAAGGGTGGAGGTCTCATCAATGCACTTTTTCACTTCAATGAAGATTTAGACCACTCGTCACTTTGGGATCTGTCTTTTTTATATGGACTTCCTATGTACCAATCATTGTATCATTTTTCTTCACTTTGCTGTGCACCTAATGTATGGACATTAGTTTATCAGTACCTTATATGTCTGCACGTTTGTATCATTGGTGTATTCATTATCACTTTGCTTTTTTTTTATATGTATTATCAATATATGCTTGGTATTCAATTTTTTTTCACCATATTTCTTATTAGCGCAACTTTTTTTCTTTATTACAGCTACCATTACGACAGAAGAAATGCAATTTGAAATTTGCTCCCTCACGGTCATTGAACAAATTTGAAACCTTCATTATTCTGATTTGTGTCGTATAACACTTTTAGTTGCAGCTTAACTTTCCATTTAGACTGTTAGCGCAGTATTTTATTAACACTTAGTAATGGTAGCTGTGCTTAAATTAAAAAGGCCAGAATCTTTCTGACCGCCTTCTTTTTTGAGCAGATCCACCTCCCACCTCGGGAGCCCCTTTTGGATCTATGCTTCTTTTCAGATTTGGGGCCCAGGAAAAAAAGGTTGTTATTGAAATTGCCATTAAATGAACCACCTCTCCCCGTATGATTAGATTCAGACAGGTGGTTCTGCTGATGCCAGTAGTTGGTACCCAAAGGCACCCTTGGGGAATAATCCTCCTGCTGATTATACTGGGGTACCCAATTAGATGGGTTGTCAGTGATATACCTCTCCTCACCCAGGAAGTTCTCTACTACTCAGTGGATTGAACCAGCTAAAGGTAGTAGTGGGATGAGAATTGGAAGGGACTGGACAACCCGTCCCCAAAAACCTTCCTTAGGTTGTGAACAAGGGGACTGAGGATAGTTTGGCCCATAATTTCCTAAGCCAGGAAGGTGAGGTGTACCAGGGAGACCAACTTGAGTCTGACGGTTCAAATCCCTGGTTCTACCCTCCCCACCCTGTTTTACTATGGCTCCTGAGATTTTCTTGGTCTGCCATTTGAAAACACTGTTGTTTTTGTAATCTGATACATCCCTAAGATACTTTTTCTTCTTCTTGTTCGTTTGCTCCATCTCCTCTTTCTCAAGGTGTTTTCTTAAAGGTTTTTTATTGTAATCATCATTACCTTTATACGGGTTAAATTATTCCTCGAGAACACCAACTGCTTCATCCAATTTAAGGAGTTTTTGCTTTTTCTTAGCATAAACTGTAACAAACCCAACCCCGATTTATTGAACAACTGAAACCATTCATGATGATAGCTTCAGGTTTGCCCTCTTTACCACATATTCCAACCAGCATTATGAGGTAAGGAGGATTATGCAGAAACATTGGAGCGTACTGCAGAGTGAGAGAGTTTTGGGACTGCATCTCCCTGATAACACACGGGTGGTCTATAGGTGTGCTCCCCCATTGAGACTACAGATAGTACCCAGAGTTATTGACCCCCCTAAACAACTTTCTTTTTTTCTAAGTATTCTAAGTGTTTTTTTATTCATCTTGGCTGGGTGAATGCTGCTCACATTCGTTCATTTTTTTTTTATTGGAACCTTCAAAAGTTTGTGAGAGCGTACACCACAAAATGTACTTAGCCAACATCAACATCAGAAAATTTAGTGCAAAACACCATTATGGCCACTAGATTGAGCCAATGATCATACGAAAAAAATATGACCAAATCTTCTCACATTTGTTCAACTATTTTTTTTTAAAAATAGACCAATAAGTGTTTGTGAAAGCTCACACCACCAAATGTACTCAGCCAATGAAAGGTAATGACTCCATTTTTATTTTTCTACTGCTATCAATGGCCAACACGGTACAACACTTCATCCATGTCTTTGGTGATCTCTGATCTCCTTATCAACTGTTTCTTACATGATGGAGATCAGCCATGGAGTATATCTGAGGTGTATATCAGGGTGTGCTTCTTCCCCACATGAGAGATGTGATGTCCAGCAACATTCATATAGAAGACATTTCCCGCACTCAAGGCACTAATACACCTCAAGGGTTGTGTGGGATCCCTGATGTACAGGAAGACAGGACTTCAGTGAGGAACAATTCCCTCACTCAGGACAGGAAAGTGGCTTCTTCCCCGTGTGAGATCTCTGATGTCTGTAAAGATTGGACTTCGCTGAAAAACATTTCCCGCACTCAGGACAGGAATACGGCTTCTGCCCCGTATGAGATCTCTGATGTGTGTAAAGATGGGACTTCTGTGAAAAACATTTCCCGCACTCAGGACAGGAATACGACTTCTGCCCCATGTGAGATTTCTGATGTCTGTAAAGATTGGACTTCTGTGAAAAACATTTCCCACACTCAGGACAGGAATACAGCTTCTCCCCTGTGTGAGATCTCTGATGTGTGCAAAGCTCAGACTTCACTGAAAAACATTTCCCACACACAGGACAGGAATATGGGTTCTCACCTGTGTGAGATCTCTGATGTGTGTAAAGATAAGACTTCACTGAAAAACATTTCCCGCACTCAGGGCAGGAATACGGCTTCTCCCCCACGTGAGATCTCTGATGTGTGTAAAGATTGAACTTTACTGAAAAACATTTCCCGCACTCAGGACAGGAATACGGCTTTTCCCCAGTGTGAGATCGCTGATGTATGACAAGGTCTGATTTTTGTATAAAACATTTCCCACACTCAGGACAGGAATACGGCTTCTGTCCCGTGTGAAATCTCTGATGTGTGTAAAGATGAGACTTCACTGAAAAACATTTCCCGCACTCAGGACAGGAATACGGCTTCTCTCCTGTGTGAGATCTTTTATGCACATTAAGATGGTATTTAGAATGGAAACACTTCCCGCACTCAGTACAGGAAAACCTCTTATCTGTTGGAAGGACGGCACCATTCCTCACAGTCTGAGGTTCCTCAGGATAAGAGGAATACGATGGTCCATCTACACTGTGTGGTGCCGGATGGACATTTGAGGTAGTCGGGTTTTCTCCTGGACTATACTGTGTGATGTCCTCATCTTCTACTTTACAGTCTGAAGAAAAAGTGAGATAATCCTCTGAGGTTTTCCTCATCTCCTGTCCATCTACTAAAATAGAGATAAAAAGATTATTACTAGACATGAGCAGATTGGTTCCCCTAAACCAAGACTCCGCCCACTTTTGTCTCTGAGGATCTTACTATTCCCTCCTTAAGGTAACTAGTAAATGGGTCCTCTGTAGGGCTGCAACTAATGATTACGTTCATAATCGATTAGTTGGCCGATTATAGTTTTGATGGATCGACTAGTTGGATAAAAAAAAAAAAAATAAATAAATAAAAAAAGGTTGGTGTATAATGTAGGTAATATTCTTGAATATCTATATACAGCGGTAAATATAAATATCCAGATATATAGTTGGATATTTAATCCACTCTGAGAATAACAGACAGATAGATGTATTATTAGGAGGTTGAATCTGGTACATTATCAGAATCAGAGCTCAACATTACTAAAATGTAAAAAAGCCCTAACGCTGTTTTGCAGATTTTCAGAAATGTTTTGTAAGCAACAGCTTGAGGAGCCAGTCTGTATGATGGGTCCACAATGTAGTGCACTGGTAACAAGATTTTTTTTGGATAAATTCTGATGTCTCTTCCACAGACTTTGGATAGAAGTAACAGGTGTGGAAAAATTGGTCTTTGGGTGTCGGTGGCACCTTCCCACCGCAAACCTTTAGAGGTACTCTTGATGAAAGCAAGAATTGGTCTTGCTGTTAAAAATTAAATTGATATGCACCTGTCAAACAGGTGTGGAAAAGTTGGTCTTTGTGTGTTAACTGTGCCCATGAAAACTACACCAAAAAAATTCTTCCAGATGATATCAACACCCCCAACGCTAGGCAGCCTAGAAATCCTGCAGAGATTCCACATCCCAAAAACACATCAGGGGCTTCATAGCTGCTGGTAATCCAGGATTGATTCATTTTGATAAATGTCAGACGATCCACGGAGTTTGTGGACAGACGCGTTCTATTATCAGTAACAAAACATCCAGCAGCACTGAATGCCTGTTCGGAAAGCATGCTGGATGCAGGGCAGCCCAGCAGCTCCATTGGATACTGGGCAAGTTCTGGCCAGTGGTTTATTCTCATGACCCAGTAAGCCAGTGGATCTTTGACTGGAAAGCTCTCCATCTCTGTTGGAGTCAGCGTGAACTGAGAAAAGCCATTTACTAGCGGGAAGTGGTTAAATATCGTGCCTGGGGAGTCCCCTTAGTCTGCCTGTAAAGTGGTGGATCTGTGTGCTGCAGCAAAATGACTTTTTTAAAGGAAACAATGTAATTTAAACTTGCACGCAGCTGTAATGTATTGCCAGCTCCCAGCAATATAGATGAAAAATCGAGGAAAAAATATTGGCGTTGATTCCGCCCTCAAATCCATATCAGACCCTTATCTGAGCATACAGCCTGGAGGACAGGATGGGGGGGGAGCGAGCACACCCCCTCCTGAACCATACCAGGCCACACGCCCTCAACATGGGGAGGATGCTTTGGAGTCCCCCCAAAGCACCTTTTCCCCATGTTGATGGGGACAAAGGCCTCTTTCTGACAACCCTGGCCATTGGTTGACGGGGGTCGGTGGGTGGGGGGGGGGCTTATCGTACTCTGAAAGCCCCCTTTAACAAGGGGGCCCCCAGATCCCGGCCCCCTATGTGAATGGGTATCGGGTAAGTTGGGTAGGGGTACATTCACCAAAAAAGTGTCAAAAAGTAAAAACCACAATAGACAGTTTTTGACAATTCCTTTATTAAAAAAAAAAAAAGTCCCGCGATGTCCATCCATCGTCAATCACACCGACGGACCCAAAAAATAGAAAAAAAAATTCTGCTTCCATAGGAGGCCTCCTGACGACTGCTGTCTTTTGGCTTTGACAGCTGGTAGATAGGCAAGGGCGGGGCCACCCGCTAATGTAACTGGATGACCCTGCCCCCTCTTGACGTCACATGACATCAGAAGGATACGGGGTCACTCGGTTACATCACAGGGTGGCCCCCCCCCTTGCCTATATAACAGCTTTCACAGCCAAGAGGCAGGATTCCCTGGGAGGCCTCCCATTAAGGTGGAGCTTTTTTTTTTTTTTTTTTTTTTATTGGGTCCGTCGGGCGGCGTTGTTTGAAGATGGATGGACATTGCGGGACACTTTTTTTTTTTTTTTTTAAAGGAATGGTTGAAAACTGTCTGTTGTGGTTTTACTTTTTGACACTTTTTTTTAATAAATGGGTAGGGATATTTACCCAATACCCATTTACATGGGGGGTGGGATCTGGGGGCCCCCTTATTAAAGGGGGTTTCCAGATTCCAATAAGCCCCCCGCCCGCAGACCCCAACAACCAATGGCCAGGGTTGTCGGAAAAAAGCTCTTGTCCCCAACAACATGGGCACAAGGTGCTTTGGGGAGGACCACAAAGCACCTACCCCATGTTGAGGGCAAGCGGCCTGGCATGGTTCAGGAGGGGGGGGCACTCGCTCATCCCCCCTTTCCTGGCCTGCCAGGCTGCTTGCTCAGATAAGAGTCTGGGATAAATGTTTTTTTTTTAAATTTTAGCGTGGAGTTTCCCTTAAAATCCATACCAGACCTGAAGGGCCTGGTATGGATTTTAGGGGGGACCCCGTGCCGTTTTTTTCCTAATTCTTTCATAGAGTTCCCCTTAACCACTTCAATGCACTGTATTATATACTGTACACTGACTGCACTGTATAAATAGTCTACACTGAATGCACTGTATATATATATATATATATATATATATATATATATATATCTCAATCAAACTGCCTGCACGCCACTAACCAACCTGCCTAATCTAGCTCAAGTTCTCTCAGTCTCCTCTACAAATCACACTACATATGACCACTGTGCAAGCACCCTTTTATAGTGTGGGGCGTGACCTTAGCCCCCTGAGCCATGATTGGCCAAAGGCACCCTGCCTTTGGCCAATCATGGCTCTCAAAGCAGATCGCGCTGTGACTGTCCAAAGCATGCTTTGGCCAATCAGCAGCTGTCAATGCACTGCGATCTCGCAGTGCATTATGGGGTACTCTGCGGCACTCAAATTTGCCAAGAACGTCCCATATGTTTGGTTCGTTTGCGAACAAACACCCGATGTTCGAGTCAAACTTACGTTCGATTCGAACACCAGGACTATCCCTACTGTTTTATATATGTCTTCCTCTGCTTCAGTGCCTCCAAAACTGCAAGAATCCTCCTCCTCTCTCTCCTCTTGTGTGTTCTGTGGTGTAGGAACCATAGTATCTGCATAAAATGGGCCTTGAGAGGAAAGGAAGTCCTCCTCTTCCTCCCGTTGCTCTGCCTCAAGTGCCCTGTTCATAATGCCACACAAAGTCTGCTCCAGGAGGAACACAACATGGATTGTGTCACCGATACATTCCTTATCATAAAAATGAAGAGGGGGGACTAGGGAAATTGGGACTTTAAAATGAGGCTATTATGGCTGGGTGAAGCCATGTGCCTCCATCCCTGTCAACTATGGCGAAACATACACTAAAGCGGCCAGGGCAGCAAAGTGAGCAAAGTGTAGCAAAGGAGGTGGGACTTTATATGAAGCTAGTGGTGGCAAAAAGAACAAAATGGTGGGAGGTAAAATTTGTTTAATATCGCATAGAAACATATTTAACCAACATAGAGCACCATGAGCTTCATATAAAGTCCCACCTCCTTTGCTACACTTTGCTGCCCTGGCCGCTTTAGTGTATGTTTCGCCACATTCCTTATCATGACTCACCATCCTTGTGGCCTCCTCAAATGGTGACAGTACAGTGCATGCATCGTTTATGAGCAGCCATTGGCGTGGGGAGAAAAAGCTAAGCTGGCCTGAGCCTGTCGTTATGCTGTACTCACACAGGTACTTGTTGACGGCCCTCTGCTGCATATGGGGCCGCTGCAGCTTTGCCAAAGTCGAGTTCCACCTGGTGGGCATGTTACAAATCAGGCGGTTTATGGGCAGGTGGAATTCCCACTGAATTTCAGCCAACTGAGCACTGGCTGTGTATGACCGTCTAAAATGGTTACAGACTCTTCTGGCCTGTTTTAGCAGATCTTTCAACCCTGGGTACCTATTTAAGAAATGCTGCACCACCAAATTGAGGATATGTCTAAGGGCGGACAGGAGGTTTGTGTCATTATCGCACATCACCATTCCTGGCACCAGCTGGCACGGCGTGAACCACCTCTGGGTCTGCCCCTGCAGAGCTGCAAGAATCTCTGATCCGGTGTGGTTCCTGTCCCCTAGACACACCAGCTGCATGGTACCTTTTAGCCTGACTCATTAAATAGATCCTTGAACGCTTAGGGGGTACTTTTGGTCAGCAGAGGAGGACATGGAGGAGGAGGTAGAGCTGACAAATCTTGCATCATCACCACTAGCTGTATGGAGACGTGGGAGCACAAGCTGCAGCACTGAGCCCTGTCCTGCATCCTTCAGAGTTGCAAGCAGAGTTGGTTTTGAATGAGATTTATCACCCCTGACCATGCTTGCTGGACCACGTGTCAGCAGTAATGTGGACTTTGCGGCTGAATGCCTTGCCCAATGATGCCACAACATTGCCTTCCACGTGATGGTACAGAGCTGGAATGGCCTTACATGAAAAGAAATAGCGACTGGGAACCTGCCATTGTGGTACAGCACATTCTGCAAATTCACAGGGGGCAGAATACCCCAGATGGAAAGGCAGGTGTGAGCAGGCACATTCCTACAAAAGCGCTAGTGACTCTCTTTTTAAATAAAGGGGTCATTGGTATCTGGTAAGCAGATATCTATTTTTACAAGGTGTATTTTCTGTCTTTTGGTAAAGGAACTTCTTTTCTATCAACAGCAAGGAACTGGCACATCTTGGAAGATATCACTTTAATTAGAATTTATTTTTTACTGTTAATTACTATTAGTACACTAGTGTATTGTTACCATTGTGTTGGTTTCTGGGGATTAGTGTTCAATCTCACTGTTAATATGTATAGGAAATCTATTTTTTTCTTTTAGTACACAAGGTACACATGTCCAGATTTGCCTGTGGACACATACACCGTGTCATAGGAACGTCTGCCTCTCCTTGTTGTCCTCCCAGACATGATGGGGGGAGCTTATTAACAAAATGTAATAAATATGTGGAAATAGATGCACTTTAACTTTAGTAGTCACTACACAGACACACGCCACTGATACACTATAATATACTGCAGTAAAGCTGCACCGACGCACTGCAATATACTGCGTCAAACGTGCAGTGACGCACAGAAATATACTGTGTTAAAATGTGCACTAGCGCACTGAAATATACTGCGTTAAACATCACGTAATGCAATGAAATATACGGCGTTAAACTTGCAGTAATGCACTGAATATACTGCATTAAACGTGCACTGGTGCACAGAAATATAGGGCATTAAACTTGCAGTAACACACTGAACTATACTGTGTTAAATGGCACATAACGCACTGAAATATACTGCGCTAAACTTGCAGCAACGCACTTAATATACTGCGTTAAATGGCACGTAACTCACAGAAATATATAGTGTTAAACTTGCAGTAACGCACTGAACTACACTGCATTAAATTACAGGTAATGCACTGAAATATACGACATTAAACTTGCAGAAACATACTGAACTATACTGCGTTAAATGGCACGTAATGCACTGAAATATACAACATTAAACTTGCAGTAACACACTGAACTATACTGCGT
Organism: Lithobates septentrionalis; assembly: GCA_037952835.1. Lineage (NCBI taxonomy): Eukaryota > Metazoa > Chordata > Amphibia > Anura > Ranidae > Lithobates > Lithobates septentrionalis. The sequence goes on from JBBDGP010002974.1 coordinate 1,439,224, forward strand.
TAAATGGCACGTAATGCACTGAAATATACAACATTAAACTTGCAGTAACACACTGAACTATACTGCATTAAATGGCACATGTGACGGGGGGCTTGTTCAAGCCATGTAACCTTGGAGAGTACTGGAAGCTCCTTGTCCAGCTCCCCCTATGTGTAAGTTGTGTCTATTAGGGGCACAGGGTGACCGGAGACCCCAGTATGACCTCAAGAATATATAAAGATAAAGTCCACCATTCATCAGAGACCATTGCTAGATGGTCTGAGGTGGGGTGGGGGTTGCTATGTGTTTGTTAGGTGTGGCTGTATTCCATTGTTCTATTGTGTCTATCTGCTTTGGGAGAAAAGTATTATAGGATATGTATGTGCGTTTGCTGTGAGGAGGGAGGGGGAAATTCCTCCAACAGCTCTCCCTGCTGATTGGACAGCCTACCCCTCCCTGAATGAAAAGGGAGGGGGGAATTGTCCCCAATGTTACTTATGTTTCAATAAACAGTTCATGTTCAGCAGAAAAAAAAAAAAAAAAAAGAGTACTGCCTAGTTATTGGTAGCAAGCGGATGGAATATCTGATATCTATAGTCAGACTGGGAGGTAGCAATATATGACAGAAGCAGTCAAGCAGAGTGTGGGAAGTGATTCCGTGACAGCACATAACGCACTGAAATATACTGTATTAAACTTGCAGGAACACACTGAACTATACTGCGTTAAATGGCACGTAACGCACTGAAATATACAGCGTAAAACTTGCAGTAATGCACTGAAATATACTGCACTAATGCACAGAAATATACGACGTTAAACTTGCAGTAAAGGCACTAAAGTATACTGTGTTAAACGGTCACTAGACTCACACTGACTGAACTATCACTAGATTTACACTAATGTAAAGATTAATGATGGTCACTACACTCACACTGACTGAACTATCTCTATATTCACACTAAACTGATTTTCTACAATGACAATAGCATCACAATAGTACACTATAGCACACTCACTGTCTAATAGCACTGAACAGAGCCATGTTCTATCGCTCTCCATGCCAATATCACACTAAAAATGGCCGCTATTGATAGAATACTTTTATAGTGTGGGGTGGGACTAAGAGCAATGATCCATGATTGGATAGAGTCATCACGACAGCGTCCAATCATGGCTCTGACATTGCTTCAGCCAATCAGGGATTCCAATGCACTATGCGGCGGCACAGTATGTATGACACATCTAGCCATACCCTGGCATGGGGCAGAAGACCCAAAACACATACCCCAGGTGCCTAGGTCTAGTAATGTCTATGGTGAAAATGAACATTTTGCTGCCAGCTGAACCTCAGAATCTCCATAAATCCAGTCTAGATACATAAATTGTGTCTGCAGCACAGAGAAGGAAGATTATCCAAGAGAAATACAGGAATACAGGACGGGGAACACAGCTCAGGAAAGTGACCAGTGTATTACAGGCTGATATCACCCAGTCCCCGTCCTACTCTGGACCAATCAGTGAGCAGTATGGGTGGAGGAATGTATTTAGTGTTAATGACCCACCTGTGCTGATCTCTGTAGGAGTGTACTCCTCTATAAATGTCCCCGTTATTCCATCTTCCTTCATAGACTGCTGATCATCCCTGACATAAGTCTTTTCTTCTTCTCCTTTAACCTCAATTTTTATATTGATTGGATCTCCACTCTAAATCAAGAAAATGAGAGCGAATATCATCTGTAAGATATAAGCTTTAATATTGTGACTTCACATAAAAAAGCCACACATTGTCTCTATAAGTGTGTTTTTTTTAACCTCTGTCCCACCAACCTTGTAACAGTGAGGGATGGTGGGATCTTCCTGTGTGGAATCCCGGGAATATAGAGGATGGGGGCATCTCTCTGGTGGGTTCCTGGTATTAGGTGGCTCCATCGTATCCTTGTGTCCTTCTGAAAACTCCTCCATCACTCCATACTTCTCATCCTCCTCTTTATACTCTTCTTTAACAACAATATTATAATCACCGAGGATTCCACTCTGAATATATAATAAAACACTCATTGTAACAAACATGCTGTATATAAATCATATCTACCAATAATTGTCAATCATCTACCTGATGATGATGAGGGATGGTGTGACCTTCCTGTGTGGAATCCCGGTAATACAGAGGACGGGGACATCTCTCTGGTGGGTTTCTGTAGCTGGATGACTCCACCATGGTGTCCCGGTACAGATCTTTGTGTTCTTTAAGACACTCTGACTCCTCCATCATCCCATCCTCATCATCCTCCTCTTTTATCTCTTCTTTAACCTCAACTTTAGAATCTCTCAGGTCTCCACTCTGAATATATAATAAAATGACATCAAAGGTAACAATGCAGACAATGTACAGATCCTAATGATACTATCAATGATTGTTCCTCATCTACCTGATGATGGTGAGGGATGGTGTGACCTTCCTGTGTGGAATCCCGGGAATACAGAGGACGGGGACATCTCTCTGGTGGGTTCCCATTCCTGGATCCATCTGTAGGAAACACACACACTGACTGAATACATTGTTTCTATGTGTTTATCAGATGATGGGGGATCTAGGTGGAGCCTCCGTACTGCTCTCTCCTTTACAATAAAGTCTCCTCTTACCCGGTGATGTGAGGGGCGGCTGATTGTCCATCATGACGTCCTTGTAGAGATCCTTGTGTCCTTCTAAATACTCCCACTCCTCCATGGAGAAATAGACAGTGACATCCTGACACCTTATAGGAACCTGACACACACAATGATACAGTCACCATCCAGACACATCCCTTGTCTGTTACTGGATAATGTCCCAGAATTCCCAGAATCCTCCTCACCTCTCCTCCATGATCTCTCTGGTGACTTCTGGAATCTTCTTTGTATTTCTCTATTCTATCAGGGAGGGAGGTGGAGGCAATGTGATGGTCATATGATCTCCAGACTTCACAGGAGGAAAACTATAGATCTGAACACAAATAGTAAAATAAAATGATATTCCCAGATTCCTCCTCACCTCACCTTTCAGGTCTCCATTTTATTATGGCCTCACCTCAGTCTGAGGTATAATTTACCCACACAGGACCCCCACACTATGCAGGTTAAAAACGTGTTTCAGACATTCTAATGTCATTACATACAATGCAGGACCAACAGGCCCACTTTGCTAGTGAGGATACCAAGCGTCCGCCCACATTCTAAGAGCATCAGAAAAAAAAGACAGATGGAGGGACATTGGGAGGAGGAGCTATGAGGTCAGTGTGATGTCATAGGACATATAATCTCTGGATGGAGAAACATTTAGAGAGGGAGATTTGAGGGGTCCTCTATATGAGGCTCCCATGCAAACCAACAGGCAGGACGAGGAATAGCAAGAAGGAGCTCAGAGACACATGGGAATATTGCTCAGCCAATGGGAGATTATCTCAGCATGACTTACATAATGAAGGAGATGAGGGGGAGGGGAGGAAGTCACATAAGGCAGGGCTTGACAAATTTCCTTTGAATCTAGGAGCCAGCTAAAAAAGTTAGGAGACAGTTTTTTTAAAAGAAGTGTGGGTTGTCAGCTCTTGGGGCAGGGCAAGTAATTTTCAAGTAATTTGTGGGGTGCAGAACACAGGATATGGGGTGCAAGGTGCAGGAGAAGGGTGCAGGACATGTTGTGCTGCGTGCAGAATCCCTGGGGTACAGGGTACCAGAATAGAGTGCAAAATGCAGGAAATGAAGTGCAGGGGAAGGGTGCAGTGTGCAGAACATAGTTACATAGTAGGCAAGGTTGAATAAAGACAATAGTCCATCCAGTCCGACCTGTGTAGATGCACGTGTGTCAGTGTCAATAATCAATTCCCATATCCCTGTATGTTGTGTTCTTTAAGATGCACGTCCAAGAGTCTCTTAAAAATATCAATACTCCCCGCAGCCACCACCACTTGTGGAAGAGAGTTCCACATTCTTACCGCCCTGACAGTGAAAAAACCCTACGCAGTTTAAGGTTAAACCGATTCTCCTCCCATCTCATTGTGTGTCCCCGTGTCCTCTCACACCCCCTGAGATTGAAAAGCTTTTTTCCTACAAAAGGATCACCACTGAGATATTTGTAAATCGCTATCATGTCCCTTCTCAAGCGTCTCCTCTCCAGCGAGAATAAATTTAGTGCTTGTGCTCCTCGTATTTGAGGTCCTCCAGCCCCCTAATTACTTTAGTCACCCTTCTTTGGACTCTCTCCAGCTCCAGCACATCCCTTCTGAGGACTGGTGACCAGAAGTGTACAGAATACTCCAGATGTGACCTGACCAGAGTTTTATAAAGTGGTAGAATTATAGTTTTATCTCTGGAGAAAATTCCCTTTTTTATGCATGCTAATATTCTGCCGGCTTTGGTAGCTGCAGCTTGACATTGTATGCTATTGCTCAGTCTGTCTTCTACTAGGACCCCAGATCTTTCTCCATTATTGACTCCCCCAGAGGTTCTCCCCCCATGGAGTGCAGGGTACCAGAGAAGGGTGTAGGTCACCACAGGACATGGGATGCAGGAAAAGGGGTGCAGGGGAAAAATACAGTGTGCAGCATGCAGGACATGGGGTGCAGAAAGCAGGACATGAGGTACAGGGTACCATAAATGGGTGCAGGTCACCACAGAACACAGGACATGGGGTACAGGGTACCAGAGAAGGGGGCAGGTCACTGCAGGACATGGGATGCTGGAGAAGGATGCAGAATGCAAGACATGGGGTGCAGGGTGCAAAATGTAGAACATGAAGGGAAAAGTGCAGAAGAAGGATGCAGGACATGTGGTGCAGAATGTAGAACATTGAGGTGCAAGGTGCAGAAGAAGGGTGTAGGACATGTGGTGCAGAATGCAGGACATGGGCTACAGGGTACTGGAGAAGGGTGCAGGTCATCCCAGAAAATGGGATGCAGGAGAAGGGTTCTGAATGCAGAACAAGGTGTACAGGGTACCAGAAAAGGGTGTAGGTCACCTCCAGGTGCAGGACAAGGGTGCAAAATGCAGGACATGGGGTGCAGAGTGCAGAACATGGGGCGAAGGATGCAGAACACATAACATGAGGTGCGGGATGCAGAATGCAGGACCTGGGGTGAAGGGTGTAGGTCACCGCAGGACATGGGGTGCAGGAGAATGGTGCAAATCACAGGACATGGGGTGCAGGACAGTAATGTAATCCCCCCTCCCCCTGTGTCCTCCTGCATGCCCTGTAGATCTCCCCCAGCAGTGTGTGAGAGCAGAGTGGATGGAGAGGACATCTTGTGTACATAAAGCAGCATGTCCCTCCCTGGCTGGTTTCTTAGCTGGCTGCTTTGCAGGCTTGTCCTGGTTACTCCTGTAAGGACTCTGTAGTCCTGTTTCTCAGCACCTTGTGGGGATCTTTGTGGCAGTGCCGAGGTGGCGCCATGTTGGAGATTCGGTCCCGCTCCTTCCTCTCTGTTCTGCCGGAGGGCTCTGCAGGGACACAGGCAGCTGTGGGTGGAAGCAGGAGCCGATGGTGACAGTAATGCGGCAGCAGAAAGGAGAAAGATCGGCAGCGGGAGCTCAGTGAGATGAGTCCTCTCATGCCGCTGTCCTGTCCAGTCCACCCCTCACTTCACAGGTCGGGTGCCATCATCTCCTCCTCCCCTCCCCCTCACCCTCCCGCCTGGCCCCGCTCCGAGCCACATTTCTGTCTGAATAATGTGTCCGGGTTTCAGGCAGAAAAATTATTCAGACCAACAGTGAGAATGGGCTGACAAGAGCCCAGGGGCCAGGACACCATTTCTAGTCACCATGGTGACCTGGGATTTGTTGTGCCCTGACTTATGGTGACCATAGAGACATGGAAATTCAGCTGGTTCAGCAGGGATCGGTCACATTTCCATCCATGTGTGGTCACTGCCGGATAAAAGTCACTCGATCAGCGGCTGCAGCCAATAGCTTCATCACTGATCTGTGTATTCTGAGAGCGGAGGAGCGCCCCCCATTGTCAGAATACAATAGTGCAGCGGGGAGGATTCCCCCATCCCCCTCCAATGTGTGGATGGGGGAATCGCTTCAGTTTTTTTTCCTCTCATCCCGCTGGATGAACGATAAAACTGAACCATGTATGGCCAGCTTTGGAAACAAGATATATTAATCATCAACTGATCCCCCTGAAGGGGTTAATTTACATATTACCTCCTCTGCCGCCAGATCCAGCAATGTCTCCTCTCTACGCCTTATAAAAATGCAACTTCTTGTCTGAATCTGACATCACTTCCTGTCTGTAAATAACATCACTTCCTGTCTGTATTCCATAGAGACTTCCTGACTGGGTAGAGGTTAGATCACCACCTTGTGGAGCTCAGAGGAACTGCAGCTTAAGAAACATCTTGTAGTGTGAACACGGTGTTCCGTCAGATTCGGCAACCCATCAGAATATGTAAAGGAAGTGACATTCTGTCACCGCCATCTTGCTACACCCCGCACTTCTCCACAGTAAGCATACACTGAGAAGGAGGCAAGCGGACATCTTGTTACACCCACTGGAGTTTTGCATTTTACACTTATTTATAAGAGTAAACTGAGGTTATATAGGGAAATACAGTACTTAGAACTCTGACTGGTTAGATGTTGAATTTTAAAAGTAGCGGCAAGCCTGCTCATATCATAGGTTTGCTAATCTGACAGAAGTTTGCTTTTAAAATTCAACATGTAAATAGTCAGACGGAGTTCTATGTACTGTATTTCACTATATAACCTCACTTTACTATTATAAATAAGTGTGAAATGCAAAACTCCAGTGGGTGTAACAAGATGTCCGCTTGCCCCCTTCTCAGTGTATCCTTACTATAGACAGGTGCAGGGTGTAGCAAGATGGCGGCGACGGAACGTCACTTCCGTTACACATTCTGAGGGGTCGCCGAATCTGACGGAACATGGCCTTGCACTGTCTGTGCATGTACTGTATATCCTTCACCTTTCTCTCCTCCCTGAGTGTGTATGAAGAGGCGGAGCTCTGAGTGTGTATGGAGAGGCGGAGCTCTGAGTGTGTATGAAGAGGCGGAGCTCTGGATGTGTATGAAGAGGTGGAGCTCTGAGTGTGTATGAAGAGGTGGAGCTCCTGAGTGTGTATGAAGAGGCGGAGCTCCTGAGTGTGTATGAAGAGGCGGTGCTCCTGAGTGTGTATGAAGAGGCAGAGCTCTGAGTGTGTATGAAGAGGCAGAGCTCTGAGTGTGTATGAAGAGGCGGAGTTCTGATTGTGTATCAAGAGGTGGAGCTCTGAGTGTGTATGAAGAGGCTGAGCTCCTTAGTGTGTATGAAGGGGCGGAGCTCTGAGTGTGTTTGAAGGGGCGGATCTCCTGTGTGTGTATGAGGAGGCATAGCTCTGAGTGTGTATAAAAAGGCAGAGCTCTGAGTGTGTATGAAGAGGCGGAGCTCTGAGTGTGTATGAAGAGGCGGAGCTCTGAGTGTGTATAAAGAGGAGGAGCTCTGAGTGTGTATGAAGAGGCGGAGCTCTGAGTGTGTATGAAGAGGCGGAGCTCTGAGTGTGTATGAAGAGGCGGAGCTCTGAGTGTGTATGAAGAGGAGGAGCTCTGAGTGTGTATGAAGAGGCGGAGCTCTGAGTGTGTATGAAGAGGCGGAGCACTGAGTGTGTATGAAGAGGCAGAGCTCTGAGTGTGTATGAAGAGGCGGAGCTCTGAGTGTGTATGAAGAGGCTGAGCTCCCGAGTGTGTATGAAGGGGCGGAGCTCTGAGTGTGTATGAAGGGGCGGAGCTCTGAGTGTGTATGAAGAGGCGGAGCTCTGAGTGTGTATGGAGAGGCGAAGCTCTGAGTGTGTATAAAGAGGCGAAGCTCTGAGTGTGTATGAAGAGGCGGAGCTCTGAGTGTGTATGAAGAAGCAGAGCTCTGAGTATGTATGAAGAGGCGGAGCTCCTGCTGGAACAGCGGTCGGAGGAGGAGTCTAGGAGGGAGATGACAAAAAGCACAGCAGACTTGCAGGAGTGAGCGAGGAGGATCGAGTTCCTTTGCCATCGGAGGTGAGGAGAGTGTGAAGGATGTTGGTGACTCTGGTAGATGAAAAGCTGGGAGTCATATTGCTCTGGTGAGTGGGGAAGCACTACTAAGGGGGCGCCCTCACCATCAGGTGTGTAAGAGGTGGAAGAAGGCGTGGCTACACTACAGCTGGCACAGTTTGGAGCACCGAGAACTTTACACCTTATCAACTTTTCATTGATTGGTAGATTTTTGTAAGAAAAAACACTTAATTGAAGTAGATGCAAAGTGGAAGCAGTGGACTTGCAGAGAACACTATATTGACTACAAAGTACATATGTGCAATAAATAGAGGGCATCCCTTAACTAACTAACTAACCACCCTTGAATAATATTTATTGTACCAATGTATTAACTTGTCTATTCCCATAGATAGCTAGTCTATTAAAACTCTGATAAGCACAATGATATAAGGTTAAATATGAAAACAAATACACTGCTTAATAAAACAATGTCTCATTTATTTCCCAAGAAGATAGGAATATGCTAGCATGGAAATACTAGAGAATTATACAGAGTATATGACAAAATAACATCAAAGATACTTATTACAATGCTTTCCTCGAGATATTGTTTGGTCGGCTGGGCTCAGGATGGCAAAAGAGAGGGAGCCGTGCAGCTCAGAGAGCCACCAGGCTTGAACCAAGAGCGAAAAGGGTAGAGTGAGGAAGCTCTCTGACTCCTTCAGTCCTTTTATACTTCAATCATACACCATCCAGACCTAACCCCATTGCCATCCCATCTAGACTTTCACGAATCACAGTACTTATGGGGCAGTCCTCAATATAGTATATTACTGTCTATCCTGCTGTATTGGCCTCTAGGGGCAGCATTGTCCATGTCTATGTATCCTGGTCAATCTTCAATGCCTTTGATCTTTTGATCTTCTGTAGCAGGACATTCATCAATCTTCTTGTCAGCTATGGTCCCTTTCAAGCTTGCTTGCATAGCGTTATAACAACTGACGGTCCAGAGCAAAGCGTTGTTCAGCCTTGATGGAGGCCTGATCTCTTCATTCAGATATGCTACAAATCTTTGATGTGCAACCTGTTACATCCCAGAACACCCCCAAGAAAGCAAAGGCTTGGTTGTATCAATCAGAAAGAAACTCCAGAAGTATGATATTAAATCATGTTGCCTTCCAACAGAGCATACAAAACAAAAAGAGCATAGATGATACTTTACATAAGGTCGTCCTCAGTTTTTGGTGTCTTTTGGCTGGGCTCAATGGGAAAAGAGAGTGCCTCATCATTTGCCCTCACTTTTTAAATCCCACTTAGACACAACCCACACAAACACCCTCTGCCTGCCCGTGTAGTCCTCTGTCCAAAGAGAAGCTATAAGAGGCCGTTCTTCCTAACCACCAGGAAGTATATTATTCCCCCAAACATAGTTACATAGTTACATAGTAGGTGAGGTTGAAAAAAGACACAAGTCCATCAAGTCCAACCTATGTGTGTGATTATGTGTCAGTATTACATTACATATCCCTGTATAACATCTTCCAGGAAGGATATTATTCTCTACCACAAGAGGGCAGCATTAGTTTATGAACACCTACCTTGACCCAGGTCAACATTCTAGCAACAACTGGCCTTTTGAAGCTCTGTTTTCAGCCATGGCAATTGGGCACTTTAATCTTCCCATCACCAGGTGGTGTGAGGCAAAGCTCTCCTATGCCCATTTCCCATCACCAGGGGGTATGCGTGAATCCTTTTTACAGATGAAGATTCTGATAAGCATTCTTCAGTTGCACACACTCTGCTGGGTAAACTCGCTTTACTGACATTCCAAGACGATTTCCAACAGGCCAAATGGCTTTATTAATCAGAAAGTAAAAACCCAGAAATATATGATATAACATGTTGCCTTCCAACAGTCACTTTCCTAGCACTGATGACATAGTAGGCAGAGTTTCCCTTTAGTAAAGGCAACAAAACGGAGTATAAACTGTGTTCAGCAAAGGTATGGAGGGTATCCAAATTGAAGATGGATGAGAGTAAGGAACTTGGTGGGTGCAGCTTATTGCGGAGAGCCCCAAAGAGGGTTCCCAGAGCGCTGATTGTACTGGGAATCATGATAGTGGATCCTGTCTGCGGGTAGACTGGGTCATTGCCAGCAGCACCACTATCTCTGCAGGAGAAAGGACTTGTGTAGGAAGGACTTGGGGCAACATACTTTTCTGTTTGCCTGATTTTCTTCCTACCAATCAGGCAAACAGAGTCTATTCAATTTGATAGACCGTGTGCGGCACTTGAGTGGGCCACTGATGTAGATGGGCAGCAGCCCAATTTGGACTACAAAGTCTGTGTCTCTATGTGGCAGCCTGTATTCCAGGAATCCTAGGCTGAAATAATTGACAACAACAACTATTTCTGTGTGGTGTGCAGTGGTGTGGTACGGGTTAGGAACCCTCTCACCCAGTCCTGGAGAGTAACGGTGCAGAACGATGGCCCTGCTGCTCGGGGGCCTCCTTTTCTCACTATCCTCCTGCAGAGATAGTGGTGCTGCTGGCAATGACCTGGTCTACCCACAGACAGGATCCACTATCCTGCTTCTCAGTACAATCAGCGCTCTGGGAACTCTCGTCTGGACTCTCCGGTTCAGTCTGAAGCCTACTGGATCGGCACTCTGCTCTCCTACATATCCTCCCCTCTCACAGTCTCCCACTTTCCTCTCCCAGAACTCCCTGGGCTTTTCTATACATATGCGCCCACCCCTTCTTATTACTCTTCTGGGAAATATAGTCTGTTTCAGTATGTTTGGTGATAGAAGTCCTGCTATCAGCACACAAGTTCAACAACTCTTTGCTTTGATATATTGAAGTCTGTAATAATTAACCTGCAGAACACTGCCATCTTGTGGTTAATTAACATCCTGCACTCAGTAACAGTGCCGTGTGTTACAGAAAGGTAGAGACTACATTTTTATTTTTCTACTGCTATCAATGGCCAACACGGTACAACACTTCATCCATGTCTTTGGTGATCTCTGATCTCCTTATGAACTGTTTCTTACATGATGAAGATCAGCCATGGAGTATATCTGAGGTGTATATTAGGGTGTGCTTCTTCCCCACATGAGAGCTGTTATGTCCAACAACATTCATATAGAAGACATTTCCCGCATTCAAGGCACTAATACACCTTGAGGGTTGTGTGGAATCCCTGATGTACAGGAAGACAGGACTTCGGTGAGGAACAATTCCCTCACTCGGGACAGGAAAGTGGTCTCTCCCCCGTGTGAGATCTCTGATGTCTGGAAAGATCAAAATTCTGTGAGTAACATTTCCCAGACTCAGGACATGAATACGGCTTTTCCCCCGTGTGAGATCTCTGATGTCTGTAAAGAGTGGACATGTCTGAAAAACATTTTCCGCACTCAGGACAGCAATACGGTTTCTCCCCTGTGTGAGATCTCTGATGTGTGTAAAGATGGGACTTCCGTGAAAAACATTTCCCGCACTCAGTACAGGAAAAAAGCTTCTCCCCCGTGTGAGATCTCTGATGTGTGTAAAGACTGGACTTTTGTGAAAAACATTTTCCACACTCAAGACAGGAAAGTGGCTTCTTCCCCGGGTGAGAGCTCTGATGTCTGTAAAGACTGGACTTATCTGAAAAACATTTCCCGCATTCCGAACAAGAAAAAGGCTTCTCCCCCGTGTGAGATCGCTGATGTGTGTTAAGATGGGACTTCCGTGAAAAACATTTCCCGCACTCAGGACAGGAATACGGCTTCTCCCCTGTGTGAGATCTCTGATGCGTGTAAAGACTGGACTTCTGTGAAAAAAAAATTCCACAGTCCTGACAGGAATACGGCTTCTCCCCTGTGTGAGATCCCTGATGTCTGTAAAGATCGGACTTCTGTGAAAAACATTTCCCGCACTCAGGACAGGAATACGGCTTCTCCCCCGTGTGAGATCTCTGATGTTTGTAAAGATGATGCTTCTGTGAAAAACATTTACCGCACTCAGGACAGAAATACGGTTTTTCCCCCGTGTGAGATCTCTGATGTTTGTAAAGATGGCACTTCTGTGAAAAACATTTCCCGCACTCAGGACAGGAATACGGCTTCTCGCCTGTGTGAGATCTTTTATGCACATTAAGATGGGAGTTAAAAGGGAAACATTTCCCGCACTCAGGACAGGAATATGGCTTCTCCCCTGTGTGAGATATTTTATGAATATTAAGAGTGTATTTAGAATGGAAACATTTCCCACACTCAGCACAGGAAAAGCTCTTATCTGTTGGAAGGACGGCACCGTCCCTCACAGTCTGAGGTTCCTCAGGATAAGAGGAATACGATGGTCCATCTACACTGTGTGGTGCCGGATGGACATTTGAGGTAGTCGGGTTTTCTCCTGGACTATACTGTGTGATGTCCTCATCTTCTACTTTACAGTCTGGAGACAAAGTGAGACAATCCTCTGAGGTTTTCCTCATCTCCCGTCCATCTACTAAAATAGGAATAAAAAGATTATTACTAGACATGAGCAGATTGGTTCCCCTAAACCAGGACTCCTCCCACATCAGGCAGCTTTGTCTCTGAGGATCTTACAATTCCCCCCGCAAGCTAACTAGTAAACGGGTCCTCTGATCTCTAACCAGTTAATTCCTTTATTCATGGACCTTAGTCAGAGAGTGAGGAAACAACGAGAACTGTCTTTTATAGGAGTGACAGTGATGAGGGGATTATAGGACGAGTGTCCCCACCCCCTCTATCACTCATTGCCATCTTCCCAACACAAGAAGTCCTGCAATTCCTTATTTAGTTCATGATTTAGTCATGAATAACAGCAGGGCTGAGCCCCACCAGAGGTCAGAGAGTGAGGATGGGGGGAGAACAACCAAGATGAAGACCACCATCATTGGGTTATTGACTTATCCCTCATTATCACTTTCTGTTTAACAACTTCAGCCCTGGAAGGTTTTACCTCCTTCATGACCAGAGATTTTTTGCAATTTGGCACTATGCTACTTTAAATGTGAATTGTGCGGTTATGCAATGTTGTACCCTTTTTGACCACAATTAGAGGTTTTTTTTGGTGGTATTTGATCACCACTGGGATTTTTATTTTTTGCGATATAAACAGAAAAATTAATCAGGGACTCATCTATACAGACAGCTTGTTGGGGCGTATTCAAGGCTGCGATTTTTGGTTAAAGTGATTTACAAGGGGCCGAATTTTGAGAGCCAATCATATCCAGGGTCACAACCGAGGGCAACAGAGTTCATTGTCGTTGAAGTTCATAAGTTGCATAATTTTATTCATATCTATGCCTGGCCATGGTAGCAGAGAACACGGGCATATGATGAATCGGGTCTGTGGACCAATATGACAGCGACTCATTCCTTTCAGCAATGCCCATGTTGAGGGATAGGCCCAAAAACATCTTAAATTCGAAAACCATGATATGTTTCCAAGCAAATTGTCTGGCAAGGTTTGAATTTGGGTTTGCAGCGATATATTGATTGGCATATAAATTGCTTTGGTCCACATTAGATCCATACAGATCTTCTGTGAAAAACAGCTTTAAAAAACCACAGGGAGTTTAATTTGCTGTTTCCACCTGAATTCCGGATTGGCCAGTGAATGAGGAAGTACGGGCGCTGCAGAATCTGTGGGCTCCCAGTCAGAATTTGTAAGCGCAGCGGGAAGGACTTTATGGGCTCTATGGGCCTGTGCTCTAATTCTTGGTGGCTGCAGGACACTACTTGTGCTAGCCACTGCACCAGCTTGGGCTGCACTTATAAGACTCACCACGTCAACAAGTGATACTGCAGTGCTGGATTGTCTATGACCAGGAAGTACTAGGCCAATGGGGCTCACCAAAAGGTAGAGCGGCACTAGTACTGGCTCTCTGCTGCATTAGGGAATCATCATGCTACTGCAGCTCCTCAGAAACTGGGGAAAGGGGTCAGGTACTCCTGACCTTGGGACCTCTACTCCGTCATCATAATTATCTGTCAGGGTGCCGCTTCTCTCTACAGGTTGGTATACTTAGCCTGATTCTGACAGTGAGGACTCCCCATCGCTCTCATCTGTCATGCTCAGTATCCTGTAGTCACATAGTTACATAGTTAGTCAGGTTGAAAAAAGACACAAGTCCATCTACTTCAACCTTAAAAACAATAAATAAATAAAATAAAAAATATCGTACAATCCAATATACCCAATTTTATACCCACATTTGATCCAGAGGAAGGCAAAAAACCCTAGCAGAGCATGCTCCAATTTGCTACAGCAGGGGAAAAAAAATCCTTCCTGTTCCCCCAAGAGGCAATCGGATTTTCCCTGGATCAACTTTACCTATAAATGTTAGTACCCAGTTATATTATGTACATTTAGGAAAGTATCCAGGCCTTTCTTAAAGCAATCTACTGAGCTGGCCAGAACCACCTCTGGAGGGAGTCTATTCCACATTTTCACAGCTCTTACTGTGAAGAAACCTTTGCGTATTTGGAGATGAAATCTCTTTTCCTCTAGATGTAAAGAGTGCCCCCGTGTCCTCTGGGTTGACCGTAAAGAGAATAACTCAACACCAAGTTCACTATATGGATCCCTTATATATTTGAACATGTTGATCATATCCCCCCTTATTCTCCTCTTCTCAAGAGGGAATAGATTCAATTCCTCTAATCTTTCCTCATAGCTGAGCTCCCCCATGCCTCTTATCAGTTTGGTTGCCCTTCTCTGCACTTTCTCCAGTTCCCCTGATATCCTTTTTGAGAACTGGTGCCCAAAACTGAACTGCATATTCTAGATGAGGTCTTACTAATGATTTGTACAGGAAAAAAAATTATATCTCTCTCTCTAGAGTCCATACCTCTCCTGTAGGCATCTTCCCTCTTCACTGTACCTTTCGTTTGACATTTTGGTCACTAAATTTACAGGTACCTAGTGTGACTCACGGGAACAAAGAGCACCTTGCTGTCAGGGACTGCTTGAACCACTACAAACAAAATGTACCTGCTAGTGCCTGATCTTTGCAAACGCTTTTGTGTGTATCAGAAGTGACCGTGATCTACTGACACTGCACTTGTTGAGGGGGGGGGGCTAAATGCAGGTGCTGGCAGGTGTCGGGGCTGATCCTGTTAATGCTGCATTTTTTGAGACAATATACCATTAGGGACACTAGTATAGTTCTGATCAAAGATATTGTTCCGTTCAGACACTATACTAGTAATGGAGGTGTATAGTTGTGTGTGTGTGTTAGTTTTACTGGCAATGAAAGGGTTGAATGTGATAATGAATATGACGCTGTCTGTTACTGAAGCTAACTGGCGTCACCCGTGAGACTAACAAAATGATCAGAAAAAAGATCTGTACACTGTACTACTGATACTGTGACAGGAAGTGAATAGCTTAAAGGGGGGGCAATCAGGGGTTAAAATTTTATTAGGGAATATGTAGCGATGACCCTGACTCTATCTGGGACTGACGCTCATGCTATCTGATGTCACCCGTGACACTTATACAGTGATTAGTAAAAAATCTGTACACTGTACCGAATGACACTGTGACAGGGAGTGAAAGAGTTAACTGTGGAGGCAATCAGGGGGTTAAATGTGATCTGGCATCAGTGTAGTGCTTGTACTCACAGTGGATGTTATCTCTTCTCATGCTGGATCCGAAAAGGGCTCCAGGGGAGAAGATGACATAATTTCCTGTTGTAAACACAGACAAAGAATGTTCTGTGATTTGTCAGAATTGACCAGCAGGTCCAGGTCATAAATCATTGGCCTAGACCTGAAGATTGATCAGTTCTGAACCAAATCACATCAGCGCCAGACCGGCATGTGCGCCCACTACCCGGGAGCGCGGATCATGTACTAGGTACGTAATCCGACGCAGAGTGTCACGTCTACCCCAATGCAGGTGGTCAGATACTATAGCTAGCTGTTGTGTGCTTCACCTATAGCAGCCCCCTTTCCCTTAAGGCAAGCAGGCCTACCGGTACTCAGTTGCCCCCAGGACTTATACACAATGCTATAGTACCTGGCCACCACACCAGGGCAGACGCGAACTGAGCAAAGCCAAGAGATACTTGCAGTTAGCAGACTGATAGCGTGGTTCAATGACAGTCCAGGTAAAAGGCCAGCAGACATCAAGAAACAGTCAAAAGTCATACACAGGGAAATCCAAACTAGTAAAGCAGGGCAGACAGACAGGCAGCTCGATCTGGAACAACACAGGTATCATTGGCTATCACAAGCAAAGGACAGAGCGTTTGGCTTGCTTATAACAGGTGACTGACAACATCAATCAGCTTGCAGGTGGACATAGACAGGGAGAATGCAATAGTCAAAACCCGAATACTGGAATACGGAGCAGGAGCATTTACGTGATCCTGACACAGAGCGGCGGCACCGTCGCAGTAAATGTGTAGTGGGCGATCCGCAACTGGTTAAAATTATGTTGGCGGGTGTGGAAAGAAGATTCCCCACTCGTTGTCACAACGGGGATCGGCGGGGGGCTGTTGCAACAGTATCTTGTTATACCCTGAATATGGGTGTATCATATTACAAAAAGGTGAACTTATCCTTTAAGGTTCCAAAGTCTGAGGATGTTATCACATTATTATCAACATGTAAACGTCTGTGCTCCAATTAAATCATCAGATATAAAATGTCCAGCTGGTAGGAAATGGGTGTAACAAAAGAGAATAAGGAAGGAAGGGAATTCCACATCCTTGCCGCTCTTACAGTAAAGAACCCTCTACGTTTAAGGTTAAACCTCTTTTCTAATTTTAATGAGTTGCCACGCGTCTTGTTAAACTCCCTTCCGCGAAAAAGTTTTATCCCCATTGTGGGGTCACCAGTACGGTATTTGTATATTGAAATCATATCCCCTTTCAAGCGTTTCCTCATAACTAATATCCTCCAGACCCTTTATTAGCTTTGTTGCCCTTCTTTGTACTCGCTCCATTTCCAGTACATCCTTCCTGAGGACTGGTGCCCAGAACTGGACAGTATAATCTAGGTGCGGAATTATCGTTTTATCTCTGGAGTTGATCCCCTTTTTAATGCCAATATTCTGTTTGCTTTGTTAGCAGCAGCTTGGCATTGCATGCCATTGCTGAGTCTATCATCTACTAGAACCCCCAGGTCCTTTTCCATCCTAGATTCCCCCAGAGGTTCTCCCCCCAGTGTATAGATTGCATTCATATTTTTGCCACCCAAATGCATTATTTTACATTTTTCTACATTGAACCTCATTTGCCATGTAGTTGCCCACCCCATTCATTTGTTCAGATCTTCTTGCAAGGTTTCCACATCCTGCAGAGAAGTAATTGCCCTGCTTAGCTTAGTATTGTCTGCAAATACAGAGATTGAACTGTTTATCCCATCCTCCAGGTCGTTTATGAACAAATTAAATAGGATTGGTCCCAGCACAGAACCCTGGGGGACCCCACTACCCACCCCTGACCATTCTGAGTACTCCCTATTTATCACCACCCTCTGAACTCGCCCTTGTAGCCAGTTTTCAATCCATGTACTCACCCTATGGTCCATGCCGACAGACCTTATTTTGTACAGTAAACGTTTATGGGGAACTGTGTCAAATGCTTTTGCAAAATCCAGATACACCACATCTACGGGCCTTCCTTTATCTAGATGGCAACTCACCTCCTCATAGAAGGTTAAGGCCCTGTTCACACCTATGTAAATTAGATGCGGCTTACAGCGCATCCAATTCGCAGGACATTTTAAAATACATTCATTTGAATGCATCTGGTTCACATATGTGTGTTGCATTCCCACTTCTCATTGCCCAAAAAAATGTGTGCGTTCTCTGTGCATTGCGGTGCGAATTACAAGCACGTTATCTTCTATGGGAACGCATTCCGTTCTGAACACAAATTCTCTCCTCCTCACTACACCTCCCCCCTCTCCCTGCTCCGCAGCTACAATGGAGAGGAAACGCTGATAAGCTGTTTTTTCTCTTCGCAGAGAAAACTGAGCTGGAATTCACACCGCACATGTGTGAACCCAGCCTCATAGATTGGTTTGGCAAGAATGATTCTTCATGAATCCATGCTGATTACTGCTAATGATACCGTTCTCATTACTAAAATCTTTTATTTAGTCCCTTATCATCCCCTCCAAGAGTTTACATACTATCGATGTTAGGCTAACTGGTCTGTAATTCCCAGGAATGTATTTGGGCCCTTTTTAAATATTGGTGCTACATTGGCTTTTCTCCAATCAGCTGGTACCATTCCAGTCAGTAGACTGTCAGTAAAAATTAGGAACAATGGTCTGGCAATTACTTGACTGAGTTCCCCAAGTACCCTTGGATGCAAGCCATCTGGTCCTAGTGATTTATTAATGTTAAGTTTCCCAAGTCTAATTTTAATTCTGTCCTCTGTTAACCATGGAGGTGCTTCCTGTGTTGTGTCATGAGGATAATCACTGCAGTTTTGGTTACTGAAGCCCCCCGATTCCCTCGTGAAGACTGAGGAGAAGAATAAATTCAATACCTTCGCCATCTCCCCATCCTTTGTAACCAGATGTCCTTCCTCATTCTTTATGGGGCCAATATGGTCTGTCCTCCCTTTTTTACTGTTTACATACTTAAAGAATTTCTTGGGATTTTTTTTGCTCTCCTCCGCTATGTGTCTTTAATGTTCTATCTTAGCTGTCCTAATTGCACCCTTACATTTCTTTTTGCATTCTTTATAAAGTCTGAATGCTGAGGATGATCCCTCAACCTTGTATTTTTTGAAGGCCTTCTCCTTTGCTTTTATATGCATTTTTACATTGGAGTTAAGCCATCCAGGACTTTTGTTCGCTCTTTTAAATTTATTACCCAATGGGATGCACTGGCTAATGCCCATATTTAACATGCTCTTAAAGCAAACCCATCTCTCCTCTGTGTTCTTTGTTCCTAAGATTTTATCCCAATTTATGCCTTCTAGCAAGGTTTGTAGTTTAGGGAAGTTGGCTCTTTTGAAATTCAGTGTCTTTGTATTCCCTTTATGTTTCCTATTTGTGCTAATCCAAATTGTGATAGGAGATCCATCTCCACTTCCTCCCTCAGGTTAGGGGGCCTATAGCATACTCCCAGTATTATTTTCCCCTTAACTTCATCCCTTTGGAGCTCTACCCATAAGGATTCCGCCTCCTCTCTAGCTCCCTCAGTGATGTCATCTCTCACATTCACTTGTACATTATTCTTGATATATAGGCATACCCCTCCCCCTTTTTTACCCTCTCTATCACTGCGATAAAGGGTATACCCTTGAATGGTTGCCAGCCAATCATGAGAGCTGTTGAACCAGGTCTCTGAAATTCCCACAAAATCCAAATCTTCCTCGTACAACAGTATCTCTAGTTCACCCATCTTGTCTGCCAAGCTCCTGGCATTGGTGAACATGCCACGTAGTTTAGACCAGTCGCATATTGTCCTCGTATTGGGTGTTCCGAGATTGCAGAGATTGGGTGTTCTGTTCTGTCAGAGATCTTGCTAGACCCGGGCATAGGGCAGAAGACCCAAAGCACATGCCCCAGGTGCCTAGGTTAAGTAACACCTGAACCCCAGAATCTCCATAAATCCAGTCTAGATACATAAATTGTGTCTGCAGCACAGAGAAGGAAGATTATCTGAGAGAAATACAGGAATACAGGACGGGGAACACAGCTCAGGAAAGTGACCAGGGGATTACAGGCTGATATCACCCAGTCCCCGCCCTACTCTGGACCAATCAGTGAGCAGTATGGGTGGAGGAATGTATTTAGTGTTAATGACCCACCTGTGCTGATCTCTGTAGGAGTGTCCTCCTCTATAAATGTCCCCGTTATTCCATCCTCCTCCATAGACTGCTGATCATCCCTCACATACCTCTCTTCTTCTTCTGCTTTAACCTCAAATTCTATATTGATTGGATCTCCACTCTAAATCAAGAAAATATCATCTGTAAGATATAAGCTTTAATATTGTGACATCACAAAAAAAAATCCGCACATTGTCTCTATAAGTGTGTTTTATAACTTCTGTCCCACCAACCTTGTAACAGTGAGGGATGGTGTGATCTTCCTGTGTGGAATCCCGGGAATACAGAGGACGGGGACATCTCTCTGGTGGGTTTCTGTAGCTGGATGACTCCACCATGGTGTCCTGGTACAGATCTTTGTGTTCTTTTAGATACTCTGACTCCTCCATCACCCCATCCTCATCATCCTCCTCTTTTATCTCTTCTTTAACTTCAACTTTAGAATCTCTCAGGTTTCCACTCTGAATATAGCATAAAAATGACATCAATGGTAACAATGCAGATAATGTACAGATCCTAAAGATACTATCAGTGATTGTTCCTCATCTACCTGATGATGGTGAGGGATGGTGTGACCTTCCTGTGTGGAATCCCGGGAATACAGAGGACGGGGACATCTCTCTGGTGGGTTCCCATTACTGGATCCATCTGTAGGAAACACACACACTGACTGAATACATTGTTTCTATGTGTTTATCAGATGATGGGGGATCTAGGTGGACCCTCCTGTCAATAAAGCAAGCCCACAGTGAATAGTTAACCGGAGCAAGGACCTTGACTAAAGGTATGATGGAATGAGAGGGAGCTTAATTTTAGTAAGCAAGACTTAATGTTATACACTTTCACAACCCGCACTACCTCTGGCCACCACTAGAGGGAGACTCCACTGCAATCTAGCTGGCTGACAACACATGGCAGATACAAATCTTATATACAATCTGGTGCACTCTAAGGGTTGGGGACCAATCAAGGCATTAGCACACACTTCTAGGATTCCTCCAGCTATCCTATGAGCTAGAAGTGGTAGTCACTTCCCCACTGTCCTTACATCAGACAGACACAAACAGTAGCTTGCCACAATTACATACAGATTGGCAACTAGACTGAGCACATACACACTACAATCCAACAATCTCTTCGGGGATAGCTTAGTACACAGAAGTCACTTATTAGTTTTATAATTTAATATCCCGAAAGTGGGCAGAGCATAAAATATATACAAAAATAATTACAAAAAAAATATAAAAAAAGACAAAAGGATATACAGAGTTTGTCAGAACGTCCACAATTCTCCACTTAGATTGGCTCCATGTGAATCACTCGTCCATATCCCGTGATCCTCAATTTATTGGAATATGGATGTGGGCTGGACTATACCCCTTGACCAATCAACCCTGGGGAAGGGGCGGTCCGGTATTCTGAGGTAAATGGTGTTGGATAAGCTATAAATGACACTGATGGTTGGGTCGGGGATAGGATTTTTGAAACCAGCACGTCAGTCTGATCACAACAAGACCAAGAATGGCTTGGCTGTCCTAATCAGGCACCATATAACTGTTTTGGGGTTTTTCTCCTGGATTATAAATGCACTACAAATACAGATTTCCATGTACACAAAGCCCGACATGTGTACATCAGGAGGAGATCTATTCATCTCTCTGCAACTAAAGCTAGTTTTTATGAGAGAAAAAACTGATTCCTTTGATCTCTTGACACAAATCAATGGTGGCAGTTGGTTTTAGGGCCTTCTCACTGCCCCCTGCTGGTTTGCAGTGAGGTAGAAAGAAATCCTGGATAGCCGCACTCTGGGATAAGGACATCTTTATTTCAATAAAATCCAACAATACAGTCAATTGCAGAGACGTACAGGGTAGCTGTCTACCACCCTGTACGTCTCTGCAATTGACTGTATTGTTGGATTTTATTGAAATAAAGATGTCCTTATCCCAGAGTGCGGCTATCCAGGATTTCTTTCTGCCTCACTGCAAACCAGCAAAGCCAGCACCTGAAACCAGTTCTTACTGGGGCGGTGTCATTACAGAGCAAGAGTGTTTGTGAGCTGCATTTCCTTTTTTCCTGCCCCCTGCTGGTCTCGAAGATGAAAGGACTAGGACTTTTCTTTTGAGGTTCAGAAAGTTGGCAGTTTTTAACCACTTCAGCCTGCGTTACTTTAACTGACAATTGCGCGGACGTGCGACCCTGTTCCCAAATAAAACTGGCGTCCTTTCCCCCCCCCCCACAAATAGAGCTTTCTTTTGGTGGTATTTGATCACCTCTGTGGTTTTCTACTTTAATACATATCAAATAAAAAATGTAAAAAAAACACATTTTTTTATCAATTTAGGCCAATATGTATTCTGCTACATATTTTTGGTAAAAAAATCCCAATAAGTGTATATTGATTGGTTTGCGCAAAAGTTATAGCGTCTACAAAATAGGGGAAAGATTTATGGACTTTTTTTTTTTTTTTACTAGCAATGGCGGCGATCAGCTATTTTTTTAAGCAGGACTGCGACATTGCGGTGGACAAATCTGACCCTGAGTGACACTTTGTGGTGACCAGTGACACCAATACAGTGATCAGTACTATAAAAATGCACTGATCACTGTATAAATGACACTGGCAGGGAAGGGGGTAAACACTAGGGGTGATCAAGGGGTTAGGTGTTCCCTGGGGAGGTGATTTCTAACTGTCAGGGGGATGGGCTCACTGGGAGTAGAGAGAGATTGCTGTTTTTAATCATTAGGAACATCCGATCTCTCTCTCCTCCCCTGTGAGAATGGGGATCCACCTTGTTTACATAGGCAGATCCCCATTCTGCCTGTGAGGAGCAAACGCGGGTGGCCGGTGGACATCGCGGCCATCAGGCACACGCATTGACTCCTGAGGCGCTGGTGGTGCATGTGCGCCCTGTATCTATTACACAAAACGATGTATAGGTACGTTGTTTCGTGCAATAGAGCCACCCTGCCGCAGTATATGTGCGGTGGGTGAGTTAAGTGGTTAACCTACAAGGGTGGGATACTTTTTATTGGCATCTAGGGGTCACTCCTTGTTTCGAGGCTTGTTCTGTCCTTTTCATATTCTAATTGAGGTCTTACTGAGGAACAAATGTCAGTGATAGATGACTGGTTAAGGGAATACGTACAGTATCTTTAATTCCATGGAATAAAACTATATCTACAATTACACTTCTTCTACAGATCACATCACCTCTCAGCTACTGCCAAAATTACCCGACTTTTACATTTATGTTACACCTCCGTACTGCTCTCTCCTTTACAATAAAGTCTCCTCTTACCCGGTGATGTGAGGGGCGGCTGATTCTCCATCATGACGTCCTTGTAGAGATCCTTGTGTCCTTCTAAATACTCCCACTCCTCCATGGAGAAATAGACAGTGACATCCTGACACCTTATAGGAACCTGACACACACAATGATACAGTCACCATCCAGACACATCCCTTGTCTGTTACTGGATAATGTCCCAGAATTCCCAGCACCGCTCACCTCTCCTGTCAGCAGCTCCATCATCTTCTTGGTGACTTCTAGAATCTACTGCATGTTGTGTCTCTCAGGTTTTAGGGAGTCACATGGAGGCACTGTGATGGTCATATGATCACCTGACTTCACAAGAGGAAATCTCTGTATTGAGGAGCCAATAGGAATATCATGTTAGAATCCCAGAATCCTCCTCACCTCTCCTGTCAGGTCTGTGTTTTATTAATAGAGATAAGAGTGATGTCATGTGACCTCCCAGAATCCTCCTCACCTCTCCTGTCAGGTCTGTGTTTTATTAATAGAGATAAGAGTGATGTCATGTGACCTCCCAGAATCCTCCTCACCTCTCCGGTCAGCAGGTAGATGATCTCCAGGTTGAGGTTTAGTATCTTCTCAGTCATGTGACTCCGGTCCTCCTCCATCCTCATTGGTGCCGTCATTTGATCTATACAGGTCTCCTTGTAGACAAATAACTTTGGGAAATGAAAGTAAGAATTATTTGGATGGTATTGGCGACATAATAGGATGTGGATGTGAGGGGGGTAATAGGAGGGTTGCTGTACACTTAACAACTACTGCTCCCCACGGGACACATTTAATTTGCAGTTTTTAGTGTTTGCTAGGTTTTCAAGGTTACAGGATCCTCTTGGTCTGCAGGATTAGAAATTCCCTTTGGGTTTCCTAACTGGATTTGATTAGTATTAGATCTGCAGACAAGGAATGATAAATACGATCCTTCCTTTGACTTGTTTGCTCTGAGGCAGTGATGTGAGGACAATGTCGGGTCATCATGATGTCCAGGAAGGGGAACTTGCTGACTTTTGGCCGGAGTTGTCGGCTAATCAGGATAATTGCCAGAACTCCGGCTGTAAGGCTCCGATCTGTCAGGAATGTGCTGGCTGACAGGAGTGATCTCACTCTCTGCAGTAAGAGAAGGGTT
This sequence comes from Lithobates septentrionalis, assembly GCA_037952835.1. Taxonomy (NCBI): domain Eukaryota; kingdom Metazoa; phylum Chordata; class Amphibia; order Anura; family Ranidae; genus Lithobates; species Lithobates septentrionalis. The sequence goes on from JBBDGP010002974.1 coordinate 1,463,463, forward strand.
TGGATTGGATAGCAGGAGGATGCTGCTGGTTGAGTAGAGAGCTGTGGGGGAGGAGTTTTTTCTCTTCCGTCCAATGGCAGCCCAGTGTGGGTAGGAGGAGGACAGGTGGGGGAGGGGTTTGTTTTCTTGGTTGTCAAGAAAACTGTAGTACCTAGGACATTGTACAGAGTGGCAGTGGGTTCCTGGGGTTCTAAACTTCAGCACCCGGCACTGCCAGAGTCTGTGTCATGGGAAGGTATTGGACTGTCTCCCAAAGATGTATAGAAGTGATCCCTAACTACCTTTTGGTCGATGCTGCACAAACAGACCTCTAAGAAGAAGTGTCCACCAAGGGGGTGAAGGACTGCCCTTCTTCATTCCACTTGGAAAATATTATTTAACCAGTGAGATGGTATGAAGGTGAAGATTGCTTTCCTTTCTTGGCTGGAGTTCTGTAAGAAGGTCTGGAAAGTAAGTGCGGGTGAGAGGACAATCAGAAACCAAGAGCCAACCCCCCCACCTCCCTAACTTAGCATCTCCCTGAGCCCTACAACCTCCTCTTTCCTCAGAGCCATGCTGCCCCCCAACCATATCAAAGACCTAGATTTCTTCATCTATCTACCCCCTCAAAGCCCATTAACTCCCTCAGGGGCCACAAAGTCCCTCAGCTTCAGGACCCCCTGAGAGACCCCCTCAGCTCTTTTACTTCCCTCAGTATTTTCCTCCCTCTGACACCAATGATGGAACATTTTCTTCATGGCAGGCTGGGGAATGTTTTCTTCCTCCTGACCAGCAATGTAAGGGGCTCTATGCTCCATACTCCTGACCCCTGCACTCCATCATTGTGTTGGCTGCATATTATAATGATTGCCCATTTGCTGCCTGTGTAGTGTAATAATTGCCCTTTGTAGGTCATGTATGGTCAGGATGGTCATTGTCTTGTCTATTTGTTGTCAGTGCTGTTTGTTTAGAGGATCTTATTACTAGAATTTATCTAGTTTTATTTATGGAGAAATGTTCTGACCCTGAAGGGGTTAATCTAGGTTCCCACACTATATATGTGTGTATCATCATCTGCTGGAGATAAAAGACATCACAGTGACTATGGAGGAAGAGGACGGACATGACGGGGGTTACTGGGTGTAAATAGAAAATAAGATCTTATTACCTCCTCTACTGCCTCTTCCAGCAATGTCTTCTCTCTACTTCGTACTTATTCTAGATCACTTCCTGTCTGTATCTGACATCACTTCCTGTCTGTATTCCATAGAGACTTCCTGTCTGGGTAGAAGTGAGATCCCCATCTTGTGGAGTTCAGAGGAACTGCAGCACCGGGAAACATTTCATAATAACCATTCCTTTATAACAGTGTTTCTCAACTCGACTCTTCAAGGTGCCCCAACAGGTCATGTTTTCAGGCTCTCCATTGCACAGGTGATTTAATCAGTTTCACTGCGTTAGTAATTACCACAGCTGAAAATATGACCTGTTGGGGAGCCTTGAGGACTGGAGTTCAGAAACACTGCTCTATAATGTCTAACTTACAGGGGCACGTTGACGGATCAGCCTCGGGGGGGCGACATTGCGGGCTCGCTGGACAGGTATGTGTACAGTGTTTGTAGCTGCTGACTTAAAAAAAAAAAAACGCGGCCGGAACGCCCCTTTGACATTGAGGATATCTTCTATGGATTTTACCTTAGGATCCTGCTGAAAAAATCTTTACCCAGAGCCCAGGAGTGGCTCAACAGTTTATGTGGACCAAACTTAGTTGCGCTGTCACACAGCTTGAGATAAGCGCAGCTACATGGGGGGGTGGCACGTGTGTAAAGTCACCCTCTTATCAAGGGCGGAGCAACGAATTGACGTCACCACACTTTACGTGACCGTGGCAGCACAGGCGTTCGTTTTTTGTATTTTTATTGCCAGCAAAATTTTTTTTTATCTTTTTTGTATTTACACCTTGAACCTTTTTATGAATAAACGTTATAGTGTTTAAGGATGACACACTATCGGAGCCCCTTTTTTTATCCCTCTATACGGGCTGTTCCGATCTGAAAAAGCATTCAGCTTTTTCATCAGAAAGAAAGTTCCTCTGCATATCAGACGGAGAGCCGGCGTAAGGAGAGAGGAGGACGCTTAGGAACCTAGAGGTACTGGCATCTTGGATAGATCCTAGACCCCGCAGCGGGGTTATATCTGCAGGCGGTAACGGCCTCGATACTGATAGGAGGTCCACCATATCTGGTAAGGGTTCCCGTTATCTTTGGTGTGTACCCCAAGGAGAGGCCTATCCCTTACTCCCTCGGTGGTGGAATTAACCTACAATCTTCATCTTCAGTGTGTTTTGTTTCTTCCTTTCTTCACTTTGGAATTGGACTTCATCATATGTGGACTTTATACACGTTGTTTTATTTACTTTTTGGCTGTATATGAATTTTTGACGTGGATTTATTTCAATTGGATTCCTATTCACTTACGTTGATTGATATAGTTCCTTATAAATTACTGTTCACTTAGTGTATGTTATTTTGTGCATTTGGGTTTTGAGCATACATATCAATCTAAGATCATTTGGAATTCATTTTTTTCAAACTAGCGCGACTATTTTCTTTTTACACATTTTCTCCTTGCATGGATATTGCATGTTTTTTGTGTCTCAGGAGTAAGTATTTTCACTATTCACTAATAGCGAGGTATATGCCCCCCTTATTTTTACAATGAAATGTGAGTGCCCTAATGTTCTTTTCCCTAAATACATTTTACAAACAAAACGATAATGCACTATCCAGCCTCTTTCTTATCTTTAACATTGAGGATATCCTCTTTGGATTTTACCGTGGGATCCTGCTGAAAATATCTTACCCAGAGCCCAGGAGTGGCTCCACAGTTTATGTGGACCAAACTTAGTTGTGCGGTCACACAGCTTGAGATCAGTGCAGCAAAAGGGGGGGGGGGGGGGGGCGGCAGGGAGCACGTGTGTAAAGTCACCCTCTTATCAACCAGGATTTTGGCATCACAAGAGTCACCTTATTGAATATTATTGCACACAGGGGCGTTGCAAGGTCTACAAAAGATCTGGGGCTAGAGCCCATAGTAGCGTAGTAAAGAAAGTCATACACTTGGGTGGGCATACACGTGTATACACAGTAATATACGTGTGTGTGTATATATTCTCAGAGAGCCCCCCACTTGCATCAGGGTTCCCAGAGAGCCCCCCTTACATTAGGGTCCCCAGAGAGCCTCCCCCTTAAATTAGGGTCCCCAGAGAGCCTCCCCCTTAAAATCAGGGTCCCCAGAGAGCCCCCCACTTACATGAGGGTCCCCAGAGAACCTCCCCTCCCCTTGGGGACCCCTGCAGAGACTCTGGACTATGGGCCCCAGATTCCGGACTATAGCCCCAAAAGCCACCCCCTAACGACGCCACTGATTGCACATATGCCCTTTAACATTTGTGGATTTGAAGGTTTATAAGGACAAAGTTTTTTTGGACACCTGTTACCAATGCAAAGACTTTTTCACTGTGAACTTGCTTGATACACAATTTTTGCTTTATTGTATTTTTTTATATTATATCACGTATCATTGATGTTATTGCTTTAGAATCCTTATACTATTAAGGTTATAATCGCACAGCGCTGTATTTTCTTTGTTATTTTTTATATATGTTTTCACATATTCTGGGATTGTGATTGATGCATAGCAGCTGTGAATCGGCACTTTACACTCCTTTTTGTATCAACCTCACCTGATGCTAATTGTAGCTAGGTGGGTATTTTAGGGTAGCTCTCAGGATTTTCATATATTTAAAAACAAAGGTATACCTAATAAAACCAATAACTCCAGAATTTTTTTTCTTTTTGGTGAGAAAATGCAAAAATATATCATAAAGCATAAAACTATCTATCAATCCACTTATAGTGAAGATGGAAAACATAAATTGCAATGATATAATGTTCACATAGGGATGGTGATGGAGCTTTCTCAAAGTAATCACAATTCCTTGAAGGCTTACATAAATAAAAGAATAAATCCTGGAGTGAAAATAGCTGTAAAACAATAAATAATATATAAACTGGGTCATCCACTTCATCCATAAAGACATTGTGATTCCAGATCTTCTAGATCACATAGGAGGATTCATCGAGGATTTCATACATTTGTTGGGAAGGATAGAAGAATCCTCAGAAGGGATGATGTAGGATGACAGGAAAGTCTCCTGACTGGTGAGATCATCCAAACATAATGATTACATCCATGAACTGGAGCCCGTTGGGGTGATAAAGCCAATCTGTAAACACTGTATAGATATTATCCAAGAACTCGGCACACTCCAGGTGTGGAGAAAGTCTCAAGGTGGGTTTAGCCTGTCATTTATCATAGGTAGACTTATCTCTTCAGGGAAGCTTATAACATTTTCAACTTTTAACTCTTCTATCAGCTCATCCCCCACAGTTATAACCTTTTCTACCACTTGCCTCACCCCATTAGATTGTAATCTCTTATGAGCAAAGCTCTCTTAACCCTCTTGTATTGTAACTGTACTGTCTCCCCTTATAGGGCGTACACACGGTCGGACTTTGTTTAGACATTCCGACAACAAAATCCTAGGATTTTTTCCAACGGATGTTGGCTCAAACTTGTTTTGTCTACACACGGTCGCACAAAGTTGTCGGAAAATCCGATCGTTCTAAACGCGGTGACGTAAAACACGTACGTCGGGACTATAAACGGGGCAGCGGCCAATAGCTTTCGTCTCTTTATTTATTCTGAGCATGCGTGGCACTTTGTCCGTCGGATTTGTGTACACACGATCAGAATTTCCGACAACGGATTTTGTTGTCAGAAAATTTTATCTCCTGCTCTCCAACTTTGTGTGTCGGAAAATCCGATGGAAAATGTCCGATGGAGCCTACACATGGTCGGAATTTCCGTCAACACGCTCCGATCGGACATTTTCCATCGGAAAATCCGACCGTGTGTACGGGGCATTAGAGTGTAAAGCGCTGTGCAAACTAATGGCACTCTATAAGGCCCGGTTCACACTGATGCGAGTTCAAGACGAATGTGATGCGTCAAAAACACTTTAAATTCGCACGTCATCCCTAAAGTCGTTGTTTTCAATGACGGTCGTTCACATACATGCGTTGCGTTTCCTCTACGACTGCGATGCAATTAAAAAAAGGGTCTTGTGCGAGTTTACTGCGTTGGGTTGCGAATTTAGTCTCCATAGACATCGATGTAAATCGTTCTTGAATCAATTGATGGTTCAGATATGTGCGAATTCCACCACACTACTCTCCACAAAAGTACACAGGAAGTTAACACCTTTTTTTTTTTTACATTATGATTCCATTGGCTAGAATATCAATCGCAGCTATGTCCAACTCCTGAAATTCGTGGTAAATTCGCACCTCACAAAGGACAAAAAAAGGAACAAAATCACAGCGCATCAGTGTGAACCGGGCCTAAATCCTGTAAAATAATAATAATAATTAAAAATTTTTGCAGATGGACTTCCACAGGGACCACATGACTACATATATAATTTTTACAGTGTTCCCAGGTCTCCAGGTAGTTTTAGCCTTTAATCAATAATGCACAGATGTCCACATAAACATTTCTCCAGGGACCACGGATACCGTCTGTGCATGGCTTGGATGTCACCCATATTACTAGGAGCCCATAAAGTATACTCACTGTCATTGAACTTTCGATCAGGTATAAGAACAAAAGTCTATCAAACATGGAGAGATATAGAGAGCACCACCATAGGGTCAGATATGGGAAATGACATGTGACTGGTTTGTTGATGTCCCAATTTTTTTAGAGACTGCCCAGCTCACAGTAGTGTACTCCACCCTTAAATAACAGGCCAGGTAGTAAAGATGGCACCCAGAGAGATAGAGAATAACAAACAGGATTCCTGCCCCTTTTCCCTGAATAACAGTGTAGCACACTGGTGTTTAGGCAGGGTTGCTATTAAATTTAGTTTTCCGGGTAGTAGTTATCCTGGTTAATTGTTAGAAGATCCACTGATTCCTCTCTAACTCTGGAATTGCTGCACCTTTTCTCTTCTGTCACTAGGTGGCGCTGTAGCTGGTGACATTAGAATAACAAGGGCTTAGCAAGGTCAGATCATGAATGGATGGGGTGTCTCAGCCAATTAGCAGGAATCTCTTTGGTCCCTTGGCCTGCTGGGAGAGCCTATTTATTTGGGTGGAGTCAGGTGATCGCTGTTCTGTGCCACCTGGATGACTGTCTGGGTGGACGTTTGTTATGTTGCCTGGGTTGCTAGACCGTAAGCCTATGGCCTATCCTGGGGACTCCTGGCTGTAGGCTGCCTGATGCCAATCCAGGAACAAGAGAAGCAGCATAGGGTTGGGGCTATAGGATTGGACTCCAACCAAGGATAAAGGTTCCACCAGCCGGGGAACCAGTTGTGGTTGGAGGTAGAGGGGAAGTTGTCACCATGAAGGGACCATCCACCTTGTTACCTGAGACTACAGTGAGTAGGAGGGAGCAAGTACCAGAGGGGTCTTCTCACCAGCCAGGGATGGTGAAGAAGTGGGAAAGCTTCAGCAAGTGCCAAGCCAGGGACCCAGCAGGATAGTGGGGGTGACGCTTGAGGAATATACAGTTTGTTAGCTGTGGAAGAGCTCAGGAGATTCAGTGGCGATTGGATCTGGCAGTCTAGTGAGAGACTGGGAGCTCAGCAAGTGAAAATCTACAGTAGGAGACTGTAGTGTAAGAGAAGACCTATTTTGTGTTACCAATAGTTAAGTACAACTACCGTTAGTGACTGTTACAAGATTTGTTGCCATAGGAGACAGCGGTCCTACATATACAGAAGTGATATGCGGCTGGAGGCCTCCACCTATATAGCTGTCTACCTAAAGAAATCTCGGAGTCTGCCAATTCTCATTGCATCTACTTAAAGTGGTTGTAAACCCACCATTTGGACTTCTACCTATAGGTAAGCCTAGAATAAGGCATTTAGGAGATATTTCACTTGTAGTCCGCTGGAAATTCCAACGGCGCATGCGTGGGGAAGAAACAAAACTGAGTGCCGTTTCTTCCCTAGCCTACGCCATTAATAAGCGGCTCCCGTGCGCATGCGCAGGAATGACGTCACGCGGCTCCGGCGAATCACAGAACCGGAGTCCGCGGCCCGGAAGGAAGAGGGCCAGAAGATGGATGCTGCCCACACTGGGGGGCATCGCTGGATTCTTTTGCAGGTAAGTGGCACATAATAAGCTACTAGGCCATTATGCTTTTAATTTGCAGGCTGCAGCAGTGAGCAAAAGAGGAAGTAAAACCCATCAGGGTTTACTTCCTCTTTAAAGGTGTCCTGCCCCCAACCCTCTTTCCCACAGTTCTGTTAAGAGACAATAAATCTCTTTTGCATTCAAAAAGTGTCTGGCGCCCATCACTCCATCTGCACTACACCCACCATGCCTTGTAACTCACTTAATTCAGTCCCTCCCACTGGGAAAAGCTAGCCAAAGGCACATCGGTGGTGCCATGTCATTATGTCCATGAGTTGTAAGCTTGACAACACATAAAAAATTACAATATATACAGTATATAATGTTGCTGATTGTTGTATTCTATTATAGATAGTTGGCATCTTCTTTAGGATGAGCTCAATGTTCTGGGGGAACATAAGTTTAACTTGAACATCGGGTGTTCACCCGTTCGCCGAACAGCGTACATTAGTGGAGTTCGCGGAAAATTTGAGCTTCGCGGAACGCCCCATAATGCACTGCGAGGTCGCAGTGCATTGCTGTATTATGATTGGTCAAAGCTTGCACCCTGACCTGCATGCTTTGGCAAATCACAGTGCACTCTGCTAAGTGAGCCATACTTGGCCAAAGGGTGCCTTTGGCCAATCATGGTTCAGGGGTACTAAGTCCACGCCCCACACTATATAAGGCTGCTTACACGGCGGCCCTGTGTAGTGTTGTTGGTGTGCACGGAGAGATAGCTTGATTTAGATTAAGCAGGCAGGTTATTCAGTTAGTGGCAGTGTATTTAATATATATATATATACAGTCAGTCATATATATATATATATATATATATATATATATATATATATATATATATATATATATATATATATATATACTCTGCATTTAGCATAGACTATATATTCAGTGTTTATAATCAGGCAGTGTATTAATATGTATATATACAGTGGCTTGCGAAAGTATTCGGCCCCCTTGAACTTTTCAACCTTTTGCCACATTTCAGGCTTCAAACATAAAGATATAAAATTTTTAATTTTTGTGAAGAATCACCAACAAGAGGGACACAATTGTGAAGTGGAACGAAATCTTTTGGATTTTTGAAACTTTTTTAACTAAAAAAAAATTAAAAGTGGGGCGTGCAGAATTATTCGGCCCCCTTGCGTTAATACTTTGTAGAGCCACCTTTTGCTGCGATTACAGCTGCAAGTCGCTTGGGGTATGTCCCTATCAGTTTTGAACATCGAGAGACTGAAATTCTTGCCGATTCTTCCTTGCAAAACAGCTCGAGCTCAGTGAGGTTGGATGGAGAGCGTTTGTGAACAGCAGTTTTCAGCTCTTTCTACAGATTCTCGATTGGATTCAGGTCTGGACTTTGACTTGGCCATTCTAACACCTGGATACGTTTATTTGTGAACCATTCCTTTGTAGATTTTGCTGTATGTTTGGGATCATTGTCTTGTTGGAAGATAAATCTCCGTCCCAGTTTCAGGTCTTTTGCAGACTCCAACAGGTTTTCATCCAGAATGGTCCTGTATTTGGCTGCATCCATCTTCCCCTCAATTTTAACCATCTTCCCTGTCCCTGCTGAAGAAAAGCAGGCCCAAACCATGATGCTGCCACCACCATGTTTGACAGTGGGGATGGTGTGTTGAGTGTGATAAACTGTGTTGCTTTTACGCCAAACATATCGTTTTGCATTGTGGCCAAAAAGTTTGATTTTGGTTTCATCGGACCAGAGCTCCTTCTTCCACATGTTTGGTGTGTCTCCCAGGTGGCTTGTGGCAAACTTTAGACGAGACTTTTTATGGATATCTTTGAGAAATGGCTTTCTTCTTGCCACTCTTCCATAAAGGCCAGATTTGTGCAGTGTACGACTGATTGTTGTCCTATGGACAGACTCTCACACCTCAGCTGTAGTTCTCTGCAGTTCATCCAGAGTGATCATGGGCCTCTTGGCTGCATCTCTGATCAGTCTTCTCCTTGTCTGAGCTGAAAGTTTAGAGGGACAGCCAGGTCTTGGTAGATTTGCAGTGGTCTGATACTCCTTCCATTTCAAAATGATCGCTTGCACAGTGCTCCTTGGGATGTTTAAAGCTTGGGAAATCTTTTTGTATCCAAATCCGGCTTTAAACTTCTCCACAACAGTATTACGGACCTGCCTGGTGTGTTCCTTGGTCTTCATAATGCTCTCTGCACTTTCAACAGAACCCTGAGACTATCACAGAGCAGGTGCATTTATACAGAGACTTGATTACACACAGGTGGATTCTATTTATCACCATCAGTGAGTTTTCTGCACTGAAAGTAAAGGGGCCGAATAATTTTGCACGCACCACTTTTCAGTTTTTAATTGCTAAAAAAGTTTAAAATATCCAATAGATTTCGTTCCACTTCACAATTGTGTCCCACTTGTTGGTGATTCTTCACAAAAAATTTAAATTTTATATCTTTATGTTTGAAGCCTGAAATGTGGCAAAAGGTTGAAAAGTTCAAGGGGGCCGAATACTTTCGCAAGCCACTGTATATATATATATATATATATATATATATATATATATATATATATATATATATATATATATATATATATATATATATATATATATATATATATATATATATATATATATATGTAGGAAGGCCAGTATGGTGGCCTGAATTTATGGGAGGAGCCCGGTGGGTATTTAAGCAGCCCGCTCACCTGTGGTGCTTGTCGGTTTCCTGTGTGCGATATACGTCACTAAGCCGACTATTCGATATACCAGCGTCCGCAAGTTCTTGCCTCGCAAGTTCCCGTATTCGATACTCCGTACTCAAAACTTTCGAAATCCGCGTTTTCGTTTATAGTTTGTACCACGCGTCTGGCTTGGCTGTCGCAGGTAAGGTCCCGTCGGACTTTTCGTTTTTCATATCATGTCACTAAACCGTGAGTTCAAATTTAGTTTCACCCGCATCTCACAAACTGCAATGTATATCGCTCGTACTTTCGATATGTTACAAATTCGATAGCACAGCGACGCTGACGTCGCTTCATTTCTAGCATGTCGGTATCAGTAGACAGCCATAGCCAGTCGCAATTTTGTAAATTATCAAATCAAGTTAGTTCGATACCAATCATTTCTCATTTCTGAGACATTTCTAAACTCATTACGGACATTTCAAATCATTTCTCATTTCTGAAAACATTTCTGAACTCATTTCGGACATTTCAAATCATTTCTCATTTCTGAAAACATTTCTAAACTCATTTCTGACATTTTCAAATCATTTCTCATTTCAGTCACCTACCGCGCTCCGATTCGAATCCAGTCGCACCAAAGATGCGCCGATTCGTTCCGGTGTGCCCCAGTTATTACGGCCTCATTTCTATACATGCTCCAGAGTTACGTTATTGTCAGTCAATTGTACCTCTGTCATGGTCATCATTTCATTTCCATGTATCACGTCCCGACATGAATTCAGTCGCATGAAAAATGCACCGATTCGTCTCGGCGTGCCCCAGGATTGGCCTCATTTCTATACATGCTCCAGAGTTACGTTTTATCAGTCATTCGTACCTCTGTCATGGTTATCATTTCATTTCCATGTATCACGTCCCGACATGAATTCAGTCGCATGAAAAATGCACCGATTCGTCTCGGCGTGCCCCAGGATTGGCCTCATTTCTATACATGCTCCAGAGTTACGTTTTATCAGTCATTCGTACCTCTGTCATGGTTATCATTTCATTTCCATGTATCACGTTCCGACATGAATTCAGTCGCATGAAATGCACCGATTCATCTCGGCGTGCCCCAGGATTGGCCTCATTTCTATACATGCTCCAGAGTTACGTTATCAGTCATTTGTACCTCTGTCATGGTTATCATTTCATTTTCACGTATCACATTCCGACATGAAATCAGTCGCATGAAAATGCACCGATTCGTCTCGGCGTGCCCAGGATTGGCCACATTTCTGACACATGCTCCAGAGTCCAGATCATAGCTAATCGCAGACATCGGGGGATTGATCCACATCTCTGTCATGCAATTTCTACCATTTCACTCCCACAACGCATCACCGTTTCGAAACCAGTCGCATCTGAGGTGCACCGATTTGTCACGGCATGCATCACTGGTTCCGATCGCATTTCATACCTATACCAGAGCTCGGTTAGTTGCCAGTCGCTAACACGGCACAACCAATTCGAGCCGCGGTCAAAACAATCATTTCTCTCATTTCATTTAATACTGCACTCCTATTCGAATCCAGATGCATCAAACAAGCACCGACTCGTCCCAGGAGCACCAATATTTTCAGTTGCCCCATTTCAATACATGCTCCAGAGCCCGGTTCACGGTCGAACAAATCATGACACGACCAGGCCGCACCTCTGTCATGCAGTTCATTCATTTCACAATCAAAGCAAACATTTCGAATCATTTCATTGTCACAAGATTGCAAGCATCATACAAATCATTGCTTCAAGTTACTTAGCAATCCCTTCACGAATTGTCACCTTTTCATTTTCCTCAAAAAAAAAAAAAAAAAAAAAAAATCCATACCTATACCAGAGCTCGGTCGGTTGCCAGTCGCAAAACACGGCACAACCAATTCAAGCCTCGGTCAAGGTAAACATTTCTCTCATTTCATTTCATGCTGCGCTCCGATTCGAATCCAGATGCATCAAACAAGCACCGATTCGTCCCGGTGTGCACCAATGTTTCTTCTGTTGCCTCATTTCAGTACATGCTCCAGAGCCCGGTTCACGGTCGCATCAGTCACGACACGACCAGGCCGGACCTTTGTCATGCAGTTCAGTCATTTCAAACATCAAGGCAAACATTTCGAATCATTTCGTTCTCACAAAAAAAAAAAAAAAAAAAAAAAATATACGAGCTCAAAAACAGGATATTCTCATCAGATCAAATCATGTCACAGGCCGGCAGCGAAGACTTCACGGCCCCTCTGTCGGCTTTCTCACAGGCCTCATTTCACTACCTCACAGTACGTACGAATGTGGGAATATTCGTTCAGCAGCCATCGACGAACAAACCATAGATCGGCTCTTACAAACAGAACTAGACCGAGAGTACGTTATAGGCCTTTCACTCAGCCCCCTTTCAGCACTTGGAGAGTCAGCCCTATTTGGGGCTTGTCAAGGGCAAATTCACAAATAAATTACGTTTGGGGTACCACCTGTCTGCGCCTCATTCTTCCCACATCCCCAGTCTCAATTCCCTGATTCCCTCCGAAGAATTCTCCCTAAAATATTCCTCCGTAGACATGCCGATACAAGCAGTCATCAAAACAGGTACAGGTGCCTGGCTTTCCAAAACCGACATCTCGGATGCCTTTAAGCTCCTGCCTATCCATCCATCCCTTTGGTGCTGGCATGGCATCAAGTGGAAGGAGGCATATTATTTGGCCACAAAACTGACGTTCGGTTCGAAGAGCAGCCCTTGGCTCTTCGACACATTCGCTCAGTCTCTTGCTTGGATACTGTTACACAAGGCTCAGTGACAAAAGCCATCCATTACCTGGACGACTTCCTACTAATAGAACCTCCCAGCAAGCCCCCAGGAGACCTCGACAAACTCAGAGCGATATTCGGAAAACCCAATCTTCCCATCACCAAGCACAAAGTAGAAGGCCCAGCACATAACATCACCTTTCTCGGGGCCAACTTAGACACCTGCGCTATGCAAGCCAGTCTCCCCCTCGACAAACTAACCCGCATTAAGGCAGTCCTTCACAAATTCACCCACACCAAGGGGTGTACCAAGAAGCAGTTGCAATCTCTCCTGGCAATGCTGAATTTCGCCATACGAATTATTCCACAAGGCCGCACCTTCGTGTCACGCCTGCTGAGATTCCTGCCAGAAACACAAGACCCCGATCAGATCTTAAATCTAGACTCCGCAGCAATAGCGGACCTATCTATGTGGGACGAATTCCGTCCTCCCGGAATGGCATATCCCTAATTATACCCATGGTTTCAGCCCTGTCACCCCAGGTGGTGACAGACGCTGCAGCCACCACAGGTTTCGCTGCAATTTTTGGCCATCATTGGTTTTCAGGACCCTGGCCTCAACAGATACTGTTGATACCCGGCTTTATTCAAAACATCTTCCCTCCTCGAACTCTATCCCATGGTGGCAGCTGCACAACTCTGGGGTCACCATTGGACAGGGCAAACCGTAGTCTTCACCACCGACAATCAGGCCACGGCAGACATCAACAAAGGCAGGTCCAATTCCCCAGCAGTCATGTCCTTCCTGCGCAGATTGGTACAACTGTTCTTACAGCATCAGTTTAACATACACTGTGCATTTATTCCAGGCAGATACAATTTAGCTCCTGACGCACTGCCACGTTCTAACTACGCCTCCTTTTCAAACAGGTTCCCGGAGCCGATCCAGTGTCGGCCCCTATCCCTGCCTGGTCACAACTGACCCTGGACTAGTCTAACATTTACAAGGAGCAACGCAGCTCATCAATCACTCACTCTCTCATAACACACTCAAAGCCTACCAGACAGCTTGAAAGGCGTTCAATAAATTTCTCACATCCTGCCGTAAAGGACCAATAGATGTCAAACAGGTACTGGCCTTCATTTCATACTGCCACACTCAGCTGGCTTTATCTTACAATACCATTCGGCTACACCTAGCCGGCATACAACATTTCGTGACCCTGGAAGACCCCACAAAATCTTCACTGTTCTCATCACACGCTATACGAGCCATCCTAAGGGGCATCCAGAAACAACAACCAGTGATCAGTACTAAGCGCTTACCCATTACGGGGCCCATCTTCAGGGATATGTCGACTATTCTGGCTACTTCGCCATTCGGTCTGCTGCCCAGCACGGTCCTACAAGCAGCCATATAGTTGGCTTACTACGGGTTCACCTATAACCACCCCACAGACCAAGTATTACGCAGACGGCACTTGCTTCGCCACCAAGACCATTTCATCCTTCACCTCGAGGTTTCTTAAACCCAGGAAACAGGCTCTGGAGTGGACATTCACCTCTACAGAACCAATAACAGCTGGTGTCCAGTCACCGTACTTAACCGTCTCCTCTCACTCCTGCCTGAACAATCGGACACCAGTCCTCTTCTACCATTCCCAGTTAAACCCTTAAACGCATGTCACTTTGTAAAACACATAAGGATACTTCTCCGCAATCTTCACCTTAAACCCAGTCAGTACTCCGGACACTCCTTCCGCATCGGAGCAGCCTCCGCAGCAACCCGCCAGGGGGTTCCAGACCACATCATCAAAAGACTAGGCAGATGGAAATCAGCCTGCGTCGCCCGGTATATACCCAATCCTCAAGTAGAGATGGCACAGGCATTCTCCAAATTGGCTCAATGAATACCTGAAAACCAATTATATATTATACCCCTACCTGAATGTTTTTGCCCCCTTATTTTGGCATACCGGCCATTAGACCAAGGCACACTTTCAGGTCCATTTCATATGGTAAGTCCACACTTCCAGGTCTATTTCCGATGGTAAGTCTTATCTTTACTATAAGTGTTATCTATGTCCATATCGGACATAGGGCTCCAACCATAAGTAGGAAGGCCAGTATGGTGGCCTGAATTTATGGGAGGAGCCCGGGGGGTATTTAAGCAGCCCGCTCACCTGTGGTGCTTGTCGGTTTCCTGTGCGCGATACCCACCCTCCCATCCCCATTTCAAGGCATTCATTTCATTTCATTCATTTCATCTCATTTCTCTCTACAGAATAATCATTTCTTAAAACCAGGGTATGCCCCCTTATTTTGGCATACCGGCCATTAGACCAAGGCACACTTTCAGGTCCATTTCATATGGTAAGTCCACACTTCCAGGTCTATTTCCGATGGTAAGTCTTATCTTTATTATAAATGTTATCTATGTCCATATCGGACATAGGGCTCCGACCATAAATATATATATATATATATATATAGTCTTTAGTATATATATATATATATATATATATATATATATATATACACTACCGTTCAAAAGTTTGGGGTCACCCAAACAATTTTGTGTTTTCCATGAAAAGTCACACTTATTCACCACCATACGTTGTGAAATGAATAGAAAATAGAGTCAAGACATTGACAAGGTTAGAAATAATGATTTGTATTTGAAATAACATTGTTTTTACATCAAACTTTGCTTTCATCAAAGAATCCTCCTTTTGCAGCAATTACAGCATTGCACACCTTTGGCATTCTAGCTGTTAATTTATTGAGGTAAGCTGGAGAAATTGCACCCCACGCTTCTAGAAGCAGCTCCCACAAGTTGGATTGGTTGGATGGGCACTTCTGGCGTACCATACGGTCAAGCTGCTCCCACAACAGCTCAATGGGGTTCAGATCTGGTGACTGTGCTGGCCACTCCATTACCGATAGAATACCAGCTGCCTGCTTCTGCTGTAAATAGTTCTTGCACAATTTGGAGGTGTGTTTAGGGTCATTGTCCTGTTGTAGGATGAAATTGGCTCCAATCAAGCGCTGTCCACTGGGTATGGCATGGCGTTGCAAAATGGAGTGATAGCCTTCCTTATTCACAATCCCTTTTACCCTGTACAAAGCTCCCACCTTACCAGCACCAAAGCAACCCCAGACCATCACATTACCTCCACCATGCTTAACAGATGGCGTCAGGCATTCTTCCAGCATCTTTTCATTTGTTCTGCGTCTCACAAACGTTCTTCTTTGTGATCCAAACACCTCAAACTTGGATTCATCCGTCCACAACACTTTTTTCCAGTCTTCCTCTGTCCAATGTCTGTGTTCTTTTGCCCATCTTAATCTTTTTCTTTTATTGGCCAGTCTCAGATATGGCTTTTTCTTTGCCACTCTGCCCTGAAGCCCAAAATCCCGCAGCCGCCTCTTCACTGTAGATGTTGACACTGGTGTTTTGCGGGTACTATTTAATGAAGATGCCAGTTGGGGACCTGTGAGGCGTCTGTTTCTCAAACTAGAGACTCTAATGTGCTTATCTTCTTGCTTAGTTGTGCAACGCGGCCTCCCACTTCTTTTTCTACTCTGGTTAGAGCCTGTTTGTGCTGTCCTCTGAAGGGAGTAGTACACACCGTTGTAGGAAATCTTCAATTTCTTTGCAATTTCTCGCATGGAATAGCCTTCATTTCTAAGAACAAGAATAGACTGTCGAGTTTCAGATGAAAGTTCTCTTTTTCTGGCCATTTTGAGCGTTTAATTGACCCCACAAATGTGATGCTCCAGAAACTCAATCTGCTCACAGGAAGGTCAGTTTTGTAGCTTCTGGAAGGAGCTAGACTGTTTTTAGATGTGTGAACATGATTGCACAAGGGTTTGCTAATCATCAATTAGCCTTCTGAGCCAATGAGCAAACACATTGTACCATTAGAACACTGGAGTGATAGTTGCTGGAAATGGGCCTCTATACACCTATGTAGATATTGCACCAAAAACTAGACATTTGCAGTTAGAATAGTCATTTACCACATTAGCAATGTATAGAGTATATTTGTTTAAAGTTAGGACTAGTTTAAAGTTAGCTTCATTTAAAAGTACAGTGCTTTTCCTTCAAAAATAAGGACATTTCAATGTGACCCCAAACTTTTGAACGGTAGTGTATATATTATACTATACTCTGCATCCGGTGTAGCTTATATCTACAGTGCATTCTGTGTTGTACTGTTTCTAATACACTTCAGGCGGTGTATTAATATATATATATATATATACACACAGTCTCACGTATGTATATGTATACGTATATATATATATATGTATATATATATATATATTTATGGTCGGAGCCCTATGTCCGATATGGACATAGATAACACTTATAATAAAGATAAGACTTACCATCGGAAATAGACCTGGAAGTGTGGACTTACCATATGAAATGGACCTGAAAGTGTGCCTTGGTCTAATGGCCGGTATGCCAAAATAAGGGGGCATACCCTGGTTTTAAGAAATGATTATTCTGTAGAGAGAAATGAGATGAAATGAATGAAATGAAATGAATGCCTTGAAATGGGGATGGGAGGGTGGGTATCGCGCACAGGAAACCAACAAGCACCACAGGTGAGCGGGCTGCTTAAATACCCACCGGGCTCCTCCCATAAATTCAGGCCACCATACTGGCCTTCCTACTTATGGTCGGAGCCCTATGTCCGATATGGACATAGATAACACTTATAATAAAGATAAGACTTACCATCGGAAATAGACCTGGAAGTGTGGACTTACCATATGAAATGGACCTGAAAGTGTGCCTTGGTCTAATGGCCGGTATGCCAAAATAAGGGGGCAAAAACATTCAGGTAGGGGTATAATATATTATTGGTTTTCAGGTATTCATTGAGCCAATTTGGAGAATGCCTGTGCCATCTCTACTTGAGGATTGGGTATATACCGGGCGACGCAGGCTGATTTCCATCTGCCTAGTCTTTTGATGATGTGGTCTGGAACCCCCTGGCGGGTTGCTGCGGAGGCTGCTCCGATGCGGAAGGAGTGTCCGGAGTACTGACTGGGTTTAAGGTGAAGATTTGCGGAGAAGTATCCTTATGTGTTTTACAAAGTGACATGCGTTTAAGGGTTTAACTGGGAATGGTAGAAGAGGACTGGTGTCCGATTGTTCAGGCAGGAGTGAGAGGAGACGGTTAAGTACGGTGACTGGACACCAGCTGTTATTGGTTCTGTAGAGGTGAATGTCCACTCCAGAGCCTGTTTCCTGGGTTTAAGAAACCTCGAGGTGAAGGATGAAATGGTCTTGGTGGCGAAGCAAGTGCCGTCTGCGTAATACTTGGTCTGTGGGGTGGTTATAGGTGAACCCGTAGTAAGCCAACTATATGGCTGCTTGTAGGACCGTGCTGGGCAGGAGACCGAATGGCGAAGTAGCCAGAATAGTCGACATATCCCTGAAGATGGGCCCCGTAATGGGTATGCGCTTCGTACTGATCACTGGTTGTTGTTTCTGGATGCCCCTTAGGATGGCTCGTATAGCGTGTGATGAGAACAGTGAAGATTTTGTGGGGTCTTCCAGGGTCACGAAATGTTGTATGCCGGCTAGGTGTAGCCGAATGGTATTGTAAGATAAAGCCAGCTGAGTGTGGCAGTATGAAATGAAGGCCAGTACCTGTTTGACATCTATTGGTCCTTTACGGCAGGATGTGAGAAATTTATTGAACGCCTTCCAAGCTGTCTGGTAGGCTTTGAGTGTGTTATGAGAGAGTGAGTGATTGATGAGCTGCGTTGCTCCTTGTAAATGTTAGACTAGTCCAGGGTCAGTTGTGACCAGGCAGGGATAGGGGCCGACACTGGATCGGCTCCGGGAACCTGTTTGAAAAGGAGGTGTAGTTAGAACGTGGCAGTGCGTCAGCAGCTAAATTGTGTCTGCCTGGAATAAATGCACAGTGTATGTTAAACTGATGCTGTAAGAACAGTTGTACCAATCTGCGTAGGAAGGACATGACTGCTGGGGAATTGGACCTGCCTTTGTTGATGTCTGCCGTGGCCTGATTGTCGGTGGTGAAGACTACGGTTTGCCCTGTCCAATGGTGACCCCAGAGTTGTGCAGCTGCCACCATGGGATAGAGTTCGAGGAGGGAAGATGTTTTGAATAAAGCCGGGTATCAACAGTATCTGTTGAGGCCAGGGTCCTGAAAACCAATGATGGCCAAAAATTGCAGCGAAACCTGTGGTGGCTGCAGCGTCTGTCACCACCTGGGGTGACAGGGCTGAAACCATGGGTATAATTAGGGATATGCCATTCCGGGAGGACGGAATTCGTCCCACATAGATAGGTCCGCTATTGCTGCGGAGTCTAGATTTAAGATCTGATCGGGGTCTTGTGTTTCTGGCAGGAATCTCAGCAGGCGTGACACGAAGGTGCGGCCTTGTGGAATAATTCGTATGGCGAAATTCAGCATTGCCAGGAGAGATTGCAACTGCTTCTTGGTACACCCCTTGGTGTGGGTGAATTTGTGAAGGACCGCCTTAATGCGGGTTAGTTTGTCGAGGGGGAGACTGGCTTGCATAGCGCAGGTGTCTAAGTTGGCCCCGAGAAAGGTGATGTTATGTGCTGGGCCTTCTACTTTGTGCTCGGTGATGGGAAGATTGGGTTTTCCGAATATCGCTCTGAGTTTGTCGAGGTCTCCTGGGGGCTTGCTGGGAGGTTCTATTAGTAGGAAGTCGTCCAGGTAATGGATGGCTTTTGTCACTGAGCCTTGTGTAACAGTATCCAAGCAAGAGACTGAGCGAATGTGTCGAAGAGCCAAGGGCTGCTCTTCGAACCGAACGTCAGTTTTGTGGCCAAATAATATGCCTCCTTCCACTTGATGCCATGCCAGCACCAAAGGGATGGATGGATAGGCAGGAGCTTAAAGGCATCCGAGATGTCGGTTTTGGAAAGCCAGGCACCTGTACCTGCTTTGATGACTGCTTGTATCGGCATGTCTACGGAGGAATATTTTAGGGAGAATTCTTCGGAGGGAATCAGGGAATTGAGACTGGGGATGTGGGAAGAATGAGGCGCAGACAGGTGGTACCCCAAACGTAATTTATTTGTGAATTTGCCCTTGACAAGCCCCAAATAGGGCTGACTCTCCAAGTGCTGAAAGGGGGCTGAGTGAAAGGCCTATAACGTACTCTCGGTCTAGTTCTGTTTGTAAGAGCCGATCTATGGTTTGTTCGTCGATGGCTGCTGAACGAATATTCCCACATTCGTACGTACTGTGAGGTAGTGAAATGAGGCCTGTGAGAAAGCCGACAGAGGGGCCGTGAAGTCTTCGCTGCCGGCCTGTGACATGATTTGATCTGATGAGAATATCCTGTTTTTGAGCTCGTATATTTTTTTTTTTTTTTTTTTTGTGAGAACGAAATGATTCGAAATGTTTGCCTTGATGTTTGAAATGACTGAACTGCATGACAAAGGTCCGGCCTGGTCGTGTCGTGACTGATGCGACCGTGAACCGGGCTCTGGAGCATGTACTGAAATGAGGCAACAGAAGAAACATTGGTGCACACCGGGACGAATCGGTGCTTGTTTGATGCATCTGGATTCGAATCGGAGCGCAGCATGAAATGAAATGAGAGAAATGTTTACCTTGACCGAGGCTTGAATTGGTTGTGCCGTGTTTTGCTACTGGCAACCGACCGAGCTCTGGTATAGGTATGGATTTTTTTTTTTTTTTTTTTTTTGAGGAAAATGAAAAGGTGACAATTCGTGAAGGGATTGCTAAGTAACTTGAAGCAATGATTTGTATGATGCTTGCAATCTTGTGACAATGAAATGATTCGAAATGTTTGCTTTGATTGTGAAATGAATGAACTGCATGACAGAGGTGCGGCCTGGTCGTGTCACGATTTGTTCGACCGTGAACCGGGCTCTGGAGCATGTATTGAAATGGGGCAACTGAAAATATTGGTGCTCCTGGGACGAATCGGTGCTTGTTTGATGCATCTGGATTCGAATAGGAGTGCAGTATTAAATGAAATGAGAGAAATGATTGTTTTGACCGCGGCTCGAATTGGTTGTGCCGTGTTAGCGACTGGCAACTAACCGAGCTCTGGTATAGGTATGAAATGCGATCGGAACCAGTGATGCATGCCGTGACAAATCGGTGCACCTCAGATGCGACTGGTTTCGAAACGGTGATGCGTTGTGGGAGTGAAATGGTAGAAATTGCATGACAGAGATGTGGATCAATCCCCCGATGTCTGCGATTAGCTATGATCTGGACTCTGGAGCATGTGTCAGAAATGTGGCCAATCCTGGGCACGCCGAGACGAATCGGTGCATTTTCATGCGACTGATTTCATGTCGGAATGTGATACGTGAAAATGAAATGATAACCATGACAGAGGTACAAATGACTGATAACGTAACTCTGGAGCATGTATAGAAATGAGGCCAATCCTGGGGCACGCCGAGATGAATCGGTGCATTTCATGCGACTGAATTCATGTCGGAACGTGATACATGGAAATGAAATGATAACCATGACAGAGGTACGAATGACTGATAAAACGTAACTCTGGAGCATGTATAGAAATGAGGCCAATCCTGGGGCACGCCGAGACGAATCGGTGCATTTTTCATGCGACTGAATTCATGTCGGGACGTGATACATGGAAATGAAATGATAACCATGACAGAGGTACGAATGACTGATAAAACGTAACTCTGGAGCATGTATAGAAATGAGGCCAATCCTGGGGCACGCCGAGACGAATCGGTGCATTTTTCATGCGACTGAATTCATGTCGGGACGTGATACATGGAAATGAAATGATAACCATGACAGAGGTACAAATGACTGATAAAACGTAACTCTGGAGCATGTATAGAAATGAGGCCAATCCTGGGGCACGCCGAGACGAATCGGTGCATTTTTCATGCGACTGAATTCATGTCGGGACGTGATACATGGAAATGAAATGATGACCATGACAGAGGTACAATTGACTGACAATAACGTAACTCTGGAGCATGTATAGAAATGAGGCCGTAATAACTGGGGCACACCGGAACGAATCGGCGCATCTTTGGTGCGACTGGATTCGAATCGGAGCGCGGTAGGTGACTGAAATGAGAAATGATTTGAAAATGTCAGAAATGAATTTTGAAATGTTGTCAGAAATGAGAAATGATTTGAAATGTCCGTAATGAGTTTAGAAATGTCTCAGAAATGAGAAATGATTGGTATCGAACTAACTTGATTTGATAATTTACAAAATTGCGACTGGCTATGGCTGTCTACTGATACCGACATGCTAGAAATGAAGCGACGTCAGCGTCGCTGTGCTATCGAATTTGTAACATATCGAAAGTACGAGCGATATACATTGCAGTTTGTGAGATGCGGGTGAAACGAAATTTGAACTCACGGTTTAGTGACATGATATGAAAAACGAAAAGTCCGACGGGACCTTACCTGCGACAGCCAAGCCAGACGCGTGGTACAAACTATAAACGAAAACGCGGATTTCGAAAGTTTTGAGTACGGAGTATCGAATACGGGAACTTGCGAGGCAAGAACTTGCGGACGCTGGTATATCGAATAGTCGGCTTAGTGACGTATATCGCGCACAGGAAACCGACAAGCACCACAGGTGAGCGGGCTGCTCCCATAAATTCAGGCCACCATACTGGCCTTCCTACATATATATATATATATATATATATATATATATATATATATATATATATATATACTGTGTATATATTGTGCAGATGCGACCCCGTGTCACAGGTGCACATGAGCAATGTATGACTAATTTTGGCAGGAATACTAATTGCACACCTGTGCGCTGGCTTCATAATCATCCCAGGAATAGAGGTCAGGGCTCATCCTTGGAGACAGCTCCGCCCGGCAGACAGGAGTTCTGGCCTAGGAGTCGGGAGCCAGTGCAGCACGAAGCTGCAAACACAGGAGGTGCTGAGCATCAGGTCTGGGGAAGACAGACCAAGGCCTAAGGTGGAAGACCTGAGCAGGAGAGCTGTGTTTTAGCCAGGAAGGCTGAATGCTGGTTCTGAAGCAGGACTGTAATGCTGAATACCCCTGTGAGGGAATCTGATGTTTATTTTTGATCTTCGTTTATTTTGAATAAAAATGGGCTGCCATGCCCTTGAAAATGCAGTCGGGATTGACACAATTTCTTCTACTCGCATGCACCAGTAGAACTTAATCACCCTGGATCGTTAATATATATATACTCTGCATCCAGTGTAGCCTATATCTACAGTGCATTCCGTGGTGTACTGTTTCTAATACAATTCAGGCGGTGTACACAGTATCTAAAACAGTGTGTACAGTTTCTACTACACTTCTGGTGGTGGTACAGTGCAGCTGTAGTACAGTTTCTAATAAAGTGCAGGTGGTGTACACAGTAACTAATACAGTGCAGGCGGTGTACACAGTACACAATACAGTGTAGTGTGGTGTTGCAAAACAAAATGTACATCATGTCCGGAAGGCCACCGAGGAGAGGCAGATGCTCACAGGCCACTAAAAGAGGTCAAGCAGGCTCTGTGTCTACAGTCAACAGTGCTGGTCGTATACATGGTGCATCCTCTGCAGGTGGCCGTGGGGCTCGCTTGTCATAGAAGACAGCATTCCTATACATGCAGATGTAGTGTCTTTCTGGATGCCTTTCCCTGCATAGCTGTCCTCCTGTTGAACTCTCAGAGTCTGCCAATTAATCATGCAACTACCTAAGGGTGTCCTGGCTCTAACCCTCTCTCCCAAAAGTTATGTTAAGAGAAAGAAAAATCTCTTTTGCATTTAAGAAGTTTCTTCAGAAGGATGTCAGCTATCTCTGGCCCTGGATGTATTCATTAGACCAAAGGAGGCCTGGGACTTTGTTACACACAATTTTATGGAAAATAAAGAATCATTTTATTTTTTTACATTTATTTTTTTTTACATCACCAGAGCAGTACAGCACCATCATATGGCTGGTGTGGTGGTGACTAGGGATGCTGACTGGTTGCAGTATGTAAAAATATATATATAAAGTAATAACTTATTTTCAAATATTATCTTTTTTTTTTTTTTACATAGGGACACATGCAGTATTAACATATTGACCCTGTACTACTCTGGGGAGGTGATCAGGATTTTATTTTTTATTTATTTTTTGATGATCACTTTTATAAGCAATCATTTTTATGAATGACACGGGGTGTACTACTAGCTTCCACTCGGCTGTCGATCTCCTATAGGCCTGACAGGAAGCAGTTAATTACAGTCTAAATCTACCTGGAGTCCTGGGGACACTGTACAAGTTATATATGTAGTCTCGTGGTCCCTATGGAAGTTCATGTGAGGACATTTCTACCTATCATAAATGACAGGATAAATCCACCTTGAGACTTTCTCCACACCTGGAGTGTGCTGAGTTCTTGGATAACATCTACACAGTGTTTACAGATTGGCTTTATCACCCCAACGAGCTCCAGTTCATGGATGTAATCATTATGTTTGGATGATCTCACCAGTCAGGAGACTTTCCTGTCATCCTACATGATCCCTTCTGAGGATTCTTCTATCCTTCCAAACAAATGTATGAAATCCTCGATGAGTCCTTCTTCATTGTGATCAAAAGATCTTGAATCACAATGTCTTTATGGATGAAGTGGATGACCCAGTTTATATATTATTTATTGCTTTACAGTTTTTTTCACTGCAGAATTAATTATTTTATTTACAGTATATAAACATTCAAGGAAGTGTTCTTACTTTGAGAGATCTCCACCACCATTCCTATGTGAACATTACATCCATACAAAGAGAACAGGAGGGCGAAATATACTCACAAACGAGCTTTAAAACAAGGGTTATCAATACTTCGGCAGTTGCGAGTAGTATCTCTAGACGCCTACAACCTGGACCAGATATTTGGAGGAACCAGATGGCATCACAAACGGCTTACGTGTTACGAGGGCGTACCCCCTTCCTCAGAGCCACAGCGATGGTAGTTTGACCTCCTCTATCGTCCTCTTAATAAACCCACAATCACATGTATGGGTGAATGCCCACCAGAGCCTGACACACCTACACAAGTGAGCTCCGCCCACCATGTTCATCCATCACATGATGCATGCTATGCACTGCTATCATTAACCAATCACCAAATATTCTCTCCGCATGGAGTCATCTGCCATGCCACTGCTATCCCCACAGGGCACAACATCATGTCACAACATGACCCGCACAAGACCCCCATCCCACATGGCAAGCCATCCGTTGTGTCCCCATATCGTGCTACATTTGAGGAGGAAATGGGACTTTCAATGAAGCGGTTGAAGTGCGGAGGTGGTAATAAAAATATAAAGTTTTATTCATATCAGGATAAGTGATAGAGTATAATACACATTCACATTTTTTATTTTATCACCAGGCTCTAGTTTTTTGTTTGTAATCAATCAGGTTTTTTTTTTTGTCATTTTTATTATTCAGGTCAGCTCACCTTATACACATTACACCATTACACCATTTATAATTCACATCACATTTTTTCCCCCACTACCAACACATGCAGACACATTGGGTGTATATTTATACATCCAATTTATCACTTCTTTTCACACGCACTTCACTTGTTCCTTCACCCCCCCCCCCCCCCCCCAATACTCTATTTTACACACACTTTTATTTTGTTTCCAGACATTTCGATTTGCAAACTCATAAGCCAGCACTTTTGTTCATGGAGACCACCCCGGGCACCTTACCATCACCCCAAGCTGTTTGTGTACAGTTACGCCGCCTCAGCTCCCATGATGTGGTCTATGCTTCCGGTTCATATGTGCCCCATATTGCACTCACTGCCGGGGTTGGTGATTGTACTTGGTTAACTTTTTATACCACTTTTTACCCTCAGAGTGTGGTTTACCATATTTGTATAATTTACAGGAATCTGTCGCATCTGCTCCTGACGAGTGGAGATACTTCCACGAAATGCGTAGAGCTACTGGATGCTACAGAGACACATATTATGCTCCGATGTTGTCATTAATATGAACCCAATATTTGTAGATTCCTACTATGCGACTATCATTACAGGTGCCGGCCATGCTGTGTTCGGCATTTTCAGGCCATATTGCTGTAATATATTATTAATTAATCACCATGAATCAATCTTTATTTATGTTATATTTTTATACCCTCGTACTACCATTTCCATACCTTGTGCTTATATGTGTATATATATGAAATTACTCTATCACTTATCCTGATATGAATAAAACTTTATATTTTTATTACCACCTCCGCATTTCAACCGCTTCATTTAAAGTCCCATTTCCTCCTCAAATGTATCCAATACAGGGATGGAGGAGCCTACCTGTGCCTCATATAAAGTCCCAAACTCTCCTTTTCCCCATATCGTGCTAGAACCTGTAGCTACCCATTTGATCGTACATATAGAGAGAGCACTTGCCACACTCGACATGTTCCCGGCAGTGCATCCTCCCTTCTGATACCATTACTGACTGTACTATGAAAAAGTCCAGGGGACACCTGGAGGAGGCAGAAGGAGCCGGGGGGGATGAAGTAGGTCTACCCCATGCCAACAGCAGTATATATGGGTATAGATCGAATGGCGTTGCCACTCCTCCATGTGGCATGCACGCCCAACCTCAACCAGGAAGTACGGGTGGATTTGCATTCCACTCATCACTTCTGGTCACGGCCAGCGCCACTTGTGCCCTCCAGGAGACAGGAAGTTCCCGAGTGACAGAACATACAGCCCCCCGGCTCCTTCTGCCTCCTTCAGGTGTCCCCTGCACTTTTTCATAATACAGTCAATAATGGTATCAGAAGGGAGGACGCACTGCTGGGAACATGTCGAGTGTGGTTGGTGTTCTCTCTATATGTATGATCAAATGGGTAGCAACAGGTTCTAGCACTATATGGGGACACAACGGATGGCTTGCCATGTGGGATGGGGGTCTTGTGCGGGTCATGTTGTGACATGGTGTTGTGCCCTGTGGGGGTAGCAGTGGCATGGCAGATGACTCCATACGTTCTCTTTGTATGTTTCAGTTCTAAGGATACCCATTATTCTGAGGAGGGCAGTAAGACCTGCGACATTCTATTGACTTTGCTAAGGGGGTTGGATGCGCCACTTACTCAGTTGACCGAGCGCAGGAGATTGCTTTGTGTTGTGTGGAACATTACATCAATGCAATTTATGTTTAACATCTTCATTATGAGTGGATTGATATATATTTTTATGCTTTTGGATGTATGTTTGCATTTTCTTCACCAAAACGATCCATTTTGGGGTATCTGTTTTATTAGCTATACATTTGTTGTTAACTTGTGTTCTGTATCTTTAAGACATTTCTATATGTAATAAAAATATCTTTGTTAAACAATTGGTTACATAAGAACTGTATCTATTTTTTCTTACTTTTTTGTGTTTATATTTGAACTTCTGTGGTAATTCTGTAAGATATTTTAAAGAAGTGGTTACTATGTTTCTCGGGGCTGCAGTTCCTCTGAACTCCACCAGGTGGTAATCTCACTCATATCCAGACAGGAAGTTTCTATGGAATACAGACAGGAAGTGATGTCAGATACAGACAGGAAGTGATTTCAGATACAGACAGGAAGTAATTTGGAATAAAGACAATAAAGACATGACGTTCCATGCGGCAGGGAAGAGAAGACATTATTGGAAGTAACAGCAGAGGAGGTAATAAGATCTTATTTTCTATTTACACACACCAGGGTCACCTCCACCGATCACTTCCAGCAGTGCCCAGTGAGGCTCTTTGTTCTCGGTGACCCCAAACATGGCACATTGCAGCCACTGAGATTCCCAAGTGATGACAAAGGCTGAGATGAGGTGCATGAATGGGGGGAGGGGGTCTGAACTGGGGTGCCAGTCAGAGGGGGTTATGGGCAGGGGTGGCAGAGAGATGAGATGAGGAGGATGGACAGTAATGGGTGGGACAGATGAAGGGGCAGTAATATGGGCAGTCCTGGAAGGGGGACATAGGTGAGGGGGGGGGACAGGGGGGCATTGGGCTGGGCAGAAACTCCAGAGAGCAGCTGGCAGATGTAGGAGAGGAGTTTGAGATGTGCAGAGAGCTGATCCTGCCCCCCCCACATCTCAGGGGCCCCACACACGCAGAAGACCCCCACCCCACATACAGGCACTCACCAGACCCCGGGCGCTGCAGCTGGCATCAGTGACGGGTCCCTCAGAGTCTGCTCAGTATGGAGAACTTAGAGCTTATGTCTGGGGGAGGAGGAGCGGGGAGAGGAGTTGGCTGATGTTGGAGCAAGACCCTCTCCTGCTGTCTTGGTTGCACGTGTGACCTTTGTGACCGTAATAGTTCTGCAACTGGTTCTGAATAAACTAGAAGAGCTGAGGGGTCTCTGAGGGGGTAGAGGGATTAAAGGATTCTGCAAGCCTCTGAGAGTTTACTTCATTTGAAGGGCTCTGGGACCCCTGAGGAGGAAATGTAGATGAAGGACTTTAGGGGCCTCTTAGGAAGTAATAGGACTGAACAACTCTGAGAGGTTAGTGGGGTTGAAGGGCTGTGGGGGCCTCTGAGGGGGTAGTCAGGCTGCAAGGCTCTGAGGTAAGAGGGGGCTTTAGGGCTCATAGGGGCTCTATATCTCTGATGTTCCTCCCACCCCACCCTACTTTTCTGACCTTCTTAAAGAACTCCTGCCATCAAATGAAGGACACCTTCACCTCACCATATCACCGGTCAAGAAAAATGTTCCACAAAATAGACCAAGACTAAGAGAACAAACCCCTTCAATCTGTTGTCCTCCTCCTACCCACACTGAGTTGCTATTGAAAAGGACAGAACAGTCTCCTCCTCCACAGTTCTGTACTCTACCAGTAGCATCCTCCTGCTATCCAATCCAATCTCTTCTCTTACTGCAGAGAGTGACAGTGACATCACTCCTGTCAGTCAGCAGGCTGCCGGAGATTGGAGCCTTGCAGTCGGAGTTCTTTCAATTATCCTGATTAGCCAGCAGCCCTGGCCAAAAGTCAGCAAGTTCCCCTTCCTGGACATCATGATGATCCGACAATGACCTCAGAGCAAATCAAGTCAAAGGAAGGGTTGTATTTATCATTCCTTGTCTGCAGATCTAAAACTAATCAAAACCAGTTCAGAAACAAAACAAACCCAACAGAGAAAAGGGAGTTTCTGATCCGGGAGGACAAGAGGGTCCCAGGAGCCAAAAAAAACAGATGCTAAACAGTCCAGACTAAATGTGTTCCCAGAGGGGCAGTAGTTCTTATATGTATAGAAACCCTCCTATTACCCCCTCACATCCACATCCTATTTTTGTGTGACCAACACCATCCAAATAATTCTTACTTTCATTTCCCAAAGTTATTTGTCTACAAGGAGACCTGTATAGATCAAATGACGGCACCAATGAGGATGGAGGAGGACCGGAGTCACTTGATTGAGAAGATACTAAACCTCACCCTGGAGATCATCTACCTGCTGACCAGAGAGGTGAGGAGGATTCTGTGAGGTCACATGACATCACTCTTATCTTTATTAATTAAACAGATCTGACCAGAGAAGTAAGGAGGATTCTGGGAGGTCACATGACATCTCTCTTATCTCTACTAATAAAACACAGACCTGACTGGAGAGGTGAGGAGGATTCTGGGAGGTCACATGACATCACTCTTATCTCTAATAAAACACAGACCTGACCGGAGAGGTGAGGAGGATTCTGGAAGGTCACATGACATCACTCTTATCTCTATTAATAAAACACAGACCTGACCGGAGAGGTGAGGGGGATTCTGGGAGGTCACATGACATCACTCTTATCTCTATTAATAAAACACAGACCTGACCAGAGAGGTGAGGAGGATTCTGGGATTCTAACATGATATTCCTATTGGTTCCTCAATACAGAGATTTCCTCTCGTGAAGTCAGGTGATCATATGACCATCACAGTGCCTCCATGTGACTCCCTAAAACCTGAGAGACACAACATGCAGAAGATTGTAGAGGTCACCAAGAAGATGAAGGATCTGCTGACAGGAGAGGTGAGCGGTGCTGGGAATTCTGGGACATTATCCAGTAACAGACAAGGGATGTGTCTGGATGGTGACTGTATCATTGTGTGTGTCAGGTTCCTATAAGGTGTCAGGATGTCACTGTCTATTTCTCCATGGAGGAGTGGGAGTATTTAGAAGGACACAAGGATCTCTACAAGGACGTCATGATGGACAATCAGCAGAATTTGAGTTTTGTGAAGATGGTAAGGAAGGAATTTCACTGGAATGAGACGATATTGAACCTCACCCTGGAGATCCTCAGCCTGCTGACTAGAGAGGTGAGTGTAATGAAGGGGTTAAATCTGACTACACTGTGCACTGTTGAAAAAAGGGGGGGTTTGAATCACGCTAAAAAAGATTAGCGATCATTTACATCATTGCCAAACCAAATAAATAAGTGAAAGGATCCCCATCAGTGCAATGAACAAAAAATTCAAAAACACATTAACACATTGATAATCACAAAAAATGATAAATTAATAAACCAAAAACCGAGTGCTATAAATATGTATGAAACTCAAAAAAAGTTCCAAAAGACATGGATTCTTGCTGTGAGAAGAAAAACAGTGCTTGTTCCACCACCATAAAAAGAGACTGGCCGCTTAACAGAAACTCATGATCCCCCGTTAGAGGATCAGAGAAAGCTGTTTTCAATATTGAATCGAACCACGACCAATGGACCAGAAGTTTTACACCGGAATAAAGCATCAGAGACCTGGGTATCTTACTGGGGATGTTCACACTGACAGGTACTCAGATATCAGCCCATAGCGTTATGGAAACGGCATGAAAGAAAAAAATGCTCCATATAGTGTAAAAACGTTGACTTTATTAAAATAAATAAAGGAATAAAACTCACATGATAGTAGACAATAGTAGGCGTATTGTGTAGTCTAGAGCTCCGGCCGAGAGCTCACAGACAGCCCGTCCTACTGGAAACAACAGCGGCAATGGGATGTGACTGTTGTTTCCAGTAGTGTTTAGTCGACTAAAATAAAATCGAATGTGTTTAGTTAAATAATACATTATTTAAGCAATTTCAAAACTCATTATACACTCCTGGAGTAAAAAAAACACCTAATATGTTATTATTTATGGTTTGAACAAACTAGACACAGATTTAGCCGTTCTATAACGTCTTTACTCTGTAAAACAAAGTTTTGTTACAAAAATATTGCTTTTTCGAGTCACACGGCTTCATTCCTTGCTTTAAGTGCATGCTACTTTTCTGTTGTTGAGAACAAGTAGCCCAAAGTCCACCCCACCCAGGCACCCATACACTGCACAGTCAATTAAATCACTATGTGGACAAATATGGATATGGAGTAATATGGTGGCAGCATTTAAACAAACCACAGCAGCAGCAGAAGAACCACCAAGCTTTAAGGAGGAAGACACCCCCCATGACAGAAAGTGACTGAGAGTCGAGACTGAGTCCAAAATAAATGATCTGCGGTGAGCCATTTTTATTATTCTTTTACATGATGACACTACAGTCAATTATCAAATGGATATGAAATGAATGATCTTGGGGCTGTCTGCTCTACTGGTGTATCTTTGTTATTTTTCCACTTTATTTGTATCTCGTGTAAAAATATTCCCATAAGATGTTGGACCGGACACGATGCGTGGTCTCGTCTGGTGCATGGAGGCAAATGTTAAAAGAATCTTTGGAGCAAGATCAATAGTGAACGTCTTCAAGTCTTTGATTCTATTGCAACACTAAAGATATTGGAGCATCGTGGCCTTACTCTTTTAAATGACTGCCCCACACGCTGGTCAAGTAATACTACCAGTACATTTAACATGATTGAACGACTCCTCAAACTGAAAAAGTCAGTCTGCCAAATCGCAAATAACATAGGATGGGACACAGCTTGCTCCCTAGTTAAATGGAAAAAGCTCACATCATAGCATGACCTACTGCTGCCTTTTGCGGAGTGGAACATACTAAAACCCTCCAGAGTGACTCCATGTCCATGTCCCTGCCCGATCTACTCTATACTCAGCCACCTTAAGGACTTTAAAAAGAACACTAGCTACCAAGACTGTGTCACAATTGCACAGAAAATGAAAGAGAATGTGAACCAGCGTTTGCTACATTCATTCTTAGATCCAAGTAACTGATGAAATGTTCTCGCTAGTGCTTGCAGCAGCTGCTTATTTTTTGGTCAATTCTGCTCTCTGTGAAAGTCCTTGTTGATGTGGCAGATAATAATATTCAGGAAATGCTTAAGGAGGCAGAGGAGTATGCCCATGCCATAAGAAAATCCACATTGCCCCACTTACAAGATGAGGATCTGTCTGACTCTTATGCCTCGTACACACGGTTGGACATTGATCGGACATCCCGAAAACAAAATCCTAGGATTTTTTTCGACGGATGTTGGCTCAAACTTGTCTTGCATACACACGGTCACACAAAGTTGTCGGAAAATCCAATCGTTCTGAACACGGTGACGTAAAACACATATGTCGGGACTCTAAACGGGGCAGTAGCCAATAGCTTTCATCTCTTTATTTATTCTGAGCATGCGTGGCACTTTGTGCGTCGGATTTGTGTACACACGATCGGAAATTCCGACAACGGATTTTGTTGTCGGTAAATTTTATAGCCTGCTCTCAAACTTTGTGTGTCGGAAAATCCGATGGAAAATGTGTGATGGAGCCTATACACGGTCGGAATTTCCGACAACAAGGTCCTATCACACATTTTCCGTCGGAAAATCTGACCGTGTGTACGGGGCATTAAGATGATGTGTAAGAAGAGGAGAATATTGAATAATCCCAGGAAGTGGAAGAAGCACCACCCACATCAAAGCAGCCAGTCTTTTGTTTTCTTTCAAAATACCGCAGAAGACCCAGGCAGAGCATCTCCCCAAACAGGCAGCATAGAGCAGCAGATCAGTCTGACTGGTAATCCGGTGCACACAATCCATTTTGCTATGGCCTTCCCCCTCCCTGGCCTCAGTGGCCTGTTCAATTGTTGAGTCAATTTTGAGACACTTAAAAGAGTAGTGCAAATAGTTTACTGTGGTGGTGCACTGGCTTGACTTGGCCCGTCATTGGAGGTTTTATGTATCTGTGGGGTTGAATTAGGGGGAAAAAATCTAATTATTCTGATTTTACTTTCTCTCTCACCCCACACAGTCATCTCTAAGTTGTCGCTCTATAATATACTACATGTATGGCCCTTCCCAGGGCTGGCCTTAGGCCTTTAGGTGCTCTGCGAAAATTGACAGTGCCCCTCTCAGTGACCACATCTCTCTCTCTCTCTTTCTCTCTCTCTCTCTCAGTCTGAGGCTGTGGAACTTTGTGTAAGTGGAGCTGGTATAAGTGGGAGTTAAAAACCAGAGTTTAAAACAGGAGGTTATAACAGGGGTCATAGTACCTGTGTAGTGTGAGTATCTGAGTGTTGTCTGAGTAGTGTGTGTGGATCGTTAGTACTTGTGTATTGTGTACTGTATACTTGAGTATTGCGAGTGCACGTAGGTCTGCGACTGTTCTGCGATTGCACGTAGGTCTGTGAGTACCTGTGTATTGTCTTGAGTATTAGTGCCAGGAAGCTAGCTGTTAGGTAATTTGGACAGGGTAAAATCCCCAAATCTTCACTAAATTTAATAGGTACGATGCCCGGCGGGTGTGGAGAGGCGACTCTTTGTACATCTTGCCGCATGTATGCGTTCCTTGATCATCCGATCGAGGGCGAATACTGCTGTGCAAAATGTAAGCACATTGTTTCCCTGGAAGCCCAGGTTCTGAATCTGGGGAAACAACTGTCAGCACTGAGAAGTCCCTCCATACTAAAGGTGAGCCAGGAATGTACACGGCAGGTGCCGGCAGGGGCCAGCACAGAGGCAGGTGGAGACAAAGAGGTGCAGGCACTAGCAAAGAGTAGATGGGTGACAGTCAGGAGGGGTAGAGGGGGAAGTGCCAGAGAGGCCGATCCAGGACTGGAGCATCCCAATAAGTATGCTCCATTGAGTGACATTGGTGAAACCAGTCAGGGACCAACACTGCTGGAGATGAGGGACTCTCCTAGCTGCCAGGGGAAGAACTCCTCCAGTGAGAGTGGGGGGGGGGCAGCAAAGGGAAAGGAAAGACAGATTCTGGTGGTAGGGGACTCAATTCTTAGAAGGACAGAGAGGGCAATCTGTAACCAAGACCTGAAGCGCCGAACAGTATGTTGTCTACCGGGCGCTCGTGTTCGGCACATCACGGATCTTGTGGACAGATTACTGGGAGGGGCTGGGGAAAACCCGGCTGTCATGGTGCACGTTGGCACCAATGACAAAGTCAGAGGCAGATGGAGTGTCCTAAAGAACGATTTTAGGGACTTAGGTGCTAAATTGAGGAAAAGGACCTCCAAGGTAGTATTCTCAGGAATACTACCGGTACATCGAGCCACACCAGAAAGGCAGAGGGAGATTAGGGAAGTAAACAAGTGGCTGAAGAGCTGGTGTAGTAAGGAGGGGTTTGGGTTCCTGGAGGACTGGGCCGACTTCTCAGTCGGTAACCGGTACTATAGAAGGGACGGACTGCACCTAAATGAGGAGGGTGCAGATCTGCTGGGAATGAGGATGGCCAAGAAATTAGAGGGGTTTTTAAACTAGGCGATGGGGGGGAGGGTCCAGAGACAGTGATAGCCAGCGCGGAAGATATTCCAGAGGGTAGTATTGGGGGCATTAGTGGTAGGTTAACCAAAGCACAAAAACACAAGATGAGTATAGTAGCAAGTCCTAGTTGCAATTTTGAAACACCCAATACGAGGACAATATGCGACCGGTCTAAACTATGTGGCATGTTCAGCATGGCGGACAAGATGGGTGAACTAGAGATACTGTTGTACAAGGAGGATTTGGATTTTGTGGGAATTTCAGAGACCTGGTTCAACAGCTCTCATGATTGGCTGGCAAACATTCAAGGATATACCCTATACCGCAAGGATAGAGAGGGTAAAAAAGGGGGAGGGGTATATCTATATATCAAGAATAATGTACAAGCGAATGTGAGAGATGACATCACTGAGGGAGCTAGAGAGGAGGTGGAATCCTTATGGGTAGAGCTCCAAAGGAATGAAGCTAAGGGGAAAATAATACTGGGAGTATGCTATAGGCCCCCTAACCTGAGGGAGGAAGTGGAGACGGATCTCCTATCACAAATTGGATTAGCAGCAAGGATGGGAAGTGTTATCATAATGGGGAATTTTTAATTATCCAGACATAGACTGGGCGGAGGGAACCGCGCATTCATTTAAGGCTCGCCAGTTCCTTAATGTCTTGCAGGACAATTTTATGGGTCAGATGGTAGACGCACCAACTAGAAATAAAACATTACTGGATCTACTGATTACCAACAATACAGACCTGATCACAGATGTGGAAATACGGGGCAATTTAGGTAACAGCGATCACAGGTCAATTAGTTTCAGTATAAATCACACAAATAGGAAACATGAAGGGAACACAAAGACACTGCATTTCAAAAGAGCCAACTTCTCTAAACTACAAACCTTGCTAAAAGGCATAAATTGGGATAAAATATTAGGAACAAAGAATACAGGGGAGAGATGGGTTTGCTTTAAGAGCATATTAAATAAGGGCATTAGCCAATGTATCCCATTGGGTAATAAATTGAAAAGAGCGAACAAAAATCCTGGATGGCTTAACTCCAATGTAAAAATGCATATAAAAGCAAAGGAGAAGGCCTTCAAAAAATACAAGGTTGAGGGATCATCCTCAGCATTCAGACTTTATAAGGAATGCAATAAGAAATGTAAGGGTGCAATTAGGACGGCTAAGATAGAACATGAAAGGCACATAGCGGAGGAGAGCAAAAGAAAACCCAAGAAATTCTTTAAGTATGTAAACCGTAAAAAAGGGAGGACAGACCATATTGGCCCCATAAAGAATGAGGAAGGACATCTGGTTACAAAGGATGGGGAGATGGTAAAGGTATTGAATTTATTCTTCTCCTCAGTCTTCACGAGTGAATCGGGGGGCTTCAGTAACCAAAACTGCAGTGTTTATCCTCATGACACAAAACAGGAAGCACCTCCATGGTTAACAGAGGACGGAATTAAAATTAGACTTGAGAAACTTAACATTAATAAATCACCGGGACCAGATGGCTTGCATCCGAGGGTACTTAGGGAACTCAGTCAGGTGATTGCCAGACCGTTGTTCCTAATTTTTACAGACAGTCTATTGACTGGAATGGTACCAGCTGATTGGAGAAAAGCCAATGTAGCACCAATATTTAAAAAGGGCTCAAAAAACATCCCTGGGAATTACAGACCAGTTAGCCTAACATCAATAGTATGTAAACTCTTGGAGGGGATGATAAGGGACTATATACAAGATTTTAGTAATAAGAACGATATCATTAGCAGTAATCCGCATGGATTCATGAAGAATCGTTCTTGCCAAACCAATCTATTAACCTTCTATGAGGAGGTGAGTTGCCATCTAGATAAACGAAGGCCCGTAGACGTGGTGTATCTGGATTTTGCAAAAGCATTTGACACAGTTCCCCATAAACCTTTACTGTACAAAATAAGGTCCGTTGGCATAGACCATAGGGTGAGTACATGGATTGAAAACTGGCTACAAGGGCGTGTTCAGAGGGTGGTGATAAATGGGGAATACTCAGAATGGTCAGGGGTGGGTAGTGGGGTTCCCCAGGGTTCTGTGCTGGGACCAATCCTATTTAATTTGTTTATAAACGACCTGGAGGATGGGATGAACAGTTCAATCTCTGTATTTGCAGACGATACTAAGCTAAGCAGGGCAATAACTTCTCTGCAGGATGTGGAAACATTGCAAAAAGACCTGAACAAATTAATGGGGTGGGCGAATACATGGCAAATGAGGTTCAATGTAGAAAAATGTAAAATAATGCATTTGGGTGGCAAAAATATGAATGCAATCTATAGACTGGGGGGAGAACCTCTGGGGGAATCTAGGATGGAAAAGGACTTGGGGGTCCTAGTAGATGATAGGCTCAGCAATGGCATGCAATGCCAAGCTGCTGCTAATAAAGCAAACACAATATTGGCATGCATTAAAAGGAGGATCAACTCCAGAGATAAAACGATAATTCTCCCGCTCTACAAGACTCTGGTCCAGCCGCACCTGGAGTATGCTGTCCAGTTCTGGGCACCAGTCCTCAGGAAGGATGTACTGGAAATGGAGCGAGTACAAAGAAGGGCAACAAAGCTAATAAAGGGTCTGGAGGATCTTAGTTATGAGGAAAGGTTGCGAGCGCTGAACTTATTCTCTCTGGAGAAGAGACGCTTGAGAGGGGATATGATTTCAATTTACAAATACTGTACTGGTGACCCCACAATAGGGATAAAACTTTTTCGCAGAAGAGAGTTTAATAAGACTCGGGGCCACTCATTACAATTAGAAGAAAAGAGGTTTAACCTTAAACTATGTAGAGGGTTCTTTACTGTAACAGCGGCAAGGATGTGGAATTCCCTTCCATAGGCGGTTGTCTCAACGGGGAGCATTGATAGCTTCAAGAAACTATTAGATAATCACCTGAATGACCGCAACATACAGGGATATGTAATGTAATACTGACACATAATCACACACATAGGTTGGACTTGATGGACGAGTGTCTTTTTTCAACCTCGCCTACTATGTAACTATGTACTGACACACTGTCATCAGTGTCACCTATCAGTGCCCATCAGTGCTGCATATTAGTGCAACTGTCACATGACATTTTAAAAAAAGTATCCGCAAGTACCGTATTTTACAGCGTATAACATGCACTTTTTTTCCCCTTAAAATCAGGGGAAAATCGTGGGTGTGTGTTATATGCCGATCCCCGCTGTCTGTGAGGGGGAGAGGAGCGAGCGCCACCGAAAAACACATAGCTGAGTGTACTGTGTACTTGGCTAGGCTCGGCTCCTCTCAGCTCCGCTCGCAGTCACACCCAGTCCCATCATTGGACCTGTGTTATGTCCATCATAGGAGCCAGGCCAAGGGGCAGGACTGGGTGGGACTGCGAGAGGAGCCGAGTACACAGGACATCCGGCTCTGTATCTCGGCGGCACTAATTTTAAACGATCATGCTGCAATGAGACTGGGCATGGCTGCAATGAGACTGGGCAAGGCTGCAAATGACACTGGGCAAGGCTGCAGATGGACACTGATCATTCTGCAATGATGGACAAGGCTGCAGATGGACACTGATAAGGCTGCATTGATGGGCATTTAAATTTAAGTTTTTTTCCCTAACCACTTCCCACCCGGCCTATAGCAGAATGATGGCCGGGCGGTGGTTCAGTTATCCTGACTGGGCATCATGACGTCCTTCAAGATAACAGCCTCCGCGCGCCCGTGGGGGTGTGCATCGTGGCGATCAGTGGTGCGGAAACATGTGGGAACGCATGATTTTTTTAAAAAGTGCATTTGACCTAACTACATGATACTGTGGCAACTGCGCACACCTGCAGAGGGCAGTGCATTTCCTTGAGGTACAGGAAAATGCTCGCTCTTGTATGCATTCCTGCACCACAAGTGGTGTGAACAAGCCCTAAAGGCAGTTTTAGGTAGGGGAAGGAGACAGGCCTGGAATGGTGAATGCAATTGGACTAGCAGTGAAATTCAATTAGGAATCTCTCTAGAAAAAAAAAACTATTGAAATTCAGTAACAACATATCCTGTAGCTGTTGACTTTTGATAAAAGGACACTTACCTGTCCAGGGATCCAGCACTGTCCTCACCAGGGCTAGTTCTTCTCTAGTCTTCGGGTTCCCAGTGTCGGCATCCTAACTGTAGCCGAACATTTCACCCCGACTAAAACCCTGACCACTCCACAGTGCATTCTGTGCCCTGATTGGGCAAAGCTACATTTAGTATACTAAGCTGTGCTGGGAGAAGATAAAGGCAATACAGCTGGCTCGGAGAGCGACAACAGGGAAGATATATAGGCTGGACAGACAAGTGACAGGGTAGATGGGACAGAACGAGGAGTATAGGAGTGAAGGACTGCAGGGAGACACCAGCACACAATCAGAGATATCAGGGAGAAGGATTGGAGCTTTATTGTAGGGAAGGGGGGTGGGGGGCAT
The DNA here is from genome assembly GCA_037952835.1 of Lithobates septentrionalis. Lineage (NCBI taxonomy): Eukaryota > Metazoa > Chordata > Amphibia > Anura > Ranidae > Lithobates > Lithobates septentrionalis. The sequence goes on from JBBDGP010002974.1 coordinate 1,502,327, forward strand.
ATCTGAGAAGCAGAGTGAGAATGGGAAGAATCCGGAGGGAGGAAGTGAAGAGAAACAAAGTTATAATCAGAAGGAAACATGAACGAGTTACACTGAGAGCAGAGTGGGAGTGCAGCTTACATTAAGAGCACTGAGCCGCTCTGTGATAGAATGACAGCAAGCAAACAGACTGTAGCTTAGCAGTTGCAGATGGACATGTTAGCTTTCTGGGCCCCCCTCTGGAATTGACAGGGCCAGGGCTACGTACAGCAGGGCCAGTGATACCCCCTTATCAGTGGCCCTGCACACAAGTACTATGAATACATAAAGTGTATGTACTCTATGATATTTGGTTATAGCACAAGATGGCAGCTTGGGTATTATGGGAGAGTGATATTTATCTTTGTATAACACAGAACTGTACAGTAATAATGAAGAAATCTACTGAAAATTACACCAGAAGGAGATCTCATAATATGTCCACAAGATCCTTGAGAATCCAGAATCCCATCACCATCCCCCCACCCCCATCCCTGAGCCCTACAAGACACAACATGCAGAAGATTCTAGAAGTCACCAACAAGATGATGGAGCTGCTGACAGGAGAGGTGAGCGGTGCTGGGAATTCTGGGACATTATCCAGTAACAAACAAGGGATGTGTCTGGATGGTGACTGTATCATTGTGTGTGTCAGGTTCCTATAAGGTGTCAGGATGTCACTGTCTATTTCTCCATGGAGGAGTGGGAGTATTTAGAAGGACACAAGGATCTCTACAAGGACGTCATGATGGACAATCAGCCGCCCCTCACATCACCGGGTAAGAGGAGACTTTATTGTAAAGGAGAAAGCAGTACGAAGGGTCCACCTAGATCCCCATCATATGATAAACACATAGGAAACAATGTATTCAGTCTCAGGATATGGGAGGCAGCAGTGTGTGACCTCTGCAACTTGTCTCATGTGAACATTTAAGCTTCCACTGATTACTGAATACCAATATTATGGGTCCTGACCATTACACTATATACTCTATCTTGTACATTACATCATTCTGATACTATATAGTCCTATCTGCTGTATATTATACAATATACTTCTGCTCTCTCCCCTCTACCCACTGCTATATTTAAACATAATATGTATTCTCTTTTGTTACACCCATTTTCTACCAGCTGGATATTTTATATCTGATGATCTGATTGGAGCACAGACTTTTACATGATGATAATAGTGTGATCACATCCTCAAACTTTGGAACCTTAAACAGAAAGTGATAATGAGGGAGGAGTCAATAAGCCAATGATGGTGGTCCTCAGGATCAGTCCAGTCTTCATCTTGGTTGCTCTCCCCCATCCTCACTCTCTGCCCCACTGTTATAAATGAGTAAATAAGAAAGTACAGTACTTCTTGTGTTGGGAAGTAGGTAATGAGTGATAGAGGGGGTGGGGACACTCGTCCTATAATACCTCATCACTATCACTCCAAAAAAAGACAGTTCTCGTTGTTTCCTCACTCTCTGACTAAGGTCCATGAATAAAGAAATTAACTGGTAGGAGATCAGAGGACCCATTTACTAGTTACTTTGAGGGTGGAATTGTAAGATCCTCAGAGACAAAGCTGTCTTATGTGGGCAGAGTCCTGGTTTAGGGGAACCAATCTGCTCATGTCTAGTAATAATCTATTTATTCCTATTTTAGTAGATGGACGGGAGATGAGGAAAACCTCAGAGGATTGTCTCACTTTGTCTCCAGACTGTAAAGTAGAAGATGAGGACATCACACAGTATAGTCCAGGAGAAAACCCGGCTACCTCAAATGTCCATCCGCCACCACACAGTGTAGATGGACCATCGTATTCCTCTTATCCTGAGGAACCTCAGACTGTGAGGGACGGTGCCGTCCTTCCAACAGATAAGAGGTTTTCCTGTACTGAGTGCGGGAAAGGTTACCATTTTAAATCCCAACTTAATGTGCATAAAAGATCTCACACGGGGGAGAAGCCCTATTCCTGTCCTGAGTGTGGAAAGTGTTTTCTTTTTAAATCAAAACTTAATGAGCATAACATATGTCATACGGGAGAAAAACCGTATTCCTGTCCTGAGTGTGGAAAATCTTTTTCACGGACCTCACATCTTTACACACATCAAAAATTGCACACAGGGGAGAAGCCATATTCCTGTTCTGAGTGCGGGAAATGTTTTGTACAAAAATCTGAACTTTTCAAACATCAGAGGTCCCACACGGGGGAGAAGCCGTATTGCTGTTCTGAGTGTGGGAAATGTTTTTCACGGACCTCAAATCTATATGAACATCAGAGATCTCACACTGGGGAGAAGCCGTATTCCTGTTCTGAGTGCGATAAATGTTTTTCAGTTCAATCCAATCTTGAAAAACATAAGATGTTGCACACTGGGGAGAAACCATATTCCTGCTCTGAGTGTGGGAAATGTTTTTCACAGAAGTTCAATTTCTGCAAACATCAGAGATCTCACACAGGGGAGAAGCCATATTCCTGTCCTGGTTGTGGGAAATGTTTTTCAATGAAGTCCGCTCTTTCCATGCATCAAAGATCTCACACAGGGGAGAAGCCGTATTCCTGTCCTGAGTGCGGGAAATGTTTTTCAGTGAAGACCAATCTTTACAGACATCAGAGGTCTCACACAGGGGAGAAGCCATATTCCTGTCCTGTTTGCAGGAAATGTTTTTCGATGAAGCCCAATCTTTCCAGACATCAGAGATCTCACACGGGGGAGAAGCCATATTCCTGTCCTGAGTGTGGGAAATGTTTTACACGGAAGTCCAGTCTTTACAAGCATCAGAGATTGCACATGGGGGAGAAACAACTTTCCTGTCCTGAGTGAGAGAATTGTTCCTCACTGAAGTCCTGTCTTGCTGTACATCAGGGATCCCACACAACCCTCGAGGTGTATTAGTTCCTTGAGTGCAGGAAATGTCTTCTATATGAATGTTGCTGGACATCACAGCTCTGTGGGGAAGAAGCACACCTTGATATACACCTCATATATACTCCATGGCTGATCTTCATCATGTACTAAACAGTTCATAAGGAGGTCAGAGATTACCAAAGACATGGATGAAGTGTTGTACCGTGTTTGCCATTGATAGCAGAAAAATAAAAATGGAGTCATTACCTTTCATTGGCTGAGTACTTTTGGTGGTGTAAGCTTTCACAAACACTTATTGGTCTATTTAGAAAAAAATAGTTGAACAAATGTGACAAGATTTGGTCATATTTTTTTCATATGATCATTGGCTCAATCTAGTGGCCATAATGGTGTTTTGCACTAAATTTACTGATGGAGATGTTATATTACACTGAACACAGCAGAGTGATTCTATCTAGCTCACATTAACCCTTTTACTGGCAGAGCTCTTTTTTTTTTTTGCACACATGTTAAAATGTATATTTTTGTCCTGAAGTTTAGTTTAGAACCCCAAACATATATTTTTTGAAAGCCCCTGGAGAAATAAAAGGGTGGTAGTTCATGTCACATGATATTAGCTCAGTTGTTCATCAAGTGTAAATTTCAGTAAGAGATACATTAAGTGCATTTTTTAGAGGACAATTTCAATATCTTACTCAGTTTTTGATAAAATATAAAATCCATGATGTCCCCGCCGGGGCCTGTCCAGCGCCATTCACCCGCTCCATGATGTCCCCGCCGGGGCCAGGCAAGCACCATCCACCCGCTCCATGCTGTCCCCGCCGGGCTGGAGGTCAGCTAACAGACGCTGCACCTCTCAATGCTCCCATCTCCGCCGAGCCCCACTCCTCCGCTGCACACACAGACACACAGTGCCACACCAGAGGGACAGGCTGGAGCAAAGGAGTCCGAGAGTGGTGCTGTGAGGAGATGTGACAGCACAGTGGGGCGCTCAGCGGGACACATGGGGGATTGGTGGTGGCACACAATGGATGTGTTCTCGACACTGAATGGGGTGAGTGATCAGGAGAGGAGAGCTGAGCTCATACAGGACAGAGGCCGTGGTTGCGCCCTAGGTGGTAGTTCGCCCTAGGCGGCTGCCTACTTCACTTAGTGGTAGCGCCGGCCTTGCCTACCCCACCAAATAAAATTCAAAATACTAACTGTGATAGACCTAGATAGGGGCTTTTGGAGAGGACTGGGAGCAAGCCTCTTACCCACTGACTATGGGCCCTGGCATTTAAGGGAGCACTACTCTTTGGAAGGTGTATGCCTGGAGGATCCATGGAGTGATCTTGTTACTTTAGATTTAAGTTCATTTCTTCCCAAGACACGCAGACTCAGGAACTCTAAGACGGGGGTCCCTGTTCAGGGCCTAGATGCCACATTTCCAGCAATGACTGCTCCACACTATGGGACTCATAGCAGATGTTGATGTCATCAGCAAGCCACCTGTCTAAGGTTGCCTGCTATAATGTGTTTATTGCAAGTAGGTCTAGTGTGCCTTCTAAGAGTCTTTCACCCATTGTTATTTGTTCTAATTACCTCACCTTTTGTCTGTCTGCTAAGCAAACCAATGTGGATTGTGTTATACTTGTAATAATGTGTATTGTCCAGTACCCTGTATTGAGTATTGTAGAAGTCGGCAAGTCTGACCTGGAATGAAACCCCTGAGTCATACAGGTGGCTAATTAACATAATGTTTATAGTATATGTCTGTTGTTCTAATTATATTCCTGTGTGCAGTTTGTATTGTTAGGGTAATATCAGGAGGGGGATGTCTTCCTATGGTGTATATATTCTGTGTTAGTTTGTTCAAATAAATGTGTTCCAGCTTTGCAGCCAAACGAGTCCTGCCTAGTTCTTGGTTGCAATATGCGGCTATAATATCTGATATCTATCTTCAGACTGGAGGAAGAGGTATATGATGGAAGCATTCAAGCAGAGTGGGAATCAATTCCGTTACACTAACCACAACATGCAAAGCCATCCACGGTATGACCCCCAGCTATATCACCAACCTCATCTGCAGTTATCACCCAAATAGTCCTCTCCGCTCCTCCCAACGCCTCCTGCTCTCTAGCTCCCTTGTTACCTCCTCCAATACTCACCTCCAGGACTTAAAAGTGCTGTGAAAACTGTTGGTGCTATTTAAATCCTGTGTAATAATAATTCACAGCATCACAAACCACGGTGGTCAGGAATGATAACAATGAACCCGGAAATGACCTAATACATATCACTTCTGGGGTCATTCTAGCTATGGGGATCAGCGAGCGGATATTCTCTGGACTCTCTCTCTTCTACCCAGTGGCACCCACCATGCCAGGCCCATAGGTGGGATAGAGGAGCCCAATAAACATAGTGGGCATATTTGGAAACCATCCAGCGTCAGTTTAGAAAGCTCGCCTGTGAGGATGTCTGAGAGTGCACTTAGTCTTCACCAAAATGTTCCAGAAGGGTACTGCTGGTCTCTGTGACAAATGATTCCACCATTGTAGGTAGGTTTGGGAAGGTTTCCCTGAACATCGTAATTTGGTTTTTGGCAATTTCCAGCACTGGTCATGCCTGTAAAATATCTAATCTTCGTGTTTGCTGATGTTCTGATACCGGACTAGCAATATCATACATTTCCATAACCAGGAATTTAGAGTCTTTTTCGAGATTTTATTTTATTCAGTTGTTTACCAAACCCCCAAACAAGTTAAAATCTGGGTTCAGTCCAAACCCGGAGCTTATTTCTAGTGGTCAGTGTAGTGTCCTTTTTCACTGGTGACCAGTTGAAGAAGGATCTCATATCAGTGGTCATTGTAGTGGTCCTTCACATTGGTGACCAATGGGAGACATGCCCCCTTATATCAGTGGTCAGTGTAGTGGTTTCTTACATTGGTGATCAACAGGAGAAGGATGCCCTTATCTCTGTGGTCAGTGGGAGAAGAACATTCTTACATCATCATCAGTGAGAAGATTGCCCCCTTACAGATCTTTGATGTCAGTTGTTACTGAGAGACAGAAATTATTCATTTCAAAAGGAACCCCTATAAATCTTTGGAGGAACCCTGGGTGAGAAAGGCTGAAATGCAGTGTAGCATGGAGGTGATCAGTACTGCTGAGGTTTTATGTAAGCCCAGGTTGCTTTGATAGCAGCCTTCAGCTCATCCGCATTGTTGGGTCTGGTGTCTCATCTTACTCTTCACAATACCCCACAGATTCTCTATGGGGTTTAGGTCAGGCGAGTTTGCTGGCCAATCAAGCACAGTGATACCATGATCATGTGACCAGGTATTGGTAGTTTTGGCAGTGTGGGCAGGTGCCAAGTCCTGCTGCAAAATGAAATCAGCATCTCCATACAGCTGGTCAGCAGAGGGAAGCATGAAGTGCTCTAGAATTTCCCGGTAGAGGGTTGCGCTGACTTTGACTTTGGACTTGATAAAACACAGTGGACCAACACCAGCAGATAACATCTCCCCAAATCATCACAGACTGTGGAAAATTTTGCATTTCATTTGGAAATCATGGTCCCAGAGTCTGGAGGATCAGTGGAGAGGCACAGAATTCAAGTTGCATGAGGTTCAGTGTGAAGTTTCCACAGTCTGTGGACATTTCATTGTCGGCTTATTTTTTTTAAAACAACACACAGACCTCCAAAGGCCCCCCAAATACATAAAAGAACTTCAGGGGTTTTGTGTGCTATTTTGGTAAAAAAAAATTTCTTTTGTAAATGTCAGCACAGCTGCAGCACTTTCTGTACATTACAGAGATGTCCCTTCACAGGCAGGATTAGAACCCCCCCCAGGATTAGGACATTCCCTAGACGTTATTTAACCAGTTCAGCTCTTTGGAGGTACATAGTTAAGGGTTAATCACAAGCTGATGGCAGCAGTAGCAGTGCTTGTTTTCTTCAGCTTGCTCCCAGCTGCACATCCAGAGTGATTGGGGTAGCTGTATAGCTGTTTGATCCCATTTACACTGCAAACGCCCCGGTCCCCCCCACCATGACCCCCAGTGTGGTTCCTGGGCTCTCCCATTTGTCCTGGTATCCCGATACCACAACCAGTGGCTTCAGGAGGCCAAGAGGGAGGAGATTGGTGACTGTACATCCACCAATCTGCACTGAATGAAAGAGGCAGTCCTCAGCTCTGAGTGTTTCCCGTTTCTGAGCCGCCATTCCTGGATGATACCGCCAAGGAAGCATCTAACTGAGCGCCATCTGTAAACCTGTAAATGCACACATACTGTGGAATTGTATACGTGTATGTAAACCGTGATTGCCCCACACATGTGAGGTTATCACCACGCATGTCGGAGTGATTGGAATAATTCTACCACCAGAGATCACACTTATCTCTAAACTGATGAGCAGGAAAGCGCCTCTTTTGGAGATTGAAGGGTCTGGTATGGATTTTGAAGGGGACCCCTATGACATTTAAAAAAAATTGGCACAGGGTTAATATCCATACCAGACCTGAAGGGCCTAGTATGGAATTTGGGGGGACCCCCACGCAATTTTTTTTTAAATTTTGGTTCGGGGTTCCCCTTAATATTCATACCAGACCCAAAGGGCCTGGTAATGGACTGGAGGGGATCCCATGCTGTTTTTTTCAATGACTTTTATCTGTATTGCAGAGACCCGACAATTCATTATAGCCGCGAGTACTTTTAAATGACTTTTTTTCCTTTAGAAATGTCATTTTGTGCAGGGACTGTTCTAAACACGGGAAACATGTGCCACTTTACAGGCATACTATAGACATCCCCCAGGTACAAAATTTAAAGAAATATTTCACTTTTATTGTTTCACTTTAAGCATTATTAAAATCACTGCTCCCAAAAAAAATTTACCTTTTTAAAACTTTTTTTTGCATTGATCCATGTCCCCTGGGGCAGGACCCAGGTCCAAAAACACCTTTTATGACAATAACTTGCATATTATCCCTTAAAAGGAGCACTTTTGATTTTTCATGTTCGTGTCCCATAGACTTTAACGGTAGTCACGTGTTCGAACACATTGTTGCCTGTTCGCATGTTCTGCTGCGAACCGACCTGAGGGGGTGTTCGGCTCATCCCTACTATTAAGTCAGGTTGGAGTATCCTTTCAGAAGGTGTCAGAAGTATTGGGTAGGTAGAGGCCACCATTTTTGGTTGCCCTCCTATAACAAACTCAAAGTGGGTTAAGAGTTTAAAGAGATCCAAATGGCAGCTGCTTCAGTGCATATGTCCTCTCTGGTTGCTCAGAAGAACTGCACAGCAATCTGCTTAAATGCATATTGTCCATAATTTTAACTGTGTTTTAAGTACTTAGTATTTTTGTGGGGTTGCATGCAGCCATTTGAGGACCATGCGATAATCTGTATTAGTGCATATTGTCACACCCATTTGCCCTCTCTTCTCGGACAATGCGCTGTGGTAGCGATGAGAGAAGCATTGGAGCTCATGTAGGAACCACGAAGGTTGGAGCTTGTGGGGATATTAAGAAGCCTAGGCAGGTAGGGCCATAGAGACATAAGTAAGATAGGGAACTCCCTTCCACACACCCAAACATTTGAGTGGTAAGTGTTGTATGTAAGTATGTTTGTGAATAACCTTAAAGGGATAAGGGCATATTTTATTCATGCAACTAGAAATTGTTAAGTAGCTTTAGTGAAAAGTTTCTAGGGATTGTCAAGGCACACATGGGCTGTTTTATGAAATGTTTGCGCCATCAGTAGAGGCGCACGCCAAGGCGCAAAGCACAATTTCATATTTACGAAACGTTTGCGCCGGTAGCAGAGTGCTAATCCCCATTTACTATAGTGATCTCGTCGCACGGGAGAATGAAATCTGAGCGCCACTATGGACATGGCGCACAGCATCTTCAATTCAATATTAACAGAAGATGGAGGTGCCAATATTATGGGGTGATGTGAGGAAGTTTAGTAACAACTGCCCAAGTAACAAATATGCCCAAAATAGAATGAGAAAGTAACTTTTTCTGAGCAAGCCTGCTGTGCCTGGAAGTACAATTAGAACTGCGCGAGATCACTTGCGTTTGTTCACTGAGCGGACAAAATCTTAGTAAATGTCAAGCAACGCAAGTGCAATTGCGTGGGTTGAACGGGCGCACCTCTAAACTTGACAATTTTTTGTTTACGCTGGTTCACCTTTATGTCTTTTTTTAATGATATCTTCACACAGGTCATGTTAGCGTGTTACGTTGCCAACATGTGACATGCACCTTGTTATAATTATGTAAAAAAACTCTCACTCCTCTAGCACCTCCTAAAAGGGCATTTAACCTTCCCCCTCTAATGCATATGATTTCCTTGGGCTAGCTTTTGCTTTTAAAGAGGAACTCCACACTCCATTCTCCAATGCTCTTGTCTCTGACCTCTAATTGGCTAGCTTTTGCTTTTAAAGGGGAACGCCACACTCCATTCTCCAATGCTCTTGTCTCTCCCCTCTAATTGATATGATTTCCTTGGGCTAGTGTTTGCTTTTAAAGGGGAACTCCACACTACATTCGCCAATGCTCTTGTCTCCCCCCTCTAACCCCTTTGATTTCCATGGGCTAACTTTTGCTTTTAAAAGGGAACTCCACACTCCACTCCATTCTCAAAAGGCTGTGAGCTGCCTTCACCAATTCAAACCACATTTTTTTTCAGGGCATACAACAGGGCCAGCTAGGAAAGGTGCGAGAAGAGCGATCGCCAAACCCCCTCCTGAACCATACAAGGTCACATGCACTCAGCATAGGTGGCTGCATTTGGGGCATGTTGGGCTCAGCCCAATACCAACCACAAAGCACCTTGTATCCACTAGTTTAAAGGGGCTTTCCATATTCCGTAAAACCCCCTGTCTGCAGCCCCCCACAACCCCAGCCTGCAGATAGCATTCTTTAGCTTGCTCTGAATAGAGGGGTGTGTGTGTTGAGTTTGTAACAGGTGTATTTTGTTTGTTATGTCTTTGCAAAACAGATGTGTTTTCGAGCAAGTTTTTTTTTTACTTTGGTTTATTGTGTGGGGGATATTTTCCCCTGAAATATTTTTGATGTTGTCAATGTGTGTCGTTTTTAGGTTGTTCACTTTGATTTAATTGTCTGTGCTGCATTATTTTGCAAAATTTTTCTCAAGATGTTGTGACTAATGTTTAAATCCTTAATAGATATCAATTTGTGGGCGCAGTCCTTTTATCTCCTGTTAATTTACAATGCAAAATGGTCAGACGTCAAAAACCATTTGTTAGTGTCTCAAATTAACATACAAGTGTTTTTTGCTTTCCTTGCTCTTTTCCAAGTCCTGTTTTGTTGACCAATAAAACTTGTAGCAAATTTTTATGTTTTATGTGTTTTTGTTACTTTTCATGCAACAGATTTCCCAGCTGCAGCTTAACTAGGCTGATTGGCATGGCAAATCCCAAAAATGTGTGATTTGTCTAAGTTCCTTTCCTGGTGCCTTCATGGTAGCATATGCATGGATTGTGTGTATGCTGCCATGGATAGTCACCAGGAAAGGAAAATTACAGAGAGGTAAGTATTAAATTTTTCATTTTAGTGCAGTGGTTCTCAGCCTCGGTCCTCAAGTACCCCAACAGGACATGTTTTGGGAATTTATCTCACCTAAAATAGCTGTCCAAAATACCAAGCCATTGACTGTGATTTAAAGCACCTGTGCAAGATAAAGGAAAACCTGCAAACATGGCCTGTTGGGGGTACTTGAGGACAGGGTTGAGAACCACTGATTTAGAGCAATGAGCTAAAATCTAGCTCAAGACAATCCCATTCTAATTGTTGGCATTTGAGGGAAAACAAGTGAGTGTTAGAACCCCTGCTTGTGTTTTTTTTAGGTTGGGCTTTGTGTCCCTTTTCTTAAAATTGGCTTCACTTCCTGTCACATTACCAAACAGGAAGTGAGTGTAAAACCCTACCAATGTCTTTCCTTGGGGACACACAGGTCAGTCTAGTGTCCCCATTAGGCAAATTGCACTCTAGCTCTTTGTTATGTACACCCCAAATTATTAGGTATTTTGGGGTTTAGTAAAGGCAAATCCACCCTGCAATACAAGTGTAGTCGCTGAAAATCTGAGGGGAAGCACTGGTGATTTTATCATCCAATCATGTAGAAGCAAAGATGCTGTTTTTTTATTTTCCTTGCATGTCCCCCTCAGATCTCCAGCAACTGCACTTCCAAGTGTACTTGTAGTGCAAAGTGGATTTGCCTTTAGTAAATAAACCCCAAAGTCCAAGATACCTAATAATTTGGGGTGTACACAGCAAAATGCTAAAGTGCAATTTACCTAATGGGGAAACTAGACTAAACTTTAGATTGACCTGTGTGTCCCCAAGGAAGGACAGTGGTAGAGTTCTACCCTCACTTCCTGTTTGGCTATGTGACAGGAAGTGAATAAATTTGAAGGAGAAAGTGGCAAAATTTGGAAGGTGTCTTCATACTATCAGGGGTGCAGACATCCCCAAAAACTGACAAGACTTCGAATTCCTCTGCACTCTATCCCCAAGCAAAAATAAGAAATGATTTAATTTAGTTTTTAGTAGTTAACTTTGCAAAGACACATTCCTAAGTTCAACTGTGATGCATGTCAGTGGCCCATTTAGACCTTGTTTAATACAAAACACCAGTTGCCTTTCACTATAAACATTTGTTAGTCCAATCCTGGAAATCTGCATCTGCTTTAGTGAAAGTGCTAACCACTACGCCACTGTGCTGCCCAAATATATATCTATAGATGTAGGTTCTTGCGTCCACCAGCAGAGAGAAGTTGGGTAGATGCCACACTCCCAAATCTGGAGGTATAATAATGGTCTAGCACAGGGGTCTTCAAACTACGGCCCTCCAGTTGTTCAGGAACTACAATTCCCATCATGCCTAGTCATGTCTGTAAATGTCAGAGTTTTACAATGCCTCATGGGATGTGTAGTTCTGCAACAGCTGGAGAGCCGTAGTTTTAAGATTCCTGATCACTCTAGCATGTCTTGAAAAAAGGTGGGTTCTGATGTGCCTTATATAATGCCAAAGAACTATCAATAGGAAAATACAAGTGGGTCATGGCACATCTACATTCCAAATTTGGCACTTAAGATGGTCATGCACTATGCAATCTGATTGGCCAATCTCTGTACAACTCGATATTTTGTCAAAATAGGTAATAGGAAGACGCACTTGAACAATTAATTCAAATTATAGGAAATAAAACAGGCTCTTGCACTTAATCTAATTTTTTAAAGATCTATGATATGGTCACCTTTAACCACTTCAGCCCCAGACCATTTGGCTGGCAAAAGACCAGAGCGATTCGGCACTGCGTCGCTTTAACTGACAATTGCGCGGTCGTGCGACGTTGTACCCAAACAAAATTGATGTCTTTTTTTCCCCACAAATAGAGCTTTCTTTTGGTGGTTTGATCACCTCTGCGGTTTTTATTTTTTGCGCTATAAACAAAAAAAACGTCGATTTTGAAAAAAACACATTATTTTTTACGTTTTGCTATAGTAAATATCCCCAAAAAATGTATATAAAAAATGTTTTTCCTCAGTTTAGGCCGATACGTATTCTTCTACATATTTTTGGTAAAAAAATCGCAATAAGCGTTTATTGATTGGTTTGCGCGAAAGTTATAGCGTCTACAAAATAGGGGATAGTTTTATGGCATTTTTATTAATAATTTTTTTTTTTACTAGTAATGGTGATCAGCAATTTTCATCATGACTGCAACATTATGGTAGACAGATCGGACACTTTTGGCGCTATTTTGGGACCATTCACATTTATACAGAGATCAGTGCGATTAAAAATGCATTGATTACTGTGTAAATATGACTGGCAGTAAAGGGGTTAACCACTAGGGGGCACTGTAGTGGTTAAGTGTGTCCTAGGGAGTGATTCTAACTGTGGGGGGGAGGGGCTGTGTGTGACACCACACTGATCACCGCTCCCGATTACAGGGAGCTGTGATCAGTGTCCTGTCACTAGGCAGAACGGGGAAATGCTTGTTTAAATCAACATTTCCCCGTTCTGCCTCTCCGTGAGACTATCGCGGGTATCCCCGTGGACATCGAGTCCGCGGGACCCGCGATCACGCTCATGGAGCTCGCGGCTGGCGCGTGAGCGCCCGCAAACGGCTTCTTAAAGGGCAACATACAGGTACGGTAATATGCCTGTACGTGCCCTTCTGCCGACATGTATTGGCCTGAGCTGGTCGGCAAGCGGTTAAAGATCAAGATCGGAAAATATTAATTTATTGGGTTTAGAAACATTTCTCTGCGCTTTGTAATTTATTGAAAGATTTGGGTACAAATAGACAAAAACACATTTCAAAGATATATTAGAAGTAATAGGAGTGAGATTAGCATCAAAAGGATTAATTCACTGAGAACACCTACTAATTGCCTAAGAAGACACATCCAATGAGATTAAATTAACCAACTGGATTGGGCGTGCGCTATTATCAATGAGAAAGCTGCAGTTACCCTAGCACCAGTTGCAGTTTACATATTTATTATCGTCTGCATGCGCCGGATTGCACGTTCAATCAATGACTTTTCCGCTGCACCAATTAAGGTGTGAACCACCGCAGCACATTCGCCTTAGTAAATCACCCCCACAGTGTTTCTCAGCAAAGGTTCGCCTGCCCAGGGTCTTGCAAATGCCAGTAGGCAGCTTGACAGGAACGCCTGGCTGGTTGACCACCCTAGCCAGTGAGTAGTTGCGCTCTCAGAAATACTGCATACTTCCTACCTCCCATGCACACTGGTTTTCCCCACATTGTCACATCTGTATTGTGTGACACATTATTTGCACTATAAGTTAAAGTCCTGACCCTCTCCTCTCTTACATATTAACAGGGATGGAGGCACATTGTTTCCTTGCCTCATTTAAAGTCCCAAACAAACCCCTTTCTCAATATGGGTGGCTATAGGGGCGGAGCAATATCATATGTATGCTTTTATGTTGGCGTCAGGAAAGGTAAGTTTTCCCTTTATTAACTAGAAGAGCATTATGTGTCACAGTGCTGTTCTATTGTGTGTGCACATAAATCATCACAAATACACTAAAATATGTGGATACATTCATATATAAAGTGCTAGGGGCTAAAATAATATTCTCTGCAGATCTATTGCTTCCATTTTACACCTACTTCATTGATCTTATGGTGTTTATCAATAAATGAAGTAAATTGATCCATGTGCAAATTCATATACAACATAAAGTGCTTTGTGCTTAAGATGCCATTCCCTGCAGATCAACTGCTTTCACTTTGCACCTACTTCTTTAATCTTATAACATTTGCTACTATATTAAATAAACAGAAAAACCTGTGCAAAATTCATGTAAACATACAATATTTTATGCTCAATATAGTGTCCTCTGCAAGTCCACTGCTTCCACTTTGCATCTACTTCAATTAACTAAATTTGCTAAACAAAATATTTTAATATTATGGTTTCTATTATTATTTGTATAATCCCTTTGCAAGCTTCCCCCCTTTTTTGAATATTTTACCCTATACTAATACTTCACTAGTGTGTGGTAACTACAGAAGCAGTCCTAGATGCAGAGTCCAGGTTTCCCAGGACAGGAGGAACAGAAATAATAGGTGTCACACCTAATTTTGCATCTTCGGTGCTCTTTGGGTCGGGGTACCGGGAAAGACATCAGGAAAATGCCTTTCATGCAGCTGGGTCACTGCATCTGGATTTGGACCACAGCACCTTTTGGATACAACAGGGATGTAACGATTACTTCTTGAAATTTTAGGAAGGATCCACTTCTTCCTGTTGTTTTGTACAACACAAAAGCATTGTACAGAGCCAATTGAAATAAATATTGTCAGATATTTATACTGAAATACATATTAACAGTATTATATTCATGGAATTATGCAAAAATCTATGGTTAAGGAAATTTTCACATCTTTCCACAAATCAACCAAAAAGAAATCTAATTTGTTTATCCATGCTAGTTTAAAGACAAGAATAAATACAGCAATGTGCTAAAATATATATACCGTATTTATCGGCGTATAACACGCACCGGCGTATAACACGCACCCCAATTTAGGAGGGAATTTTAAGGAAAAAAAACTTTTAGGAGGGAAGTTGAAGGGAAAAAAACTTACATTTAAATGCCCTTCATTGCAGCCTTGTCAGTGCAGCCATGTCAGTGCAGCCATGTCAGTGCAGCCTTGTCAGTGCAGCCTTGTCAGTGCAGCCTTGTCAGTGCAGCCTTCCCCAGTGTAGCCTTGTCAGTGCAGCCTTCCCCAGTGCAGCCTTCCCCAGTGCAGCCTTGTCAGTGCAGCCTTCCCCAGTGCAGCCTTCCCCAGTGCAGCCTTGCCCCAGTGCAGCCTGGGATCCCCTGTCCCTGCTTCCAGGGCTTCAAAATCGCGGTCCGCGATTTGAAAATGGCGCCGCCGGCGCCGAAGTACACAGAGCCGGTCCTCGGCTCTTTCCGGCGGCTCTCGTTTACTTTCGGCTCCACTCGTAGTCCCGAGCGGAGCTATCCGAGTAGGTTCGGATAGCTCCGCTCGGGACTACGAGTGGAGCTGAAAGTAAACGAGAGCCGCCGGAAAGAGCCGGTCCTCGGCTCTTTCCGGCGGCTCTCGTTTACTTTCGGCTCCACTTGTAGTCCCGAGTGGAGCTATCCGAGTAGGTTCGGATAGCTCCGCTCGGGACTACGAGTGGAGCCGAAAGTAAACGAGAGCCGCCGGAAAGAGCCGAGGACCGGCTCTGTGTACTTCGGCTCCGGCGGCGCCATTTTCAAATCGCGGACCGCGATTTTGACATTTGGACAGCTCGGGATCGGCGGGGATCGGCGTATAACACGCACCTGCGACTTTCCCCTCATTTTAAGGGGAAAAAAGTGCGTGTTATACGCCGATAAATACGGTATTTATTAACTAAAAATTCTGTGTTAAATAATATCAAATATAATTGGTGATAATACAAAAATGTATAACTTCAAATATCAAATATATGGGTGATACAGATGATGAGAAATTTTACCACAAGCTCTTGTTACAAAATATCATGTTTCACACTTCATGATAGCTTAGTAAATAGCTTTCCATGGCTCTATAGACTTATGAAAACACACTAGGTGTTGAATTTAACACATGTGATTTCTTCTCAAAACAAAGACCTACAAGCTTAAATCTCTTTTACAGTATATGGTCAATTTTGTTAACCATATACAAACTTGGTAGTTTAACCAAGACTCATTTTTAAATCAAGATAACTTTAGAATGAATCTATGGTTCAACACATACTATAACTAATCCAATTCTAAGACTTTGAAGTCAGTTTTGTTGAGATATAACAAAATATGTATCTCTTTTTAAAAGGAAGTCGAATTCATACTGCAGTTAGAATTCAATTCACTCCAAAACTGACACTACCAACATTAATTGGGTTAGTTAGGCATATGTTCAAACAACTTCAATTACCCAAAAAGGTAAAAAATTAAATTAATACTTACTAGAGATTTAAGAAATGTGTTGTTTTGAGAGGGATCAGCTGGATGTCCCCAAAGGACTTCTCTACAATTCCTAAATTTTTTTTCTGTTTTTCTCCTGCTCTCTCTCTCTCTCTTTCCATCTCCAGCTCTCAATATCCTCTTTTTTCCAGATTCCCTCACCGTATGTGTAAACCCTCTATGTTCCCCCTAGAACGTGGGTGTGGGAATGCCTTTCACGTCATGAATGACATCAAACACATGTCACTTCCTGCCCAAAACTTATAGGGAAATTGTAGTTTGGCCAATGGGGGCAGTATTGTATTAGACATGATCAAAAAATTATTCTTAATATATTTAATTTAATTTCTGAATAACCTTTTGACTTAGGCTTAAAGAAAAACTATGAGTTAGACTGAAATGTCACTTGTGTGTCAAACCACTCCAGACCTGGTGGCGACTCATGAGATCTATTATACCCTCCCATTACATTCCTTAAGTTAGATAAGGTGGAACTTAACCCCATGTATTATTTCACAAGGATTTTATTCAAACATGCTATGTCATATTTATATATAGGCAATATATCCATGATTAATATTCAACAATACGTAATCAATATATAAATGAATATTATAAAAAAATTCATATATAAACAAAAATGCACAAACCAAAATATGAGATATTCAATTAAGTAGGCATATACTTGTCTCATTATAATGTAAAACTAATATGATAATATAATTATTGCTAATATAATTTTTTGCAATTTGTAATACAAGACTTTTTTTTTTAAACACATTTTGTGAATACGTCTATTACTTTCATTCCTTAGTCAAAGAGACAATATCTATATACTGTTATTTAAACCTAGAAGTCTCTTATCTTATCATAACATTGGGCCTCCTTGGCTAATGCCTTAACTGATTAACTCATAAGGATTCATAATTTACAACTTAGTAGAATA
Source organism: Lithobates septentrionalis (assembly GCA_037952835.1). Lineage (NCBI taxonomy): Eukaryota > Metazoa > Chordata > Amphibia > Anura > Ranidae > Lithobates > Lithobates septentrionalis. The sequence continues at coordinate 1,519,657 of JBBDGP010002974.1, forward strand.
TATGGTGAGGTTTTAAAACCTACCTATGAAAATCTCTTTTCTAAGGACAGTGAACCTAGTTTAATCTCTTAAAAAAAATTTTTTTTGAACAAGATGGCTACTACTCATGTCCAGAGAATCACATTTAAAAATAATATATTTAGACCATTATAAATTAATTATTTTTAACCTCAATACTACACTTTCATGCACCAGCATCTGGCTTTACGGGAAAATAAGTACACTGATCAGCGGCATCTCCTCGCAGAGGACATCTAGGTATGTAATCAGGGCGCTGATCATCAGTGTCCTGATTACAATAAAGTGCCAGCAATAAGTGCCCAGCAGTGCCAGCAATGAGTGCCCACCAGTGCCAGCAGTCAGTGCCCACAAGCAGTGCCTATTAGTGATGCCCATCAACGCCCATCAGTGCCGCCCATCTGTGCCGGCTATCAGTGCCCACCAGTGCTGCCTATCTGTGCCCATAGTTGCCACCCATCAGTGCCACATATCAGTGCCCATAAGTGCGGCATATTCGTGCCTGCTCATTGGTGCCCATAAGTGCCACCTCATCAGTGCCCATCAGTGCTGCCTCATCAGTGAAGGAGAAAAATGACTTATTTACAAAATTTACTGACAGAAACTGAGAAAAAACTTTGTTTTCAAACTTTTGTGTCTTTTTTTTTAGGAGAGGATAAAAAACCCAGAAGTGATTAAATACCACCAAAATAAAGCTCTATTAGTGTGAAGAAAATTATAAAAATGTCACATGGTTACAGTGTAGCATGACCACGCAATTGTCATTCAAGGTGTGACAGCGATGAAAGCTGACAAATGGCCTGGGCAGGACGGGGTGAAAGTGCCCGGTATTGAGGTGGTTAATTGTTCTTCCACTTCACTGCAAGCAATTCATTAGTTCTTAAGCAGGCTTTCTCCTCCTTTCTAAGCCGTTGGGGGAAGTCCTGGCATTTAGGTCGCACTGTGCCACGAGCCAATTACAAGAATGTGTAAGTGTCTAAAAAGTGGCACTCTTGTATAGAAGTGTCCCTTGCAGAAAAAAAGATAAAACCAAGTCTATCTTGCCACTGCGGCAGTACGGGGGGCTCAACTTCCCTCATAAACTCTAAAATTACATGTATATTTGCCTAGAGAAGTCTCCAATGCGTCATGCGATATCCCAAACTTACCAACTATTGTTATCCCAACCCCCAAACATTAGATCTCCATATGTTGCCAAATGGGAACGAGAGCTGGGACTACAATTTACGGAGAAATAAGTCAATAGACTTTTCCTCTTTTCCTCCAAAACTTCCATCTGTGTCGGACATCAGTCTGGATTCAAGGTGCTGACCCGCTGGTACTACATACCGGAGAGGATCCATAAGATGTCCCCCCAGAGCTCAGACCTATGCTGGTGTCAGAAACCATGAAATCAGGTGGAGACAGAAGTACAGTTAAATCACATTTGTTTAACCTCCCTGACGGTATTCCTGAGTGGGGCTCGGTGTGGATTTTCAGTACTAAAAGTGGTAACCTAGAGCCACACTCTGAATCACATCACAGGATCCAGGTACGGTTCCTTACCTTGTCCCCAGGATCCTGCAATGTCCTCCCCACTCTGTGTGCGAGCCGTCATCCGCTCAATGTATCACAGCGCCAGGCTCCATTCCCTGCAAGCATTGCGACGCACGGGGACGGAGCACATCGCCAAATTCAAAAAGTGAAAGACCCACTATACATACAGTACACTGTAATTTTACAGATTACATTACTGTATGAAATAATTTCACATTCCTTTTGTCCCTAGTGGTTTGTCCAGTGCCCTGCATGCAGTTTTATATTATAAATGCTGTTCTTTCTGCCTGGAAACTGGAGATTGTCCATAGCAACCAAAACTGTCCCTTTACATCAAAAGTGGTTTTCAAAACAGCTAGAAAACAGCGATAATAAATTAGAATCATTGGAGAATTGAGCGATAGTGATTTGTGGGGAATTTCGTCATCAAACACTGAAAGTGATGGCAGCGATAATTCTGCAACTGAGCAAATTTCAGTGTTTTTGATTTAATTACATAATTGAATAATTTTAAATTATTATAATATTATTATTTGTTATAATTATTTATAGTTATTTATTATACTGTATTATAATTTATGATTTTGTATTTCAAACATTATCATACTCGGGCTGTCTACTAGACTCTTGTTTGGACAGATTTAAGTGAGTTATTTCTAAGAATTACAGGCCTATAATATAAAACGCCAAATTTTCCATGCAAAACAATTGTACCGCTTTGAGCATTAAAAATCTGAAATAATCATACCGCCAGGGAGGTTAATAATAAAAGTAAAAAGAACAAACGTAGTCAAAACAAGTTCAGTAACCGGAATGGATAGTCAACCAAGCCAGAAGTCTGGGATCAATGTAGTGGAACAGCAAGCAGGATCTGGAGCCAAAAAGGATGTCAGTAAAGCAGGTCTTGAACAGGATCGCAGGAGATAGTTTCTGTGATGTTGACCAAGGCGAAGGCAGAGATCTTCTGGACTGGACGGCTTAAGTAGGCAGGACTGACGAGCAGGATATCATCAACAGCTGAGTAACTGTGAAGAGATAGGAGCTGGCAATTAGCCGACAGCTGAGCGGCCAGCTCAGAGAAGGAAGGGCTGAGCCCAGCCCTGACAGCTGGAGGTGTGGGGAGGACACTGGTTCACTCCTCCACATCTTCTGGTCCTGCTGCCTCCTTTAATCCTTCTGGAAGGAGGACCACGGCACAGTCCAGAAGTTCACTGACAGAGAATTACCGTGGACCCCAAGTTCTTTCTTCTGCACCACCACGAGATTCCGACCAAGATTTACATGAGATCCATATTGCCTCTCCTGCACACAGTGGCGAAAGGCTGCATCCCGCTGTTTTGGAAGCAGACGCAGCCACCGTCGGTCGCTGGTTGGCTAAAAAAGTGGCAGGCAATAATGCAATGGAGGGCTTGGTAGCCACGGAGAATGGCCGTTGTGAGGAATTTCTTACAAAATGGTTCTATTAGCATGAATTTGTCTATTCCAAGAAATACGCAGAGCTGGTGGCTTGGTTCCCTGGTTGTGTGCTGCGTCATAAGGCTTCCCCCGGACATGGTTGGGCAACTGGATGCTGGAACCCCCTTCCCTCCTTACCCCCCTTTTATTTATTTTTCCTTCTTTGTCCTCTTTCTCTACTTTTGCTCCATTGTTCTCTGTTAGTAGTAGAGACCCTGTGGGTCATCTCTACCTTATTTTTATATCTTGCATCTCTAAATATGGTGACTTACATGGAAAATTTTTACGCGGTCTGCAGAGACTCCCTAGACCCGGAAGTCCAGGGAAGGTTTCCCAGAGATTGTGGTTAATTTTACTAATATAAAGTGGTGTTTATGTGCTGGATTTTAAATTTCAACTGTTTCCTTCTATGCACACCAAAGCGCAGATTTTGTATTGTCTTACACAAAAAAAAAGAATTGAAAAAAAAAAGACATGTGTAGCTTGTGGCCCTATCACAGAGCTTCTACATTTTGACCCCAGATCTGGCATGCTTGCTGGGGAGATGCTGTTTGATTGGAAGGTGGCCAGTGAAATGTATGATGGACGAATCTACATAGATGGTTTCTTGGGGCATATACACATCTGCAAATTTCTGAGAGAGGTAGTTTATGAGGGGCAGGATTTTGTAAAGTTGATCATATTCAGGGTCACCCCGAGGACAACAAAGTGTGTGATCACTAAAATGCATAAAATGCATTATTGTCTCATATCTAAGCCTGGCCATTGCAGCAGAGAACACGGGCATATGATGAATCGGGTCTCTGGACCAATATGATCACGGCTCATTCTTTTTAGTAACAGTAGGGACACTATACTAAGGAGGGACACTAATATAGTTCTGTTCATGTTCAGGATATTGATCCATACAGACACTATACTAAAGAGGGGAAACTAATATAGTTCTGTTCATGATCAGGGTATTGATCCATACAGACACTATACTAAAGGGGGGACACTAATATAGTTCTGTTCATGATCAGGACATTGATCCTTACAGACACTATACTAAGGGGGGGACAGTAATATAGTTCTTGTGGAGAAATTAATTAAAAAATAATTAATTGGAAGCACGCTCTCTATAAGACTAATAAAAGTGCAAGTGCAAAATGTGCTGAAATTGCATAGACCAGTGACAACAAACACAACAAAATATAGAATATATATAATATGTGTATATATATGTGTCATCCAAAATGTATCTAGTTGAAGTGTCCAAGATACTAAATCAAATGTTCAGAAATTAAAAAAATTAAAAACACACAATCAAAAAATCAAAAACCACACATTGATGTGCAAAATAAAGTGTCCAAATGAACAATTTTGTGTATATGAATCTTCCAATACTCGGCAGACAGCAAAGGAGTATATCTTCCACCACCATCACCAGCCACACATCCTACTCACCAGAATCCAATGACCCCCATTACAGGTAGTCATAAGCGTTTTCGGAAGATGCCAATGAAGAATCTCACGACCACGGCTTCAATCCGAACGATTGGATACCAGGATTTCAGTGGACCTATTCAGGTACTTGTGGGTGTATTGTGGGGAACTCGATGTGGAAATGATCATATCAAAGCATCAGTGCCGTCTATTTCTTAAATTAGGTGCACGTCGGTATATGAACCTTGGACGTTCAGGCAGCAGTTTTGACAATGTCCTGTCTCTTAACAAGACTGGCCAATGCTTCAGAATTATCTTCTCTAAACTTTTATAGTTTCTACTGAAATTAGTCAAAAAAGCTACAAAATCTAAATCTTGTTTCTTTTTAGGTTTGTCTTCCAAAAGTTGTTGTCTATCCATCTCCATGATTTGTGATTGGATAGACCTAAGTTCCTGATCCCGATAACCTTTTTCTTTGAATTTGTCGACCACAATATCAGACTGATAGATATGTATTAGCATGGATTGGAACATAAGAAGATTCATGAGATGCTTACTATCTCTCAGGTAAGAGGGGTAAGTTTGAACAATAGGCTGTTCTTAAAGACGTTCCAATCCATGATAATACATTAATTGTGACAATTGATGTTGAGTCACTTTATAACAACCTCATACAAAAGGACGTCTTAACAACTATTAGAAGAGGCCTTGATTCCAAATCTGACTTTAAAAGGGAACGAAAGGGGTTTCTGATTGAGGCATTGGAGTTAGCTATGTCTAACAACTATTTTTGGCACAAGGGATCATGCTATAAGCAGATCAAGGGAGTGGCTATGGGAGCCAAATATGCTCCAAGTGTGGCAAATATACTTATGAGCCAATGGGAGGAACATAGCATATTTGGAGCCCCTTTACCTGAAATTTCTTTATACAAAAGATACATTGACGACATTGTCATTCTTTGGAATAGTACAGTGGAGACACTGGAAACATTTTTAAATAACATTAACCACAACTGTTATGTGCTAAAATATATAGGTAATTGGGATTTGAATGAGATCAGTTTCCTTGATCTGGTCTTGGTGAAGACTAATGGGCGCATTCAGACCAAGATCTTTTTTAAGAGCACTGATAGAAATAGTTATATCCCCACCGCTAGTTGTCACCATCTGAGGTGGCTTGGTGGGGTCCCTATGGGTCAACTCATGAGAATCAGGCATAACTGTGACACTATGTCGGATTATCTATATCCGTCTGATATTGTGGTCGATAAATTTAAAGGAAAAGGTTATCGGGTTCAGGAGCTTAGATCTATCCAATCACAAATCATGGAGATGGATAGACAACAACTTTTGGAAGACAAACCTAAAAAGAAACAAGATTTAGATTTTGTAGCTTTTTTGACTAATTTCAGTAAAGACTATAAAAGTTTAGAGAAGATAATTCTGAAATATTGGCCAGTCTTGTTAAGAGACAGGACATTGTCAAAACTGTTGCCTGAATGTCCAAGGTTCATATACCGACGTGCACCTAATTTAGGAAATAGACTAGCCCCCAATGTATTGAACCCACCAAGGAAAGCTGGTACCTTTGGATTTAACAGGGTTTTTTTATTGTAAGAAATGCAAGGCATGTAAATCGATGAGGAAAAATGCTAGCAAAGTACTGAATTTTACATCTTTCAGCACAGGGAGTGAATATAAAATAGAAAAATGTATTACATGCAAATCGACCCATGTAACATATCTCATTATTTGCCTTTGCTGTTTGCAATACCTGGGACGCACTATGCACCTGTATCAATGAACATCTTAACAACATTAAAAATGGGTTCTTAAAACATAGCCTTTCCAATCACTTTAGGATATATTATAATAATAATAATACTAGTGTAGCTAAATTCTTTGGGATTGATAAAATAGATGCAGATTGAAGGGGAGGAAATATGATCCAGAGAATATCCAAAAACGAAAATGAATGGATTTATAAATTAAATACACTCATGCCTGTGGGTATTAATGTTGATATAGACCTAAATTGCTATTTGTCTAATTATTAGGAACATATGTTTACATTGTAAACGGTTAATCCATTCTATTTAAATCCTATCTACTTTTTTGCCACAAGATGGCTCCAAAATTCCATTCCTCTTTATGCTACTCTAATTCGGCTTTTTGGCCACAAGATGGCAGTGTCCAGAGTAATAACTGTTCAAAAAGACCTCTCGCGCTACTTGAATAATTGAAAAGGTGCTAGATGTCACAGAGTTCACGCTAACCTGCCCCACATCCCTAGTTACAGTACAATGAAAAAGTCAAGTTTCCTCTGAGTGGGACTTTTAGAAAGGGGCAGATAGCACAATGAGGTATGAAAACGATATGTAAAAAGTATATAAGATTTTATTAAGAAACATTTGTTTAAAATAATGAGCACGTATGAACAATACACATATCAAAAATCACAATTAGATTCTGGACAAGACTAGTCATCTGTTGGGTTGATAGTGGACACAACAGAAAAAGCCCAACACGTTTCAAAATTGCTATTTCTTCATCAGGGGTGTATGCGATTTTATCGCAGAACGTACAAACGTCTGCAATTTAAACAAATAAGCACAAATTAAATGCGTAAGATTAGTTATACAAAAAATGCAGTTTTAGAAAGTAGGTACGTATATAGTCACACCATACTTTACATGTAAATGTTTTGGAAACTGACCGTGCAAACTGTGTGGTTCTTGAGTTAGTTTCCTATCCAGAATTTGTCATTTAAAAACAGAGTGTGTTGCAGCTGTCAGCCTGCGAGGCCCCCAGCCCGGTGGGGTAGGTCAATGCACCAACACAGGTGGGTAGGTCCAACGGCAGCAGGAGGGGGAAAGAGAACAGAGTACCACACAAAGGACAACCCAGGTTGGCCCTCCGAGGTATACCCCTTACTGTAAACGTATGGAGAAAAGGAAAAACAGAAAGGTGGGGTCTGTTACATTGGTTCATAGGACTGGCACCCACCATAACTCCACCAAGCAAAAATATGATTAAATATGCATGCATATATACATACATGCTCACATATACATGCATACACATATGCATATATGTGGTCATCGGGGGGGGGGAAGGGGAAAGAAGACCCCTTGGTCCCCGTTTAAATATATATTGCTGTCCCCGATAGGGGAAGCATTTGACAAAAAAAAACCTTACATACAAAGTGATAAAGCCCTGCATCTAGGCAATTCCAATAGTGAGTAATTGGTAATATTAATGGTATGTACCTTGCCGGGAGGAGATCAAGTGGAAGGAGGGGACAGAAGCAGAAACTAACGGGCGAGGACCTGCTTGTGGATAGCTCTGCAGACAAATGGGTCAGGGAACTTTGGTAACGCCCGAAGATGATCAAGAGATTGATCTATAGTAACAGGCCAAAGACAGTATGTCAAAAAAGGGGCAACCATAATTGACAGCCATCGGAGCGCACAAGGCATGAAGCCTGAGAGCCTCCTTAGTTAAGTCATGAAAAACATAAAAAGTAACAAAGTTCAAAAGCAAAAAAATGTTACCTGGTAAGTCTGAGAGCACAGTGATGCAGGTCCTGGCTTGTGTCCACCCTCACAGCAAACAGACATCAGCTGGAGGTGTTTAAAAGGCACGAGTGACTGGCGAGTAGCCAATCACTTCGTGCATACGCTCGGAGGGGCGGGGCTACCCGGGGCGTGCCCCGAGACGGCGGCGTGCAGACGGTGCCTCTCAGCACACCAGGGGGCGTGGATGGTGACGCACTGCTCTGGGAAGATGCAGTGATGTCAGGCCCTGAGATCCCATGAGTGGCAGGGGAAACCTAAGTGCACCAGCTGTGCCGCCGCGCATCGTCCTCCCGTGGCGCACAAAACATAGATCACGTGACCCGGGATGAAGTCGGGCAAGTGATATCATGTCAATAGGAGGCCGCCCATGCCGGCCGGCAGTGGACGGCCCCCGTGCGCCGAGTGTGGTACTCAAGCCGCCGTGGGCCTAATGTGTCGCTGCACAGACACACCGCCGCACACGGGGCACAGACAGGCTGATCAGATGGCACACCAACCTGAGGGGACATCAATACATAGGCATGCCCCAGAGCGAAAGAAGGAGCAGCATAATTAATGACAAACAGCAATATATATATATTTTCTAAACACAATAATGACTTAAAATATAGTTTACATCATGATGGTGATATTGACATTATTATCGATGCACATCCTAGCCTAAATAGACAGTATGTATATACATTCTAAGCAGTGCAATGGACTGAAATAGAATTCACATCATGATGGGGGTGATTACATTATTAACAATGCTGATCATGGCCTAGATAAACATATATGGTTGCTGGAAGCGAAGGACAAAGTGAATAATGATTATAGGACCTGAGGTCTTATATACGCATTATATACATTCATCAACCAATACAGTTAAATGGAAAGGAGAAAGGGAGAGAGAACAGTGGTGAAAAAGGAATTGAGATACTTGATGGAAAAGTTAACCAGAGACCGAGGTATTAATACGTACAGTAAAAATGAGCTGAATGTTTCTGAATTGTTTAAGTCGGGTCTGGTGGTTCCCATTCTGACCCTCCAGAGGAGAAACCCTCCAAAAAGGGCCTATAAGAAATTGACCCATTTAAACCGGGTGGCGAGGTGGCGTTTAGGCGGAAAATCCACCTATGCTCTCGTTGGAGCAGGGTTCTGTTCCAATCACCACCTCGCATCCCGGGATGGACACAGTCAAGAATCAGAAAAGAGACTCTGGGAAAAATACCATCATGGACATTAGTGACGTGTCATCCCAGGGGGAGACTGGGATTGCACGTCTGCATGGATGCGAGATGGCAATAAGCACGTCACCAAAATTCTTGGGCAGTTTTGCCAACATAAAAGCACCCGCAGGCACATAGAAGAAGATAGACTACACCAGACGTATTACAATTTGCAAAGTGTCGTGGTGAGTATTTCTCACCGTTAGGGAGTAATAAATTCCTAGAGGTGTTCATAAAGCGGCAATAACCACAACGCCCACATGTAAAGCAACCAAAGCGTTTACATGGATCCTTACGACCCCCTTCCTTAAACTCACTGGCCACCAATTGATCCCAAAGTGACCTTGCCCTTCTAAAGGTGAAAGAGGGGGTATTTGGCACGAAGGGGCCTACAGTTGGATCCATCGTTAGGACATGCCAGTATTTATTCACAATTGTTTTGACTTTTTTGTGTTGATTGGAAAATCCTGTGATGATTGATATTGGGTTCTCTTTTCGAGTTTTAGAGAATGGGTTGTACAATAGGTCTTGCCGGGTTTTGTTACATGCCCTCTTGTATCCTTTTTTCAAACAAGACTTAAACGCTACTTGAAGGCAGTAAACTAAACCAATAAAAAAGTACAAGTAAAGTGCAGCAAAATCTTTAATTGTATCACATAACACTAAACAGTAAAGGTAGGTAAAGTGATTTTGCGCAAATTGTAATGGAGTGTTCTGAATAAATCGTCCCAAATAAACGCAAACGTGTATTAAAACACCTAACTGAAGTGACAATGTATAATATACAAAATTACACATATAGATCATATATTTCATAATCCTCAATCATGCCGTGTATATTTCAAATGTGTCCTTATATAAACTCATGTGAAAAAAGGTGTGCGACACCTTGTGTGAAGGAAAGAAACAAAAATCATAAATAAATAAATATTCAAAATGTCAAAAATCCAAATAAAATGAGAAAATAAAATAAAAATAATATAAGTGCCAATAAATGTCCAAGACCTCCTAGGGTGAATTAAAAAGTGATAAAATACCATTGCTGTTAGGATTGATGGAGATGATTATCCATAAAATGATCCTGCTGTGGCTTCTTAAATATTAAAATCTCCCAGAACTCTCACCTCAATGCTATAGATAGCAGTCAATCACCATCTGGGATCTCCACTGGCCTCCCTGGGTAGTAGATGTGGCAGTGCTCCTCCAAAGGGTGCAGCGATACAGTCCCAGATCACAGTGGTATGGGGGGTGCCGGTAGTCAGCCTCAACCTGCTGCTGCTGGCACACTCCGAGCACCCACCGCCTGAACCATACACATGCTGCACTCGACGTAGCCAATCAGCGATTAGCCTTCTTTCCGCTTCCGGGGAACTGACGTAACTGAAGCAGAAAGAAGGCAAAACGCGTAAGTGGCTTGAGCGTGGTACGTCACTTCCGCTGTTTGAAACGCAACTGGAACGCCAATGGCGTCTCCAAACACATGGTTGTGTTTTACTGTTTAGCTGCTATGAAGATTTTACCTGTTATTTACTTCAATTTTTGAATACATTTTTGACCTACTTCACTATGGGAGATTTTTTCTTATTTTTACCTGTACTGATGCTTTGATATGATCATTTCCACATTGAGCTCCCCACAATACATCTACAAGTACCTGAATAGGTCCACTGAAATCCTGGTATCCAATCGTTCGGATTGAAGTCATGGTCGTGAGTAGGGATGAGCTTTGAGTTTGAGTCGAGCCCATGTTCGACTCGAACATCGCATGTTCGACCGTTCGTCGAATTTCAAATGTTATGGGCCATTCGCGCCAAATTTGAGTGGCGCGTCATGGCCCATAATTCACTGCGGCATCGCAGTGCATTGCTGGCAGATGATTGGCCAAGAATGCACTATGACCCGCATGCTTGGTCAATCACAGCGCCGTCTGTACAGAGAGCCGTAATTGGCAAAGGCCAGGGTGGCTTTGGCCAATTATGGCTCAGGGGGTTTTGTACATGCCCCACACTATATAAGGCTGCTTGCGTGGTGGCCCTGTGTAGTGTGTTGCGGCGGCGGTGGAGAGATAGAGAGAGAGACTAATTTGATTTAAGTTAGATTAGGTAGAGTAGGCAGGCGAGTCAGTTAGCTGCACTTACAGTGTTGTGTGTATATATATGCATCCTAGGTGTTGTATATACATATATATATATACACTGTATTCAGTTTAGCTAGATCCGTTCCTGTTATTCTCTTCCTACTGACAGGCAGGCAGGTGATTTTACAGTATTTACAGCTACCTGAAGAAAATTGCTGGTGTTCTTCTGATCCTGTTAGTCCTATTAGCTACAGTATTTACAGTTAGTGTAGTGCATCCTCTGCACTGTGTGCACCTAAAGCTACCTGAAGAAAATTGGTGGTGTTCTCATCCTATCAGTACTGCAGGCAGCTGCAGTATTTACATTTAGTGTAGTGCATCCTCTGCACAGTGTGCACCTAAAGCTACCTGAAGAACATTGGTGGCGTTCCTCTGATCCTATTAGTACCGCAGGCAGCTGCATTATTTACAGTTAGTGTAGTGCGTCCTCTGCACAGTGTGCACTTAAAGCTACCTGAAGAAAATTGCTGTCTTCAGCAATTGGGAGAGAGCATCATGTCAACATCGGAAGAAGAGAATAAGGAACAAGACGGCGAAGAAGACCGGGCCACTGCTAGCAAAAGAGCCGGCAAAAGAGCAGAAGATAGCGGAGGAGCCCGGCAGAAGAGCGGGAGAAGAACCGGACACCGAGAGAAGAGGCCGGACACCTAGAGAAGAGGCCGGATCCAGGGAGAAGAAACGGACACCGGGAGAAGAGGTCGGAGAAAGCGGAGAAGTCAGAAGAAGACCCCCGAAGTCGGAAGAAGACCCCCGGAGCTGCCTAATAAATTACTTTAAAAACCTGTGTAGTGTTTTTTTATTGACACTTTTTCCCCCAGGTGAATGGGTAGGGGTAGAATGTACCCCATACTCATTCACAAAGGGTGGGGGGCCGGGATCTGGGGGCCCCCTTATTAAATTCCGATAAGCTCTCTGCCCGCAGACCCTGACAACCAACGGCCAGGGTTGTCGGGAAGAGGCCCTTGTCCTCATCAACATGGGGACAAGGTGCTTTGGGGTGGGGGGGCCGCAGGGCACCCCCGCACCAAAGTGACCACCCCCCATGTTGAGGGCATGCGGCCTGGTACGGTTCAGGACACCGGGGGCACCCCCCTGCCCCAAAGTGACCACCCCCCATGTTGAAGGCATGCGGCCTGGTACGGTTCAGGAGGGGGGGGGGCGCTCGCTCATCCCCACCCCCTTTCCTGACTGGCCGGGCTGCGTGCTCAGATAAGGGTCTGGTATGGATTTTGGGGGGGACCCCATGCCGATTTTTCGGCGTAGGGGGTTCTCCTTAAAATCTATACCGGACCTAAGGGCCTGGTATGCCCCTGGGGGGAACCCATGCCGGTTTTTTATTTAAAATTTGGTGTGGCGTTCCCCCTCATGATTCATACCAGACAGCTGTCAGCACTGCCTGTCGCTCATCGCGAAAGGAAAAAAAGTTTTCCTTTCCCGATGAGCGAGCCAGCTCAGCACTGGCTCCACAACCGGGCTCGCAGGTGTCAAATCTCGCCGATAACAGCGGCGAGATTGACACAATGTCGCGGTCACCTACTGTACCTGAAGAAAATTGCTGTTGTTCTGATCCTATTAATACCACAGGCTATCTGAAGACAATTGCTGGTGTTCCCATACTAAAAATACTACAGGCAGGCAGTTGATTCTGCTAGCTGCAGTATCACTATATATATACATCCCAGCTTTGTGCAGCTACATCTCACTGCAGGGACAAGACAACAAGGAGAGGCAGACAGTCACAAGCCAATAAAAGAGGGCAAGCAGGCTCTGTGTCTAGAGGCAACAGTGCTGGTCGTGGAGACGGTGCATCCTCATCAGCACGTGGCCATGGGACACGCTTGTCCCATGCTTGTCCTTTTTTTCGGCAGCTGGCCGTGTTGAGCCGCAACATGCCGAAGACTTGGTAGAGTGGATGACCAAGCAGTCCTCATCCTCTCTCACCCAGGCTCAGGGTACTATGTCTGGCAAAGCAGCTGCCAACGCGGCCTCTTCCCTCGGCTCAATGGCATTAGTCAATCCTTCCCTAGCCCCACCATGTCCTCCTGAGGAGTCCCCCGAACTGTTTGACCACAGTGTTGGGTACATGCTCCAGGAGGATGCCCAGCATTTTGAAGGCTCCGATGATGGTACCCAGCAAGAGGAAGGCAGTAATGTGAGCCCAGAGAGAGGGGGTTCCCAAGAAGGACAGCAATCTGGCAGTCATGTTCCCCCAGCTGCAGCATACTGCCAGCTTTGCTCCAGTGATGAGGAGGGAGGGGATGATGAGGTCACTGACTCCACATGGGTGCCTGATAGGAGAGAGGAGGAGGAGGCACATCTATAACAAGGCAGGATGCCCTTCAGGGGCCAGCTTAAGGGCAGCACACTGACTGCATCACACCGCAGAGCTCCGCATGTGTAGGGCGCTGCTGTCTCTGTGCGTTATTCCAAAAGTTCTTTGGTGTGGGCCTTTTTTGAGACGAGTGCATCAGATCCCACCGCTGCAATTTGCAACATATTTCTCAAGCGTATCTCGCGTGGCCAAAACATCACCCGCTCGGGGACCACATGCTTGACCAGACATATGTCGACCTGCCATGCAGTTAGTTGGCAAACGTACCTAAAAGATCCACACCAAAGAACAAAGCGGATCTCTCCTTGCTCCTCATCAGCTGGGATCTCCAACTCCACTATACCTTCAGTCCTCTCTGAAACCTGCACCGAGAGGAATGAAGGTGTAGAATTAGATGTGTCACAGCCAAGTACTTGCAGGCAATCTGCTATCCGTACACCAACGTCATATTGTACCAGGCAAATTTCCCTGACCCAACTGCTGCACTGCCGAAAGAAGTTCGCTCCCAGCCATCCACATGCCCAGCGGTTGAATGCTAGCTTGGCTAAATTGCTAGCACTTCAACTACTGCCTTTTCAGTTGGTAGACTCTGCCCCCTTCCGTGAGGTTGTGAAATGTGCGGTTCCTCAGTGGCAGGTTCCAAAACGCCACTTTTTCTCATGGAAGGCGATTCCGGCTCTCTACTGGCATGTGGAAGGCAATGTCTTGGCCTCGCTGGACAGGGCGGTCAGCGGTAACGTGCATATTACTGCTGACTCATGGTCCAGCAGGCATGGACAGGGACGTTACCTATCTTTCACTGCGCACTGGGTGACTCTTCTGGCAGCTGGGAAGGATGCAGGACAGGGTGCAGTAGTGTTGGAGGGTGTTCCGCCACCACGCCTCCAAAATTCTACTAGTGGTGATTCTGCCACACCTCTCTCCTCCACCCCCTCCTCTTCTTCTTCCTCCATGGCCTCTTCCTGTGCTGATTTGTCCTCTGAACCAGCGGTGCTCTGCAGGCATTCAAGGTGCTACGCAAGCACGCAGGCAAAAAGATGCCATGCGGTGCTTGAGCTGGTGTGCTTGGGGGACAGGAGCCACACTGGGGCAGAGATTCTGTCAGATGTGCAGGGACAGGTTCAGAGGTGGTTGACGCCACGCCCGCTTAAGGCAGGTATGGTGGTTTGCGACAATGGCACCAACCTCCTCTCCGCCCTCCGACAGGGACAACTGACCCATGTGCCCTGTTTGGCTCACATCCTTAACTTGGTGGTGCAGTGGTTCTTGGGCAGGTACCCGGGCTTACAGGATGTCCTTAGACAGGCCAGGAAAGTCTATGTGCATTTTCGCAGGTCTTATAATGCCAGTGCTCGGATGACTGACCTTCAAAAGGAATTTAACCTGCCCAAGAACCGCCTAAACTGTGACATGCCCACCAGGTGAAACTCAACGTTGGCCATGCTGCAGAGGCTGCAAATGCAGCAGAGGGCCATCAATGAGTACCTATGCAACTATGGCACCAGGACAGGGTCAGGGGACCTTTTTTTTTTCCCCACGCCAGTGGGCTATGATCAGGGATGCATGCACTGTCCTGTCGCCATTTGAGGAGGCCATGAGGATGGTGAGCAGTGACAGTGCATGCATCAGTGACACTGTTCCTCTTGTCCACCTGTTGGAGCACACGCTGCATGGAATAATGGACAGGGCAATTGAGGCAGAACAGAGGGAGGAAGAGGAGGACTTCCTTACCTCTCAAGGCCCTCTTTATCCAGACAGTGTTCCTGCATGCCCGGCGATCACACAGGAAGAGGAGGAGGAGGGAGAGGATTGTGTCAGCATGAAGGTGGAGCCTGGCACTCAGCATCAGCAGCAGTCTTCAAGGGATCATTTACAGTCCAAAGAAACCCATAGACTTGTACGTGGCTGGGAGGAGGTGGCTGCGGATCATGTCATCCTTAGTGACCCAGAGGACTCTGGACCGAATGCCTCAGCAAACCTATGCTGCATGGCCTCCTGCAAAGCCTGCAGAAGGATCCTCGTATTTGTGATATCAAGGGGAGGGATGATTACTGGCTGGCAACCCTCCTTGATACACGTTACAAGGGTAAGGTTGTGGACCTTATCTTGCCATCGCAGAGGATGAAACATCTTCAGGAGGCCTTGCAATAGGGTTTGTGCAACGGGTTTCCAGAGCCTGGGAGGTTACAATTTCCTGGTCCTCCTGGACAATGTGTTGCTAAGGCTTCGGTCAGTCACAGAAGGAGCGGTGGAGAAGGTGGCTGTCTGACCGATGCGTTCAGACAATTTTTTAGTCCGTAGCCCCAAGGTCTGATCGGTTCCAGCAACCATCACCAGCATCTGGGCAGGGGAATTGGCGCTGTCCAACTGTGTGTGTATGGAAGATGTTTTACAAAAATACAAATAATTGATTGGTAGACAAATGTGTCAAGGATATCAGAAAATGTTAATGTGCATATAAAAATAGTGAATGTGAATGAGTCACCTGTGGAGTAAAATGAAAAAAATGCAAAGTGCTCTAAAGCGCAAGTGAAAAAACCCATACACAGTGAAAATAGATAGCTGTATCTTGAAGGTGATTCCTATATTTTAAAATATATATATACACAGCTGGAAAACCAAATCTAATATGTGAACAATCGTGGAAGCAATTATGGTGATCCGCATCAACAATGGTTAAAACACATGAAAAGTGGAGGCCTGAGACCAAAATCTAAATATAGGTTAAACCCCGGCCTGTGTGCGTTACCGATCACATTAAAAGCAATCAATGCATATGTGTGTGAAGAAGCAAAAAAACAAAAAATATAAAAACCAGTAATTGAATTAATAAAAAATATATATAAAACCAGTAATTGAATTAATAACAAAAAAGTCCACAAAAAAGCCCCAAAAGTGTGTCCCACTGGTGAAAGGGAAAGCGTAGTCACGGCTTTCAGCTTTGGATGTTCCGTCCTTCACTACACCCCCACTCGTGTGTACACTTACCGGACTGCCTAACCCCTGCAGGGGTAAAAGGCATATGCAGACAGTCCTGCGATGGCGGAACCGGGAAGTGATCCTCCGTCCAGGGGTGCTATATCCTGCTCCGGCGTGATGTTATCCCCAATGGCAGATTTCCATATGAAGTGAGAAAAGAAAATACTTCATAGTGTGAATCCATAAAAAATAGAAGTTTTATTTAGAAAGTCCATATAATAAAAAAATCATGGAAGTGCAATCCATAAACTGGAGCTACAAACAGTGTACAGGTAACCGGCTCACAGCCGAGGGGCAGCGTGGTGAGGCGTGCGTTCCACCGCCCGACAGCTGAAACCGGAAGTAACACAAACAGGAAGAGAGAGGTGCTGACGTGTGCGTATCACGAGGCCACGCCTTACGTGTTTCGTCATCAAGACATCATCTGAGGCGCCTCAGATGACGTTTGTTTATGGATTGCACTTCCATGATTTTTTTATTATATGGACTTTCTAAATAAAATTTCTATTTTTTATGGATTCACACTATGAAGTATTTTCTTTTCTCACTTCATATGGAAATCTGCCATTGGGGATAACATCACGCCGGAGCAGGATATAGCACCCCTGGACGGAGGATCACTTCCACCGCAGGACTGTCTGCATATGCCTTTTACCCCTGCAGGGGTTAGGCAGTCCGGTAAGTGTACACACGAGTGGGGGTGTAGTGAAGGACGGAACATCCAAAGCTGAAAGCCGTGACTACGCTTTCCCTTTCACCAGTGGGACACACTTTTGGGACTTTTTTGTGGACTTTTTTGTTATTAATTCAATTACTGGTTTTATATATATTTTTTATTAATTCAATTACTGGTTTTTATATTTTTTGTTTTTTTGCTTCTTCACACACATATGCATTGATTGCTTTTAATGTGATCGGTAACGCACACAGGCCGGGGTTTAACCTATATTTAGATTTTGGTCTCAGGCCTCCACTTTTCATGTGTTTTAACCATTGTTGATGCGGATCACCATAATTGCTTCCACGATTGTTCACATATTAGATTTGGTTTTCCAGCTGTGTATATATATATTTTAAAATATAGGAATCACCTTCAAGATACAGCTATCTATTTTCACTGTGTATGGGTTTTTTCACTTGCGCTTTAGAGCACTTTGCATTTTTTTCATTTTACTCCACAGGTGACTCATTCACATTCACTATTTTTATATGCACATTAACATTTTCTGATATCCTTGACACATTTGTCTACCAATCAATTATTTGTATTTTTGTAAAACATCTTCCATACACACACAGTTGGACAGCGCCAATTCCCCTGCCTAGAATAGCTTTAACATTTTGGATCTCACTTCGGTGATTTTCACTTATAAGGGGGGCCGCAGTCCTCTCTTTCCACATTCCTAAGCGCGGAATTTTTGTTATTCATCACCAGCATCTGATTCACATGGTGCAGGATACCTAGGGGCAAGATCAGACTTGGACACCTTTCCCACCGAAAATCCTCTAGGTTACTGGGTCTTGAGAATGGATCACTGGCCAGAGCTTGCACAGTATGCAATTGAGCTACTGGCCTGTCCTGCATCCAGCGTTCTTTCGGAACGCACATTCAGTGCTGCTGGAGGCTTTGTAACCGATCACAGGGTGTGCCATTCCACCGAATCGGTCGATCGGCTGACCTTCATAAAAATGAATCAGTCTTGGATCACCAGCTACCTAGCACCTGATGCTGATGTAACCGATTGATTTTTTTTAAAGGTGAGATCCCTTCAAGACTGCCTATGCTGATGCTGAGTGACTATCCTGTTATAGGGAGTCACAATCCTCTTACTCCTCAATTTTCATGCTAATAGCTTGTAAGAACATTTTTGGTTCTGGGCACCGCAACCAGTGGCCAAGGCCCAATTTTTCTGCCCCTGTTTAACAGGGGCGTGTAATCACAATTTTTGATGCAATACTTTGCAGCAGGGCTCATTCCTGCTCTCCAACTAGAATATCTATGAGGGGTTGCAGTGTTGTGGCACCAGCGCCCAAGGCCCAAATTTTCAGCCCCTGTTTAACAGGGGTGTATAGTTACAATTTTTGATGCAATACTTTGCAGCAGGGCTCATTCCTGCACTCCAACTATAGCATCTATGAGGGGTTGCAGTGTTGTGGTACCAGAGTCTAAGACCCAATTATTCTGCCCCTGTTCAACAGGGACATGTAATTACAACTCTTGATCTAATATTTCACAGCAGGACCCATTCCTGCGCCAAGAGTAACTGTGAGGGCTTACAGTGTTGTAGCAACACCACCACCACCAAAGGCCCAATTATTCTGCCCCTGTTCAACAGGTGCATGTAATTACAATTCTTGATATAATATTTCACAGCAGGGCTCGTTCCAGCGCCCAACAAGAGTAACTGTGAGGACTTACAGTGTTGTGGCACCAGCACCAGCACCGCCACCATCAAAGGCCCAATTTTTCTACCACTGTTCAACAATGGCATGTAATTACAATTCTTGATCTAATATTTCACAGCACGGCCCGTTCCGGCGACCACCAAGAGTAACTGTGAGGGCTTACAGTGTTGTGGCAACACCAACACCTAAGGCCCCAATTTCTGCAGAGTATATAGGGCAGGCCCCTACTTTCAAACATCCAACTTACAAACGACTCCTACTTGCAAATGAAAGGAGACAACAAGTGAGATGAAATCTACCCCTAGGAAGGGAAATTCTCATGTAAGAGTTAATATGGGAAAAAACATGTCTCCTCTTCACTGATGCTTTATCACCAATCCTTGTTTCACTAAAAACCCAAATTTAAAAAAAAAAAATGTCATTGGGACAGAAAGTGAGGTGAAATCTTCTGAAGAGGTGCACAGACAGCAAAACAAATGTTACAGGGGTGATAACCCTTCCCTATGTTTTCCAAAAAGCTTAAAAATAGATTTTTTGGCTGGAGCTACACTTTAAAAATGTACCAGTTCACAATTACAAACAGATTCTACTTAATAACAGACCTACAGTCCCTGTCTTGTTTGCACCGCCTGTATACTGCTGAGTACGCCCCAAACCTTTCCTTTTTTTAATTTGGGTGCGGGGTTCCCCTTAATATCCATACAAGACCCAAAGGGCCTGGTAATGGACTGGGGGGTACCCATGCCGTTTGTCTCACTGATTTTCATCCATATTGCCGGGACCCGACATTATATTAAACCCGCAAGCAATTTTAACCACTTAAGGACCAGCCTCGTTTTGGATTTTAGGTGTTTACATGTTTAAAACATTTTTTTTGCTAGAAAATTACTTAGAACCCCCAAACATTATATATTGTTTTTTTTTTCTAACACCCTAGACAATAAAATGGCAGTCAATGCAATACTTTTTTTTGCACTGTATTTGCGCAGCGGTTATAAGCGCACTTTTTTTGGAAAAAATTCACTTTTTTGAATAAAAAAATAAGACAACAGTAAAGTTAGCCCAATTTTTTTTTATATTGTGAAAGATAATGTTACGCCAAGTAAATTGATATCCAACATGTCACGCTTCAAAATTGCGCCCGCTCGTGGAATGGCGTCAAACTTTTACCCTCAAAAATCTCCATAGGCAACGTTTAAAAAATTCTACAGGTTGCATGTTTTGCATTACAGAGGAGGTCTAGGGCTAGAATTATTGCTCTCACTCTACCGGTCACGACGATACCTCACAAGTGTGGTTTGACCACCGTTTTCATATGCGGGCACTACTCACATATGCGTTCGCTTCTGCGAGCGAGCTCGTCGGGACAGGGTTTTTTTTTTTAAAAAAATAATATTTTTATTATTTATTTTAGATGATTTTATTTATTTTTACACTGTTTAAAAAAAAATGTTGTCACTTTTATTCTTATTACAAGGAATGTATATATACATTGTAATAGAAAAAAGCATGACAGGTCCTCTTAAATATGAGATCTGGGGTCAAAAAGACCTCAGATCTCATATTTACACTTAAATGCAATTAAAAAAAAAAAAAAGTCATTTAAAAAAACGACATTGAAAAAAATTGTGCCTTTAAGAGGCGTGGGCGGAAGTGACGTTTTGATGTCGCTTCCGCCCAGCAGTGTCATCGAGACGAGTGGGCGCCATCTTAGCCTCACTCGTCTCCAGGCACAGAAGGGAGACAGACGCGATTGCCTCCGCCGCTACCGATGGCTCCGGTAAGCGGCCGAGGGCACAGGACCGCAGCGGGAGAGGGGCCCCTCTCCCGCCACCGATAAAAGTGATCTTGCAGCGAATCTGCCGCAGGGACCACTTTTATATGAAAGCCGACCGCCGCACGAAAACGGGGATACCGGGGTTATGGCAGCTAGCTGTTGCCATAACAACGATATCCGCCGGCAAACTTTGGACATACATCGGCGTGCGGCGGTCGGCAAGTGGTTTAATGACTTTTATTCTTTTAAAAATGTCATTTTGTGCAGGGACTGTTCTAAGCACGGGAAACATGCAACACTTTACAGGCAAACTATAGACACCCCCCAGGTACGAAATTTAAAGGAATATTTCAGCTTTTTTTCACTTTAAGCATCATTAAAATCACTGCTCCCAAAAAAACGGCCGTTTTTAAAACTTTTTTTGCATTGATACACGTTCCCTGGGGCAGGACCCGGGTCCCCAAACCCTTTTTAGGACAATAACTTGCATATTAGCCTTTAAAATGAGCACTTTTGATTTCGAACGTTTGAGTCCCATAGACTTTAATGGGGTTCTAAAGTTTGCGCAAAACTTTGGTCCGTTCGCAGTGTTCGGCTCATCCCTAGTCGTGAGATTCTTCATTGGCATCTTTCGAAAGCGCTTATGACTACCTGTAATGGGGGTCATTGTATTTTGGTGAGTAGAATGTGTGGCTGGTGATGGTGGTGGAAGATCTACTCCTTTGCTGTCTGCCGAGTATTGGAAGATTCATATACACAAAATTGTTAGTTTGGACACTTTATTTTGCACATCAATGTGTGGTTTTTGATTTTTTGATTCTGTTTCTGATTTTTTTAATTTCTGAACATTTGATTTAGTATCTTGGACACTTCAACTAGATACATTTTGGATGACACACACATATATATATATATATATACACATATTATATATATTCTATATTTTGTTTCAATCTCTCTTTATTAGATTTTCTCTTTTTAAAAAAATGTACAATAACATCTATACATCTTAACACCCTTTAGCATACATGTAATGAAATTTTCATATACATACCCATATATAAATAATAAAAACTTGTTCATTATCCCTCTAATTCTCTAATTCTATATTCTTACCCACACCACTTCCGCTTTACCATACCGTACATACTCACACCCAAACACCCCCCGTTCCTTCCATTTATAAAAATTCTGACATTTCTTTTGATGACCAAAACTCGTCCCATTTTTGCCATATTTCTGGCATTTGATTTATTATATACCCTTCATCTCTTATCTGTTTTTCCATATACTGAATTTCGTTCATTTCACAAATCCATTCCTCTATTGTTGGATCCCTTATTTCTTTCCATTTTCTTGCTATTAGTGTTCTAGCTGCGGATGTCATATGGTGGAGGATATCTGTCTTAATTGATTTTATTGAATTTGATGTCAGAGATAATAGCGAAATTTTCATACTTGGGGTCACTTCTACTCCTGACACTTTATAATAGATCCCAAATATATTATTCCAGAATCCTTTCACCCCTTGACAGCCATACCATATATGATCCACCGTTCCTCTTTCTGTCTTACATCTCCAGCAGAACTCTGAATTTTCTTTGCTAATTAAATTCAGAGCAGTTGGACACCTGTACCATCTCATTGCGATCTTATAATTTCTCTCTTGATATTTACTCGCTAAAGTAATTTTATGTATAATTTCAAAGATTTTTCCCATTCTTCCTCCGATAGAGGATTACCCATTTCCGCTTCCCATTTCTTTAATCCAGTTATCTCTCTGAGGGGGCCAGAAGGGAGTAACTCATCATAGATTCTCGAACGTTTTTTAGTTGGAGCTTGTTCTTCAATGAGTATTTTTTCAAATTTCGTTAAAGATCTGTTTATTTTAGATATTTTCGCCTCTATAAATGTTCTTAATTGTTGATATTGTAACCATTTATTCTTGCTTTCAAATCCCATATCCTGCAGCTCTGGTACCATTCTTATGTACTCCATTTTATTCAATTTTAAGTAACTTGCAGCATCCATAGCTTGGGGGGAATTCGGGATTAGAAAACAGAGGTGTCATAGGTCCAATCATTGTGGATAGTTTCCCCCTTTTTATTATTGTGTCCCATATTTTTAGTGTGGCACTTACAAAAATTGTTAATTCATTACTTTTTGGTCTAAGCTGAGATTTTATCCATGGGAGAACTTTTAATTGGTGACCTATTATGTTTTCTTCTAGATTAACCCATTGCTTAATATCTTTATTATGATACCAATCTATGATGCTAGACAGTGATGCTTCTTGTAAATATTTTACAAAATCTGGTAGTGCTAACCCTCCTTTACTCTTTTTTCTAGTTAGGTTTTCTCTTTTTATCCGGGGAGTTTTATGGGCCCATATAAAATCTACCACAGATTTTCTTAATTCTGTCATCAATTTTTTAGGAGGAACTAATGGTATAGTTTGAAAAATATACAGTATTTTTGGTAATATATCCATTTTTATTTTATTAATTCTTCCCGTCCATGTATAAGTTAGCTTTACATATTTCTGTAATAGTTTAATAGCTTTTCAGATTGTCGCTTCGTAATTCAATTCCTGTAGTTGTTTTAGATCCTAAAAACTCCTAAATATTTGATTGCTTTTTGTTTCCATTTAAATAGAAAATCTTTTTGCAAAAGTAAGTATGTTTTTTCAGTTAGCGATATATTCAACATCTCTGATTTGTCATAATTAACTTTAAAATAACTTAATTCTCCAAGTCTTTTAAATTCTTTCATTAAATTTGGGATTGTTATAATAGGATTAGTTATATATAGCAACAGATCATCTGCATATACAGCAGTCTTATATTCCTTATCTTTCACCCTTATCCCTTTTATATCTTCATTTTTTTCTTATTGCCGTAATTAGATGTTCCATTACCAATATAAATAACAAGGGGGAAAGGGGACATCCCTGACGGGTTCCATTTGATATTTTTATATCTTCTGATAATATTCCATTTATTCTCACTTTAGCTCTTGAGTTGGAGTACAGTGCGACAATCCTACTTAACATTTTTGGGCCCATTCCTATTTGCATTAGTGTTTCTTCTAAGAACTGCCATCCTACCCTATCAAATGCCTTTTCTGCGTCAACCGCCAGAAGACATGTTTGGACGGCTGCATATTCCACCAGTGTACAGGTCTTTATGATATTATCTTTAGTTTCTCTTCCTTTCGTAAACCCCGTTTGGTCTAACTTTATATGATTAGGAAGGATTGGTATTAATCTATTCTAGATGATTTTAGAATATAACCTTATATCTATATTAGTTTTGGAAATTGGTCGATAGTTCTTACATAGTGTGTGATCCTTCTCTGGCTTTGGGATTAGGATGATGTGAGCTTCTGTGCTTTGTGGTACAAAACTTTGTATACTAGAAATAGAGTTATATGTTTCCTTGAGAATGGGAGTTATTATATCCTGGAAAGTCTTATAAAATCTAGCAGTGTACCCATCAGGTCCTGGGCTTTTCCCTGGGACCGGTTCTGCAATAGCTTGCTGGATCTCTTCTATTGATATTTCTTTTTCTAAATCCTCAGCTGTTTCTTTAGGGAACATAGGCAGGGTTGTTTCCTCAATATATTTTTTAATCCCCTCTCGTTCTTTTTCCTTTTTACCTTGATTTGTTTTAATATTGTACAAGTTTGAATAGTATGTATAAAATTCTTTTAATATTTCCTTTGGATCATATGTCATGTCCCCGTCAGTTTTTAAAAGTTTTACAATGGAGGTTGAGGGTTGTGGTCTTTTATTATTTTAGCCAATATTTTCCCAGTCTTATTTCCATACTGATACCACTGTGCTCTATTTTTATCCCTTAATCTTAAGAAATTCCTCAACGAGCACGGCTTGTAATTCCATTCTTTTGCTTTTTAATTTTATTTTATCTATTGAATTAAGACTATGTTTATGTTTTTTATCCAACTTCTCAATTTCCATTGTCAGTTGAGATTTTTTTTGTTCTCTTTTTTTTTTTAAATCTTGAGCCGTGCTTGATGAGTATCCCCCGTAACACACACTTTAGTGTTTCCCACTGTATGGGAACTGATGTTTCATCGTTTTCATGAGTTATCAAAAACTCCTGTATAGTTTTACGTATGTCCTCTTCACACTCTTTATCTTTTAACATGTTATCATTTAATCTCCAATTCCCCCTTGTTTTTACCTGATCTATTACTTTAATTTCCAAATATATCGGGGCATGATCTGACCATAAAAACCCACCTATATCTGATGCTGGGGTCATCAACATTCCAGAATAGTTAACAAAAAAATAATCTATTCTATGATAAGAATCATGTACGTTTGAATAATATGAATAATTCCTTTCCATTTGATGTTGAGCCCTCCATACATCTACCAGTTGGTATTTTGCCAGCAACTCTTTAAATTGTTACTCCTATGAATATGGGTGTTAGTTGTATCTTTTTTTGTATCCATAATAAAGTTAAAGTCCCCCCCATAATCACTATACCTTCCGCTTTTTCCATTGCACTCATCAGGGCTCTCCCCCCTTTCCTGATTTGATCATAATTTGGCAGATATAAATTAACAATTGTAAAGGTTTTCCCATATAATGTTACTTTCAAAACCAAAGATCTGCCATCTTTACCCTTATGGATTTGCAATATTTGATGGGGTATATTCCTGTGAAATGCAATAGATACCCCTCTAGATTTGGAATAAGAAAACGTATCGTGGCCCCAAGTGACATAATTCCTATTATTTATTTTCGGAATGTGATCTGAACGAAAATGTGTTTCTTGAAACAGAATAATATCTATTTTTTGTTTATTAAAGGAATTTAAAATTTGATTTCTTTTAAAAGGAGAGTTAAGGCCTCTTGCGTTGAAAGAACAGAATTTGACCCCACCCATAGAAAAAAATAAAATAAAAAATTTGTAACTCCTACCACTCAGCACTGAACACCTCCCACCATACACACTCAATCACACTCGACACTCAAACTACCCTAAATCTACTTGACATATAAAGTCTACCTTACTAAAAGTAAGTTCCCTATTTTGGGGGAAACCGAGACTGATGATCAAGATTTATCGCTCAAGCGTTAGCCCCATGCTGCATTTTAAATGCTAATTTTTGCCTATCTTTCTATTTTTCTTATTCCTACTTTCATTACCTCCCTTTTTACATTTTTCTTTTTTCCCTTTTGTCTTTTATTTTTCCCTTCCCTTCCTTCCCTGTTTCCCTCCTCTTTTTCTCTTATCTTAAATCCCTTATCTTCTCTGATTTTCCCTCTTCCTCACTTCTTCACCAGCTAACCCTCTCCTCTCAACCTTTATTATTACCGTTTCTCTTATTACAATTTCTATTCCCTTTGTTCACTCGCCCCCTCCCCGCCAATCCCACAGGGTTACCAAGAATGTCAGGGTCAGGGAAAAAGGGAAGCGGGAGAGGAAAAGGGGGGGGGGGGACTGGGATAGGGCTGGGGTTTACCTCACTAATAAACCATATGTGAACTTTCCTTGATTTCCCTATAATATGTCACAGAATAACCAACCATATTATTGCACAGTATAAAAAAAACAAAAAACGCAAATGTTCATACCATCCCAGTGTTTGATACATTATTACATTTTCAATATTATTACTCTTTGATTCCAAATTTGCAGCCGGATATACTAGTTATCTAATATGTATACATTTTCCACCCTAAACAGATCCTACTTATTATGTACAAACAAACAAAAAAAAAATATTCCTTTCCCTTTTTTTTTTCTCCCTTCAACCACAAATATTCATACAATCCCAGTGTTTAATACATTGTTTCAACTTCAACATAATGACTCTTTAATTCTAACATTGCAACCAATGTGTCCGTTATCTATTATATATAAATTAATCCACCATATTAAATAATAGAAAAAAAAATTGTTATTTATACTTAGTCATACACAATTTCTTTGCCATTTGCGCAGGTTGGTGGTAGTTCCACTTATTTTTACTAATATAGTTCTGTTCACGATCAGGATATTGATCCATACAGACACTATAATAAGGGGGAACACGAATATACTTCTGTTCACGATCAGAATATTGATCCATACAGACACTATACTAAGGGGGGACACTAATATAGTTCTGTTCATGATCAGGATATTGATCCATACAGACACTATACTAAGGGGGGGGGGACACCAATATAGTTCTCTTCATGATCAGGATATTGATCCATACAGACATTACACTAGCAATGGCGGTGATCAGGATATTGATCCATACAGACACTATACTAGTAATGGTGGTGATCAGGATCCTATAGCGTGAATGCGATAGTGTGCAGGCAATCTAATGCTAGCTAACCCTGGCGCTATCTGATGTAAGAAGTGACGCTAATACAGTGATTGGTGAAAAATACTGTACACTGACACTGTACTAATGGCACTGGTTGGGTGACAGGGGTGATCAAAGGGTGAATGAGGGCAATCAATGGGGTTAAATGTGCCAATCTAAGGTGTGTGGGTGTAAAGTGTGGTTATTATACTCACAGTGTGGTGTTCTCTTCTCTTCCTGAACTGAAAAGGACTCGGGAAGAGAAAAAATCACAAGATAGCTCCCCGTGTTTACAAAATAAAACACAGGTGTGATTTGTCATTGGCTGCAGGTGATCAGCAGGGTACAGAGAAAAATCATTGGCTGGGACCTGCTGACAAACTTGTCCTACAGCCAATGACAGTGGAGGTTTCTGAGTGTGCGTGTGCATTGGTGCAGACCCAGAAGAAAGCCATGACATAAAAGAACTTTACCAGATCTGTGTGAGCCGCCCATCCATTGTATTTTTACAATACTTCATCCATGTCTGTGGTGATCTCTGATCTCCTTATGAACTGTTTCTTACATGATGAAGATCAGCCATGGAGTATATCTGAGGTGTATATCAGGGTGTGCTTCTTCCCCACATGAGAACTGTGATGTCCAGCAACATTCATATAGAAGACATTTCCTGCACTCAAGGCACTAATACACCTCGAGGGTTGTGTGGGATCCCTGGTGTACAGGAAGACAGGACTTTAGTGAGGAACAATTCCCTCACTCAGGACAGGAATACGGCTTCTCCCTCGTGTGAGATCTCTGATGTCTGTAAAGATTGAACTTCTGTGAAAAACATTTCCCACATTCAGGACAGGAATACGGCTTCTCCCCTGTGTGAGATCTCTGATGTCTGTAAAGATGGATTTTCTGTGAAAAACATTTTCCACACTCAGGGCAGGAATACGGCTTCTCCCCTGTGTGAGATCTCTGATGTGTGTAAAGATTGGACTTCACTGAAAAACATTTCCCGCACACAGGGCAGGAATACGGCTTCTCTCCTGTGTGAGATCTCTGATGTGTGTCAAGACTGGACTTCACTGAAAAACATTTCCCGCACTCAGGACAGGAATATGGCTTCTGCCCCGTGTGAGATCTCTTATGTGTGTCAAGATGCGACTTCACTGAAAAACATTTCCTGCACTCAGGACAGGAATACTTTTTCTCCCCCGTGTGAGATCTTTTATGTGCGTAAAGATTGGACTTCTCAGAAAAACATTTCCCGCACTCAGAACAGGAATACGGCTTCTCCCCTGTGTGAGATCTCTGATGTGTGTGAAGAATGGACTTTTGTGAAAAACATTTCCCGCACTCAGGACAGGAATACGGCTTCTCCCCCGTGTGAGATCTCTGATGTTTGTCAAGATTGGACTTCACTGAAAAACATTTCCCGCACACAGGACAGGAATACGGCTTCTCTCCCGTGTGAGATCTCTGATGTGTGTCAAGACTGGACTTCACTGAAAAGCATTTCCCGCACTCAGGACAGGAATACTTTTTCTCCCCCGTGTGAGATCTTTTATGTGGGTAAAGACTGGACTTATGTGAAAAACATTTCCCACACTCAGGACAGCAATACGGCTTCTCCCCTGTGTGAGATCTCTGATGTGTGTAAAGAGTGGACTTCTGTGAAAAACATTTTCCGCACTCAGGACAGGAATATGGCTTCTCCCCTGTGTGAGATCTCTGATGTGTGTAAAGATCGCACTTCTGTGAAAAACATTTCCCACACTCAGGACAGGAATACGGCTTCTGCCCCATGTGAGATTTCTGATGTGTGTCAAGATTGGACTTCACTGAAAAACATTTCCCGCACTCAGGACAGGAATATGGCTTCTGCCCCATGTGAGATCTCTGATGTGTGTCAAGATTGGACTTCACTGAAAAACATTTCCCACACTCAGGACAGGAATACGGCTTCTCTCCTGTGTGAGATCTCTCATGTGTGCAAAGATAGGACTTTTGTGAAAAACATTTCCCGCACTCAGGGCAGGAATATGGCTTCTCTCCTGTGTGAGATCTTATATGCATATGAAGATGGGATTTAAAACGGAAACACTTCCCGCACTCAGTACAGGGAAACCTCTTATCTGTTGGAAGGACGGCACCATCCCTCAAAGTCTGAGGTTCCTCAGGATGAGAGGAATACGATGGTCCATCTACACTGTGTGGTGCCGGATGGACATTTGAGATAGCCGGGTTTTCTCCTGGACTATACTGTGTGATGTCCTCATCTTCTTTTTTACAGTCCGGAGACAAAGTGAGACAATCCTCTGAGGTTTTCCTCATCTCCCGTCCATCTACTAAAATAGAGATAAAAAGATTATTACTAGACATGAGAAGATTGGTTCCCCTAAACCAGGACTCCGCCCACATCAGGCAGCTTTGTCTCTGAGGATCTTACAATTCCCCCCTCAAGGTAACTAGTAAATGGGTCCTCTGATCTCCTACCAGTTCATTTCTTTATTCATGGACCTTAGTCAGAGAGTGAAGAAACAATGAGAACTGTCTTTTATAGGAGTGACAGTGATGAGGGGGATTATAGGACGAGTGTCCCCACCCCCTCTATCACTCATTGCCATCTTCCCAACACAAGAAGTCCTGCACTTCCATATTTAGTCTTTGATTTAGTCATGAATAACAGCGGGGCTGAGTCCCACCAGAGGTCAGAGAGTCAGGATGGGGGAAGAAGAAGCAAGATGAAGACTGGACTGATCCTGAAGACCATCATCATTGGGTTATTGACTCCTCCCTCATTATCACTTTCTGTTTAAGGGTCCAAAGTTTGAGGATGTTATCACAATATTATCAACATGTAAAAGTCTGTGCTCCAATCAAATCCTCAGATATAAAATATCCAGCTGGTAGGAAATGGGTGCAAAAGAGGTCAGGACTATGTCATGTACAACTTATTGTATTAGATACAACAGATAGTACCTTTGTTGGGACATTTTTTGCCATCTAGATAAAGGAAGGCCCGTAGACGTGGTGTATCTGTATTTTGCAAAAGCATTTGACACAGTTCCCCATAAACATTTACTGTACAATGTAAGGTCCGTTGGCATGGACCATAGGGTGAGTACATGGATTGAAAACTGGCTACAAGGGCGAGTTCAGAGGGTGGTGATAAATGGGGAGTACTCGAAATGGTCAAAGGTGGGTAGTGGGGTCCCCCAGGGTTCTGTGCTGGGACCAATCCTATTTAATTTGTTCATAAACGACCTGGAGGATGGGATAAACAGTTTAATCTCTATATTTGCGGACAATAATAAGCTAAGCAAGGCAATAACTTCTCAGCAGGATGT
This sequence comes from Lithobates septentrionalis, assembly GCA_037952835.1. Classification (NCBI taxonomy): domain Eukaryota; kingdom Metazoa; phylum Chordata; class Amphibia; order Anura; family Ranidae; genus Lithobates; species Lithobates septentrionalis. Next base: position 1,550,188 of record JBBDGP010002974.1, read on the forward strand.
GGAAACCTTGCAAGAAGATCTGAACAAATTAATGGGGTGGGCGACTACATGGCAAATGAGGCTCAATGTAGAAAAATGTAAAATAATGCATTTGGGTGGCAAAAATATGAATGCAATCTATGCACTGGGGGGAGAACCTCTGGGGGAATCTAGGATGGAAAAGGACCTGGGGGTCCTAGTAGATGATAGGCTCAGCAATGGCATGCAATGTCAAGCTGCTACTAACAAAGCAAACAGCATATTGGCATTAAAAAGGGGATTCATTCCAGAGATAAAATGATAATTTTCCCACTCTACAAGACTCTGGTCCGGCCGCACCTGGAGTATGCTGTCCAGTTCTGGGCACAGTTCTGGGTACCAGTCCTCAGGAAGGATGTCCTGGAAATGGAGCGAGTATAAAGAAGGGCAACAAAGCTAATAAAGGGTCTGGAGGATCTTAGTTATGAGGAAAGGTTGTGAACACTGAACTTATTCTCTCTGGAGAAGAGACGCTTGAGAGGGGATATGATTTCAATTTATAAATACCATACTGGTGACCCCACAATAGGGAGAAAACTTTTTTGTGGAAGGGAGTTTAACAAGACACGTGGCCACTCATTAAAATTAGAAGAAAAGAAGTTTAACCTTAAACTACGTAGAGGGTTCTTTACTGTAAGAGTGGTAAGGATGTGGAATTCCCTTCCACAGGCGGTGGTCTCAGCGGGGAGCATCGATAGTTTCAAGAAACTATTAGATAAGCACCTGAACGACAGCAACATACAGGGATATACAATGTACCGTAATACTGACATATAATCACACACATAGGTTGGACTTAATGGACTTGTGTCTTTTTTCAACCTCACCTACTATGTAAGATACGACTATATAGTATCAGAATGATGTAATGTACAACATAGAGTACATAATGCAGGGGTCAGGAGTATGTAATGTACAACATATAATATATAATGAAGTGGTCAGGAGTATGTAATGTACAACATAGAGTATATAGTGCAGGGGTCAGGAGTATGTTATATACAACATATTGTATAAGATGCAACCGATAGCACTATATAGTATCAGAATTATGTAATGTACAACAGAGTATATAGTTCAGGGGTTGGGAGTATGTAATGTACACCATAGAGTATATAGTGCAGGGGTTAGGAGTATGTAATGTACAAGATAAATTATACAATGTAAGGGTCAAGACTAATATAGTGGAAGCTTAAATGTTTACATGAGACAAGTTGCAGAGGTCCCACACCGCTGCCTCCCATCTCCTGAGACTGCACTCAGTGACTGGGGTCTGAGACTATACAGACATATCCCTCCACCCGGCACAGCCATCAAACAATAGAACAAGTAATTCTGGGAGAATTGTTCTGTCAGAGATCATGCTATACCTGGGAATGGGGCAGAAGACCCAAAGCACATGCCCAAGGTGCCTAGGTAGAGCAACATCTATAGTGAAAATTAACCTTTTGCTGCCAGCTGAACCCCAGAATTTCCATAAATGCAGTCTAGATCCATAAATTGTGTCTGCAGCACAGAGAAGGAAGATTATCACCCAGTCCTTGCCCTACTCTGGACCAATCAGTGAGCAGTATGGGTGGAGGGAGGTATTTAGTGTTAATGACCCACCTGTGCTGATCTCTGTAGGAGTGTCCTCCTCTATAAATGTCCCCGTTATTCCATCCTCCTCCATAGACTGCTGATCATCCCTCACATACCTCTCTTCTTCTTCTGCTTTAACCTCAAATTCTATATCGATTGGATCTCCACTCTAATTCAAGAAAATGAAAGTGAAAAGTATTCCGTAAATAATAGGATTTATTATTGTGACATCACATAAAAAGCCACACATCATCTCTAGGAGTCCATGTTCTAGATGCTCCATCCCACCAACCTTGTAATAGTGAGGGATGGTGTGATCTTCCTGTGTGGAATCCCGGGAATACAGAGGACGGGGACATCTCTCTGGTGGGTTCCTGGTATTTGGTGGCCCCATCATATCCTTGTGTCCTTCTGAAAACTCCTCCATCACTTCATACTTCTCATCCTCCTGTTTATACTCTTCTTTACCATCAATATTATCATCCCTGAGGTTTCCACTCTGGATATACTGTATGTTATAAGAAAACATTCATTGTAAGAATCATGCTGTGTATAAATCAGAACAACTAATAATTGTCAATCATCTACCTGATGATGGTGGGGGATGGTGTGATCTTCCTGTGTGGAATCCCGGGAATACAGAGGACGGGGACATCTCTCTGGTGGGTTCTCATTACTGGATCCATCTGTAGGAAACACACACACTGACTGAATACATTGTTTCTATGTGTTTATCAGATGATGGAGGATCTAGGTGGACCCTCCGTACTGCTCTCTCCTTTACAATAAAGTCTCCTCTTACCCGGTGATGTGAGGGGCGGCTGATTGTCCATCATGACGTCCTTGTAGAGATCCTTGTGTCCTTCTAAATACTCCCACTCCTCCATGGAGAAATAGACAGTGACATCCTGACACCTTATAGGAACCTGACACACACAATGATACAGTCACCATCCAGACACATCCCTTGTCTGTTACTGGATAATGTCCCAGAATTCCCAGCACCGCTCACCTCTCCTCCATGATCTCTCTGGTGACTTCTAGAATCTTCTTTTTATTTCTCTGTTCTATCAGGGAGGATGGTGGAGGCAATGTGATGGTCATATGATCTCCAGACTTCACAGGAGGAAAACTAGATCTAAACACAAATAGCAAAATTCAATCAATATTCCCAGAATCCTCCTCATCATTCAGGTTTCCATTTTATTAAAGCCCCACTTCAGGCGGAGGTATAATTTACCCACACAGGACCCAAACACTACATAGGTTAAAAGTTTGTTGCAGGCATTCTTATGTCATTACATACAATGCAGGACCAACAGTCCCACTTTGCAAGTGAGGATGCCAATGGTCTGCCCACATCATAAGAGCATCAGAAAAAATTCCAGATAGATGGACATTAGGAGGAGGAGGAGCTGTGAGGTCAGTGTGATGTCATAGGACATAATGACTCTGGATAGAGGGACATTTGGATGGGAAGATTTGAGGGGCCCTCTATATAAGGCTCCTGTGCAAACCAAATCATTGTTCCTGGGTGTGTCCTACCTCTCTTTAACTGAAGAATGAACTTCGACCTTTACCATACAGGAATCTGTGAAAGTAAGCTCTCATGTGATCAGGTGATGTGCGGAGGAATGGAGTGTAAATAGCAGACAATTTTCTCCAGAGCTCCCAATGGTGGGGATGGATTTTGCTGTGTGCTGGTGCCAAGTTTCCACCCCCCAACATCGCCACAGGTGTGGAGAAAAGCTGTGTAAGAGGATATGGAGGAGAGATGAGGAGGAGATCCAGGAATCAGGATAAAGGTCAGGACAAGCAACAGACGAGCGCATCCAAGAGATGAAGCCGGGGTCACTACACAGAAAATCAATCCAAGGAAACAACAGGCAGGACGAGGAATAGCAAGAAGGAGCTCAGAGACAAATGAGAATATTGCTCAGCCAATGGGAGATTATCTCAGCATGACTTACATAATGAAGGAGATGAGGGGGAGGGGAGGAAGTCACTTAAGGCGGGGCTTGACAAATTTGCTTTCAATCTAGGAGCCAGCTAAGAAAGTTTGGAGAGTTTTTAATGCAAGTGTGGGTTATCGGCGCAGGGCAAGTAATGTGTGAGGTGCAGAACACAGGACTTGGGGTGCAAGGTGCAGGACATGTTGTGCTGTGTGCGGAATGCAGGACATGTGGTATAGGGTGCAGAATGCAGGACATGGGGTGCAGGGTACCAGAGAAGGATGTAGGTCACCACAGGACATGAGATGCAGGAGGAGGGTACAGTGTGCAGAATGCAGGACATAGTTACATAGTAGGTAAGGTTGAATAAAGACAATAGTCCATCCAGTCCGACCTGTGTAGGTGCACGTGTGTCAGTGTCAATAATCATTTCCCATATCCCTGTATGTTGTGTTCTTTAAGATGCATGTCCAAGAGTCTCTTAAAAATATCAATACTCCCCGCAGCCACCACCACTTGTGGAAGAGAGTTCACATTCTTACCGCCCTGACAGTGAAAAAACCCCCTACGCAGCTTAAGGTTAACCGATTCTCCTCCAATCTCATTGTGTATCCCCGTGTCCTCCCAAAACCCCTGAGATTGAATAGCTTTTTTCTTATACTGGGATCACCACTGAGATAATTGTAAATAGCCATCATATCTCCTCTCAGGCGTCTTTTCTCCAGCGTGAATAAATTTAGCGCTTGTAGTCGCTCCTCATATTTGAGGTCCTCCAGCCCCCTAATTTATTTAGTTGCCCTTCTTTGGACTCTCTCCGGCTCCAGCACATCCCTTCTGAGGACTGGTGACCAAAACTGGACGGAATACTCCAGATGTGGCCTGACCAGAGTTTTATAAAGTGGTAGAATTTTAGTTTTATCTCTAGAGAAAATGATCAGTTACACTTACCGGTAATGGTGTTTCTGGGAAGTCTTCCAGGATGGCACCCTGAGAGATGACTGGTCCCACCTCATAAGAAACACAATCAAAGAAGATGTCAAAAACCCCCACCCCTCCCTGTGCTCCTCAGTTGTGAAAAGGTATTGACCCACACCAGTGCACGAGAGTGAGAACCACCCCTAATAAGAAAAAAAGGGAAAAAATATACTGCGCTGTGAAAATACAAACTAGCAGCCAGCACAGCTATAGACAAAAAGCAGTAGTGTAAATATGAAAAAAGTGCAGTGCTAATATTGCAAAACATAAACGTGTAATATTATACATATAAACCTCTAGTAATAACTCAAACAATATTATAATATGAGTCCACCGGAGAAAAGCGAAGTGAAATGTCACTGTGCTAATGTAGTGACTACACCGCAAAGTCCAAAGCATAAAAATAAGATGAAAAATCCAAATATATATGTGATCCAGCAAACATATGTAGAAATCCAACCACCGATGTGACCCCTAAGCTGGGAAGATAGCCAGAAACCCCACCACCGTAGATAAGGGGAGGCTTACCAGATCGCAGTGACTTAGGAAGGCGTATACCACCCAGGTCTAAAAGGCTTGTTAGGTTCACTGAACCCAGTGGAGACAGCTGGTCCTGGATCCACGTCAGTTGATCAACGTCAAAACTTCAATGGGGTAAGGAATATGGGAACATCATGATGATGTTTTGGGCTATCTTCCCAGCATAGGGATCACACAGGGGTTTGGATTTCTACATGTTTGCTGGATCACATATATATTTGGATTTTTCATCTTATTTTTATGCTTTGGACTTTGTTTGCGGTGTATTCACTACACTAGCACAGTGACATTTCACTTCACTTTTCCTCCGGTGGACTCATATTATAATATTGTTTGAGTTATTACTAATTAGAGGTGTATATGTATAATATTACACATTTATTTGTTTTGCAATATTAGCGCTTCCCTTTTTTCATATTTAGAACCACCCCAAACCACCTTCATACAACACCAACACACAAAAACCGGGTGGGAAGTAGGCCTCCCGCCCTGGAAGACTTCCCAGAAACACCGTTACCGGTAAGTGTAATTGGTCATTATCTCAAGTCGTCTTCCAGGACGGCACCCTGAGACAATAGCAAGTAGCTCAGGCATACCTTAGGGCGGAACAACAGCCTGTAGAACCTTTCTACCGAATGCCAAATCCTGAGGTGACAGCAGTTCCACCCTGTAGTGCCTCAGGAAAGTGTTTTGGCTTGTCCACGTAGCTGCTCTGCAGATCTGTTCTACCGATGCTCCAGCCCTTTCTGCTTAAGAGGTTGCCAGAGACTGTGTAGAGTGTGCCTTAAGAATCACAGAGCTATGTAAAAAGTGCGCTTACAATCTGTATACACAAGTGATAAATGAAAAGATAAATGAATAAACTTGCATGAATCAAGATTAAATGAAGTAAAAATTACACATGCCTGAAACAAAAAAGAAAAAAATACATACAAGTGAAATAAAATGAAAATGTATCTAATCATAGATGATATTATATGTGAAATATATAATGATATACCAAACACTCATATGGGAAGCACAAATGTGAAATGTCAACCAATACAAATCAATCAAAAATGAGTGTGACAAAAAAAATAACTAAAAAAGTGAATAAAAAATATGAAAATATATAAATTGTGACTACAGTCCATAAAGTGAAAAAAATGAAAGAAAAAAGTTCATCAGCATGAGGAAACACCATCCACCTTACATCAGACCATCATCCGTATGGTTGAAGAAGAAGAGAGAGGGATAAATAGATGTGACTCCACTTGTGGTGAATCCAGAAAGGAAATACAAAAGATGGACCCTTACCCTCGATGGTGGACCCCCTATTAGCGAGGTCTAACGAGCACGCAGATTTCGCCCTCTGCAGGGACCATGTAAAGATAGCGTCCGCAACAGCTGATACATCCAGCGTCTCCTGTCCGGACTGATCCAAGTCTTGATCCTGGAGGGGGGAGAAGCGCTCTCTTGCTTCCAAGGTGGTGAAAGGAAAAACGCAAAAAAAGGCTCCAATAGTGTAAATAAGTTTGGGGTTTATTAAAAAATGTATATAACACAGACGGAGAAAACACACACCGTGAAAGCACTAGTAAAAATAGTAAAATTATGCCGGCATTAAAATAAACGAACACCCGTGCAGGTCATGGGGCGAACAATGTGACGGTTTACAATACGTAGCCACGCCCTACATGTTTCGTCACAAGCTGACGTCTTCAAAGGGGCACGGGCGACGTATTGAGCCATCACCTAAATAGTTTTAGACGTGAACCAAGCCTCATTTTCGACTCAGCTCTAAAGCAATGTCATTCTTACTGCGAAGGGATCCAAGTGGAGAAACCAAGCCTCTACCTGGTGCTCTCCACTAGATGAATGTTACCATAGTAACCAACTGGTACAAAAACACTAAGCGGAGACAATTAGTCCATCAGAGAGTGGTAATAGATCCGCCACTCAGACGATCTCACAAGTATTGCTCTCAGATGTTAATATTTACTCCTCTGAAAGACAATCAAGGTGGTTTGTCAAGATCATTAAGCGGAAACTATACATATCACCGGAGGGAAGTGTGTTCTAAATATAAAAATAATTAATGTTCTATTTAGCAGATTAAAATTATAATTAATAAACGGTAAAAAATTATACCCTATAAATGATGATACAAAAAATCTTTCTATCTCCATCTATACCCAGAGGCCCATTCATTGGCGTGAAGAGCACCCAGTATCACAAAATGCAGCCAAGTCTAATATTAGATCATACATGTTTTGAATAGATAGATCAATAAAACCTACCACCATTACAAGTCCCCAACAGATATAAAAAATAAAAATGAATAAAAATAAATGATAAGTACAAATTACCATTATCCCCTATTCTTCTCAATTGATATAGAGATTGTGAATAGATGGAGGGGAAAGGGGGAAGGCAGAAAGTCTATCTTAGGAATTATCAATGAATGCGTTTAACTCAATATCCACATTTAAACCCAAAGGCCTGAGAGAGCGGATCTTATAAATCCATTCCATTTCAAGCCTGGAAATGGCACGTCTCTTGGAACCCCCCCTCCATGGAAGTTAGAGTTTGTCGATCCCTACAAATGAGGTCCCCCTAGGATCTTGTTTATGTGTTTCCAGATAATGTTTGGAGACTGGGTGACCCAAAAAAACCCTCTTGATGTTTCCAATGTGTTCTCCAAGTCTTACCTTTAATGAATGACCCGTGGAGCCCACATAATGGATACCAACAAGTGTCTGGGGAATGCCCAGGAAAAAGCCAAAGTCTACTTACCACCAGCTTGCAGACAACCAAATTGACCTATCTAACAGTAAGCGTTAAAAAAGGGGTTTAGTCCGCACGCATTTGCAAACGCATGCGTGAGCCACAGAGCCACGTCACGGCACCCTTGTATCTGTGGTCCTAACACTAAAGTATAAGTGTCCCCACAGTGGAGGCACATGCATTTAATGGATAAATGAGAGCAGGTGGCTGGAGGGGAGCCCACCCCTCCTTAAAGGTACAGGAGCACACCAAACACCCAGCAATAGCACAATGGCTGCAAAGGTGTTGGTGCACTGCTGGACCAATACAAACACTCACGTGATAACACAAACGTGCCACCACTCTCATTTATAGCTGGCTATCGCAGTAAGCAGCTTTGGGAGGCTAAAACAGGTACCAACAAGTGTCTGGGGAATGCCCAGGAAAAAGCCAAAGTCTACTTACCACCAGCTAGCAGACAACCAAATTGACCTATCTAACAGTAAGCGTTAAAAAAGGGGTTTAGTCCGCACGCATTTGCAAACGCATGCGTGAGCCACAGAGCCACGTCACGGCACCCTTGTATCTGTGGTCCTAACACTAAAGTATAAGTGTCCCCACAGTGGAGGCACATGCATTTAATGGATAAATGAGAGCAGGTGGCTGGAGGGGAGCCCACCCCTCCTTAAAAGGTACAGGAGCACACCAAACACCCAGCAATAGCACAATGGCTGCAAAGGTGTTGGTGCACTGCTGGACCAATACAAACACTCACGTGATAACACAAACGTGCCACCACTCTCATTTATAGCTGGCTATCGCAGTAAGCAGCGTTGGGAGGCTAAAACAGGTACCAACAAGTGTCTGGGGAATGCCCAGGAAAAAGCCAAAGTCTACTTACCACCAGCTTGCAGACAACCAAATTGACCTATCTAACAGTAAGCGTTAAAAAAGGGGTTTAGTCCGCACGCATTTGCAAACGCATGCGTGAGCCACAGAGCCACGTCACGGCACCCTTGTATCTGTGGTCCTAACACTAAAGTATAAGTGTCCCCACAGTGGAGGCACATGCATTTAATGGATAAATGAGAGCAGGTGGCTGGAGGGGAGCCCACCCCTCCTTAAAGGTACAGGAGCACACCAAACACCCAGCAATAGCACAATGGCTGCAAAGGTGTTGGTTCACTGCTGGACCAATACAAACACTCACGTGATAACACAAACGTGCCACCACTCTCATTTATAGCTGGCTATCGCAGTAAGCAGCTTTGGGAGGCTAAAACAGGTACCAACAAGTGTCCGGGGAATGCCCAGGAAAAAGCCAAAGTCTACTTACCACCAGCTTGCAGACAACCAAATTGACCTATCTAACAATAAGCGTTAAAAAAGGGGTTTAGTCCGCACGCATTTGCAAACGCATGCGTGAGCCACAGAGCCACGTCACGGCACCCTTGTATCTGTGGTCCTAACACTAAAGTATAAGTGTCCCCACAGTGGAGGCACATGCATTTAATGGATAAATGAGAGCAGGTGGCTGGAGGGGAGCCCACCCCTCCTTAAAGGTACAGGAGCACACCAAACACCCAGCAATAGCACAATGGCTGCAAAGGTGTTGGTGCACTGCTGGAGCCCACATAATGGAGCCCGCACGGGCAGGTAAGAAGGTAAACAACATGTGTTGTGGAGCACGTAATAAATGATTTAATAGGGAAATTCTGAGGGGAATTATTGGAATGAAACTGGCACACCTTCCTTTCAGTTAGGGCATTGATAGAACAAACTTCACAATTCCTGCATTTATAATAACCTGTTAGATGTTGAAAAAAACATAGCTTTGTGAACGGGAGGGTCACATACGGCTGACACCACACGTGATCTAATTGAAGAGGCGCCCCTAAAAACCAGCTGGGGTCTGTCTGGAAGAAACGATCCCAACAGGGGGTCATTTTTAATGATGTGCCAGTGTTTATTTAATATTTTTCTGATGGAAAAGTGGTGGCAGGAATATCCAGTTATCAGGGGACACTACCTTGCTGTTAGTATGTGCCCTGGGTCTATCCACCAAGAGAGAATCTCTGTCTAATGATTTAACCTGATCTCATGTTTGTTCAAGAAATCACACATCATAGCCTTTCTCCAGGAATCTGTCTGTCAAGACCCTAGATTGGGCCAAGAAGTCAGCCGTGGTGGAACAATTCCTTTTCAGTCTGATGTATTGACTCTTGGGGACAGAGTCTAACAATGCTTTGTGGTGACAACTGTCCCGAGGAATGAACGAGTTCCAGTCTGTGACCTTGAAGTGAGTGGAGGTGAGTAAAAGATTCCTTTCACTCCGAATCTCCAAATCAAGAAAATTAATTTTTTGTTGACTGGCCTCATATTTAAATATTATACCCCTCTCATTCCTGTTGAGACCATCCATAAACGAACAAAGTGAATCATCGGAACCCCTCCACAGCAGGAGGACGTCATCTATGTATCTGTCCCACAAGACCAATTCTGGTCTCCGGTGGGCATAGATGATGTCCTCCTCCCATTTCCCCATAAAAAGGTTCGCCAGGCTGGGGGCAAACTTGGCCCCCATAGTGACACCCTTGGTCTGTAGGAAGAATTGTTTATTATGCCAAAAGAAATGATGTGATGTGGCATATTCCAAAAGCTCCATGATAAAGCGTTTCTGTTTCTTTAGTATTGAGGAATCCTTATCCAGAAAGTATTTAACGGATTTGATACCCCAATGATGGGGAATAATAGTATATAAGGACGTGACATCGGCCGTAACAAGCCAATGTCCTTCTCTGAAACCACTATTTTTGAGTAGGTTGATGGTATGTCTAGTGTCCTTAATATATGCTGGTAAAAGTTGTACTAGTGGTTGGAGAAAACTGTCAATGTACTTACCTGCCCTGGATGTGATGGAATCTATTCCACTAATGATAGGACGGCCCGGAGGGTGAACGAGGTCCTTGTGGACCTTGGGCAGGTAGTACATGACAGAAATTCTCGAAGCAACCGGGATTAAAAAGGATTTCTCCTTCTTATTGATAATACCGGATTGAAACCCTCTATCTACAATCCTTTCCAATTCTTTTTTGAATCTAATTCTGGGATCTGACCTTAAGGGTTGATAGGTGTCCCTGTCACTCACCAGTTTCTCAAGTTCCTGGAGGTAATCAGCCTTGTCTAGGACTACTATTCCGCCCCCTTTGTCAGCCGGCCTTATTACAAGATCTTTATGTTCACATAATGAATCAAGGCCAAGCTGTAATTCTCTCGACATTTTAACATTCTCAACATTTCAACATGTATTAAAAGTCAGCAGCTGCAGTATTTGTAGCTGCTGGCTTTTAATATTTTTTTTTTTTGGCAGTGTGGGTGGACCCCTGCTTTAAATATGAGGCCAGTCAACAAAAAATAAATTTTCTTGATTTGGAGATTCGGAGTGAAGGGAATCTTTTACTCACCTCCACTCACTTCAAGGTCACAGACCGGAACTCGTTCATTCCTCGGGACAGTTGTCACCACAAAGCATGGTTAGACTCTGTCCCCAAGAGTCAATACATCAGACTGAAAAGGAATTGTTCCACCACTGCTGACTTCTAGGCCCAATCTAGGGTCTTGACAGACAGATTCCTGGAGAAAGGCTATGATGTGCAATTTCTTGAAGAAAAATTAGATCAGGTTAAATCATTAGACAGAGATTCTCTCTTGGTGGATAGACCCAGGGCACATACTGACAGCAAGGTAGTCTGTCCCCTGATAACTGGATATTCCTGCCACCACTTTTCCATCAGGAAAATATTAAATAAACACTGGCACATCATTAAAAATGACCCCCTGTTGGGACCGTTTCTTCCAGACAGACCCCAGCTGGTTTTTAGGGGCGCCCCTTCAATTAGATCACGTGTGGTGTCAGCTGTATGTGACCCTCCCATTCCCAAACCTATGTTTTTTCAACATCTAACAGGTTATTATAAATGCAGGAATTGTGAAGTTTGTTCTATCAATGCCCTAACTGAAAGGAAGGTGTGCCAGTTTCATTCCAATAATTCCTCTCGTAATTTCCCTATTAAATCATTTATTACGTGCTCCTTCTTGCCTGCCCGTGCGGGCTCCATTATGTGGGCCACACGGTTCGTTCATTAAAGGTAAGACTTGGACAACACATTGGAAACATCAAGAGGGGTTTTTTGGGTCACCCAGTCTCCAAACATTATCTGGAAACACATAAACAAGATCCTAGGGGGACCTCATTTGTAGGGATCGACAAACTCAAACTTCCATGGAGGGGGGGTTCCAAGAGACGTGCCATTTCCAGGCTTGAAATGGAATGGATTTATAAGATCCGTTTTCTCAGGCCTTTGGGTTTAAATGTGGATATTGAGTTAAACGCATTCATTGACAATTCCTAAGATAGCCTTTCTGCCTTCCCCCTCCATCTATTCACAATCTCTATATCAATTGAGAAGAATATGGGATAATGGTAATTTGTACTTATTTATTTTTATTCATTTTTATTTTTTATATCTGTCGAGAATTCATTATTTCGATTGTTTGGAAGGATTTTGGGGACTTGTAATGGTGGTAGGTTTTATTGATCTATCTATTCAAAACATGTATGATCTAATATTAGACTTGGCTGCATTTTGTGATACTGGGTGCTCTTCACGCCAATGAATGGGCCTCTGGGTATAGATGGAGATAGAAAGATTTTTTGTATCATCATTTATAGGGTATAACTTTTTACCGTTTATTAATTATAATCTTGCTAAATAGAACATTAATTATTTTTATATTTAGAACACACTTCCCTCCGGTGATATGTATAGTTTCCGCTTAATAATCTTGACAAACCACCTTGATTGTCTTTCAGAGGAGTAAATATTAACATCTGAGAGCAATACTTGTGAGATCGTCTGAGTGGCGGATCTATTACCACTCTCTGATGGACTAATTGTCTACGCTTAGTATTTTTGTATCAGTTGGTTACTATGGTAACATTCATCTAGTGGAGAGCACCAGGTAGAGGCTTTGTTTCTCCACTTGGATCCCTTCGCAGTAAGAATTACATTGCTTTAGAGCTGAGTCGAAAACGAGGCTTGGTTCACGTCTAAGACTATTTAGGTGATGGCTCAATACGTCGCCCTTGCCCCTTTGAAGATGTCAGCTTGTGACGAAACATGTAGGGCGTGGCTATGTATTGTAAGCCGTCACATTGTTCGCCCCATGACCTGCACGGGTGTTCGTTTATTTTAATGCCGGCATAATTTTACTATTATTAATAGTGCTTTCATGGAGTGTGTTTTCTCTGTCTGTGTTATATACATTTTTTTAATAAACCCCAAACTTATTTACACTATTGGAGTCTTTTTTTGCGTTTTTTCTTTCACCACCTTGGAAGCAAGAGAGCGCTTCTCCCCCCTCCAGGATCAAGACTTGGGTCAGTCTGGACAGGAGACGCTGGATGTATCAGCTGTTGCGGACGCTATCTTTACATGGTCCCTGCAGAGGGCGAAATCTGCGTGCTCGTTAGACCTCGCTAATAGGGGGTCCACCATCGAGGGTAAGGGTCCATCTTTTGTATTTCCTTTCTGGATTCACCACAAGTGGAGTCACATCTATTTATCCCTCTCTCTTCTTCCTCAACCATACGGATGATGGTCTGATGTAAGGTGGATGGTGTTTCCTCATGCTGATGAACTTTTTCTTTCATTTTTTTCACTTTATGGACTGTAGTAACAATTTATATATTTTCATATTTTTTATTCACTTTTTTAGTTATTTTTTTTGTCACACTCATTTTTGATTGATTTGTATTGGTTGACATTTCACATTTGTGCTTCCCATATGAGTGTTTGGTATATCAGTATATATTTCACATATCATATCATCTATGATTAGATACATTTTCATTTTATTTCACTTGTATGTATTTTTTTCTTTTTTGTTTCAGGCATGTGTAATTTTTACTTCATTTAATCTTGATTCATGCAAGTTTATTCATTTATCTTTTCATTTATCACTTGTGTATACAGATTGTAAGTGCACTTTTTACATAGCTTTGGATTTTTTACACGGATATTGGTGTTTTATTAGGGCAGCTATCATTCTGTTTTCTATTGAGGCTCCGTAGCGCGGTTTTTCCAATTAGTTATAACTTAAGAATCACAGCCAACGGTGAAATGCAGTTCTTTGATAACACGGTCAATGCATCTGTGTGGCTGGACTGTATGGAGCATACACTTAAGAAAGCAGCAGCACCTACGGTCTGAAGGGGACCTGCCTTTATCCACTATCAACAAGGAGAAGTAGATGCCATATAAGAAGCTTTGGACATGTTTTTTCCTTTCTCTTGAATCTCCTGACAGGCGGAGAAGACGACGAATGTAACTTGCAGCATTCTTTACCGAGTTGGACTCGCAAGTCCCTGTGAATCTGAGTTGAACTGAGACATTGGGGGCCCCCCCTACACTCGTCCTGCATGGACATGTTTTGCTTTTTTCTGCCAAGCTTCCTTACTGTTTACAGGTTGCACAGACATTTTTTTTCCTTTCCTTGCTTTTTTTTGTTGTTTTTTTGCTCCACATTAGGTGGTGCTTCTTCCGTTTGTTCAAGCAATGTATGGTGCTTCTTCCATTTTGAAGGCAATGTACACAGTTCAATAACTTTTTTTTCTATTTTACCAACCAGAGTTGTAACTAAGTGGCTGATGCCGCCATGCTCATACCCGTGTTTTACCTGGAAGGCCAGGTATCTTTTTGAAGCTGTCAGGTGGAGACCTGAAGCACCAAATGGTGAGCCTCTGCACCTGACAAGGCTTCCTTTGCATGATTACTTATATGCTTTAACATGTCGAGTGCTTGTACCATAGTTTCATGGAATGTGGGGGGGCTGGGTGACGGTTTGAAACGGGTTGCACTTTTTTCCACGGTTAAGGCCTATAGACCTTCAGTGATATGCCTGCAGGAAACCCACCTGCAGGACAATTCCATAACTATGCTCAAAAAAATGTGGATACCCCACTCAGTTTTACTCTGTTCACACAACTTAATCGAGGGGCGTCAGTGTTCTTATTTCGCAGGCAGCCAATTTCCAATTAGTGCACTCCATGATTGACGGGCAGCAGGTAGTAGACTGGAACGCTGGACTGGAACCAGGAACAGGGCAGCAGGTAGCAGACTGGATACAGGTATCAGACTGAGGGATGGTCAAACAAGCCAGAGGTCGGTATCGGTCGATCAGCAGAGGTACCAGGGACAAAAACTAAAGAATGGGAGAATAGGGTGATGGATGAGGCCGCTAGAGCGGAGGTGTCACGTATCTGGTAGGTGTTGAGCCCGAAGTGCAGAGAAGGACCTCCCTTACAGCTCCCACTCCTGTTCCTCTGGAATGGAGACAGAAGGCCAGGAGTGAGGAGTGGTATGGGTGCCTGGCAGGATCGACAGTCACCGGAAGTTCAGGAGTGGTGGCACCCTCTGGATCCAGAAGCTGAAGAGGAAGCTGGAATGCAGAGAGGACCCGGAGCCACAGCAGATAAGGAAGCAGGTAAGTAAGCAGGTAAGTAAGCAGGACTGGAACCAGGAACAAAGCAGCAGGTAGTAGCCTGGCACGCTGGACTGGAACCAGGAACAAAGCAGCAGGTAGTAGCCTGGAACGCTGGACTGGAACAAGGAACAAAGCAGCAGGTAGTAGCCTGGAACGCTGGACTGGAACCTGGAACAAGGCAGCAGGTAGTAGACTGGACCGCTGGACTGGAACCAGGAACAAGGCAGCAGGTAGTAGACTGGAACGCTGGACTTGAACCAGGAACAAGGCAGCAGGTAGTAGACTGGAACTCTGGGCTGGAACCAGGAACAAGGCAGCAGGTAGTAGCCTGGAACTCTGGGCTGGAACCAGGAACAAGGCAGCAGGTAGTAGACTGGAACGCTGGACTGGAACCAGGAACAAGGCAGCAGGTAGTAGCCTGGAACGCTGGACTGGAACCAGGAACAAGGCAGCAGGTAGTAGATTGGAACGCTGGACTGGAACCAGGAACAAGGCAGCAGGTAGTAGACTGGAACGCTGGACTGGAACCAGGAACACGGCAGCAGGTAGTAGACTGGAACGCTGGACTGGAACCAGGAACAGGGCAGCAGGTAGCAGACTGGATACAGGTATCAGACTGAGGGATGGTCAAACAAGCCGGAGGTCGGTATCGGTCGATCAGCAGAGGTACCAGGGACAACACAGAGGGATGGTCAGGCAAGCCAAGAGGGTCTGGTGCAGGCGGATAGCAAGATGGTCTAAAAGGAATAGATAGCAGAGTACACAGGTCAGATCAGGTTAAGGCACACGGAACGCTGTAGAACAGACAGCGGGGATAGAGTGTGACAGGCCGGTTTAAATAGCCCGCCTGGCACTAGCGGGAGTGCGCGCGCGCGTGCCCGTGCGTGACAGCACCCGTGAACGCGTGCGCATGCGCAGTGGAACCCGCGGCCGTGTCCCCCTGCGTCTGGATCGCTGATTACTGGCAGGATCTTCATGACATTGCCCCCCCCCCCGGTTGCCCCTTTGAAGGAATTTCTCCGGATGGGCTCTTTTAAAAGATTGCAAAAGATTTTCAGTATGAATATTATCCTCGGGTTCCCAAGAATTTTCTTCTGGGCCGAACCCCCTCCATTTTATCAGAAATTGATTTTGGTTGCCTCTTCTCCTATGGTCCATGATAGCCTCCACCTCGAATTTTTCCTCCCCATCTACCAAAATTGGATCAGGAGGATCCATACTTCGGCCTGGAAATGGGTTAGAAACAGAGGGTCTGAGTAGAGACACATGAAATACTGGATGCACTTTTAATGAATCCGGGAGTTCAAGTTTGTATGCCACCTCATTAATTCTTCGCTTGACAGGAAATGGTCCAAGAAACTTGGGACCCAATTTCTTTGATGGGCAAGCCATCCTGAGATTTACTGTAGACAACCATACCTGGTCCCTGGGTGTAAGTAACAGCTCACCTCGTCTCTTCTTATCAAAAGTTGCTTTATTATACTCCTGAGTCCTGGTCATGGTCTCCTGCAAAACTTGATTGTTGGAAGTGAAAAAGTCCAACCTCTCCTGAACTGCAGGTACTGTGCACTCTGGAAGAGAATTAGGCAGAAATAAAGGGTGGAAACCATAATTTGCAAAAAATGGGATTTGTTTGATAGCGGAATGAATAGAGTTGTTGTAGGCGAACTCAGCCAATGGAAGAACAGAAATCCAATCATCTTGGGCAAATGAAGAGAAACAGCGTAAATATTGTTCAAGAGTCTGGTTTGTTCTCTGTTTGCCCATTAGTCTGGGGATGATAAGCAGATGAAAATGAGAGTTCAATCTTCAATGTTTTGCACAGAGACCTCCAGAATCGGGAGGTAAACTGTACCCCCCGATCTGAAACAATATTAACTGGTACCCCATGGAGCCTGATGACTTCTCTAATGAATGCCTGTGCCGTTTCTGTAGCTGAGGGGGTGCCCTTCATTGGGACAAAGTGGGCCATCTTCGACAACCGGTCTACTATGACAAAAATTGAGGTGAAGCCCCCAGCCGGAGGTAATTCCACAATAAAATCTATAGAAAGCATCTTCCAAGGCCTATCTGGGACAGGTGATGGCTTTAGCAAACCCCATGCCTTGGTCCTGTGCCCCTTGTTCCTGATACAGGTGGTACAGGATTCAACAAATCTCCTACAATCCTCACGTAACTGAGGCCACCAAAAGGTACGCTGTACCAGATCAGTAGTCTTAGCCACTCCAAAATGCCCAGCCAATGCATGGTCATGGCAGAGTTCTAGTACTGAAACTCGTAGTTCTTCAGGTATAAAGATCCTATTCTCGTGCCACAATAACCCACCCTTAAATTGGAGTTCTAACCTAATGGAAGATCCCAACTCTGCAGAAGTCTGCTTAATCTGGGAAAGCAGGTCTCCCTGAAGCAAAATAAAATTCCCCGGGGACAGAATGGTGTCCGGAGGGGAAACCTCTTGGGGCTTGTGAAACATCCTGGATAGGGCATCAGGCTTGGTATTCTTGGAACCAGGGTGATAAGTTACATGAAAGGAGAACCTGGAGAAAAAGAGGGCCCACCTGGCTTGGCTTCAACCTTTTTGCAGACCTCAAATACTCCAGGTTCTTATGATCTGTAAAAATTAAGACTGGATGAGCGGCACCCTCTAGCAGATAGCGCCACTCCTCCAATGCTGATTTGATAGCCAATAACTCTCTGTCACCTACATCATAATTTCTCTCTGCCGTGGACAATTTACGAGAGAAGAAGGCCACAGGATATAACAGGGCCTTAGTTCCCTGTCTTTGGGACAACACTGCCCCTACTGCAATTTCGGATGCGTCCACCTCTAGTACAAATGGCAGAGAGGAATCTGGATGTTTTAGCACGGAAACGGAAGTAAAAAGGCCCTTGAGAGTCTCAAAAGCCTTTTGAGCCTCAGCAGACAAGTGGAAACGTGTACCCTGTTTAGTTAGCTGTGTGATGGGTGTGATGATGGCTGAAAACCCCTTAATAAATTTACAGTAGAAATTAGCGAATCCAACGAATCGCTGGATCCCCTTCTTATCTGTCGGGACTGGCCAGTCTAGCACTGCAGTGACCTTTTGAGGGTCCATCTTAATGCCCTTGCTGGAAATGATTAACCCCAAAAATGGAATACTTTCCTGTTCAAATTCACATTTCTCAGCTTTTGCATATAGACCGTGTTGTCGAAGCCGGCCCAACACACTTCTGACGTGCCTGCGATGGGATTCAAGGGAACAAGAAAAAATTAGTATGTCGTCTAAATAGACGATAACAAACAGATCTAGAAAGTCTCGTAAAACATCATTGATGAAGTACTGGAATGTAGCAGGGGCATTGCACAGACCGAACGGCATCACAAGGTATTCAAAATGTCCATAACGGGTACGAAAGGCGGTCTTCCATTCGTCTACGTCCCTAATACGAACCAAATTGTAGGCTCCGCGGAGGTCAAGCTTAGTGAATATGGTAGCTGTCCCAAGTCTTTGGAACAACTCTGGTACCAGGGGAAGAGGGTAACGGTTCTTTATAGTGATTTTGTTCAGCTCGCGGTAATCTACACATGGTCTGAGGGTCTTGTCTTTCTTTTGTACGAAGAAGATACCTGCACCTGCTGGAGACGTGGATGGACGAATGAAGCCTTTCTTTAGATTCTCATCGATATATTCTTTTAAAGCCCCTTGTTCCACTTCCGTCAAAGGAAATATTCTTCCAAAAGGTATCTCAGCACCGGGGAGTAATTCGATAGGACAGTCATAGGCCCGGTGACGGGGTAGGACCTCTGCCCCCTGCTTGCTGAATACATCTAAGAAATCATGATCTGCAGAAGGGATGGAAAGGTGTAGACTAGGATCTGTGTTCAAACAGAGCAGGGTAGGGTTCTCCTGAGTGTTCTGAAGTCTACAAGACTGTTGGCAATATGGGGAAGAAAAGGTAACTTCACCTGTGATCCAATTAATATCAGGATTGTGGGCCTGTAACCATGGCATGCCGAGGATTATGGGGAACAGAGGTGAAGCGATGATATCTAGGCGTAACAGTTCTTGATGAGAATTGGAGATGGAGACGGGTATTGGAACAGTCTCTTGGGTAACAGGCCCAGACTTAATGGCTGTTCCATCAGCTAGATGGATGGAAAGTCCATGGGCTTTAGGCAACAGAGGTATCCGGTGTTGGGTAGCAAAAAGAGAATCCATGAAACAACTGCAAGCTCCAGAGTCAATAATGGCGGTTATTTTCAGAGTCTCTCCTGGAAGCTGTAACAGGAGAGAGAGAGCAAGGTGAGTAGTGTTCTTAACCAGAGGTGCAACATAGTCAGTGGACAGGGATAGGCACTTACGGAGTTTAAGGGGACAGTTCCTGACATAGTGCCCAGGTTCCCCACAATACAGGCACAGATTATTCACTCGACGATGTTGTGGTTCTTCCTGGGTAAGAGAAGGCCGCAGAACCCCTAATTGCATTGGCTCAGGTGGGTTAAACGTAGAGATTGGTGGTGCTGGTGACGTATGATGGGGAACTTTAGGGGTAACCCAAGTTGGGCCAGAAGTTCCCATAGCTCTCTCAGTCCTACGTTCTCTTAGACGTACATCGATCTGGATGGTTAGATCGATCAATGCATTCAAAGTCTGTGGGGTACCCACCCTGGCCAATTCATCCCTCAGAGAGTCAGAAAGTCCCATTCGAAACTGATAGCGGAGAGCCGCATCATTCCAATTTGTGTCCGCACTCAATTTTCTGAATTCCGCCACATAGTCCTCTGCAGCCCTGCGACCCTGCTGAAGGGTGTGCAAAGCCGCTTCTGCAGTCACGGACAGCTGGGGGTCATCATACAGCTGACCTAGTGCGTCAAATAAGGTGGAGAGATTAGTCAGGGATACGTCCTTTTGCTCCAAGAGGCGGTGGGCCCAGGTTTGGGGGTCACCAGAAAGCAGAGAGATTACG
This sequence comes from Lithobates septentrionalis, assembly GCA_037952835.1. NCBI lineage: Eukaryota > Metazoa > Chordata > Amphibia > Anura > Ranidae > Lithobates > Lithobates septentrionalis. The sequence goes on from JBBDGP010002974.1 coordinate 1,570,491, forward strand.
TAGCCCACCTTAGTAGCCTCCAGGGAAAAGGTACGTGGCTGAAGAGCAAAGAACAATTCACAGGAGTTGCGGAAAGCCCTGAATTTGAGGCGATTTCCGGAGAAACGTTCAGGCGTCGGGACCTTGGGTTCTGGAGGGAGCATCACCACTGTTGAAGAAGGCCCGACTGAAGGAGCAGGAGCGGAAGGAACTCCCTGAGCCCCAATGGGATTAGACAAGGTTAACACTCGTTCCTCCAGCCTGGTGTATCCTTGCTGTAGATTCTTGACTGCTTCAGTCAATCCTCCTAGGTGTGCACAAAGTTCCTCCATGGGAGACGTTCCCTGCTCAGACTCAGACATGGCTGTCTGCTACTGTCACGTACCTGGTAGGTTTTGAGCCCGAAGTGCAGAGAAGGCCCTCCCTTACAGCTCCCACTCCTGTTCCTCTGGAATGGAGACAGAAGGCCAGGAGTGAGGAGTGGTGTGGGTGCCTGGCAGGATCGACAGTCACCGGAAGTTCAGGAGTGGTGGCACCCTCTGGATCCAGAAGCTGAAGAGGAAGCTGGAATGCAGAGAGGACCCGGAGCCACAGCAGGTAAGGAAGCAGGTAAGTAAGCAGGTAAGTAAGCAGGACTGGAACCAGGAACAAAGCAGCAGGTAGTAGCCTGGCACGCTGGACTGGAACCAGGAACAAAGCAGCAGGTAGTAGCCTGGAATGCTGGACTGGAACCAGGAACAAAGCAGCAGGTAGTAGCCTGGAATGCTGGACTGGAACCAGGAACAAAGCAGCAGGTAGTAGCCTGGAACGCTGGACTGGAACCTGGAACAAGGCAACAGGTAGTAGACTGGAACGCTGGACTGGAACCAGGAACAAGGCAGCAGGTAGTAGACTGGAACGCTGGACTGGAACCAGGAACAAGGCAGCAGGTAGTAGCCTGGAACGCTGGGCTGGAACCAGGAACAAGGCAGCAGGTAGTAGCCTGGAACGCTGGGCTGGAACCTGGAACAAGGCAGCAGGTAGTAGACTGGAATGCTGGACTGGAACCAGGAATAAGGCAGCAGGTAGTAGACTGGAACGCTGGACTGGAACCAGGAACAAGGCAGCAGGTAGTAGACTGGAACGCTGGACTGGAACCAGGAACAAGGCAGCAGGTATTAGACTGGAACGCTGGACTGGAACCAGGAACAGGGCAGCAGGTAGCAGACTGGATACAGGTATCAGACTGAGGGATGGTCAAACAAGCCGTAGGTCGGTATCGGTCGATCAGCAGAGGTACCAGGGACAACACAGAGGGATGGTCAGGCAAGCCAAGAGGGTCTGGTGCAGGCGGATAGCAGGATGGTCTAACAGGAAGCCGGGTCAGATAGCAGAGTACACAGGTCAGATCAGGTTAAGGCACACGGAACGCTGTAGAGCAGACAGCGGGGATAGAGTGTGATAGAGGCTGGTTTAAATAACCCGCCTGGCACTAGCGGGAGTGCGCGCGCGCATGCCCGTGCGTGACAGCACCCGTGAACGCGTGCGCATGCGCAGTGGAACCCGCGGCCGTGTCCCCCTGCGTCTGGATCGCTGATTACTGGCAGGATCTTCATGAGAGGAGGAGAGATATATATCAGCACCTTCTTCAGAGTCAGAGCGCAGATGGCAGGAGGCACAGGCCCTATACCAACAAGTATCCACCTCTGCTGCAGAGAACAAAAGGTTCTTCCTACAGCAAAAATACTTTAACGAAGGGGAAAACATAGGTCATCTACTAGCTATGATAGCTAAAACCCAGCAGAGTACGACCCATATAGAGGCCATTCAAAACACGGACGGAGTAACAGTTACTGATCAGACCCACATACCTGACGTGTTCTCAAAATTCTTTAAAGACCTTTATACATCTACGGTACACCCCACACAAGAGGATCTGGCCCACTTTTTGGACCAGTGCTTTCTTCCCCGGGTAACACAACAGGGACTTGCTGCCCTTAATGCACCACTGAAATTAGAGGAGTTGACAATGGCAGTAGCACAGATGGCCAACAATAAATCCCCGGGGGCTGACGGTCTACTCACAGAGACATACGGGAAATATGGTGATACCCTATTGCCCAATCTTCTAAAAACACTAAACAGTGCCCTACAGGAAGGTAACCCTACCAACCTCTATGAATGAGGCTATTTTTATTGTATTACCGAAACCGGGCAAAGACCCACTGCAGCCAGACTCTGATAGGCCTACATCTCTGCTTAATGCAGACGTCAAACTATTAGCAAGAATATTAGCTACTAGACTCTCGAAAGTTGTGGCTGAACTGGTCCATTCTGACCAGTCTGGCTTCATCCCGGCTAGATCTACGGCACTGAACATTAGAAGATTATTCCTTAATACCCAAATACCAGTAGATAACCTGGGTAATAGGGCCATCTTTTCCCTCGATGCTGCCAAAGCTTTTCACAGCGCGGAGTGGAAATATCTGTGGGAGGTTTTGCGGCGTTTTGGTCTGGAAATTTATCTCCTGGGTGCAGCTGCTGTACGCTGCTCCAATGGCCAGAGTGAGGATAAATGATTCCCTATTGGAACCCTTCCCTTTGTTTCGAGGCACGCGGCAGGGGTGTCTGTTGTCACCCCTGCTGTTCGCCCTTGCATTGGAGCCACTTGCGGCTATGGTATGGGCCTCCCCTGAAATTACGGGCTTCCGCAGAGGACAGGGGGAGGAAAAGATTTCCTTATACGCGGATGACACTCTGCTATACTTGGGAGATACTGACCGCTCTCTGAGAGCAGTAATGCAACTAATAAACCGGTTTGGACAGCTATGGGGATTTGCCATTAACTGGCATAAGTCAGCCCTGTTGTCACTGGATCCGTTACTTTTGCCCAATGACATTTCCCACATACAAGTAGTTTCCTCATTTAAATACTTGGGAATAGTGGTGACTAGGGACACACGGGACTATATAGCCCTGAACCTAAAACCTATACTGCAAACGTTCCAGCAGAAGCAGGCTAGTTGGAGCAAGTTGCCGCTGTCTGTGACCGGCCGCGTTAATCTCATAAAAATGATCTGGGCGCCGCAGCTGTTATACATTTTACACAATGCCCCAATCTATATACCACAATACGGGTTCCAGCGCATGGACTCACAGTTCAGAGCTCTTATATGGAGAGGTGGAGTGGCGAGAATCAAACTGGCTACTCTACAGCTCCCTAAGGACCAGGGGGCATGGCGGTCCCGCACCCTCAAATGTACTACTTATCTGCACATCTGCAGCATTTCGATGGCTGGGCCTCAGAACAGGGTTAGATCCATCTAAGGGTCTCCTCCTGGGTAATGACACAAACTACACTGCTTTATCCAACATGGAGATGGGTTTCCCTAGAGTTCCCTCCACTTGCCCCACAGTTCGGTCACTAATGAAAATTTGGAGATTATATAAAATGACATATATGGGAAGAAATTGCCCCAAAAAATTTGGGAAGATTTGGGCAGCATGGGTGAAGGCAAAACATCTAACTATTGACTGAGGCCCCCGGGTTGTGGCTCACGATTACTGATATAAATTGGTCCTCATAAATGGATTTCTGGGTCTACCTGTGAGAGTGTGGGATTAAGGTGTACGAACTAAAGGCAATCAATGTGACCTCTTATACCTCCACCCGAGATGGGTGTAATGTTCTTGTTAATATACTGTTGAATTCACTGCTACTCCGGCATTTGTTAAGAAATGTAAGAAACCTTTGAAAGATGTCTCTATGTATGTCTAATCCGCTTTAAACTGTTTGTTTTGGAAAACCTAAATAAACTTTTTTGTTAAAAAAAAAAAAAATGAAAATTTGGAAGAAGGGTCAAGACCATATAGGGTTTGACAGGCTATTTCCATCAGACCCCTATATGGCGGAATCACTTTTATGCAGACCTGACTAGAGTGCCCGACCCGTAGGTGTGGGAAAGAGCCGGGGGTTAGATACCTCTCCCCAACATGCTTTATTTGTACCTTCAATTGCGACATGCTGTCACTGCGCAGGGAGACTCCGGGGAGTGGACATTGTCACCCACTCCTGTGTTCCATGTACTGCAGTCTAGTAGTATAACTAAAGGAATTATATCCCAATGCTACCAGATGTTACTAGCAAGATACTTGAGGGCTTATCCATGCAATGCGGCATCTGCTTGGGAGAGGGACCTTGGCCAGATCACAGATGAACAGTGGGAAGAGGCTCTTCAGTCCATATCTACCTGCTCCCTTAATGTTGCACAAAAGGTTTCCCAACTGTTCATAGCGTTGAGAGTGCATTATACCCCGAAAAAGTTGCACAAGATGGGCAGGGCGGCAGATCCTTTATGTTCCCGTTGTCGACAACACGACGGGGACCTTATTCACCTCCTATGGCGTTGCCCAAAGCTCCATCGGTATTGGCATGAGGTGATGGGCACGCTCAATGGAGTATTTCAGACAAAGGTTCCCACTGATCCTAAGTGTTGTCTGCTGGGGATCCTGGAGAAGCAGATCCCAGAGGAGTTGGTCAGGGTTGCGTTCTCCAGGGCTCTATTCCAGGCCAGGAAACGTATTCTAATGGGGTGGAAATCTACGCTGCCACCCACCATTGGCTCCTGGGTGGAACACATGGGACAAACCCTTATAAGGGAAAAATATATATATCAACATAGGGGATGCCCAAGTAGGTTTGAACGTATCTGGTCAAAATGGCTAGACACACCGGGATTAAGCCCGAGAGAGCTTGTGATGTCCAGGCTCCTGCAATCTCTTTAAACAGGAAGAGGGGAAGCAAGACAGATTGTATAATATATAAAGTGCGGGCTGTGGTGGTGAAAACAGGGAGAGGTGTATTCTTGATGTCTGGAGAAATGCAATCAGTTGATAGATTAGTTGGAACAATTACTGCATACATGTATGTGAACCAAAATGGCATTAATGATGTAACTGTAATTGCAACATGAGCAGTGATTATTGTTGGAAAATATGTGAATGTTCAATAAAACCTTTTTTGATTTAAAAAAAAAAAGATACCTCGCCCCAGTACTGAATGGATCTGTCTTAAAGCGGTTCACCCAGCTGCTGAATGAATTCCCTGCACTCAAAGGACACCACTTTCAGTATACACGACTACAACATGCCATTAGATATCAGAGCAGACACTCTAACTTGCAGCTAGAGGACTCCACGTTCCTCAAATCCATATACTCTGACCTGGAGAAGAAGGGAATCATCTCCAGAATTTATGTCCAGCTCCTATCACACATACAAGCCCCAGACCTTTTGCCATACAGCGAGGGGTGGGAGCAAGATGTAGGCCCCATCAATGGTGAGCAGTGGAATCAAATCCTGGGGGTGGGTCTAGTGGTAACAAAGAAAAAACTGTGCTATACCATGAATAATAATAAGTGCATAAAAATCAATTAATGCAAATTCAAAAAATGTGAAAAAACATCAAATGTTAATATATACATTGGTATTATATAGCAAGTCCATAGGTCAGAAATTCAAAAAATTTTCTGAATAATAATAAGTCCATATAAATCAATTAGTGCAAAATCAAAAATTGTGAAAAAACATCAAATGTGAATATATATATTGATATTATATGGCAGAGTCCATAAGTCAGAAATTCAGAGAATCTTCTAGGGAGATGGGAAGAGTCCCCTAATAGCTCTTCATAGGGGCCAGTGTGGAAAGGTAGGAAATGAAAACACCCCTCACAGTGATCTTCCACCACCTAGAATGCACGCTTACCAGATTGCAAGCACAACAGGCACGTAGGTAGACCAAAAACCGGGTAGACAGTTAGCAATAAAGCATCCCTCTATGCAGCGTGGCGGGTAGTAGGCAAACCGGGCACATATATAACCTCAAATCCGGATGTCCAGCCAGCAATAAGGCTTACCTCTAGCAGCGTGGCTGCGGGCATGTAATGGGGCCAGGTATATAGACGACATCCTCCTCCTCTGGGATGGAGACAGGTCTGATCTTGACTCTTTCCTTGGAGAACTGAATATTAACACCAGGGGCATTCTCCTTAACTACAAAGCCAGCCAGCATGAGATTCGTTTTTTTAGATCTCACCATTCGGGTGAAAGAGGGTCAGTTTACTACTGCCACCTACTTTAAAGCACCGACCATAATTCTTATATCCCCACCAGCAGCTGTCACCACGAGGCTTGGATTAGGTCGGTGCCTAAGAGCCAGTACGTCCGTTTGAGACGTAACTGTTCCGATAGGGGTGAGTTTCTCATGCAGGCAGACGTTCTGACCAAACGCTTTTTGGAGAAGGGCTATTCAAATGTACACCTCAAAAATACTCTGGAGGAGGTATTATCTATCGATAGAAGCGAACTACTTAAGGAGAAGATGCCCAATCCAATAGGGTGCTATCCACTCCTTTTATAACAACATATTCTATTCAGCATAGGAAGGTTGGCCAAATGATTAAAAAACATTGGCACATTCTCACCAGTGATCCCACTCTTAACACCATTCTCCCTTATAAACCTCAGGTGGTCTATAGAGGGGCACCTACCCTCAGAGGTACAGTTGTCAACAATATCATCAATCCCCCTATTATTAAAAGGGGATTTTTTGATAGTCTTACGGGATTTTATCAATGTAGGAGATGCAGGATATGCTCATTGAACGGATGCACCCAGAGGAGAACTCATTCCTTTAGATCTAACAGTACGCAGGTTGAGTTTTCAATTAGGCCTTTTATCACATGCTCCACCAAGGGGGTCGTATACCTGCTCCAATGCCCTTGTGGGCTACAGTATGTGGGCAGGACCAAGCGACCCCTTATGGTTAGACTCAACGAGCATGTGACAAATATTCTGAATGGTTTCCCCAAGCATCCTGTGTCTAGGCATTATCTGGAAGTCCATAATAGGAATCCGGATAAAACTGTTTTTTTGGGGATAGACAAATTTACCATGCCTTGGAGGGGTGGTTCCTTAGTGCGAGGTATATCGAGCCTGGAAATGGCATGGATATATAGGATTAAGTGTTACACACCATTTGAATTGAATGTAGAGACAGATTTGAATGCGTTAATCGATAATGCCTAGTAACACCATTCCTCGTACTGTATATCCTATAGATATTTTATGTTGGTGCCCAGTTTTATGTTTATGTGAACTTGTTGTGATGTCTCAATGGCGTTATTCGATATGGTTATGCATATATTTTAATATATGCATATCTTTTCCATTTTTTAATTTTTGTTTTTATATTTAAAAAAAAGTTTTTTTGGGTTATAGGAGACACTTACCATTTATTATTTTTATTTTACTCATTTATTACCACTGGACCACTTTTTAGAAATGACAACTCCTTATGTACTTATAAGATGGCGTGGTGATGTGTGGCATATACTCCACGCCTATATGGGTGCCATTGTGGGTTTACTCAAATATAAAATATGGGGTATTGATATGGCCACTTTGGATGCATCTATCTATCCCCTTTGTTTATTTATTTACGTATTTAGTTTTTTCTTTGCTTGGTATGTGCTTTCCTCATTTTCTTTTTCTTTTCCCCACAAGATGGCGCCATGTCGCTTTATAGCACATTCCACATTAATATAGGTATGTGGTAGTGTGGGTTTCCACTCAATGGTTGAATACCCACGTGGCCAATTCTAGTTTGTCTAGTATTTTAAGGGTTTAATACACCTTACTGCTGTTTGGATAATTCCTGGTTCGATCTTCTTCACAGATTTGATGTATACATTCTACGCCTTTGAGAGATTACAATGAGGCGTGGTTTCATCTGTCTATTTATTTGCGATGAGTCAGAGCGTCGCCCGTTCCCCAGACAACGTCAGTTACAGATGAAACGTACGTCAGGAGGTTGACGTTCTGACGTCATCGCATCTTGTCTCTAACGGGCGCTCGCCTTTTTACACTGCTATCTTGTAAGTTTTCTACCTTATTACAAATAAATAGTTTTATTGGATTTACACTATGGCCACCCTTTCTTTGCCCTTATGTCCGTAATTTGGATTGCTGTACCATCCATTACATGCCCGCAGCCACGCTGCTAGAGGGATGCCTTATTGATGGCTGGACATCAGGATTTGAGGTTATATATGTGCCCGGTTTGCCTACTACCCGCCACGCTGCATAGAGGGATGCTTTATTGCTAACTGCCTACCCGGTTTTTGGTCTACCTACGTGCCTGTTGTGCTTGCAATCTGGTAAGCGTGCATTCTAGGTGGTGGAAGATCACTGTGAGGGGTGTTTTCATTTCCTACCTTTCCACACTGGCCCCTATGAAGAGCTATTAGGGGACTCTTCCCATCTCCCTAGAAGATTCTCTGAATTTCTAACTTATGGACTCTTATTATTCAGAAAATTCTTAGAATTTCTGACCTATGGACTTGCTATATAATATCAATGTATATATTCACATTTGATGTTTTTTCACTTTTTTGAATTTGCATTAATTGATTTTTATGCATTTATTATTATTCATGGTATAGCGCAGTTTTTTCTTTGTATTGTTGTGTATATTGCACAGTTGAACTGCTGCTTTTTAAGGGTTTTTTTTTTAAAGCGCAGTGATTTTCTGTTTTTTTCTTCTAGTGGTATCAGTATCCGCGGGACAAAGACTTTCTCACCTGTTTATACTACATAGGGTATACCGCACTCCTATACAATTACACAAATGGGGTAGACGTGATTCTCCCATATGTCCCAAATGCCAGGCTCATCTGGGTGATCTTATTCACATGCTTTGGAGGTATCCCAAACTAGTGAGGTATTGGAGTGCCGTTATCATTAAAATAAATAATGTTTTCCAGGTCCAGCTTGGGCTGGAGCCACTGGTGTGTTTACTGGGCAGCCTAGATGAAGACCTGTACCTTCCCCCGGTATACATCGCCCTCACAAGACTTCTAAACTTGGCCAGGAAGTTGATTGCCTGTTTGTGGCTGTCGGCATGTACCCCAAAGGAGGTGCAATGGATTCAAATGGTCAACACCACTCTTATCCAGAAAAAAAAACACATATCAACATAGAAAATCACCCAAAAATGTTTTCAATATTTGGCAGAACTGGTTGGGCTCCCCAGAGGTGGCTCCGCCCCAAATGGCCCTGGATAGGCTACTGATGGCATAACTGGATGACTGGTTATACAATTGGAGTCGTATAATATATGCTAAAATATATAACATAAAGAGAGCTTTGCATGACTGATGGATTTGAACCATGGTGACGTGTCAATGGTTGGTTTAATACTGGTTTCTTCATTTATTTCCTAACTTAGTTTTGTTTTTGTTTTTTTGTTTTTATTGAGTGAGCACTAGGATGTGACATTGCCCTCTTTGTGAGAGAGTATGATAACAGTATTAACCTTACCAGAGGCGGCTCTCTAATTAGGCGAAATAGGCGGTGGCCTCAGACCTCGCAGTCATAGGGGCCTCGCACAGCTGGCTAGTTTACCTAATTAGAGAGCCGCCCCTTCCAGCAGCAGAGATCTCCGCCATCACACAGTCCTGTATCCCATCACTTTGCTACAGGGAGAGATACGGGCTGCGAGTGAGACATGTGATCGGAGCTCCGGATCACAGACAGGGAGAGCCGCTCAGTAGAGCCTGTTCTGACAGATCTCCCCCCTCCCCCTGCTGCCCGCACAGCCAGACAGAAGAGGAGAGAGAGCTTCTGCTCCTCCTCCTCCCGCCCTCTCCTCCTGTGTCTGCCCCGCCCACTCTCCTCGGCAGTGTTCTCTGTTCTGCCTCAGAGAAGGGGATGTGTGGGCGGGAAGATTCAAGCTGGAGCCCAGCAAAGAGAAAAGGACAAGGGGAGTCTGATCCATCCATCCAGTCCCTCCTGCCTCAGAGTGAGTACACTGATGTAGGGGATGCTCTTCCTTCCCTTCCGTCTCCACCCCCTTCTCTTTCTTTCTTTCTTTCTATCTATCTATCTTTCCTTCCATCTTTCTTTCTTTCCTTCCATCTTTCTTTCTTTCTTTCCTTCCATCTTTCTTTCCTTCTTTCCTTCCATCTTTCTTTCCTTCTTTCCTTCCATCTTTCTTTCTTTCCTTCCATCTTTCTTTCTTTCTTTCCTTCCATCTTTCTTTCCTTCCATCTTTCTTTCTTTCCTTCCATCTTTCTTTCTTTCCTTCTTTCCTTCCATCTTTCTTTCTTTCCTTCTTTCCTTCCATCTTTCTTTCTTTCCTTCCATCTTTCCTTCCATCTTTCTTTCTTTCCTTCCATCTTTCCTTCCATCTTTCTTTCTTTCCTTCCATCTTTCCTTCTTTCCTTCCATCTTTCTTTCTTTCCTTCTTTCTTTCTTTCCTTCTTTCCTTCCATCTTTCTTTCTTTCCTTCTTTCCATCTTTCTTTCTTTCCTTCCATCTTTCTTTCTTTCCTTCCATCTTTCCTTCTTTCCTTCCATCTTTCCTTCCATCTTTCCTTCTTTCCTTCCATCTTTCTTTCTTTCCTTCCATCTTTCCTTCTTTCCTTCCATCTTTCCTTCTTTCCTTCCATCTTTCCTTCTTTCCTTCCATCTTTCCTTCCATCTTTCTTTCTTTCCTTCTATCTTTCCTTCTTTCCTTCCATCTTTCCTTCCATCTTTCCTTCTTTCCTTCCATCTTTCCTTCTTTCCTTCCATCTTTCCTTCTCTCTTTCTTTCTATCTTTCTTTCGTTCCTTCCATCTTTCTTTCTTTCTTTCGTTCCTTCCATCTTTCCTTCCATCTTTCCTTCTTTCCTTCCATCCTTCTTTCGTTCCTTCCATCTTTCCTTCTTTCCTTCCATCTTTCCTTCTTTCCTTCCATCTTTCCTTCTTTCCTTCCATCTTTCCTTCTTTCTATCTTTCGTTCCTTCCATCTTTCTTTCTATCTTTCTTTCGTTCCTTCCATCTTTCTTTCTCTTTCTTTCTTTCCTTCCATCTTTCTTTCTCTTTCTTTCTTTCTTTCTTTCCTTCCATCTTTCTTTCTTTCTTTCTTTCCATCTTTCTTTCTTTCCTTCTTTCCTTCCATCTTTCTTTCTTTCCTTCCATCTTTCTTTCTTTCCTTCTTTCCTTCCTTCTTTCCTTCCATCTTTCCTTCTTTCCTTCCATCTTTCCTTCCATCTTTCCTTCTTTCCTTCCATCTTTCTTTCTTTCTCTTTCTTTCTTTCTCTTTCTTTCTTTCTTTCGTTCCTTCCATCTTTATTTCTATCTTTCTTTCGTTCCTTCCATCTTTCTTTCTATCTTTCTTTCGTTCCTTCCATCTTTCTTTCTCTTTCTTTCTTTCCTTCCATCTTTCTTTCCTTCCATCTTTCTTTCTTTCCTTCTTTCCTTCCATCTTTCTTTCTTTCCTTCTTTCCTTCCATCTTTCTTTCTTTCCTTCTTTCCTTCCATCTTTTTTTCTTTCCTTCTTTCCTTCCATCTTTCTTTCTTTCCTTCCATCTTTCCTTCTTTCCTTCCATCTTTCCATCTTTCTTTCTTTCTTTCTTTCTTTCTTTCTTTCGTTCCTTCCATCTTTCTTTCTTTCCTTCCATCTTTCCTTCTTTCCTTCCATCTTTCTTTCTTTCCTTCCATCTTTCTTTCTTTCCTTCCATCTTTCTTTTTCTTTCTTTCTTTCTTTCTTTCTTTCTTTCTTTCCATCTTTCTTTCTTTCTTTCGTTCCTTCCATCTTTCTTTCTCTTTCTTTCTTTCCTTCCATCTTTCTTTCTCTCTTTCTTTCCATCTTTCTTTCTCTTTCTTTCTTTCCTTCCATCTTTCTTTCTTTCCTTCCATCTTTCTTTCCTTCCATCTTTCTTTCTCTCTTTCTTTCTTTCGTTCCTTCCATCTTTCTTTCTATCTTTCTTTCGTTCCTTCCATCTTTCTTTCTCTTTCTTTCTTTCCTTCCATCTTTCTTTCTCTTTCTTTCTTTCCTTCCATCTTTCTTTCTTTCTTTCCTTCCATCTTTCTTTCTTTCCTTCTTTCCTTCCATCTTTCTTTCCTTCTTTCCTTCCATCTTTCTTTCTTTCCTTCCATCTTTCTTTCTTTCCTTCTTTCCTTCCATCTTTCTTTCTTTCCTTCTTTCCTTCCATCTTTCCTTCTTTCCTTCCATCGTTCCTTCTTTCCTTCCATCTTTCCTTCTTTCCTTCCATCTTTCCTTCTTTCCTTCCATCTTTCTTTCTTTCCTTCCATCTTTCTTTCTTTCCTTCCATCTTTTTCTTTCTATTTCTTTCGTTCCTTCCATCTTTCTTTCTATTTCTTTCGTTCCTTCCATCTTTCTTTCTCTTTCTTTCCTTCCATCTTTCTTTCTCTTTCTTTCTTTCCTTCCATCTTTCTTTCTCTTTCTTTCATTCCTTCCATCTTTCTTTCTCTTTCTTTCCTTCTTTCCTTCCATCTTTCTTTCTCTTTCTTTCGTTCCTTCCATCTTTCTTTCTTTCCTTTTGTCTTTCTTTCTCTTTCTTTCCTTCCATCTTTCTTTATTTCTTTCTTTCGTTCCTTCCATCTCTCTTTCTTTCTTTCTTTCTTTCCTTCCATCTTTTTTTCTCTTTCTCTTCCTTCCTTCCTTCCTTCTCCACCCATCCCCCTTTTATTTCTCTCTTTGTGACAGCCTACCAGAATAGGTAGGATCTGTGAGAGCAGCTTCCCTGTGCAGCTCTGCTTGAGGAAAATATATCTTTATTATGTCCACTTACCTACCCCCTGTACTGTCCACTCCCCTATACTGTACCCTCCTAATACAGTTAATTTTCATCCCTTGAATTTTTTTTTCCCATTATGGGAGTGAGTGGGGCCTCATGTCTAAGTTTTGCCTAAGGCCTCACAAAGTCTAGAGCCGCCTCTGAACCTTACAGTTGCAGACATTTTATGTTAGTGTGAAAAATTAAGACTCCTGGTACTCTCGTTATATGTACTTAAAATGTCATACATATGTCTTACACACCATGTAATGCCTTGTGTTCTCATCAATAAAAACCTTTTTGTTGATTAATAAAAAAAAAAGAGAGTGTGCCTTAAGGCTAGTGGGAACCGCTTTATCAGCCTGCTCATAGGCTACGGAAATGGTGTGTCTTATCCACCTTGCTATGGTTGCTTTTGATGCTTGCTGACACTTCTGACCACAAAAACCAAATAATAAGTGACTGGACTTTCTAAAATCCTTTGCTCTATCTAAACTAACTAACAGACACCGTCTGACATCTAAACAATGAAATGAACTTTACTTCTCATTCTGAGAATTGGCACAAAACGAAGGAAGGACAATCTTGTAATGTTGTAATGGCCAGCAGGAAGGTTGTCTTAAGGGCAAGCAATTTAAGCAGAATATGAGCCAACTGCTCGAACAGTGCCTTGGTCTGAGGACTAGGGTAAAATCCCATTGTGGAAATTGGTTCATTTACACCGGGGATATCCTCTCCCAAGCCGACAAAAATGTCTTGATCAGTGGGTTTAGTACCAGTCTCCTGTCCAAAAATCTGGACAAGGCTGCCACCTGGACCCTGAGCATTTTAGTAGCTAGACCCTGATCTGTGCCATCCTGGAGGAAATCCCAGATCTCCTGCTCGGAAGTCCCCCTCGCCTGACACCAACGTGATACTCTGTAACAGGGTGTCAACTACTATCTCTGAACACCCACTCTGCCGCAGGCTTTACTATCTTCGGGATTAGCGCAAAGGAGGGAAAGGCATAGGCCAAGTGGAAGTCCCAGTCTTGGACCAACGCGTCCACCCCCTCGGATCCTTTCTCCCTGGACAGTGAAAAGAACCTCTTCACCTTCCTGTTCCCTCTGCGTGTGAAGAGATTGATCTCTGGTCTCCCACTCTCCCTGGTGAATCGGCTGTCGACTGAGGTAGTCTGCTTCGACACTGTAGACCCCCTTTATATGCACTGCTGAAATTGAGGGGATCCTCTGTTCCGCCCACTCCAGGAGTTCCTGAGTCAGGCCCAAAAGAGCGCGGGACCTAGTGCCCCCCCCCCCTGTGATTCAGGAAGGCCAGCGTGCTTGAATTATCGGAAAGGATCTGAACCTCTTTCCCCCGGATTCTTTTTTCAAAAGCCTTTAAAGCTTCCCTGACCGCTAAGAGCTCCGGGAAGTTGGAGGAAGAGCCCCTCTGAACTTGGTTCCAGACACACTCTTCCAGATGGTCCCCCAACCCCAGGCGCTCACATCAGTCGTCACCCTGAGGGGTTGGAGCTGAGCCCAGAGGTGACCCTCTCCCTACCTCTGAGGGTTGAGCCACCACTGCAAAGACTCCTTTACCCATCCTGGTATGGAAACCTTTTCGTCTAAGGTTCCCCTTTTTCCGTCCCAGTAGGAGAGGAGGAACTGCTGGAGAGTCCTGGAGTGGAGCCCACAGCCCCAAAAAAATACAAGCTGTCATTAACCCGAGGACTCTTATAACTCCTCTGAAGGAGACCTCCTCTGCCTCTCGGAGGGACGAGACTTCAGCTATCAGGCCCTCTACTTTCCTCGAGGGCAACACGAGCTTCTGTGACGCCAAATCTACCAGGAACCTTAGGTAAACCTTGGTTTGCACTGGAATCAGAGAGGATTTTTCCTGGCTGATTAACCACCCCAGGGAATACAAGGTACTTACTACTTTGTCCAGGTTGGACAGTAGTAGATTGCGAATCTGGTTGTAAACCAAAAGGTCACCCAGATAGGGGATCAGCGCTATCCCTTAGAGATGGAGGTACAACACCACCTCTGCAAGCATCTTTGTGAAAACTCTCGGGCTGGCTGCTAGCCCAAAGGGTAGGGCGCAAAACTGCCAATGCTCCACGCCCTGACCCGAGAGAATCACAAACCGTAGAAATTCCTGGTGCCCTTGAAAAATGGAGTTGTGAAGATAGGCATATTTTAAGTCTATCGTGACCATAAACACCTCCTTCAGAAGATGCTTCCCGACTTTTTATACCGTAGGAACCTGTTTAGCCTTCTTAAATTTATTATAAGGCGGTACTTTCTCGAGGGCTTTGGGACCACAAAGATGTGAGAATAAAACCCTCGACCGCGTTGCTCTACTGGGACAGGTACTATAACACCCTGCTCTACCAGCTGCCTGATGCTCTGAAGAAGACCCACCGTTTTCTGCTGATCCCTGGGTAGGCGGGTTAGAAGGAAGCTTGGGGAGGTGAGGAGGGTACTTCCAACCTGTAGCCCTTGCTTATTATCAGTAGGATGTGGGGGCTTTGAGTGATCCTTTCCCACTGAGTGACAAAGTGAGAGAGCCCCCCCCAGACCCTGACGCCACTTGGTATCTTTGTCAGTGGATTTTAGGCCGGAAAAGAGGAAGCCTCCTTCTTGCTTGCCCTTACCAACTCCCCATTTCTTGCCTTCCTTCTTATCCCTGAACCGGTTCTTAACCTGGGGGCCTCAAAAAAATCTTCCCCTATCTTTCTTAGGCTTTACCGGAAACTTCTTGCCCTTCTCTGTAGACCTAGAAAGGGCCTGGTCCAACCCAGAACCAAAGAGTAGGGAACCCCCAAAAGGTAGACCACAAAAACGTGTCTTAAATGTGTTGTCCCGATCCCAGGTCTTAACTCACAAGGCCCTCCTTCCAGAATTCAGATGAGCCGCAGGCTTAGCGGCCGTACGTACTGTTTTCGACCGCTGCATCTGCCAAGTAGGCCGCTGCTCTACCAATCACCTCCAAGGAGTCCAAGACCTGTTTGGACTTGGAAGTTCGCAACACATGGTCCATCAACTTTGTGACCAACGTCTGCGTTCCTGGCCACACAAACCAATGCCAAGGCTAGACTCATGGCCGCAGCATTGTCCTCCCAGGCCCTGCGCAGAAGGGTCTCGGACTGTTGGTCCATTTGGTCCCTGATATTGCCTGCATCCTCGATGGAGAGGTCAGGTTGTTTGGACACCTGTGCTAGGGAAGCATCTAGTCTGGGTGTCTTAAAAAATCTTTCCTCCTCTTCCTCCTTGAAGGGGCACCTATACATCCTGTCCTGGGTAGAAAACTGAGCTGTAGGCTCTTGGATCTCTTCTAAGGCCCCATGTACACTGCTGCTGCTAAACGGATGTTCAGAGGCAGTTAGACACTTTTTTCAACTACCCCTGAACTCATTTAATGTTATCTTATGTGCACATGTAAACAAGTTTGTTTACTGCCATTATTTTTAAGCAGTTGCGTTTATAGTCCTTTTTTTGAACGCAAAAAAATGAGTTCAGACGCCAAAGTTTCCGAAGCCAAACGCGGTACCCCGCGTTAAGCTGCGTTTCGTTTATAGGCATTTTTGGCCATTTTTTTTTTGGAAAAGCTTCTAAACGCAAACGCGGCATGTAAACGCAGCAAAACGGACGTTTTAAATGTGGGTTACTATCTGTCAAGTTATATCGTTCAGGAGAGGTTGTTAAAACATTCTGTGTACATGAAGCCTTACGCATACACTGCTCCAAGGAGACCCTCCATATCATCTGCAGAAAAGATGTGTCTGCCTGGTCTGGAGTCCTCTTCCGCCTCCTTGGGCCTTTCCGCCGTGCATTTCCGAACGGCGCTGATCAGCTGCGATTGGCGACGTTCAGCTCCGGGGCCCCCCAACCACGGGCCAAGAGCAAACTCGCAAATCGAGTTACGATTTTTAAAAATACAGTGCTCGTATAGCAAAACACTCGTTAACCGCGTTACTCGCAATCCGAGGTTCCACTGGCGTCTAAATCTGCCACCTGGATCTCAAGTTTCTATTAGTGGGGGGGCCTCCTGTGTGGATGAAATTTCCCTTGCCTGGGCCCTGTTAGAGTGGGGCTCGGGTTTCAGGGTTGCCTGTAAAGCCGTTAAAATCTCCGTCTGTACGGAGAGAAAGTCCCTCATGACCTGAGAGGTCTCCTTCCCAGCTAACTTGTGGATACACTTGTAGCAAAAGGGTTTCATGTGGTCCTTTGACAACTTGTCGTTACAGTATCCACACCTCTTGGAAAGGGAAGGGGTCTTAGACTAAGGACGGCTAGCGACCACCTGGGCAGCAATGTCCTCCCCTGAAAGAGACACATTTTCATGCTTACTTCAAACAGAAATCACCTGCTACTATACCCTGCAGGGGTAAGAGTTAGGGGGACCCTCCCCCCTCATTACCCTGCCAGCTAGGTAGACTCATCCCCTGTGGTCTCCTCCACTGCTGTTGCCGCTGCTGCCCCTCCTCTCGCTCCATTTCTACACCACAGTTTGTCCTGCTGAGTGGTGCTTGATGCTGGCCAGAGCAGGCTGTGAACGCCTGCCTCCACTGATGGCCAGACCTCCACTACTGGTGTCCTAGGATGCCACCATTTTGCCAAAGTCTCAGAGACCCAAAATTAACCTGCCCTTGTGGGACACGCAGCGGCCTAATTTCCGGTGCAAGGGAGGAAACTGTGTCATTCCTCTTCCTGCCGCTAGCAAGATCAAGATGTCACTCGAGCACCGGCCCACGCCATCTCCTCTCCCCTGCAAGCCACACTGCATGACCCGGAGGCCCAGGAGTTGGGGCCCAATGCAATGGCGTGCCCCGCAGGAAATCTGACCGCCAGCTCCCATTAAATGGACACCCTACAGGTAAGGGGGAGGAAGCAGGAAACAATGGTCCCTCAAGTTCTGGGTATCCCATTGTACCCAGGGTCCTTCAGCACTCGGGGGGGCTCTTCCAAGCTCTGCTGCCCCCCCCCCAGGAAGATGGGTAAACCCCCCAGGAAGGCCAAGGCCTACCAGACCCACAGGCTTGCAGGGAGAGACCACCAGCCCTCGGCTTCAGGTCTATTAGAAAACAACAAAACATTTTGCTGTGAGGAAACACAATCAAAAAACTGAGGAGCACAGGGAGGGGTGGGGTTTTTTGACCTCTTCTTTAATTGTGTTTCCTGTCAGATGGGACCAATTATCTCCGAAGGGTGCCGCCCTGGAAGACGACTTCAGAAAATTCCCTTTTTTATGCATGCTAATATTCTGCTGGCTTTGGCAGCTGCAGCTTGACATTGTATGCAGGGTACCAGAGAAGGGTGTAGGTCACCACAGCACATGGGATGCAGGAGAAGGGTGCAGAATGCAGGAAATGGGGTGCAAGGGAAACGTACAGTTTGCAGAATGCAGGACATGGGGAGCAAGGTGCAGAAGAAGGGTGAAGGGCATGTGGTGCAGAATGCAGGGCATGGGGTGCAGGGTACTGGAGAAGGGTGCAGGTCACTGCAGGATATGGGATACAGGAGAAGGGTGCAGAATGCAGGACATGGAGTGCAGGGGAAAAGTAGAGGATGCTGAATGGAGCACATGGGGTACAGGGTACCAGAATAGGGTGTAGGTCACCTCAGGACCTTCAGGATGCAGGACAAGGGTGCAGAATGCAGGACATGGAATGCAGGAGAAGGGTGCAGAACATGGAGTTCAGGGTGCAGAATGCAGGACATGGGGTGCAGAACACAGGACATGGGGTGCAGAATTCAGGACAGTAATCCAATCCCCCCTCTCCTGTGTCCTCCTGTATGTCCTGTACATCTCCCCCAGCAGTGTGTGAGAGCAGAGTGGATGGAGAGGACATCTTGTGTACATAAAGCAGCATGTCCCTCCCTGGCTGGTTTCTTAGCTGGCTGCTTTGCAGGCTTGTCCTGGTTACTCCTGTAAGGACTCTGTAGTCCTGTTTCTCAGCACCTTGTGGGGATCTTTGTGGCAGTGCCAAGACAGCTCCATGTTGGAGTTTTGGTCCCGCTCCTTCCTCTCTGTCCTGTCCAGTCCACCCCTCACTTCACAGGTCGGGAGCCATCATCTCCTCCTCCCCTCCCCCTCCCGCCTGGCCCCGCTCCAAGCCACATTCCTGTCTGAATAATGTGTCCGGGTTTCAGGCAGAAACATTATTCAGACCAACAGTGAGAATGGGCTGACAAGAGCCCAGGGGCCAGGACGCCATTTCTAGTCACCATGGTGACCTGGGATTTGACCATAGAGACATGGAAATTCAGCTGGTTCAGCAGGGATCGGTCACATTTCCATCCATGTGTGGTCACTGCCGGATAAAAGTCACTCGATCAGCGGCTGCAGCCAATAGCTTCATCACTGATCTGTGTATTCTGAGAGCGGAGGAGCGCCCCCCATTGTCAGAATACAATAGTGCAGCGGGGAGGATTCCCCCATCCCCCTCCAATGTGTGGATGGGGGAATCACTTCAGGTTTTTTTTCCTCTCATCCCGCTCAATGAACGATAAAACTGAACCATGTATGGCCAGCTTTGGAAGGAAGATATATTCATCATCAACTGATCCCCTTAAGGGTTAATCTACATATTACCTCCTCTGCCACCAGTTCCAGATAATGTTTCCTCGTACGTGGAACTTCGTGACATCACTTCCTGTCTTCCATAGAGACTTTTTGTCTGGGTAGAAGTGAGATCATCACCTTGTGGAGATCAGAGGAACTGCAGCCTCGAGAAACATCTGGTGGTGTGAACATGGCTTTGTGCTGTGTGTGTATGTACTGTATATCCTTATTAGGGATGAGCCGAACACCCCTCGGTTCGGGTCAAATCCAGAACATGCGAACGGATCGAAAGTTTGCACGAACATTCGAACACCATTAAAGTCTATGGGACTCGAACTTGAGAAATCAAAAGTGCGAATTTTAAAGGCTAATATGCAAGTTATTGTCCTAAAAAGTGTTTGGGGACCCGGGTCCTGCCCCAGGGGACATGTATCAATGCAAAAGAAAGTTTTAAAAAAGGCAGTTTTTTCGGGAGCAGTGATTTTAATAATGCTTAAAGTGAAAAAATAAAAGTGAAATATTCCTTTACATATCGTACCTGGGGGGTGTCTATAGTATGCCTGTAAAGTGGCGCATGTTTCCCGTGTTTAGAACAATACCACAGCAAAATGACATTTCTAAATGAATAAAAGTCATTTAAAACTGCTTGCGGCTGTGATGTAATGTTGGGTCATGTCAAAATGGCATGGGTACCCCTCAGCCCATTACCAGGCCCTTTGGGTCTTGTATGGATATTAAGGGGAACCCCGCACCCAAATTAAAAAAAGAAAAGGCATGGGGCCCCCAGGCCCTATATACTCTGAACAGCAGTATACAGGCGGTCCCCGGGTTACAAACAAGATAGGGACGTTAGGTTTGTTCTTAAGTTGAATCTGTTTGTAATTTGGAACAGGTACATTTCTTAAGTGTAGCTCCAGTCATCACCCCTATAACATTTGTTTTGCTGTCTGTGCCCCTGTTCAGAAGATTTCACCTCACTTTCTGTCCCAATGACAATTGGATTTTGAAAATTTGGGGGTTTTAGGGAAACAAGGATTGGTGATAAAGCATCAGTGGAGACACCTTTTTCCCATATTAACTCTTACAGGAGAGAATTTCCCTTCCTAGGGGTAGATTTCATCTCACTTCCTGTTGTCTCCTTCCGTTTGTAAATAGGAGTTGTTTGTAAGTCGGATGTTTGAAAGTAGGGGACCGCCTGTATATACTATATGGCCTGCCCTATATACTCTGCAGGAATTTGGGCCTTAGGTGTTGGTGGTACCAGAACACTGTAAGCCCTCACAGTTACTCTTGGTGGGCGCTGGAACGGGCCCTGCTGTGAAATATTATTTAAAGAATTGTAATTACATGCCCCTGTTGAACAGGGTCAGAAAAATTTGGCCTTTGGCGGTGGTGTGGTGGTGTTGCTACAACACTGTAAGCCCTCACAGTTACTCTTAGTGACCTAAGTCACTAAGTCACAGGTGAGGCAGGTTCTTGGGCAGGTTGCATTCCTTTTGAAGGTCAGCCAGACGAGCACTGGCGTTATATGACCGGCGGAAATGCCCACAGACTTTCTTGGCCTGCCTCAGGAGATCCTGTAAACCCGGGTACTTGCACAAGAACTGCTGCACCACCAAATTAAGGACGTGAGCAAAACGGGGAACACTGGTCAAGTTTCCCTGTCGGAGGGTGGAGAGGAGGTTGGTGCCATTGTTGCAAACCACCATTCCTGCCTGAAGCTGGCATGGTGTCAACCACCTCTGAACCTGCCCCTGCAGAGCTGCCAGAATCTCTGCCCCAGTGTGGCTCCTGTCCCCTAAGCAGACCAACTCAAGCACCGCATGGCATCTTTTTGCCTGAGTGCTTGCATAGCCCCTAGAATGCCTACGGAGTACCGCTGGTTCTGAGGACAAATCTGCACAGGAAGAGGCCATAGAGGAAGAAGAAGAGGAGGGGGTGGAGGAGAGAGGTGTGGCAGAATCACCACTACCAGCATTTTGGAGGGGTGGTGGCGGAACAAGCTCCAACATTAATGCACCCTGTCCCGCATACTTCCCAGCTGCCAGCAGGGTTACCCAGTGCACCGTGAAAGAAAGGTAACGTCCCTGTCCATGCCTGCTGGACCATGAGTCAGCGGTAATATGCACCTTACCGATGACCGCCCTGTCCAACGAGGCCAAGACATTGCCTTCCACATGCCGGTAGAGAGCCGGAATGGCCTTCCGAGAAAAAAAATGGCGTTTGGGAACCTGCCACTGAGGTACCACACATTCCACAAATTCTCGAAAGGGGGCAGCGTATGCCAGCTGAAAAGGCAGCTGTCAGAGAACTCACAGTGCTAGTGCACGTCTCCATGCAGCAGTGGCTAATCCCCATTCCGCTAATGCCAATGGATATTGTCAGAGAACTCACAGTGCTAATGCCCGTCTCCGTGCAGCAGTGGCTAATTCCTATTCTGCTAATGCCAATGGCCATGCGCAGTGTCCCCGACAGAGGCGAACGAGTTCCAGAATGAACGTGCGTACTTGCACACCCATACGAACGTGTACGCGCACTCGCACACCCATGCTAACGTGTGTGCGCACTCGCGCAAGGACATTCACGTCCACCAATCCTGGCGCATGGCGCCCTATATAAACAGAGTCTCTGCCTGATACCAGTGCTGGATCGTCTTCAGCTTGTTCCTGAGTTCCTGATTGCTGTTTGACCTGTTACCTTGCTCCTGACAAACCCGGCTTCCTTGACCATTCTCCTGGATCACCCCTGCCTGTTATCTACCTTTATTGATTATACAGACTTTGGCTTGGATTCTCTACTACGGCTCTGCTTCCTGATTCTGTACCTCGCTGCCAGCCCGTTGCCAACCTCTGCCTGTCCTTGACTACGCACTTCCCTTCTGTTTATGTACCTTGTTGCCAGCCGCCAACTTTTGCCTGTTTCTGACATTGCAGTTGTTCCTGAATCCATACTTACCTGCCTGGCTTCCGTTGGTACAGTTCTGGTGATCAGTCTTCACGCCTTCCTCCAAGAGGACCCTGTATCTCCAAGCTCCAGCCTTCAGCCTGCAGGCACCTGCACCCTTTTGTTGCCCCAGCACTCCCTGTCCTCACTACCAGGGGTGTTGGGACCGGAACCATGCAAGAGGCCACCCTCAGCATTTCGGACTCCACTGTAAGGTACGTGACAGTACGATCCAGCCAAAATGGAGTCCGAAAGGGGGGCCTCACCTTTGGAAGCTCTGTGCCAGCAGATTGCTGCCCTTACCCAGGCAGTCCAGGGCCTGCAAGATGGCTATCGTCAACTTGAGCAAAGAGTGGAGTCATTGTCTCCAAGCACCTCAACTCATCAGGCGGACACAGCATCTCGGCCCTCCGGCCCAGCAGCCTCAGCATCAGCACCCGCAGTGGTGGTGCCACCCCCAGAGCCTCGAGTTCCCACTCCAGAGAGGTTTTCGGGGGATCGTAGCAAGTTCTGTGCCTTCAGGAATGCCTGCCAGCTGTACTTCCTGCTACAACCCCGTACCTTCTCTTTGGAGAGCACTAAGGTGGGGTTCATCATCTCACTACTCCAGGGGGAACCCCTTATTGGAACAGGCCAGCCCTCTGTTTGACACTATGGACTCTTTTCTGAATGAAATGGCCAAATTGTATGATGACCCTCAGTGTGCCGCAACCGAGAACCAGCCAAATTCGTCCCACATGGATGTTGCCTAAAGTTCCTAGCAATCCTCCTATTCCCGCCTCCCATGTACCTGCTGCCACCTCTGAGGCTCCGGAGCCAGTGCAGATAGGCCTGCTCCGTTCACCACTGTCACCAGAAGAAAAGCAGCGTGGGTGCCAGAACAACCACTGCCTCTATTGTGGGGAAAACCAGCCACTATGCAAATAAGACCCGTAAGTTTAACTCTTTGCCTCATGAACCTTGTGCATTGACTTTAACGAAATCCGCTCACTTTGCTGTCCCTGTCTCACTACAGCTTCCAGAAGGAACACTCCGGGTCCAGGCTATAATTGATTCTGGAGCCTGCAGCTGCTTTGTTGACCATGCCTTCGTCCTGCAACACAACATTCTGTTAACGCCCAAGCAAACAACGACTCTCCATACGGCTAGCAGATGGGTCAAATATCAAATCCGGGCCTATTACTCATGAAACCAAACCACTATCTGCTAACATACTACCCGACCATCAGGAACTACTATGCCTGGACGTCATCTCCTCACCACTATTTCCAATCATTCTGGAGATGCCATGGCTGCAGTGCAAGCCCATAACCCTCAAATTAATTGAGTTACCGGTGACGTGGTCTTCCAGTCTACCTACTGTCTCCAGAACTGCCTCAAGGACTTCCACCATATGGTCCCAATCATCGGCTGCTTAAAATCTGCATCTGAATCCCAAAAACTGGTCCCATCTGTATACCATAGCTTCCTGGATGTATTTGATAAACAGAAGGCAGACACTCTCTCCCCCCCCCCCCCCCCCACCGGGTTTATGATTGTCCGATTGAACTATTACCAGGGGCAGAAATTCCTTTTGGAAGGATCTTTCCTCTGTCGGAATCTGAACTCTTGGTCCTTAAGGAGTACATTGACGAGAACCTCAGAAAGGGGTTCATCCGACACTCCTCTTCTCCAGCTGGTGCTGGAATATTCTTCGTCGAGAAGAAAGATCATTCCCTCAGCCCATGTGTGGACTACAGGGACTTGAATAAAAGAACAGTTAAAAACCGCTATCCTCTCCCACTGATCCCAGAACTGTTCCAGAGACTTAGTTCGGCGAAGATATTCACAAAGCTGGATTTACGAGGTGCCTACAATTTAATCAGAATCTGTGAAGGGGGTGAGCGGAAGACGACTTTGCTTCCAGCTGATGGTGGCTTGCATGTGGATTGTTTGAACACAAGTGGAATTTTGAACTAAAGTGGAGAGTTAAAAGCTTCTGCTTGCAAGTGTTGTTTTAGGGTTTTTTTTTTTTTGTTTTTTTTTTCCTTTGCTATCAGTTTTTAAAATACTTTTTTTTCCTCCTTTTTTTCTGACACTTTTTATACACTTTTTTTTTTCCCTGCTAATTAAGGGGAGTGGTTAATTGTTCCCAGGTGTATAAAAGTGTCTATACAAACTCCCCTGGAGCTTGCTCCCAGCTGATGGTGGCCCATGAAAAAAAAAAAAATTAAAAGTCAGCAGCTACAAATACTGCAGCTGCTGACTTTTAATTGGACACTTACCTGTCCCTGGGTCCAGCGATGCGGGGGATCGAAGCCCCGCTCGTCTCCCTGTCCATTCAGCGGCGCCGGCAGTGCAACTGTGAGCGCCGGGCTGTGGCTTCACAGCCTGGCACCCACTGCGCATGCGCGAACGGCGCCGCGCGCCGTGATTGGCCGCTCAGTCACCTGGGACCTGTAATGGGTCCCAGATGATTGACAGGAGGGAGGGAGCAGAGCTGAACCCTTCCTGTGCCGAGGGGGAAGTGTTGTCACCAGCCCAGGCACTGGAAGAGGCAGACTACGAGGGACCCCCTAGCAACAGGCATTTAGAGGTAAGTAAAAAAAAAAATGTCCAAATGTTTTTTTTTTAGTTTTTTTTAGGCACTGTCATGGATTTTTTTTGTTTTAGGGTGGAACACCACTTTAAACTTCCCTTAAGTAATTGTATTGTAACTGGGAAATGAGTGCTAGTAGGGTTGAAGGTTTTGTTCAGTGCACAGTGTGCCACATGTTTGCAATATTGGTGCAACAGCTCCAGGATGGATACCGCTGTGACAGATGTGAGCAGGTTGCCCTTCAGGAAGCTCGCATTAGAGATCTGGAGGAGCAAGTTGCAACACTGGGCAGAAAGGACAACCTTGAAGGGGGTCCTCTGCTCGCTGAGCAGGTGGTCAGTAGGGTTGATGTGGAGGGTGAAGGGGCAAGTCAGGATTATCAGATAGGAAGATTGGTTAATGTAGTTAGAGGGAGTGGAAGGGGCTCGCAGTCCTGTGTTTGTGCATCAAAACAAATTTGCCAAGTTGGGTGAAGATGTGGAGGTGGCAAACACAGAGGTGGCAGCCCTAGTTGTCACTGGTATCCCTAACAGCCAGGAGAGCATCCCATCTAATAGAGGTGGTGAGGGGAGTGCAGGTAGGCCTAGACAGTTGGTGGTTATAGGGGATTCTATAATCAGAAGGACTGTAGTGTCATTTGTACTACTAAAAATTATATGAAAAACACCAGAGCAAAATGTAATAATGCATTAAAGTGTTTGTTCACCGATGCCAGAAGTCTGCCAAGCAAAATAGGTGAGTTGGAAGCTCTGGTGCATGAGGTGAACTATGATGTAATCGGTATTGCTGAAAATTGGCTTCAATCCTCACATGACTGGGCTATTAATATTCCTGGCTATGCACTCTTTCGGAGAGACAGGGTAAAAAGGAAAGGTGGCGGGGTCTGTCTCTATGTGAGAAGTGATCTCAAAGCAAGTGTGAAAGAGGACCTGATTGATGGAGAGTGTGATGAGTCTGAAGCATTATGGGTGGAACTGCATATAGATGTACGTAGTTCAAAGTTAATCATTGGAGTTTGTTATAGACCACCCAATGTTAACGAGGAGGTGGAGACTCCTTGCACAGATGGAAAGGGCTGCAAGGGCTGGGACGGTGATAATAATGGGGGATTTTAACTACCCAGAAATTGACTGGAGTAATGGCACTGCTGGGACAGTTAAAGGGCAAAAATTTATAAACCTAGTACAGGACAATTTTATGGTCCAGTTTATTAAGGCCCCAACTAGGAATGAAGCTCTGTTGGATCTGGTATTCTCAAACCATGCAGAGCTTATTACTAATGTTCAGATAAAGGAACACCTGGGTAGCAGTGACCATAACATGATTTCATTTGATGTTAGCTGTAAACAAGAAATACATAAGGGAAAGATAAAAACACTTAACTTCAAGAGAGCAAATTTTCCAAAGATGAGGGCTGCTCTCGAGGACTTAGACTGGGAGGGAATATTGGCAGCGATAAACACAAAACAGAAATGGGAATTCTTCAAAAAGACTGTTTGGGACCTCACTGCAAAGTATATTCCCATGGGCAATAAGTTTAAAAGGCTAAAAATAAAACCTATGTGGCTCACGGTCAAAGTTAGAAAAGCTATAAACAATAAGAAAAGAGCTTTTAAAAAATATAAAAATGAAGGAACACTAATGTCGTTTAAATGCTACAAAGAATTTAACAGAATATGTAAAAAGGAAATCAAGGATGCAAAAATTAAAAATGAACGACAGATCGCAAAAAATAGTAGGACAAACCCCAAAAAATTCTTCAAATATATTAATATTAAAAAGGTCAGGTCTGAGCATGTAGGCCCTTTACAAAATAATCTAGAGTGGGTGACTGGGGACAAAGAGAAGGCTAATTTATTAAATAGTCAAAATAAAAGGGGATTGGGGATAGGACCCAAGGTGTCCTTACCTTCAGTGAAGGAAAAGGAACAAACTGCGGTATAACCTGATATAACTTTATTAGAACAATTAGTAGAAAAACATTTTAATCATTGAAAGGAAAGCATAAACAATAGGAGATTGCATAAGGTAAAAACTGACAACGTTGTCACTTAAAAACGCATGCCCATGAGCTCAGCCATATCCCAGTCATCCACAAGTGTCAATCATCTCAAGTCATTAAGTGTGACTTAATATATAATGCTTACATATGTTTAGGCGAGGTGAGTTCCGGGAAACCTTGGTAGCACAAGTCAGTACCCGTATTGTGCTTAACCATGGACCTCCAGACTCCCTATATGCCTATAGAGTTGCTGCATTAAGTCTTTACAATGTTAAAGAAAGCATTAGTTATCTCAGACAAATAAATGCAAATCTGGCTAGAAAGTATTCCTGATAGTTAGTGAACAGGACAGGTTTGATTTCTGGATGTAGCACTATCAATCATGGAGATAATATATATATATATATATATATATATATATATATATATATATAGATAATCTATATATATATATATATATATAGATTATCTATATATATATATATATATATATATATATATATATATATATATATATATATATATATATATATTTAAAAAAAAATGCAGCACGCTGTGATGCAGGCATGCGACTTGAGTCCAGGAGAAACAATAGATCCACAACAAGCTTGTTAGTCATTCAGCACCATGTTTCCATGAAACTTTAAAGATAGCACCGCATATGGATTGGATCGGAAAATATAGTCAGCTGAGTCAAAATACAGAGCCTCCAAAGAGAAAAAAAAAAAAAAAAAAATTAAATTCTCTTTCCCTTTCCTTCTTCCCTTTCTATTCTTTAAATGTTCAGGCTGTGATTGCTTGCTGGATATACCAGTTGAAAAGAGACTCACTGTTTAGATGATATTAGATTGGTCCTCAATAGCAGCGACAAGGTGGTGAATCCAGAGTCCTTTGCAGGGGTCCACAGGTGTGCAGGATGCAAATCTCTGTATTCCTAGTCCTGGTGACACGCACAGGATGTTATCCACTCAAAACCAGCATGGGGCCGCCTGGCCATTTACTTCCAGTTTTCAGTTGTTTGCGGATTTCCAGTTTGCGGAGATAGGATGAGGGCTAAGGAGTGATGAAAAGCCCAAGTTGGCTATCAGCAGAGGGCATGCGTAGGCACACACACCAACATGTTTCACCCACTTGTGACATGGGTTTCTTCAGGGTGAAGTGTTTGCATGAACAGAATCCTTTTATAGGCAGAGTGACACTCAGTGAATTACTTCCTGTTACATCACTTCCTGCCTAGACATGGTCATGTTAACCCCATAGGGGAATTCAGACTGCTGTAAGGAAAAAGTGTTTTTACACAGCTGCCATCTTGTTTAATACCCCTACAATCGACATCATTCCTAAAGTCCATAAATCCCTGACGAACCCACCAGGCAGGCCAATCGTTTCAGCGGTGAAGGGTCCTCTGGAGAAAATTGGAAGATACCTAGATGCCCTACTGAAAGAAATGGTCTTTGAGTTACCCTCATACATTAGAGATACCCTTGATGTATTAGCAAAAAAATTGAAGAGGTAACCGTATCTCCTGGAACTCTCCTGGTAGGCATTGATGTAGAGTCTCTTTATACATCTATACCCCATGCATGGGGCTTGGCAGCAGCGGCACACTTTCTTGACCAGAAATTTCCACGTATGGGACCTCAGAATGAGTTCATCCTTGAGATGCTGCAGGTTGCCCTGACTAACAACTGCTTTGAATTCCTAGGGGTCTATTATAGACAAATACAAGGCACCTCTATGGGGGCCCCTTGGGCACCTTCCTACGCATGTCTACATCTTGGTTATTGGGAAGAGGAAGTTGTTTATTGCTCTGAATCTTATCTAGACCATGCCAAATTGTGGCTAAGATTTATCGATGATGTCCTGCTGCTTTGGCAGGGGTCTGTCGAATCCCTTGAAGGGTTTTTGAGTGAACTGAATGAAAACAGCCGTAATATACGCCTAACATTTACCTACGACTTGAACGAAATTTCTTTTCTGGACCTCCTAATAAGGATTGATGGAGACCATCTGTCCACGAAAACATTTCGTAAAGCAACAGCAGCAAACACCCTTCTTGAGGCAACCAGCCATCATCCCAAGTCCCTGGTCAGAGGTATACCAACAGGGCAATTTCTGAGAATTAGACGCAACTGCTCACTGGATCAAAACTATCAGGCTGAATCAAAGCAACTCTATAAAAGATTTAGAGAAAGGGGTTACCCGCATAGATCTTTAAAGAACTCAAGAAAACGAGCATCTGCAATTGACCGGAAAGAACTGCTAATACCAAAGAATGACCAAGATGCCAACAAGAGCCTTTCTGATCAAGTGAAAATCATCACCACGTTTGGTACACAGTGGGAAGATGTACGAACGATCTTGACTAAACATTGGCACGTACTGACTCGAGCTCCCCAGATGGCTTCTATAGTTGGCCCTAAACCCTTCATGGTAGCAAGAAGAGCCAAAAATCTGACTGATGAACTCGTCAGATCTGAATATACCAGACCCAATCCACGCAATTGGCTCACGGACCTGCCTCCATTGCGAGGGATGTATGCTTGTGGAAAATTCCATATTTGCAGATTTGTAGATAGATCTGACTCATTTACAGATGCAACAGGAAGAAAGGTGTATCAAATTAAACATTTCATTAACTGCAATACTACACGAGTACTGTATATGCTGAAATGTTCCTGTCATAAATTGTATATAGGCAAAACAAAGCGTCCTTTAAAGGTCCATATAGGGGAACACCTCTCAAGCATTCGATCCCCAGATGATGATACCCCCAAAATATCCTCAAAATATCATAATAGGGAAACAAACAGACTCAAAATTAAGGGGTTCTATGCTCTAAAACTTCCAGTAAGAAGAGGTGACTTCGACCTGATACTACTTCAAAAAGAAAAGGAGTGGATTTTTCGGCTGGGGACGCTCGCGCCAAATGGATTAAACACTGAGCTGAATTTACAGGTATTCCTGACTCCATAAGTTGATCTCCACTGAATTGATCGATTGTCAAAATATCATATTAAGCCTCAGTCTGTATAAATGTATCTATTTTATTTAGCTTTACATTCATATCTTAATATAACTACTATTGAATTTAATAGATGTGATTAAAAGCATAAAATGTCAACTTGTGAATGGCGATTTTACCTTTTACATCAATGATTATACTATGAACTGCAATAGTCATATACTGCCACAAGATGGCAGCTGTGTAAAAACACTTTTTCCTTACAGCAGTCTGAATTCCCCTATGGGGTTAACATGACCATGTCTAGGCAGGAAGTGATGTAACAGGAAGTAATTCACTGAGTGTCACTCTGCCTATAAAAGGATTCTGTTCATGCAAACACTTCACCCTGAAGAAACCCATGTCACAAGTGGGTGAAACATGTTGGTGTGTGTGCCTACGCATGCCCTCTGCTGATAGCCAACTTGGGCTTTTCATCACTCCTTAGCCCTCATCCTATCTCCGCAAACTGGAAATCCGCAAACAACTGAAAACTGGAAGTAAATGGCCAGGCGGCCCCATGCTGGTTTTGAGTGGATAACATCCTGTGCGTGTCACCAGGACTAGGAATACAGAGATTTGCATCCTGCACACCCGTGGACCCCTGCAAAGGACTCTGGATTCACCACCTTGTCGCTGCTATTGAGGACCAATCTAATATCATCTAAACAGTGAGTCTCTTTTCAACTGGTATATCCAGCAAGCAATCACAGCCTGAACATTTAAAGAATAGAAAGGGAAGAAGGAAAGGGAAAGAGAATTCAATTTTTTTTTTTTTTTTTCTCTTTGGAGGCTCTGTATTTTGACTCAGCTGACTATATTTTCCGATCCAATCCATATGCGGTGCTATCTTTAAAGTTTCATGGAAACATGGTGCTGAATGACTAACAAGCTTGTTGTGGATCTATTGTTTCTCCTGGACTCAAGTCGCATGCCTGCATCACAGCGTGCTGCATTTTTTTTTAAAATTATTTTATATATATATATATATATATATATATATATATATATATATATATATATATATATATATATATATTATCTCCATGATTGATAGTGCTACATCCAGAAATCAAACCTGTCCTGTTCACTAACTATCAGGAATACTTTCTAGCCAGAATTGCATTTATTTGTCTGAGATAACTAATGCTTTCTTTAACATTGTAAAGACTTAATGCAGCAACTCTATAGGCATATAGGGAGTCTGGAGGTCCATGGTTAAGCACAATACGGGTACTGACTTGTGCTACCAAGGTTTCCTGGAACTCACCTCGCCTAAACATATGTAAGCATTATATATTAAGTCACACTTAATGACTTGAGATGATTGACACTTGTGGATGACTGGGATATGGCTGAGCTCATGGGCATGCGTTTTTAAGTGACAACGTTGTCAGTTTTTACCTTATGCAATCTATTGTTTATGCTTTCCTTTCAATGATTAAAATGTTTTTCTACTAATTGTTCTAATAAAGTTATATCAGGTTATACCGCAGTTTGTTCCTTTTCCTTCACTGAAGGTAAGGACACCTTGGGTCCTATCCCCAATCCCCTTTTATTTTGACTACTTCTCCTGTTCTGACAAGGAACACCACCCTATTAGGTGAGCCGGTAATCTGTTACCTGATTTGACTAACGATACTGGTCATCAGGACCCCGCCCATTGCGTTTTTTTTTTTTTTTTTTTTACTATGATCTGTAATTTATTAAATACTTTCTTCAGCTCTGTGTATACAAAGGAGCATGGGGGAGCTCATGTCCATAATGAGGGTGGTAGTGACACAGCCCCCAATGATCCACAATGGCTCAAAAGGGATATGGTCCAGAAATATTTAGACAGAATAAAGGTGGATAAAGCACCTGGACCAGATGGCATCCACCCACGGATCCTAAAAGAATTGAGCTCTGTAATTTCAAAGCCATTGTATCTCATTTTTAGGGACTCATTAATGACGGGAATAGTACCACTGGATTGGCGCAGGGCGAACGTGGTGCCTATATTTAAAAAGGGATTAAAGTCTTTACCAAGTAACTATAGACCTGTTAGTTTAACTTCTATAGTCGGGAAGATACTGGAGCATTTAATAAAAGACCACATAGATGAGTTCTTGCTAGAAAAAAACATTTTAAGCAACAGACAGCATGGGTTCATGAAAGACAGAAGTTGTCAGACAAACCTGATTTCTTTTTATGAAGAGGTAAGTAAAACCTTGGACAGAGGGGTGGCTGTGGATGTGATATACTTGGATTTTGCAAAAGCGTTCAATACAGTTCCGCACACACGGCTCATGTGTAAGGTAAAGTCTACAGGCTTGGAAATATCAGTTTGTAAATGGATAGAAAACTGGATAAAGAACAGAATTCAGAGAGTAGTGGTTAATGATTCTTACTCTGAATGGCCTAAGGTTATCAGTGGTGTACCCCAAGGTTCAGTGCTGGGACCCTTACTCTTTAATATCTTTATAAATGATATTGGGTCTGGGATCAAAAGTAACATTTCTGTCTTTGCAGATGACACCAAGCTATGCAGTGTAATAACGTCCTTACAGGATGTCTCCAATTTACAAGCCGTCCTCAATGCTCTGTCTAATTGGGCGTCTATGTGGCAGATGAGGTTTAATGTTGAGAAATGTAAAGTTCTGCACTTGGGGGCTAAGAATATGCATCATACATAATAGGGGGAGTACAACTGGGGGAATCAATGGTGGAGAAGGATCTGGGGGTTTTGGTAGATCATAAGCTCAATAATAGCATGCAATGCCAAGCTGCGGTTTCCAAAGCGAGCAAAGTCCTTTCTTGTATAAGAGAGGTATGGACTCCAGAGAGAGAGATATCATCTGTACAAATCATTAGTAAGACCTCATCGGGAATATGCAGTTCAGTTTTGGGCTCCAGTTCTCAAAAAGGATTTCAGGGAACTGGAGAAAGTGCAGAGAAGGGCAACCAAACTGATAAGAGGAATGGAGGAGCTCAGCTATGAGGAAAGATTAGAGGAACTGAATTTGTTCACTCTTGAGAAGAGGAGAATAAGGGGGGATATGATCAACATGTTCAAATATATAAGGGGTCCATATAGTGAACTTGGTGTTGAGTTATTCACTTTACGGTCAACACAGAGGACAAGGGGGCACTCTTTACGACTGGAGGAAAAGATATTTCATCTCCAAATAAGGAAAGGTTTCTTCACAGTAAGAGCTGTGAAAATGTGGAATAGACTCCCTCCAGAGGTAGTTCTGGCCAGCTCAGTAGATTGCTTTAAGAAAGGCCTGGATACTTTCCTAAATGTACATAATATAACTGGGTACTGACATTTATAGGTAAAGTTGATCCAGGGAAAATCCAATTGCCTCTTGGGGGATCAGGAAGGAATTTTTTCCCCTGCTGTAGCAAATTGGAACATGCTCTGCTGGGGTTTTTTGCCTTCCTCTGGATCAACTGTGGGTATAGTATTGGGTATATTGGACTGTACGATTTTTTTTTTTTTTTTTTTTTTATATGGTTGAACTGAATGGACTTGTGTCTTTTTTCAACCTGACTAACTATGTAACTATGTAACGACTTTCCGGACACGCTTTGGCCACTTCGAGTACCTGGTTATACCATTTAGACTCTGTAACGCACTGGCTACTTTCCAACATTTTGTAAACAATGTTTTCAGAGACTTTTTGGACTTATTCGTGATTGTTTACTTGGATGACATTTTGATATTCTCGACCTCCCTAGAAGCACATCGTGACCATGTGAAACAAGTTCTTCACAGATTGAGACAAAACGGACTTTATGCTAAAGCTGAGAAATGTGAGTTTGAGCGCCAGACCATTCACTTTATCGGCCTGGTAATATCCTGGCCACCCCCAACCGATAAAAAAGGAGTATAACGTTTTATTGGGTTCTCCAATTTCTACAGAAATTTTATCAAAAACTTCTCCAGTATCATAGCACCTATCATGCAGCTCACAAGGAAGCAAAGCCGTTTTCAATGGACTGCAGCAGCTCAAGCTGCATTTGACAAATTAAAAGGGTTATTTACCTCTGCCCCAGTGCTAAAACATCCTGATCCTGCCTTGCCTTATACCCTGGAGGTGGACGCATCGGAAAATGCTGTGGGGGCCATCCTGTCCCAACACCAAGGACCTAAGTCCTTAATGCACCCTGTGGCTTTCTTTTCCAAAAAATTAGGTTTAACGAAAGAAATTATGACATAGGGGACCGAGAAGTCTTGGCAATAAAAACGGCCTTGGAAGAATGGCGGTACCTCCTGGAGGGAGCAGCACACCCAATATTGATCTTCACAGATCATAAAAATTTTAGAATATCTCAGGACTTCCAAGCGCCCCAGACAGGCAAGATGGGCTCTTTTCTTTTCTCGTTTTAATTTCCTACCGGCCTTACTACCTTTCCATCTATCCCCCACCCCCCCCCCCCTGAGATGGGTTAGGGTAGGACACATGACAGCGTATATATACTATAGATACATGTATGGATAATAGTATGTAAATGGCGATTATTGACCCTATAATGGGCCAATTGTATACTATACACATGGATCTAATGGTTTCCCTTATCAAAAGCATGTCTCCTTTATGTATGGGGTTGCCATACATTTCTCAGTCCAGCATATGATAGTCAACGTAGGGCATAAATATGGGATAGGGTAATTGATTTGTATTGATCTATAAGTCATAGCACATACTTACTGTGCTGGCCATGGGAAGAGAAATATATAACATTAGCTAGTCATCTTAATTATGCCCTTCCCCTTTACGTCCTCCCCCCAGCTTTTGTAATCCCTAGACATGGACTGAGAAAATGGTACTACCCCGTGATTAATTTACAATTATATACAGAGTGTTATTTGTATAAACAGTGAAATGTACTGTATATGAGCATTGCTCAATGCATATGTCTGTCGTTAATGATAGCAAGCGGGAGTATCAAGCCTTTAAACTGAGACACTAATATTAAATAACCCCGTATTTGAGAGTAGTTTAACCCGGCAGGGAAGCCTCGTAATACATCAAGGGGATCCCGCCCATGGGAGGAGATACATCCGCTTGCCTTCATAAGCCCTGCACTAAGTACGTCAGTCACGCCTTTGATAACGAAACGCGTAAGACGGGGCTACGTACTTAGGTCACACACAGAAGTCGGAAGGAGCTTGGAGCGCAGCTGAGGCGCACACCGCTCAGCTGAGGAAATACATCCACGGGCTCCTATCCGGGCTTGATTTCTATACGCAGTGTGAATGCCAGGCCCTTGTAGCAGGAGTTTGGAACTTTTAAACTTTTTATTTCGTTTTCGTTTTTGTGCTGGTTTTAACAGCTTTTTAAATAAAGTAATTTTTATGGTATCACACTACGAGAGCCCTGTTTCTTTCTCATGAGGATAACCAGGATCACTTAAGGAGATGCCATATCTGGAGGGTAACCCCCGGGGACAACTCTACTGGAATCCCAGATGTCATCCACGGCCAGATAATACATGCCTATTACCCCTGCAGGGGTATAGGGAGCCGGTGAGTGGGGATCCTTGAGGGGGAGCACCGCAAGTCACTGGATTTAAAATTGATGCCATCACAAAAGTCACTATCCACAGGAACCCTATTCATGGTGGAACTTTATGCAATCCTATGCAATTATATCTATGTTGGAACTCTGTAATGTGGGACTTTTTCATATATGTTAATTCTTATTCCTGATAATTTTCATTTTATTTTTAA
The DNA here is from genome assembly GCA_037952835.1 of Lithobates septentrionalis. Taxonomy (NCBI): domain Eukaryota; kingdom Metazoa; phylum Chordata; class Amphibia; order Anura; family Ranidae; genus Lithobates; species Lithobates septentrionalis. The sequence continues at coordinate 1,605,866 of JBBDGP010002974.1, forward strand.
TTTTTATATTTTTATAGGTGTCATTTTTTCAAAAATATGTTTTTTTATTAATTCACTAATATTGCACTTTCTAAATGTGGTAGTATTGGGTTTTGATTACACTCTCCACCTGCTCAGTCATACGGGTGAGAGCACAGGGAGTTGTATGAAATATTGGGTGTCAAGATGCATTTTTAGACCAATGTTATTAATGCACAGGTATCATTATAAGAGGATAATCTGCATCTAGTAATTCAAAGATATCTATTCTCCTTCACGCACTAGAGGGAATGTTTATTGTTTTATTTAGTATATTATTTACTTGATTAATTCACATTTGGGTGGAAGGTTAACCATTTATATCCTAGGATTAGGAGGCACTGGTTTTTACATACAGTAGCACGGGTAATAAACCTACTGGGCACACACCCTTTATATATTTATACACGAGCACGTAGTTTGGGAATTTCTTACTAACCCAATCCAGTTTTGTGTCACAAATCCGTCAGGCATCCCTAAAAACATCGCTACCCCCAGGTACACACCTCCGAGAAAAGGATGGGCTCTTCTGGCGAGGAAATAAAATTTTTGTCCCTCAAAATCTGCGCACCACCACCCTACAGGTCTGCCATGACTATCCCTTGGCAGGTCACTTTGGGGGTCACAAGACTATGGACCTAGTTCAAAGGCACTTCTGGTGGCCCAATCTTGCAAAGGACTGCAGGAACTACGTTAATTCTTGCCTGACCTGCCTCAGGAATAAGAACAGTAAAAATAAAGCATGGGGAATATTGAGACCACTGCCTATCCCTGAAAGGCCATGGGATAAGATTGCAATGGACTTCATTGTCGAGCTCCCTCCCTCTGAGGGGTTTTCATTCATCTTCGTGGTAGTTGACCGCTTTTCTAAAATGGCACATTTTATCCCCATGAAAGGGACCCCGTCAGCAACCAAGACTGCCAGGATATTTATTAAAGAAATTGTTAGGCTCCACGGAATCCCCAGTGACATTGTTTCTGATCGTGGAGTACAGTTAACATCAAAATTTTGGAAATCATTATGTGAAGCACTAGGTATCAAACTCAGTTTTTTCTCAGCGTATCACCCCCAGACCAACGGGCAGACTGAATGTACTGGTCAAACGTTGGAGCAGTACCTACGTTGCTTCTCCTCTCTTTCTCAGGAAGATTGGGCCTCATTACTGCCTTTGGCAGAATTCGCATTCAACAACTCTACTAACTCTGCCACAAATCAGTCACCATTCTTTTCCAATTATGGATTTCATCCCTCCTTCTTGCCAATGCTTGTACCAGACTCTCCTGTACAAGCTGTCCAGGATAGATTAAATTTCTTTGTCACATGGAGTCTCTTCTACGTCAAGAGACATTAATTAAACCTTTATCCACAATTTACAAGGCTTTGCAGCCTACCGTACATCAAGGCCTGGAGAGACTCCATGACTTTTGGGTGTCGGAGCTCCCGGAATTGGATGGGGAGGACTGGGAGGATGTTTGGGACTCCCCATTTGGACACCTGGTCTCTTCTAGAGATCGATTAATCCAATTTAAAATATTACACAAGTTTTATTACACCTCATACAGGCTTCACAAAATATACCCTGACTGCACGTCGCAGTGTTGGCGTTGTCAAGCTGCCTCTGCGGGTTTCTTACACATGATCTGGTCATGCCCCGATGTACAGCATTACTAGTCATTAATCACTACCTTTATCACTGAACTGATCACAATTCCCATACCCCAAAAGATAGAGATTTGCCTGCGTGGTCTGGTGGATGCTCTTACCCCCTCGAGGGCAGTTCGTACACTGATAGCACTACTTCTCTTCTATGCCAGGAAACTTATTGTACTCAAGTGGAGGGCTCCCACGTCTACCCTTACCCTAAATGCATGGAAATCATTAGTCAACCTTACAGTACCCTTATATAAAGAAACATACTCTAATAGAGGATGCCCTCTAAAATTTCAAAAGGTCTGGAACATATGGCTTGAGTCTGAAACAACAACTGTACAACAAGAAGACCCTGTAGGACTATCTGTCTGATTTGATTTTGCAGATGAAATGATAGCTCCTAAGATTGCTCCCCCCTGGGGTGTATTCTGACTAGCCGCGCACCTATAGCCGCCCACTTGACGTAGATCATTTTTTTTAGGAAGATACCTGTCGTATATCACATTTCTATGTAAATTTCTAAGCATTACACTTATCCTGTTATTCTTTAGCAGCAAGCTATGGGGTTGTTTTGTTATTGTTCAACTTGTTTAACTGGTCTTGGCCAGTAATTAAGGTAGGACATGTCTTGCCTAGTGTTTTTATGCACCTTGAGCCGGGGAATGCCCAGAGGCTCTGTTATGTAACATTCCTTTCTCTGAAATAAATAAAAATCTTGAAAAAAAAATTTTTTCTTTGTCACGAACAATCGGGTGCTTAGAGAAACCAGCACAGGAAGATAAAAAAAATTCTTCGACAAGAGAAGAAGGGGGGAATTGGACTTAAAAGTTGGTGACCGTGTATGGCTTTCAACTACAAACCTGAAACTGGCATGCCCTTCCAAGAAACTGGGACCCTGATACTTGGGGCCCTTCCCAGTTAAGAAGATCAATTTGGTAGCCTATGAACTTGAACTCCCCCATTTAGGATCCACCCTGTATTTCATGCTATACTACTTAAGCCCGATGTACCAAATTCCTTTCTGGATCGTGAGGTAGGACCTCCAGAAGCTATAATGGTGAATGGGGAGGAGGTATTCGAGATTGAAGGCATTTTGGATTATAGGAAACGACAAGGGCAGAACCAGTATTTAATCAAATGGAGAGGCTTTGGCCCAGAAGAAAATTCCTGGGAGCCCGAAACAAATCTCCATGCCCAGAGACTCATACGGGCCTTTCATCGCTCCCGCCCAGAGGGTTCGGTTCGAAGAGGCATCCAGAGGCTGCCCTTAAGGAGGGGGCAGTGTCAGAGAACTCACAGTGCTAGTGCCCGTCTCTATGCAGCAGTGGCTAATCCCCATTCTGCTAATGCCAATGGACATTGTCAGAGAACTCACAGTGCTAATGCCCGTCTCCGTGCAGCAGTGGCTAATAACCATTCTGCTAATGCCAATGGCCAATGCGCAGTGTCCCCGACAGAGGCGAACGAGTTCTGGAATGAACGTGCGCACTTGCACACCCATACGAACGTGTACACGCACTCGCACACCCATGCTAACGTGTGTGCGCACTCGCGCAAGGACATTCACGTCCACCAATCCTGGCACATGGCGCCCTATATAAACAGAGTCTCTGCCTGATACCAGTGCTGGATCGTCTTCAGCTTGTTCCTGAGTTCCTGATTGCTGTTTGACCTGTTACCTTGCTCCTGACAAACCCGGCTTCCTTGACCATTCTCCTGGATCATCCCTGCCTGTTATCTACCTTTACTGATTATACAGGCCTTGGCTTGGATTCTCTACTACGGCTCTGCTTCCTGATTCTGTACCTCACTGCCAGCCCGTTGCCAACCTCTGCCAGTCCTTGACTACGAACTTGCCTTCCATTTATGTACCTTGTTATCAGCCAGAACATCGGCTGTTTGATCGTTCGCCAAATTACGAACGTTATGGGCCGTTCGCGCCAAATTCGTGTGGCGCGTCACGGCCCATAATTCACTGCGGCATCGCAGTGCATTGCTGGCTGATGATTGGCCAAGCATGCTTGGCCAATTACAGCGCCGTCGGTAGAGAGAGCTGTAATTGGCCAAAGCCAGGGTGGCTTTGGCCAATTATGGCTCAGGGGGTTTAAAACACGCCCCAGACTATATAAGGCCGCCTGCACGGTGGCCCTGCGTAGTGTGTTCCTGCGTGCTTAGATAGAGAGAGAGACAGTGTAATTTAATTTGATTTAGCTAGATTAGGCAGGACAGTCAGTGAGTTAGCTGTACTAATAGTGTATTGTGTATATATATGCATCCCAGGTGTTGCGCATATATATATATATATATATATATATATATATATATATATATATATATATATATATATATATATATATATATATATATACTGTATTCAGTTTAGCTAGATCCGTTCCTGTTATCTTCCTACTGACAGGCAGGCTTCTCTTGTTACAGTATTTACAGCTACCTGAAGAAAATTGCTGGTGTTCTTTTGATCCTATTAGTACCACAGTCAGGCAGCTAGACTATTTACAGTTAGTGTAGTGCGTCCTCCTCACAGTGTTCAGTTAAAGCTACAAGTTAGTGTAGTGCACAGTGTTCAGCTAAAGATACAAGTTAAGGTAGTGCATCCTCCTCACAGTGTTCAGCTAAAACTACGAGTTAGTGTAGTGCGACCTTTGCACAGTGTTCAGCTAAAGCTACAAGTTAGTGTAGTGCGTCCTCCTCACAGTGTTCAGCTAAAACTACAAGTTAGTGTAGTGAGACCTCTGCACAGTGTTCAGCTAAAGCTACAAGTTAGTGTAGTGCGACCTCTGCACAGTGTTCAGTTAAAGCTACAAGTTAGTGTAGTGCGTCCTCCTCACAGTGTTCAGCTAAAACTACAAGTTAGTGTAGTGAGACCTCTGCACAGTGTTCAGCTAAAGCTACAAGTTAGTGTAGTGCGTCCTCCTCACAGTGTTCAGCTAAACCTACAAGTTATTTTTTTTGCGAGCTCTGCACAGTGTTCAGCCAAAGCTACCTGTAGAAGGTTGGTGGTGTTTTCCTGATCCTATCACTACCGCAGGCAGCTAAATAAGCTACAAGTTAGTGTAGTGCGACCTCTGCACAGTGTTCAGCTAAAGCTACAAGTTAGTGTAGTGCGTCCTCCTCACAGTGTTCAGTTAAAGCTACAAGTTAGTGTAGTGCGACCTCTGCACAGTGTTCAGTTAAAGCTACAAGTTAGTGTAGTGCGTCCTCCTCAGTGTTCAGTTAAAGCTACAAGTTAGTGTAGTGCGTCCTCCTCACAGTGTTCAGCTAAAACTACAAGTTAGTGTAGTGAGACCTCTGTACAGTGTTCAGTTAAAGCTACAAGTTAGTGTAGTGCGTCCTGCTCACAGTGTTCAGCTAAAGCTACAAGTTAGTGTAGTGTGACCTCTGCACAGTGTTCAGCTAAAGCTACAAGTTAGTGTAGTGAGACCTCTGCACAGTTTTCAGCTAAAGCTACAAGTTAGTGTAGTGCGTCCTGCTCAGTGTTCAGCTAAAACTACAAGTTAGTGTAGTGAGACCTCTGCACAGTGTTCAGTTAAAGCTACAAGTTAGTGTAGTGTGTCCTGCGAGCGCCCCCCCCTCCTGAACCGTACCAGGCCGCATGCCCTCAACATGGGGGGTGGGTGCTTTGGGGGAGGGGGGCGCCCTGCGGGCCCCCCCACCCCAAAGCACCTTGTCCCCATGTTGATGAGGACAAGGGCCTCTTCCCGACAACCCTGGCCGTTGGTTGTCGGGGTCTGCGGGCGGGGGGCTTATCGGAATCCGGGAGCCCCCTATAATAAGAGGGCCCCCAGATCCCGGCCCCCCACCCTATGTGAATGAGTATGGGGTACATGGTACCCCTACCCATTCACCTAGGGAAAAAGTGTAAATAATAAAACACTACACAGGTTTTTAAAATATTTTATTAAACAGCTCCGGGGGGATCTTCCTCCGGCTTCGGGGGTCTTCTTCCGGCTTCGGGGGTCCCTCCAGTTCATCTTCTCCCGGCGTCCGGTTGGTTCTTCTCCGCTCTCTTCTCCCGGTGTTCCAGTTCTTCGGCCGGCTCCTCCGCTGTCTTCAGGTAGCTCTCTTGCCAGCAGAGGTCCGAACTTCTGGCTTCTTGGCTTCTTGACTTCTCTTCCCCAGATGTTGACACGACGCTCTCTCCGGCTGGACTGCTCTCTGAGGGCTGCGCTGTGACTTATATAGGCGGAGACCCCGCCCCCTTATGATGTCAAAGTCCCTGGGCATGCTGGGACTGTGACGTTTTAGGGGGCGTGGTCAACATCACCCGGTGACCACGCCCCCTAAAACGTCACCGGACGCCGGGAGAAGATGAACCGGAGGGACCCTCGAAGCCGGAAGATCCCCCCCTGGAGCTGTTTAATAAAATATTTTAAAAACCTGTGTAGTGTTTTATTATTTACACTTTTTCCCTAGGTGAATGGGTAGGGGTACCATGTACCCCATACTCATTCACATAGGGTGGGGGGCCGGGATCTGGGGGCCCTCTTATTATAGGGGCTCCCGGATTCCGATAAGCCCCCCGCCCGCAGACCACGACAACCAACGGCCAGGGTTGTCGGGAAGAGGCCCTTGTCCTCATCAACATGGGGACAAGGTGCTTTGGGGTGGGGGGGCCCGCAGGGTGCCCCCCTCCCCAAAGCACCCACCCCCATGTTGAGGGCATGCGGCCTGGTACGGTTCAGGAGGGGGGGGGGCGCTCACTCGTCCCCACCCCCTTTCCTGACCAGCCAGGCTGCGTGCTCGGATCGGGGTCTGATATGGATCTTAGGGGGGACCCCACGCCGTTTTTTCGGCGTAGGGGGGTTCCCCTTTATAATCCATACCAGACCTAAGGGCCTGGTATGACCCGCGACGGGGCTCGCAAGGTGTTAATCTCGCCGATAAAAGCGGCAAGATTGACTTCCTTTTCTAGTCCCGTCGCACCTGAGTCACGTTCAAAATGAACGGACTTGTCCGTGTGTGGGCAAGTCCGTTCATTCTGAAAGTCCGCCGTAACTCCGGCGAAAGTCCGTCGGAAAAACGGGCGGACTTAGCCCGCCGCAAAGTCCGGTCGTGTGTGGGCAAGTTCGTCCGTTTTAAAGTCCGGCGCACCTGGCGGACAAAGTCCGTCAGAAGTGTGCCGCACCAAGTAGGACAAAGTCCGACCGTGTGTACGCGGCATTAGTGTAGTGCAAGCTCTGCACAGTGTTCACCTAAAGCTACCTGTAGAAGGTTGGTGGTGTTTTCCTGATCCTATGACTACCGCAGGCAGCTAAATAAGCTACAAGTTAGTTTTTTGCGAGCTCTGCACAGTGTTCAGCTAAAGCTACCTGTAGAAGGTTGGTGGTGTTCTCATACTACAGGCAGGCAGTTGATTTTGCTAGCTGCAGTATCAGTACATATATATATATATATATATATATATATATATATATATATATATATATAATCTATCCCAGCTTACTGCAGCTACAGGCCATTAATATGTCTGGAAGGCCAACAAGGAGAAGCAGACAGTCACAGGCCAATAAAAGAGGGCAAGCAGGCTCTGTGTCTAGAGGCAACAGTGCTGGTCGTGGAGACGGTGCAACCTCATCAGCACGTGGCCGTGGGACACGCTTGGCCTTTTTTTCGGCAGCTGGCCGTGTTGAGCCGCAACATGCAGAAGACTTGGTCGAGTGGATGACCAAGCCGTCCTCATCCTCCTCATCCTCTCTCACCCATGCTCAGGGTACTTTGTCTGGCAAAGCAGTGGCCTCTTCCCTCGGCTCAATGTCATCAGTGACTCCTTCCCTAGCCCCACCATGTTCTCCTGAGGAGTCCTTCGAACTGTTTGACCACAGTGTTGGGTACATGCTCCAGGAGGATGCCCAGCGTTTGGAAGGCTCTGATGATGATACTGAGCTAGATGAAGGCAGTAACGTGAGCATGGACAGTGGGGGTGCCCAAGTAGGACAGCAATCTGGCAGTCATGCTCCCCCTGCTGCAGCATGCTGCCAGGTTTGCTCCAGTGATGAGGAGGGAGGGGATGATGAGGTCACTGACTCAACATGGGTGCCTGATAGGAGAGAGGAGGAGGAGGCGGCACATCACCAACGAGGCAGGATGCCCTCTAGGGGCCAGCCTAAGGGCACGACACTGACTGCATCACACCCCAAAGCTCCGCATGTGCAGGGCACTGCAGTCTCTGCGTGTTATTCCTAAAGTTCTTTGGTGTGGGCCTTTTTTGAGACGAGTGCATCAGATCGCACCGCTGCTATTTGCAACATATGTCTCCAGCGTATCTCGCGTGGCCAAAACATCTCCCGCTTGGGCACCACATGCTTGACCAGACATATGTTGACCCGCCATGCAGTTCGTTGGCAAGCGTATTTAAAAGACCCACACCAAAGAACAAAGAGGACCTCTCCTTACTTCTCATCAGCTGAGATCTCCAACCCCACTATACCTTCAGTCCTCTCTGAGACCTGCACTGAGAGGAATGAAGGTGTAGAATTAGGTGTGTCACAGTCAAGTACTTGTGGGAAATCTGCTTTTGGTACACCGACATCAGATTGTACCAGGCAAATTTCCATGCCCAGCGGTTGAATACTAGCTTGGCAAAATTGCTAGCACTTCAACTGCTGCCTTTTCAGTTGGTAGAATCTGTCCCCTCCCGTGAGTTTGTGGAATGTGCAGTTCCTCAGTGGCAGGTACTCAAATGCCACTTTTTCTCATGGAAGGCATTTCCGGCTCTCTACCGGCATGTGGAAGGCGATGTCTTGGCCTCGCTGGACAGGGCAATCAGCGGTAAGGTGCATATTACCACTGACTCATGGTCCAGCAGGCATGGACAGGGACGTTACCTAAGTTTCACCGCGCATTGGGTGACTCTGCTGGCAGCTGGGAAGGATGCAGGACAAGGTGCAGTAGTGTTGGAGGTTGTTCCGCCACCACGCCTCCAAAATGCCACTACTAATGATTGTGACACACCTCTTTCCTCCACCCCCTCCTCTTCTTCTTCCATGGCCTCTTCCTGTGCTTTGTCCTCGGGACCAGCGGTGCTCCGTAGCCGTTCAAGGAGCTACGCAAGTATGCAGGCCAAAAGATGCCATGCGGTGCTTGAGCTGGTGTGCTTGGGGGACAGGAGCCACACTGGGGCAGAGGTTCTGTCAGCTCTGCAGGGGCAGGTTCAGAGGTGGTTGACGCCACACCAGCTTAAGGCAGGAATGGTGGTTTGCGACAATGGCACCAACCTCCTCTCTGCCCTCCGACAGGGACAAATGACCCATGTGCCCTGTTTGGCTCACGTCCTTAACTTGGTGGTGCAGCGGTTCTTGGGCAGGTACCCGGGCTTACAGGATGTCCTGAGGCAGGCCAGGAAAGTCTGTGTGCATTTCCGCTGGTCATATAATGCCAGTGCTCGGCTGGCAGACCTCCAAAAGGAGTTTAACCTGCCCAAGAACCGCCTAATCTGTGACATGCCCACCAGGTGGAACTCAACGTTGGCCATGCTGCAGCAGCTGCACACACAGCAGAGGGCCATCAATGAGTACCTGTGCGACTATGGCACCAGGACAGGGTCAGGGAAGCTTGGTTTTTTTTTCCCCACGCCAGTGGGCCATGATCAGGAATGCATGCACTGTCCTGTCACCATTTGAGGAGGCAACGAGGATGGTGAGCAGTGACAGTGCATGCATCCGTGACACTGTCCCCCTTGTCCACCTGTTGGAGCACACGCTGCGTGGAATAATGGACAGGGCACTTGAGGCAGAACAGAGGCAGGAAGAGGAGGACTTCCTTAGCTCTCAAGGCCCCCTTTTATAAAGACAGTGTTCCTGCGTGCCCACCGATCACAGGAAGAGGATGAGGAGGAGGAGGATTGTGTCAGTATGGAGATGGAGCCTGGCACTCAGCATCAGCAGCAGTCTTTAAGGGATCAGTCCCAAGAAACACATGGACTTGTACATGGCTGGGAGGAGGTGGCTTGGCTGCGGACCATGTCGTCTTCAGTGACCCAGAGGACTCCGGACCGAATGCCTCAGCAAACCTACGCTGCATGGCCTCCCTGATCCTGCAAAGCCTGCGTAAGAATCCTCGTATTCGTGGTATCAAGGAGAAGGACCAATACTGGCTGGCAACCCTCCTTGATCCACGTTACAAGGGTAAGGTTGCGGACCTTATCTTGCCATCGCAGAGGGAGCAGAGGATGAAACATCTTCAGGAGGCCTTGCAGAAAGGTCTGTGCAATGCGTTCCCAGAGACTGGGAGGTTACAAACTCCTGTTTCTGGACAACGTGTTGCTGAGACTTCGGTCAGTCAAAGAAGGAGCGGTGGAGAAGGTGGCCGTCTGACCGATGCGTTCAGACAATTTTTTTGGTCCGCAGCCCCAAGGTATGATCGGTTCCAGCAACCATCGCCAGCGTCTGTTTTACATGGTGCAGGAATACCTAGGGGCAAGATCTGACTTGGACACCTTTCCCACCGAAAATCCTCTGGGTTACTGGGTCTTGAGGATGGATCACTGGCCAGAGCTTGCACAGTATGCAATTGAGCTACTGGCCTGTCCTGCATCCAGCATTCTTTCGGAACACACATTCAGTGCTGCTGGTGGCTTTGTAACTGATCACAGGGTGTGTCTGTCCACCGACTCGGTCGATCAACTGACCTTTATAAAAATGAATCAGTCTTGGATCACCACCAGCTACAAAGCACCTGATGCTGATGTAACCGAATATTTTTTTTTTAAATCTCAGATCCCTTCAAAGACTGCCTATGCTGATGATGAGTGACTATCCTGAGTAATTATCCTCTTCCTCCTCAAGGATCACGCAGATAGCTTGTAAGAACATTTTTGGTTCTGGGCGCCACCACCAGTGCCTAAGGCCCAATTTTTCAGCCCCTGTTTAACAGGGGCGTGCAATTACAATTTTTGATGCAATACTTTGCAGCAGGGCTCGTTTCTGCGTTCCAACTAGAGTATCTGTGAGGGGTTGCAGTGTTGTGGCACCAGCACCAGTGCCTAAGGCCCAATTTTTCAGCCCCTGTTCAACAAGGGCATGTAATTACAATTCTTGATCTAATATTTCACAGCAGGGCCCTGTGAGGGCTTACAGTGTTGTGGCCACAACAACACCTAAGGCCCAAATTTCTGCTGAGTATATAGGGCAGGCCCTTACTTTCAAACATCCAACTTACAAACGACTCCTACTTGCAAACGAAAGGAGACAACAGGAAGTGAGATGAAATCTATCCCTAGGAAGGGAAATTCTCTCCTGTAAGAGTTAATATGGGAAAAACGTTTCTCCTTTCCACTGATGCTTTATCACCAATCCTTGTTTCACAAAAAACCCCAAATTTTCAAAAAACATTTGTCATTGGGACAAAAAATGAGGTCAAATCTTCTGAAGAGGAGCACAGACAGCAAAACAAATTTCACAGGGGTGATAACCCTTCCCTATGTTTTCCAAAGAGCTTAAAATAGATTTTTTGGCTGGAGCTAAACACATTAAAAATGTACCAGTTCAAAATTACAAACAGATTCTACTTAACAACAAACCTACAGTCCCTGACTTGTTTGCACCGCCTGTATACTGCTGTTCAGAGTATATAGGGCCTGGTGGCCCCACGCCTTTCCTTTTTTTAATTTAGGTATGGGGTTCCCCTTAATATCCATACAAGACCCAAAGGGCCTGGTATTGGACTGGGGAGTACCCATGCCCTTTGTCTCACTGATTTTCATCCATATTGCCAGGACCCGACATTACATTAAAGCCGCAAGCAGTTTTAAATGACTTTTTTTTCCTTTAAAAATGACATTTTGTGCAGGGACTGTTCTAAGCACGGGAAACACGCGCCACTTTACAGGCATACTATAGACACACCCCAGGTACGATATTTAAAGGAATATTTCGCTTTTTTTTTTTTTTTTAACTTTAGGCATCATTAAAATCACTGCTCCTGAAAAAACGGCCGTTTTTTAAAAGTTTTTTTTTTTTTTTCATTGATACATGTCCCCTGGGGCAGGACCCGGGTCCCCAAACCTTTTCAGGACAATACCATGCAAATTAGCCTTTAAAATGAGCACTTTTTATTTCGAACGTTCGGGTCCCATAGACGTCAATGGGCTTCTAACGTTCGTGCGAATTTTCGGTCCTTTCGCAGGTTCTGGTGCGAACTGAACCGGGGGGTGTTCGGCTCATCCCTACTCCCTGGTTCGGCTCATCCCTACTCCCTGTCCTCACTACCAGGGGTGTTGGGACTGGAACCGTGCAAGAGGCCACCCTCAGCATTTCGGACTCCACTGTAAGGTACGTGACAGCAGCAGCTGGAGTGCTAGCAATTTAGCCAAACTAGCATTCTGCCGCTGAGCATGTGGATGGCTGGGACTGGATTTCTTTTGACGGTTTAGCAACTGGGGTAGGGAAATTTACCTGCTACATTCGGATTTAGGTGTACCGCTAGCAGATTGCCCACAAGTGCTTGGGACACCTAATTCTACACCTTCATTCCTCTCAGTGCAGGTCTCTGAGAGGACTTAAGGTATAGTGGGGTTGGAGATCCCAGCTGATGAGGAGCAAGGAGAGGTCCACCTTGGTGTGGGTCTTTTAAGTACTGTTGCCAACGAACTGTATGGGAGCTCGACATATGTCAAGCATGTGGTGCCCAAGCGGCTGCTGTTTTGGTACGCTTGATACGCTTCGGACATATGTTGCAAACAGCAACGGTGCGATCTGCTGCACACGTCTCAAAAAAGGCCCACACCAAAGAACTTTTGAAAAAACGCGCAGAGTCAGCAGCACCCTGCAAATGCGGAGCTCTGCGGTGTGATGCAGTCAGTTGGCTGTCCTTAAGCTGGCCCCTGGAGGGCATCTTGCTCCTCCTCTTCTCTTCTATCAGGTACCCACGTAGAGTCAGTGACCTCATCATCCCCTCCCTCCTCATCACTGGAGCAAACCTGGCAGTATGCTGCAGCTGGGGGAACATGACTGCCAGTTTCTTGTCCTTCTTGGGCACCCCCTCCCTCTGGGCTCACGTTACTGCCTTAATCCACAACCTGGGTACCATCATCGGAGCCTTAAAAATGCTGTGCATCCTCCTGCAGCATGTACCCGACACTGTGGTCGAACAGTTAGTCCTCAGGACATGATGGTGGGGCTAGGGAAGGAGTGACTGATGCCATTGAGCCGATGGAATAGGCCGCTTTGGCAGCTGCATTGGCAGCCAAACTTGTCTTAGCCTGGGTGACAGAGGATGAGGAGGACGAGGATGGCTTTGTGATCCACTCTACCAACTCTTCTGCATGTTGTGGCTCAACGTGGCCAGCTGTCGAAAATAAGGACAAGCGTGCCCCACGGCCACGTGCTGAGGATGCACCGTGTCCACGACCAGCACTGTTGGCTGTAGACACAGAGCCTGCTTGCCCTCTTTTAGTGGCCTGTGAGCGTCTGCCTTTCCTTGGTGGCCTTCCAGACATGCTGTAAAATTGGATTAGCAAAACACCACCTGAAGTTTACTAGAAAAATTACACCAGGAATGACCTGCAGTCAGGTATAGGCTTGGCTAGACTAGAATGCAGTGGATATATATGTAGGAGACTGTACATATATATTTATGCACTGCAGATCACTGAATCACCTGCCTGCTTGAAAGTGTCGTTGAAAACGTACACCAGGAATGGCCTATAGTCAGGTATAGGCTTGGCTAGACTAGAATGCAGTGGATATTTATGTAGGAGACAGTATATATATTGTATGCACTGCAGATCACTGAATCACCTGCCTGCCTGCCTGAAAGTGTATTTGAAAACATACACCAGCAATGGCCTGCAATCAGATATAGGCTTGGCTAGACTGGAATGCAGTGGATATATATATGTTGGAGACTGTATATATATTTAATGCAGTGGCGTAGCGTGGGTTGTCAGCACCCGGGGCGAGGCAAGTAATTTGCGCCCCCCTAACCTGTGGGCTTTTAGCACCCAAGAATGGGGGCCCAGGTTCCTCCACTCACAGCCTGAGCCTCTGATTGGCCGCCTGCAGCCTTTTATTAATGGTTAGATCTGAGATATCTCTTTGATTACAGTAGTCAAAGAGATATCTTCTCAGTATCAGCCAATAATAAAAGGCTGCGGACAGCCAATCAGAGGTCTAGATTGTAAATAACAAGGAGCACCTATATACAGCAGAGCAAGCAGCCAATAGTAACCCAGACGTAAGGGTTGTGCATATTATTTAATGCTAGACATACTACAGGAGACAGTCAGAAACTGCAGGCATACTATAGGAGATGGTCAGAGACTGCAGACATAATACAGGAGATGGTCAGAGACTGCAGACGTACTACAGGCAGGGCATTTTTTCTCAGAGAACCACCGCCTAAGAGTGGGAGAGTCTTATTGGAGCATTGTTAAATACTACTTGTGCATTCTGCACAGAGTGCAGAGTTCAGGAGTGCAGTATGTACAGAGTTCATGAGTGTACTGCGTACAGAGTACAAAGATCAGGAGTGTGCTATATATAAAGTGCAAAGATCAAGATTATGCTAAATCAGGAGTACCCTATATACAGAGTGTAAAGTTTAGGAGAGCGCTAGGTACAGAGTTCAGAGTGCAATTCATACAGAGTGAAGAGCTCAGGAGTGTACTGCATACACCGTGCAGAATTCATTAGTGAGCTACGTACAGAGTGCAAAGATTAGGAGTGTGCTAAATACAAAGAGAAAAGATTAAGATTCTACTACGCACTGAGTGCAAAGATCAGGACTGTCCTATGTACTAAGTGCAGGATTCAGGAGTGCACTACATACAGAGTGAAGAGCACAAAAGTGCAATGAGTTCAGGAGTGCGCTACGCAGAGTGAGCAGAGTTCAGAAGTGCACTGCATAGAGAATGCACTGCAGAGTTCATGACTGTGCTACGTACAGATTGCAGGGCTCAGGAATGCATGTCTCAAAGGACAGTTTACAACTCCCCTTCCAGTACAGAGCTCTCCTCCCACCGCCAAATCCTCTCTTCCCCACCTACAAAGTATCAGGAGAGGGGCTGCTACAGATGTGCAGCTACAGCTTACAGTAGGAGTGCAATGTTGTTAGGTGGGGAGAGGGGGCATTAGTGCAATGAGGGGGTATAGGCAATGATATTGGTGCTAAGTTAATAGGGCATTGGTGCTAAATGGGGGGGCAATGTGCTCATTTCTAACTTGGGGGAGAGTTGGAACATTGGTGCTAAGTGGGGGGATGTTTGGGATAAGTGGAGAGAGAGGGGTTACTTGGGATAAGTGGAGGATATTGGGGATACATGGGAGGAGAGGAGAAACATTGGGGATAAATGGTGATACAGGAGGGACATTGGGGATAAGTGGGGGGAAAGGAGGGGCATTGGGGATAAGTGGGGGGAGAGGAGGGGCATTTCAAATAAGTGGGAGGGTAGGGGAGGGGAGGGAGGACATTTAGGATAAGTGAGGATTAGTGGGATAATGGGGATAAGTGGGGGAACAGGAGGAACATTGGAGGGAATGGGAGGGACCATGAGGATAAGTGGGAGGACAGGAGGGACACTGAGAATAAGTGGGAGGAGGGGAGGGACATTGAGGATAAGTGGGGGAGAGGAGGAACATTTGGAATAAGTGAGAGGAGAGGAGGGGCATTGGGGATAAGTGGGGGGACAGGAGGAACATTGAAGGGACATTGGGAGGGACATTGGAGGGACAGGAGGGACATTGGAGGGACAGGAGGGACAGGAGGGACATTGAGGATAAGTGGGAGGACAAGAGGGACATTGGGGGAAATGAGGAACATTGGAGGGACATTGGGGGAACAGGAGGGACATTGAGGAAAAGTGGGAGGAGGGGAGGGACATTGGGGGAAATGAGGAATATTGGAGGGACAGGAGGGACATTGAGGATAAGTGGGAGGAGGGGAGGGACTTTGGGGGACAGGAGGGACATTAAGGGGAGAGGAGGGACATTGAGGATAAGTGGGGGGAGAGGAGGAAATTTTGGGATAAGTGAGAGGAGGGGCATTGGGGATAAGTGGGGGGACAGGAGGAACATTGGAGGGACAGGAGGGACATTGAGGATAAGTGGGGGGACAGGAGGGACATTGAGGATAAGTGGGGGGACAGGAGGGACATTGAGGATAAGTGGGGGGAGAGGAGGGACATTGAGGATAAGTGGGGGGACTGGAGGGACATTGGGGGGACAGGAGGGACATTGGGGATAAGTGGGGGACAGAAGAGACATTGCGGGACAGGAGGAACATTGGGGGGGACGGGAAGGACACAGGAGGGACATTAGGGGACAGAAGGAACATGGGGGGGATGGACGGGAGGGACATTTAGGATAAGTGGGAGGACAGGAGGGACATTGAGGATAAGTGGAGGACAGGAGGGACAGCGGGGGACAGGAGGGACATTGAGGATAAGTGGGGGAGAGGAGGAACATTGGGGGGGAACGGGAGGGACATTGAGGATAAGTGGGAGGACAGGAGGGACATTGGGGGACAGGAGGGACATCAGGGATAAGTGGGGGACAGGAGGAACATTGGGGGGGGGGGGCGGGAGGGACATTAAGGATAAGTGGGAGGACAGGAGGGACATTGAGGATAAGTGGGGGGCAGGAGGGACATTGGGGGACAGGAGGAACATTGCGGGGACAGGAGGAACATTGGGGGGGCGGGAGGGACATTGAGGATAAGTGGGGGACAGGAGGGATATTGGGGGGGACAGGAGGGACATTGAGGATAAGTGGGAGGACAGGGGGGACATTGGGGGGGGGGCGGGAGGGACATTGAGGATAAGTGGGAGGACAGAGGGGACATTGAGGATAAGTGGGGGACAGGAGGGACATTGGGGGGCAGGAAGAACATTGGGGATAAGTGGGGGGCAGGAGGGACATTGGGGGGGGGCGGGAGGGACATTGAGGATAAGTGGGAGGAGGGGAGGGACATTTGAGATAAGTGGGGGAGAGGGTGATGCTCTGTGTATGTGAAGTGTACATCCGTTTCACATACCGCAGCTTACTTGGTCAGGAAGATCCGGTTTCCCGGAGATGTCATTTCATTGCATGTGGGGTAGAGCTGGCGGCCTGGCGCCGCACCGCCAGACTGGCTGCACAATGTAGAAAGGGGAGATCCATCATCCAGTCCAGAGCGGCGGAAGAGAAGACGGCGGCGGTTCACACACTAAGGCGGAGGCGGGACTCCTGGAGCAATCCAGCCCTGCCACCGCACGTGACCCCGTTCATCCAATCACCGGGCACCCGCTGCCCATGCCGGAACCTGGTGGCCAGAGCACTGCCAGTGACACCGTCCGTACACAGTTAGCATTTGGACGGAGTGTCACTGGCACCTGATGCTGCGCCCCCCCAAATTTTGCGCCCGGGGCCACGGCACCCCCCGCACCCCCCACGCTACGCCACTGATTTAATGCACTGCAGATCACTGAATCACTTTACTGACTGAATATATCAAATATACTGCCTGTACTGACTGAATAAAGAGGTTACACTGCATATATAGGCTACGCTGCATGCAGAGTGTGTATATATATATATATATATATATATATATATATACAAATTATTATTTTTTTTTTTTCCAATCTACCGCTTATAGGTAAATTTAGTGGGTCATCTGTTCTGTACATAGTTCAGATTTAGTTTATTGTCAGATTTAGCCTCTGTTCCAGTTTGGCTGTGTTGCGTGTAGTTTCACATTGCGCCTGTGGGTGTCGTTGTCACCATAGGTCGGTGTTGGAAAAGCAACAGGCTGAAGTGTATGAGTGCTCTTCTGTTCCGGAGATAACTCGGCGGAGATGGTCTTCCGAGTTGCATTCTGGGAGAGGGTATTTATGGGACAGACGCCATGTTTTGGAGTTAGTTCTTTTTGCCTCGTGGCCCTCCTGGCCTAGAGGTATGTGTCAGTGAGTTCTAGCTCGTAGCCCTCCGGCCTGGAGGGTTGCATTGCTGCAGACCCAGAAGCTTGTCTGGGGCCTACGATCGCTGGGATGGTCCTGTGCTGTCTGTCCTGCGGGAAGAAGCCGGACAATCGGGAAGATCCAGGGGAGGACCCATCTTGGAAGAGACCATGCGAGGCTGGTCTTAAGAAGGGCCTGGTGACTCTATTGGAGGACATATCCTAAACTACCCTACCGCACAAGTACTACCGGGTCGGCCTAAAGGTTCTGGTACTGTGTTTGCTGTTCATCAAAAACTACTACATCCTGTGGCAGAGGATTGTATGGGTTTTGCTGCACTCAAGTCTGTGGCAGAGACTTTTTGTTCGTGCAGCGCTCCGGCTGCTAGGTTGGTGAGAGAGACCTATCCGGGCTGGCAAAAGATATAACTCTAAAAGGAAAATACATTCATCCCTGAGACTTCAATTTCTTAGTGCTACACCAAGAAAAGGTATTTGAACTTCCCTGCAACTCTTCTTCTACCTCTTTCCTGCTAATTCTTCCAGTTATCTCCCATTAAAGCATTGGAAAAATACTCAAGTGACTGGTGCCTATATTGTCCGATAATAGGCTCAGCGTGGACTCTAAGTTGGTGTTGGTGAAATTACAGGTAAAAAGGTGACGGTAACAGCCCCCTTTTAAATCAGCAGCTCCACCGTGAGTTATTGCTATATATATATATATATATATATATATATATATATATATATTTTATATTTATACTAGTCTGATATTGTGTGTGTGTATGTATGTGTATGTGTATATATATATATATATATATATATATATATATATATATATATATATATATATATATATATATATATATATATATATATATACACTGCCACTAACTGACTAACCTGCTTGCCTAATCTAGCTCAATCTCTCTATCCCCGTCCACTATAACACACTATACAGCGCTGTGTAAGCAGCCTTATATAGTGTGGGGTGTGGACTTAGTCCCCATGAGCCATGATTGGCCAAAAGCACTCTGCCTTTGCCCAATTATGGCTTTCGCAGAGGAGCGCACTGTGATTGGCCAAAGCATGCAGGTCAGGTGTATGGTTTGGCCAGCCATCATACAGCAATGCACTGCGGTCACGCAGTGCATTATGGGACGTTCCGCTGCACTCTAATTTGCCACGAACGCCCCATAAAATTTGCTGTTTGGTGAACACCCGATGTTCGAGTCGATCTTATGTTCGACTCAAACTCGAAGCTCATCCCTAGTGATGATGCAAGTCTGGCTTTTGCCAGTACCCTGGTCTATGTAGATGCAGGTAATTGCAGGACTTGCCAACAAATCCTTCACACAATGTTGCAGACAGTACTGGAGCACAGACTAGTGTTATGCTGGGCATTCATTAAAGCCAATTGGTGGCTAGAGATGCATGTATGGCCCTCTTCCAAGGCCCAATAAGGGAATAGGACTTTGGAAATAATCCTTAAGCTTGTACTGGCAAATGTGGGTACAGTCAGGTGAAAAGACTTATCTATAGGGTGCGTATGTTTGGTACATTTTACTAAGGCAACTGAATGACTTTGCATGGGTCCTCATCGTGCAGAAATAATGGCTGCACAATTAATTTGTATCTAATCTGCTATCGTGCAGGTGCATTGGGGAGCCATAACAAATGGCAATGCATGGTGTTCTAACATGCTCTAAATCCCAAAACCTGAAATCCGCACTGCAGGTCTTGGCTAGTTAATAAATGGTGCTTAGAGAAGGAACACTGGCAATTATGAGAAGTTGTAGATTTGAATCTTTGAAAGCAAAATTAAATTCACTGTTGTCACAAGTATTGCCAAGGTGCATGCAGGTTTGTAGCCCCTCGCTTCGGATGTGAGAAAGATGCAGTGTTATCTGGGTCCTATTGGTTGCCGTCAAGGAGGGCAAGGATACAGCTCCATGGCCTTGCATAACTCACTGAAAACAAGTTTAGTTAATTTAAGAATCAAAGTCCTACTTGTGCCTTTTTTTAAGCAATAAACTTAAAGTGGTGTTCTGGTCGAAATTATACTTTTTAAATAAAAATACCCCTATAATACACAAGCTTAATGTATTCTAGTAAAGTTAGTCTGTAAACTAAGGTCTGTTTTGTTAGTTTATAGCAGTAGTTTGTTGTTTTATAAACTTACAGCAGGCCGCGGCCATCTTAAGTGTGGGCATCTGAAGCCAGACTGTATTTCTTCCTAGATCTCAACCTTGCAGATCTCGCACATGCTCAGTGCAGCACAAGCAGTGTAATAGGTTTCAGGTCAGGTTTCCATAGCAACGGCAGTTTCAGAGGAAGTTGCCGCCCCTTCCCAGAAGGCATTGCAAACAGGAAATGATGCGATGGGCCGCGGCCAGGGAGGAGGAAGGGAAAAAAAAATACAGCAGATATACAGTAAGTGCTGATAAAAAAAATAAAAAAAATATCCAATTTGTTTACAGTGCACAGTTTAGTGAGGGATGCTGAAAAGTTGTAAAAGTGGGTGGAACTCTACTTTAAAGCCTTTTTGTCCTCTAGGATCTGGAAAAAAGACTACCTCTGTAGTCCTGGCTATTTTTGGATTGGTGGTCCTCGTTGCAACATTGGCTGGTGTTCTTCTGTACAGGTGAGTGCTCAAGCTCTGTCTGTAGTGCAAAAGAGACATTGCTGGCATAATTTGCCACCTTCTGAGACGACACAATGGAAGTGGTTTCTGTGACAATTCATAATGGAAGCTGGATTGGCATTGGCTTTCACTCCCTAGCCTTGTTCTAGATCTACTTGCCCCCGACTCTTAAACAGCTTGCCATATTTCCCTTTCTTTTTTTTCTCTTTTTTTCCCCCCTCCTTTTAGGAAATACAAGGAGTACAAGCCCATCTGGAATGCAACAGATGGACGTGGCAGTCAGATCAGTGTGTACTTCAGACAAGTCAAAGATGCCTTTCTTCATGGAAACTCCAATGAGCATGATCCACTGCTGAAAAACAAAGCTGGAAAAATAATTAGCAGTAATCAGCATGGATTCATGAAGAATCGTTCTTGCCAAACCAATCTATTAACCTTCTATGAGGAGGTGAGTTGCCATCTAGATAAAGGAAGGCCCGTAGATGTGGTGTATCTGGATTTTGCAAAAGCATTTGACACAGTTCCCCATAAACGTTTACTGTACAAAATAAGGTGCGTTGGCATGGACCATAGGGTGAGTACATGGATTGAAAACTGGCTACAAGGGCGAGTTCAGAGGGTGGTGATAAATGGGGAGTACTCGGAATGGTCAGGGGTGGGTAGTGGGGTTCCCCAGGGTTCTGTGCTGGGACCAATCCTATTTAATTTGTTCATAAACGACCTGGAGGATGGGATAAACAGTTCAATCTCTGTATTTGCAGACGATACTAAGCTAAGCAGGGCAATAACTTCTCCGCAGGATGTGGAAACCTTACAAAAAAAATCTGAACAAATGAATGGGGGAGGGGCAACTACATGGCAAATGAGGTTCAATGTAGAAAAATGTAAAATAATGCATTTGGGTGGCAAAAATATGAATGCAATCTATACACTGGGGGGAGAACCTCTGGGGGAATCTAGGATGGAAAAGGACCTGGGGGTCCTAGTAGATGATAGGCTCAGCAATGACATGCAATGCCAAGCTGCTGCTAATAAAGCAAACAGAATATTGGCATTAAAAAGGGGATCAACTCCAGAGATAAAACGATAATTCTCCCGCTCTGCAAGACTCTGGTCCGGCCGCACCTGGAGTATGCTGTCCAGTTCTCGGCACCAGTCATCAGGAAAGATGTACTGGAAATGGAGCGAGTACAAAGAAGGGCAACAAAGCTAATAAAGGGTCTGGAGGATCTTAGTTATGAGGAAAGGTTGCGAGCACTGAACTTATTCTCTCTGGAGAAGAGACGCTTGTGAGGGGATATGATTTCAATTTACAAATACCGGACTGGTGACCCCACAATAGGGAGAAAACTTTTTTGCAGAAGGAAGCTTAACAGGACACATAGCCACTCATTAAAATTAGAAGAAAAGAGGTTTAATCTTAAACTGCGTAGAGGGTTCTTTACTGTAAGAGCGGTAAGGATGTGGAATTCCCTTCCACAGGAGGTGGTCTCAGCGGGGAGCATTGATAGCTTCAAGAAACTATTAGATAAGCACCTGAATGACCGCAACATACAGGGATATACAATGTAATACTGACACATAATCACACACATAGGTTGGACATGATGGACTTGTGTCTTTTTTCAACCTCACCTACTACAGTATGTAACTATGTAACTTCTGAGGAGGCTGAGACAGTAGTGCAGAAAGAGTAATCCTGACGCCGGTCCACAGGGAAGAAACCCTCCTGCACACTTACTGACACATCACACAGGCTGAGGCTCAGTCCCCAGACTCCCCATTGTGTGCTCATGGTCATTGTCATTACGATGATCAGAGCACAGGAGGTGCTGTATGGCTCTGTCAGTGTAACAAGCTGTGTTGTGCTGACTTTGTTAATCTATGGCTGTACTGTGTGTTACAGACTATAATACAGCACAGACATAACAAAGTCAGCACCACACAGCTTGTTACACTGACAGAGCCATACAGCACCTCCTGTACTCTGATCATCGTAATGACAATGACCATGAGCACACAGTGAGATGCTACTTTACACGTGGGTTGGGGGTAGGGTTGCCACCTTTTCATCAAGTCAAACCGGAACACTTTAACGACTTCAGCCCTGGAAGAATTTACCCCCTTCCTGACCAGGCCATTTTTTGCGATACCGCACTGCGTCGCTTTAACTGGCAATTGCGCGGTCGTGTGACGTTGTACCCAAACAAAATGGATGCCCTTTTTTTCTGACAAATAGAGCTTTCTTTTGGGGGTATTTGATCACCTCTGCAGTTTTTATCTTTTGCGCTATAAACAAAAACACCACAGCCCCCTTACATCAGATATGACACCAGAGCCCCCCTTACATCAGATATGACACCAGAGCCCCCCTTACATCAGATATGACACCAGAGCCCCCCTTACATCAGATATGACACCAGAGCCCCCCTTACATCAGATATGACACCAGAGCCCCCCTTACATCAGATATGACACCAGAGCCCCCCTTACATCAGATATGACACCAGAGCCCCCCTTACATCAGATATGACACCAGAGCCCCCCTTACATCAGATATGACACCAGAGCCCCCCTTACATCAGATATGACACCAGAGCCCCCCTTACATCAGATATGATACCAGAGCCCCCTTACATCAGATATGACACCAGAGCCCCCCTTACATCAGATATGACACCAGAGCCCCCCTTACATCAGATATG
The DNA here is from genome assembly GCA_037952835.1 of Lithobates septentrionalis. Classification (NCBI taxonomy): domain Eukaryota; kingdom Metazoa; phylum Chordata; class Amphibia; order Anura; family Ranidae; genus Lithobates; species Lithobates septentrionalis. Next base: position 1,628,772 of record JBBDGP010002974.1, read on the forward strand.
ACACCAGAGCCCCCCTTACATCAGATATGACACCAGAGCCCCCTTACATCAGATATGACACCAGAGCCCCCCTTACATCAGATATGACACCAGAGCCCCCCTTACATCAGATATGACACCAGAGCCCCCCTTACATCAAATATGACACCAGAGCCCCCTTACATCAGATATGACACCAGAGCCCCCCTTACATCAGATATGACACCAGAGCCCCCCTTACATCAGATATGACACCAGAGCCCCCCTTACATCAGATATGACACCAGAGCCCCCCTTACATCAGATATGACACCAGAGCCCCCCTTACATCAGATATGACACCAGAGCCCCCCTTACATCAGATATGACACCAGAGCCCCCCTTACATCAGATATGACACCAGAGCCCCCTTACATCAGATATGACACCAGAGCCCCCCTTACATCAGATATGACACCAGAGCCCCCCTTACATCAGATATGACACCAGAGCCCCCCTTACATCAGATATGACACCAGAGCCCCCCTTACATCAGATATGACACCAGAGCCCCCCTTACATCAGATATGACACCAGAGCCCCCCTTACATCAGATATGACACCAGAGCCCCCCTTACATCAGATATGACACCAGAGCCCCCCTTACATCAGATATGACACCAGAGCCCCCCTTAAATCAGATATGACACCAGAGCCCCCCTTACATCAGATATGACACCAGAGCCCCCCTTACATCAGATATGACACCAGAGCCCCCCTTACATCAGATATGACACCAGAGCCCCCTTACATCAGATATGACACCAGAGCCCCCTTACATCAGATATGACACCAGAGCCCCCCTTACATCAGATATGACACCAGAGCCCCCCTTACATCAGATATGACACCAGAGCCCCCTTACATCAGATATGACACCAGAGCCTCCTCTTACATCAGATATGACACCAGAGCCCCCCTTACATCAGATATGACACCAGAGCCCCCCTTACATCAGATATGACACCAGAGCCCCCCTTAAATCAGATATTACACCAGAGCCCCCCTTACATCAGATATGACACCAGAGCCCCCCTTACATCAGATATGACACCAGAGCCCCCTTACATCAGATATGACACCAGAGCCCCCCTTACATCAGATATGACACCAGAGCCCCCTTACATCAGATATGACACCAGAGCCCCCCTTACATCAGATATGACACCAGAGCCCCCCTTACATCAGATATGACACCAGAGCCCCCCTTACATCAGATATGACACCAGAGCCCCCCTTACATCAGATATTACACCAGAGCCCCCCTTAAATCAGATATTACACCAGAGCCCCCCTTACATCAGATATGACACCAGAGCCCCCCTTACATCAGATATGACACCAGAGCCCCCTTACATCAGATATGACACCAGAGCCCCCCTTACATCAGATATGACACCAGAGCCCCCTTACATCAGATATGACACCAGAGCCCCCCTTACATCAGATATGACACCAGAGCCCCCCTTACATCAGATATGACACCAGAGCCCCCCTTACATCAGATATGACACCAGAGCCCCCCTTAAATCAGATATTACACCAGAGCCCCCCTTAAATCAGATATTACACCAGAGCCCCCCTTCATCAGATATGACACCAGAGCCCCCCTTACATCAGATATGACACCAGAGCCCCCTTACATCAGATATGACACCAGAGCCCCCCTTACATCAGATATGACACCAGAGCCCCCCTTACATCAGATATGACACCAGAGCCCCCCTTACATCAGATATGACACCAGAGCCCCCCTTACATCAGATATGACACCAGAGCCCCCCTTACATCAGATATGACACCAGAGCCCCCCTTACATCAGATATGACACCAGAGCCCCCTTACATCAGATATGACACCAGAGCCCCCTTACATAAGATATGACACCAGAGCCCCCCTTACATCAGATATGACACCAGAGCCCCCCTTACATCAGATATGACACCAGAGCCCCCCTTACATCAGATATGACACCAGAGCCCCCCTTACATCAGATATGACACCAGAGCCCCCCTTACATCAGATATGACACCAGAGCCCCCCTTACATCAGATATGATACCAGAGCCCCCCTTACATCAGATATGACACCAGAGCCCCCCTTACATCAGATATGACACCAGAGCCCCCCTTACATCAGATATGACACCAGAGCCCCCCTTACATCAGATATGACACCAGAGCCCCCCTTACATCAGATATGACACCAGAGCCCCCCTTACATCACATATGATACCAGAGCCCCCCTTACATCAGATATGACACAAGAGCCCCCCCCCTTTCATTAGATATGACACCAGAGCCCCCCTTACATCAGATATGATACCAGAGCATCCCTTACATCAGATATGACACCAGAGCCCCCCTTACATCAGATATGACACCAGAGCCCCCCTTACATCATATGTGACATCAGAGCCTCCCTTACATCAGATGTGACACCAGAGCCTCCCTTACATCAGATATGACACCAGAGCCCCCCTTACATCAGATATGACACCAGAGCCCCCCTTACATCATATGTGACATCAGAGCCTCCCTTACATCATATGTGACACCAGAGCCCTCCTTACATCAGATATGACACCTGAGCCCCCCCTTACATCAGATATGATACCAGAGCCCCCCCTTACATCATATGTGACACCAGGGCCCCCTTACATCAGATATGACACCAGAGCCCCCTTACATCAGATATGACACCAGAGCCCCCTTACATCAGATATGACACCAGAGCCCCCTTACATCAGATATGACACCAGAGCCCCCTTACATCAGATATGACACCAGAGCCCCCTTACATCAGATATGACACCAGAGCCCCCTTACATCAGATATGACACCAGAGCCCCCCTTACATCATATGTGACACCAGAGCCCCCCTTACATCAGATATGACACCTGAGCCCCCCCTTACATCAGATATGATACCAGAGCCCCCCTTACATCATATGTGACACCAGGGCCCCCTTACATCAGATATGACACCTGAGCCCCCCCTTACATCAGATATGATACCAGAGCCCCCCTTACATCAGATATGACACCAGAGCCCCCTTACATCAGATGTGACACCAGAGTCCCCCTTACATCAGATATGACACCAGAGCCCCCTTACATCAGATGTGACACCAGAGTCCCCCTTACATCAGATGTGACACCAGAGCTCCCCTTACATCATATGTGACACCAGAGCCCCCTTACATCAGATATGACACCAGAGCCCCCCCCTTTCATTTCGATATGACACCAGAGCCCCCCTTACATCACATATGATAACAGAGCCCCCCTTACATCGGATATGACACAAGAGCCCCCCCCCTTTTATTAGATATGACACCAGAGCCCCCCTTACATCAGATATGATACCAGAGCCCCTCCTTACATCAGATATGACACCAGAGCCCCACTTACATCAGATATGATACCAGAGCCCCCCCTTACATCAGATATGACACCAGAGCCCCCCTTACATCATATGTGACACCAGAGCCTCCCTTACATCAGATGTGACACCAGAGCCTCCCTTACATCAGATATGACACCAGAGCCCCCCCCTTACAACAGATGTGACACCAGAGCCCTCCTTACATCAGATATGACACCAGAGCCCCCCTTACATCAGATATGATACCAGAGCCCTCCTTTCATTAGATATGACACCAGAGCCCCTCCTTACATCAGATATGACACCAGAGCCCCACTTACATCAGATATGATACCAGAGCCCCCCCCCTTACATCAGATATGACACCAGAGCCCCCCCCCTTACATCATATGTGACACCAGAGCCTCCCTTACATCAGATGTGACACCAGGGCCCCCTTACATCAGATATGACACCAGAGCCCCCCCTTTCATTTCGATATGACACCAGAGCCCCCCTTACATCAGATATGACACCAGAGCCCCCGTTACATCAGATATGATACCAGAGCCCCCCCCCCCTTACATCAGATATGACACCAGAGCCCCCTTACATTAGATATGACACCAGAGCCCCCCTTACATCATATGTGACACCAGAGCCCCCTTACATCATATGTGACACCAGAGCCCCCTTACATCAGATGTGACACCAGAGCCCCCCTTACATCAGATATGACACCAGAGCCCCCTTACATCAGATGTGACACCAGAGCCCCCCTTACATCAGATGTGACACCAGAGCCCCCCTTACATCAGATATGACACCAGAGCCCCCTTACATCAGATGTGACACCAGAGTCCCCCTTACATCAGATGTGACACCAGAGCTCCCCTTACATCATATGTGACACCAGAGCCCCCTTACATCAGATATGACACCAGAGCCCCCCCCTTTCATTTCGATATGACACCAGAGCCCCCCTTACATCACATATGATAACAGAGCCCCCCTTACATCGGATATGACACAAGAGCCCCCCCCCTTTTATTAGATATGACACCAGAGCCCCCCTTACATCAGATATGATACCAGAGCCCCTCCTTACATCAGATATGACACCAGAGCCCCACTTACATCAGATATGATACCAGAGCCCCCCCTTACATCAGATATGACACCAGAGCCCCCCTTACATCATATGTGACACCAGAGCCTCCCTTACATCAGATGTGACACCAGAGCCTCCCTTACATCAGATATGACACCAGAGCCCCCCCCTTACAACAGATGTGACACCAGAGCCCTCCTTACATCAGATATGACACCAGAGCCCCCCTTACATCAGATATGATACCAGAGCCCTCCTTTCATTAGATATGACACCAGAGCCCCTCCTTACATCAGATATGACACCAGAGCCCCACTTACATCAGATATGATACCAGAGCCCCCCCCCTTACATCAGATATGACACCAGAGCCCCCCCCCTTACATCATATGTGACACCAGAGCCTCCCTTACATCAGATGTGACACCAGGGCCCCCTTACATCAGATATGACACCAGAGCCCCCCCTTTCATTTCGATATGACACCAGAGCCCCCCTTACATCAGATATGACACCAGAGCCCCCGTTACATCAGATATGATACCAGAGCCCCCCCCCCCTTACATCAGATATGACACCAGAGCCCCCTTACATTAGATATGACACCAGAGCCCCCCTTACATCATATGTGACACCAGAGCCCCCTTACATCATATGTGACACCAGAGCCCCCTTACATCAGATGTGACACCAGAGCCCCCCTTACATCAGATATGACACCAGAGCCCCCTTACATCAGATGTGACACCAGAGCCCCCCTTACATCAGATGTGACACCAGAGCCCCCCTTACATCAGATGTGACACCAGAGCCCTTCTTACATCAGATATGACACCAGAGCCCCCTTTACATCAGATATGACACCAGAGCCCCCTTACATCAGATATGACACTAGAGTCCCCCTTACATCAGATATGACACCAGAGCCCCCCTTACATCAGATGTGACACCAGAGCCCCCCTTACATCAGATGTGACACCAGAGCCCTTCTTACATCAGATATGACACCAGAGCCCCCTTTACATCAGATATGACACCAGAGCCCCCTTACATCAGATATGACACTAGAGTCCCCCTTACATCAGATATGACACCAGAGCCCCCCTTATATCAGATATGACCTCAGAGCTCCCCCTTACACCAGATATGACATCAGAGCCCCCCTTACATCAGATATGACACCAGAGCCCCCCTTACATCAGATATGACACCAGAGTCCCCCCTTTCCCCCTGCACTCACTGATCACAAACTGCAAAGAAGTTCCTCATTTCTCTTTCCAGGCTCCACACCCTCCATGTTCGTTTCTCGGCAGTGCTGCTGAGACTTTTCAGTCAGTGCCGCGCTCTATTGTCACCTGCAGCCTGGAAGGAGGAGAACACCTAATCCTCTCTCCAGCTATGAGCCACGATCCTATCTGAATAACACTTTCATGACTAAGCATATTTTTGACATTTGGTGTTTACAAGTTAAAATCCATATTTTTTGCTAGAAAATTACTTAGATCCCCAAACATTATATATATATTTTTAGCAGAGAATCTAGAGAATAAAATGGCGATAGTTGCAATATTTTATGTCACACGGTATTTGTGCAGCGGTGTTTTTTTCTATTTGGGAAAAGGGACACTTTCATGAATTTTAAAAAAACGAAACAGTAAAGTTAGCCCGATTTTTTTGTATAATGTAAAAGATGATGTTATGCCGAGTAAATAGATACCAAACATGTCACGCTTTATAATTGCACGCACTCGTGGAATGGCGACAAACTACGGTACCTAAAAATCTCCATAGGCAATGTTTTAAATTTTTTTTTATGGTTACTAGGTTAGAGTTACAGAGGAGGTCTAGTGCTAGAATTATTGCTCTCGCTCTGACGATTGTGGCGATACCTCACATGTGTGATTTGAACACCGTTTACATATGCGGGCACGACTTCCGTATGCGTTTTCTTTGCTGCGCGAGCTCGCGGCGATGGGGGCGATTTAAAAAAAAATTCTTATTTATTTTAATATTAATAAATTGTTTTTTTTTTAATAAAAAAGATCGCTTTTATTGCTGTCACAAGGAATGTAAACATTCCTTGTGACAGTAATAGGTGGTGACAGGTACTCTAAAAGACCCCTGATCCCTCCTTTGTACTTCAAAGTATTCAGATCGCCATTTTTGGCGATTCTGAATACTGTATATATTTTTTTTAAACCGGCGCCATTGCCAGGCGAGTAAACGGGAAGTGATGTCATGACGTCGCTCCTGAGTTTACAATTAGGAAGCTGGACCGAAGCCGCTAACTGCTTCATTCCAGACTTTCCCTAGCCGCCGGAGGCGGCGCATTGTTGACCGGGCCTCCCGGTGGAACGGGAGGCCCTGTAAGAGCGGCGGGAGGCGGCGGGAGGGGGGGACGTCCCCTCCCGCTCCTCCGGTATAACAGCCGAGCGGCTTTTAGCCGCATCGGTTGTTATCGCTGGAAAGCCGATCGCCAGCTCTAAAAAACAGTACTGGGATGATGCCTTCAGCTGCGGGTATCATCCCGGTATAACCCCCGAAAGCCGAGTGCGCACATCTGCGTACGCTCGGCGGCAAGGGGATAATGTGTCCGGTTTTCAGGGGGGCTCAAAACCGGGCACATGATTCAAATCCTGGACTGTATGGGTGACTCCTATACCGATGGCAACCCTGGTGGGGGGAGAAGGGACAGTAAAAACACACAGCCAAGCTGCATTTTTTACCACCCCAAACCACTCCCCTTTGAGAATTTTTCATCCAAGCTTTGCAATCAGGTCCGCCTGTCAGTTTTTCATGCAGACCTGATTGAAAGCTCCATGTAGGTCTACAGGAGTCCAGATATGAATTGACTTGTGTGCATTTAGATCTGCCTACCTCCGTGTCCGTTCAGGTCAAAAAATGGAATAGAACATGCTTTTCTTTTTTCCAGACCTAAATTTGACAGACCGGAGGTAGCCTGATGTAAATGGACACAAGTCTGTGGAGTGTGCAGACACAAACTGAACGGGCACAGATGTCAAAACACTGACATCCCTCCCATTCAGATCCAGTTCTGATTGGTGGGGCTGTAAAGCTTCCTGGTGGTATAGCTAAGGTGGGTTCAGACTACGGTCCAAACACGCCTGAGCTCATCCCAGCTAATTAGTTGTTGTCAAAAAAGTTTTGAAATAAGACATCTCTGCTACTTTATCATAGTGTAAAAAGTTTAGAATAATAATGGTTATTAAAGGTTCACCTTCTGGAACATGTTACATGTTTCAGCTCCTGCCACCATTCCTCCTAGATTTCGTGACAGCGTGGGGTCAGGGGTGGAGCCAGGGGGTTATGGGCAGGGCCAAGGGGGCTCTGTCAGGTATGCTGTATGGGGCCCCATGATTTCTAACAGCGGCCCTGAGTTGTACCCGTATTACATAACTGAGAGATAGATCATTTCATAGGGCAGAAGATAGATAGCCCATATCTTCAGTAAGACATTATTTACTAGCATACTTTATCTTTTTCTGTTCATCTCATTTTTATATGAGGCCAATAGATGGGAGGAGAGACAGATATACCCCCATCTCTTGATACCAAGCGGTGTTGGTGAGTAGACCTTGAATTTACATATCCTCTATACAGCCTGGAGCCTTATATTGAATGTAGGAGGAGATTATAACCCTCATATTGTCTATATGTATATATCAAGAGAAGTTTCACTATTTAAACTTGGTAGATGTTAACCACTTCAATACGGGGTACTCCCAACCCCCCCCCCCCCTTCCTGCCTCAGCTTTCAGGGCTGTCGCACTTTGGATGACAATTGCTCAGTCATGTAACACTGTACCCATATGACATTTTAATCTTTTTTCCCCACAAATAGAGCTTTCTTTTGGGGGTAATTGATCATCACTGATGTTGAAAAAAAAAAGTTCTTTGTTTCTGTTATAAAATTTTGTAAATAAGTACGTTTTCTCCTTCACTGATGGGCGCTGATGAAGCTGCACTGACAGGCACTGATAAGGAGGCACTGATCTGCACTGGTGAGGTGGCACTGATGGGCAATGATGATAAGGCACTAATATGCAGCACTGATGGGCACTGATATGCAGCACTGGTGGGCACTGATATGCAGCACTGATGGGCACTGATATGCAGCACTGATGGGCACTGATATGCAGCACTGATGGGCACTGATATGCAGCACTGATGGGCACTGATATGCAGCACTGATGGGCATTGATAGGCGGCACTGATGGACACTCATAGGTGGCACTGATAGGCAACACTGATGGGCTCCGATGGGTGGCACTGATGGGCTCTGATAGGCAGCACTGATGAGGAGGCACTGGCAGGCATTACTGCTGGGAACTGATTGGCACCTCTAATGGTCATACCTGGTGGTCCTGGGAGGCATTCCTGGGTGGTATCCCCGGTGGTCCTGGGTGGGCATCCTCAGGCGGGCTGTGCTGATAATCAGTGCATACCCCCCCATTAGGAGAGCACCCGATCGGCTCTCCTCTCCTTGCGCCTGTCAGTGCAAGTGGAGGAAAAGCCGATACACGGCTCTTCCTGTTTATGCTGTGATCAGCTGTGATTGGACACAGCTGATCACATGGTAAAGAGCCTACGTCAGAGACTCTTTGTCAGGTCACCTTGAGGCTAGGTGACAGATGCACACAGTTGGGTTCAGGAGTGCACCGCAAGGTAGTGGACCCTACGGCTGATTGCTGCGGATGGGAGTCAGAGTAGTAAGGAAGGCAGGGCTGCTGGAAAGCCAACACAGATCCCACCGGGGTTAGAGCGTAAGATTCCCTGGGGCGCGGAGTCTAAGAGCCAGCAGGTGTTCACCAGAGCCTCTAGTGGTGAGGATGGACTGGGCTGCAACTGGTTCCAGGTCGCGACCGCCAGGGTCCCCAGCTCACACCCACAGTAGGCAACAGGAAGATAGGGATAGTAAGGGAATAAGCCAAGGTCGGGGCCACAAGCAGACAAGGACAACAAGGAGTTCACGCCAAGGTTCAGGGTCACAGGCAAACAGGGATAGTCGGGGACACGCCAAAGGTCAGGGTCACAGACAGACAGGGAAAGTCGAGAACAGGCCAAAGTCGGTAACTGGAATCAGCCGTAGGAAACACAGCAAGTACACACGGAAGCTAACACACAATGGTTGATCAGCACTGCTGGCTTGCAGTGCACAGGTTAATATAGGGTTCCCTGATAGGGCCTAGGGTGGGGCCATGCTTAGAGGAGAGGTTATAAAACCAACCAGGTGTGAGTGGCTGGCCTCTTAGTCTGAACACATGAGGAGAAGGTAAGCTGACAGAGAAAGATTACTGCATAACCATGACACTCTTTAACAAGATTCAGTTTCAGACTGACACACCACACCAACGATCACCGTGCTGCACGCCCCCACGGGCACGAGATCGTGGCTTATCCTGCTGGATGTCATAAAACGTGCAGTCAGGATAACAACCACTTTGCGCACATCATTCTGTTATATGGCGGGTGGGAAGTTGTTAATATTACCACATATAGATAAAACGTTGAATCATATATAATGGCATTGACCTCATCCTATAGGTACACCTGATATGGTCATTTACATACCTTTTATGATTTACAATAAAGGTTACGTTTTAGTTAAGTGGCCTTTTGGTGCGCAGGGAAACGCACCCTCATCTAGTTCTAGACCATTATTATTTACAGAAATTGTTTATTGCTCAAGGAAACCCTAGAAACCTTTTTGAGGAACCCTGGCTGAGAAAGGCTGGACTAGGCAGTAATATATTTCTATCCCCCTTGGTGGGAGTGGAGATGACCCCATTTATAAGGATATACAGTACATATACACACAGCACAAGGCCGTGTTCACACTATGAGATGTTTCTCAGGGCTGCAGTTCCTCTGATCTCCACAAGGTGGCCGTCTCACTTCTACACAGGAAGTCCCTATGGAAGATGGGAAGTGAGTTCTGGAACAGGCAGGAAGTGATGTCAGGTACAGACAGGAAGTTCCAGGTGAGAGGTGAGTCGGGGAAAGTAGAGAGAAGACATTGCTGGAAGTGGCAGTAGAGGAGGTAATAAGATCTTATTTTCTATTTACACCCAGTAACCCTGTCATGTCTGTCCTCTTCCTCCATAGTCACTGTGATGTCTTTTATCTCCAGCAGATGATGATACACACTTATATAGTGTGGAAACCTAGATTACCCCTTCAGGGTCAGAACATTTCCCCACTTATAGGTCCGGAACATTCTCCTCATTTTGAAGATGTCACCTTTCCCACCAATCACCTTCTCACTAGGGGTGTTGAAAATGATCGCCGCATCGATGCATCACGATTCTGCCCTTCCCGATTCAGCATCGATGCGGTATGCAGCGTAATCAATAATGCATGACGTCATTCTGACTCCTCCCCCGCACAGCAGTGTCTGCTACAAGCCACCGATCAGCTGGCTGAGCCTGGCGCCGTTCCCTGTCAATGGGTGATGTAGCCTCAGCATGCTGCTCCCACCCACGCTCTCCCCCTCCTCAGACACTGGACAAGGACCCCTCTCATCTCCCCAATGTGCGAGGCGCAGAGCTCCACGGAGATGTGAGACAGATCACTGTAGCTATCATCACATCCATGGGAGTGGCGGAACAATCGGGGTTGCCAAATCCCTGGAGATCCTGCACTGTGGGGGACAATGCAGTGTTTCCAGCCTCCTATTATCCATGTGACATTTTGAGAAAACAGACTGATTTCTCCCATCCGTACGACAGGAGAATCATTGTGTACATTTAGGGGCCGGTGGCTGCAGCTGAGCGGTGTGTCTCTGACACTCGTCTCACACAGCCCAGCGAAGTTCACTCCCCTCCCAGCAACGGACAGAAGATGAGTGATGCATACAGCTGCCCCTCCTCCTCCTCTAGCCCCCATTCTCCCCGTGTCTGCCCAGCCTGCGCACTCTCCTATCCCGACGTACAGCTGTGGAGGAGAGAGACAGGAGAGAGAGGAGAGGGGGGGAGGGTGGGTGTGCGCGGGAGATATGAAGAACAGTCAGCAGCTCCACATTCCAAGCTGTGTGAACTTCCAGCCTCATCCCTGAATGAGTGAGCATTGCATGTTGCATTACACTTTGATCACTGAACTGTCCCTTTCTATCCCTATCCGTCTCCCTCCCCCACTCTGTTCTTCCAAGATCCAGTTAGCACTAAGCCACTTATGCAGCCCATATATTGATCTTTTTTTTTTTTGTTTGGTCATTACACTAGAAAAAAAAATATGATCCAATTCCCCCATCTACACATTCCAGGTGGATGGGGGAATCCTCTGACAGTGGACCAGTGGGCGAACAACCAGGGTTGCTGTCCTGGCACCACTATTGACAGCGCTGGTCTCTGTCTCCATGGCAGCAGCATATTAGTACGCAATGCTGGCTACTTGGTTCATCATGTCTGCAATCTCTGACCATCTCCTGTACCATGTCCTCAGTCTCTGACCATCTCCTGTACCATGTCTGCAGTCTCTGACCATCTCCTGTACCATGTCTGCAGTCTCTGACCATCTCCTGTACCATGTCTGCAGTCTCTGACCATCTCCTGTACCATGTCTGCAGTCTCTGACCATCTCCTGTACCATGTCTGCAGTCTCTGACCATCTCCTGTACCATGTCTGCAGTCTCTGACCATCTCCTGTACCATGTCTGCAGTCTCTGACCATCTCCTGTACCATGTCTGCAGTCTCTGACTATCTCCTGTATCATGTCTGTTGTGGTTTTTTTTTAAAGAACAGATAAAAAAAAAGAGTTCTCCTGACTGCTTGAATTTTTTTATTATGAAAACCGCGCGCAGTAATCTTGATGCATCGTGATGCATCGCGGAATCGAATCGTTGACCTGATAATCGGAATCGAATCGTTAGGCCAGTGAAGATGCGCACCTCTACTTCTCACCCCATCAGTCTATACTAATGGATTATTTTATTAGTGATGGGGGGGGGGGGGTTATTTAGGGGGGAATAGAATATGTATGTCTTTATTTTATAAGATTCAAATAGGAAGAAAGAGGGAAAATATATAATTTGTAGTAAATGTCCTGAAAACAAATGTGTCTCCATAATAGAGCTGCACAATTAATCGTTAAGAATCTAAATCGCGATCTTTTTCTCTTCCCGATCTTCAAAACAGCAAGTCACCATTCTTTCTAACAAGTGCAGAGAGTTCTCACAGCTGGGGAAAAAAACCCCAAAAAAAAAATCCGGGCAGCCTGCCAAGTTTAATCGCAACACTCGAATAAGTAGAAGCAAAGTATCTTTCTCTTAGTCATCTTCCAGGACGGCACACCTGAGAGATTAGAGGCTCCTCCCTACAGGAAACACAATCAATCGACCGCTGTTTTAAGTCCCCACCCTTCCCCTTGATCCTCAGTTTTTGATTGTGTTTCTCCCTACACAGTGAAACCGTTTGTTTTTTTCCAAATGACCCGAAGCCTGGGGCTGGTGGTCTCCCCCTGGGAGCCGGACCAAATGCCTGGGAAGGCCTACGGCCACATCACCCTGAAAGCGAACGAGGGCGCCGCCTGCCCGATCTCGTCTGATCTCGGTGGCTAATTAGGGTCGGGCCGGGTTAGTACCTGATGGGCCTCTGGGTCTGGTCGGATATTTATCCTTCCTGGGGGGTTCCCCTATGCTTTCCTCAGGGGGGGCAGCAGAAACTGGAAGAGCCCCCCTGAGAGCTGAAGGCCCCTGGGTACAGTGGTGTCCCCAGAACTTCAGGGGCCTTTTTCCTGTCTCCCCCTTACCTGTCTGGGTGTCCGTTCAGACAGGGGTGCTGGCCGTCGGTTCTTTCCAGGGCCCCCGACTCCTGGGCCCCTGGTAGCTCGCGTGGGCTGCTGGGGAGGGCGCCGCTTGAACGACCCGCGTTCTTACCCAGGAGGGAAGGCTGAGAGTCAGCAGGAGCAGGCGCCCACATCCTCCTTTCGAGGAGGCACCAGTTCACTACGGTGGATGTCTGCCTAAACCACCTCAGAATGGAATGAGGAACGTACGGCATTGCCCCCCCCCCCCATGTGTATATACTGACTGGCAGGACACAGCCTAACCTTGCAGCTCCCTATGGGGACAGCAGTTGGGGGGGCACTTTGGCGGCTATCCTCCTTGCGTGTGGACCATAAGGATGGAAAAGCAAGCCCGGTGGCTGTGGCAAAAGGGGAAGACAACAACGGTGAGTACTTTCCTTTACCTTGGGAATTTAGCTGCAAAATCCCCAATCCCAGCCAGATGGATTCTGGGCATTTGAGATAATCTCCCCTGGGGTCTGCAATCAAATAGCCCAGAAGATTCTGCTAAAAACACCAGCTACAGCTCCCTCTGACATCAGAGATGCTGTATGGTGGACAAGTGGTGCAGAGGAGCGAGTGTGCCTAAACCACCTCAGATGGGAAAGAGGTAGGTAAGGCATTTCTTCCCCTTCCTCCTGTATTTACTAAGTGGTGCAGTGCAGGACCTGGGGTCTGCATAACAAAATAGCCCAGAAGCTACTGCTAAAACCACCAGCCACAGCTCCCTCTTATAGCAGAGACACTGTGGTTATCACAACAGTAGGTTGCCAGCCTCTCCCTACATGTCCGGTTGTGGGACATTAGTAGGGATGAATAGAGCGAAGGGGGGGACCTGGTAGATAAGCTGCACTTTAGAAACATGCAGCATTGAGGGTCGGTTCACACTGAGGCAGCACGACTTACATTGCGACTGCCTCAGGCGACCCAGGACACAACTCAGTGGTGACTTGCAAAACAACTTCTGTATAGAAGTCAATGCAAGTCGCCCCCAAAGTCGTACAGGAACCTTGCGTCACTCCGATTAGAACGGTTCCATTGCACAGAACGGGACGCTACTTGTCAGGTGAATAGGTCGCCTGACAAGTCGTCCCAGTGTGAACTGAGGGTTTGCGTGTGTCTTAATGTTTTTACAGATTGGCTGCACATCAGAAAACCAAACTGTGAGGACTGTTTGTCTATATTAAAGTTCAGATTTGGGTCTCTTCCCATATTTGATATGTTGGTTTAGCTAGCCACACTCGGATACACATTATTGTCTATGCTTGTGTCCTTTCTGTCTAAATCGATTGTGCTGTGCCCACAATCTATGATCTTTTTTAATTTGTGATATTAATAATGCATGTATCACCTTTTTGTATTTCAGCCCTCTTTTCCGTGGAGGGGCCAGAAGTTCTGGCTGCAGACGTCACATGTCAGAAAGCTTCAGCCCCTTACATTCAGGGATGCCAGAACCATGTCCTAGGGTTGAAGCCCAGTAGGGTTATAGGACACTGGAGGAAGGCGATAAAGAATCACCCTGCTTAGTAAGAACTTGGGAAGTTCTGTTCAGAGGAGTATTATGGCCTGAAGATGAAGTATAAATATGTATACCCGACCGAATAGGTTACGGCTCGGTGCATGGCCTTCATCTCGCCCTTCTAGCAGAACTAGATGTAGCAGTATAAGTGTTATACTCCTGCTATGGACTTTATTCTCCTGAAGTAGGCACTCAGGCGTAAGTAAAGCCACAGAGTGGGCATGCCTTAACCCTGGGATCAAGGCTCTGTTAATCTATTACCCTTAAGTAGGCTTCCCTTTAGTCTTTGCTGACGTAAAGATAAAAATGAACAAAAAAGGTTGTCTGTTAGGGGCCCACCTTTTTTTGCAGTTTTAATTCCCTGAACAGGGTAGTGTTAAGACAGGCCCTCTTAGTGATCAATGTAGTGTCCTTGTCTTACAACACAGCTCTCTGATTAATCTTTAGGGGTTCTAAGTAGCACCTACAGGCACAATAGGCCATGGTTGTTAGATGTGTGAGACAGGCAACATTGCTAACCTACAAGTTTAACATGTTTTCTTATTCCATCTTTAAGAGCCCACTCCACCTAGGTCCTGCATCCGAAGCGGAGAAGGCAGGGACACCGGTGGAGTAGACCTGCGGATCAGCCGCATGATCCAGCTAAGATACCTTCATCAACCATATGGAGTGGAGGTAAAACTCACTGCAGAACCGAGGTCCGCCAAGAGGGTCTTGCAGTGGTCCCACCCTAAGGTAGGCCTGAGGTACTTGATTATCCTCTCATGTGTGCCGTCCTGGAAGATGACTAGAGAAAATTGACAGTTACTTACGGTAACTGTTTTTCTAGGATATCTTCCAGGACGGCAGGCCTACTTCCCGCCCCCTTGGAGGAGGGAAAATGGTAGAACACTAGAAGGTGAGTACCTATGAGGAATGATTTCCCTTGTGAACCGGGTTCAGGAGTTACTTCTCTACAACCTGAGGATCAAGGGGAAGGGTGGGGACTTAAAACAGCTGTCGATTGATTGTGTTTCCTGTAAGGAGGAGCCTCTCATCTCAGGTGTGCCGTCCTGGAAGATTTCCTAGAAAGACAGTTACCGGTAAGTAACTGTCAATTTTTTGTTCTTTTATCAAAGGAAAGAATTCCAGTGTGTACGGCCCCTTTCAGTTTTGACAGCGGACCTGAACGGGCGCTCCATGTTAGCCTATGGAGCGACGGATGTCAGCGGAGACATGTCCGCTGACATCTGACCCGGTCCGATCCGCAAAAAGCAGACGGATGTCCCTACATCCAGATCCATCGCTATCGGATCGGGTGAGATCTGATGAAAACAGACATGCTGTCCGTTTTCATCCGATCTCTCCATAGGAAGCAGCGGCCCCTGACAAGCCCCTCCCCGCTCAGTGAGCAGAGAGGGACCTGTCATCCGCCAGGTCAACGGAGAGATCTCCCGCTGAACCGGCAGACCGAGGCAGGCTCCGTGGAAACTGAGTCCGCCCCGTATGAATGAGGCCTAAATGAGGGACGTTTAACCACTTAAAGACCAAACCTTTTCTGACATTTGTTGATTACAAGTAAAAATCATTATTTTCTGCTAGAAAATTACTTGGAACACCCAAACATGATATATCAAATTTTTTTTAGCAGAGACCCTATAGAATAAAATGGTGGTTGTTGCAATATTTTATGTCAAAAAACAAAAAAAAAGAAGAATTGCGTTAGGTGCGTGATATATGTGAAAATTTGAAAAATTATATAAAAGTGGGCCGTGAAGGATATCCTGCAGCTGAACACTATAACCCCGATATAGGGCACAAAAAGGTATAGATAAAAATAAGAGTGCAGCGCCAGATAAATACTAATGCCCCGTACACACGGTCGGACTTTGTTCGGACATTCCGACAACAAAATCCTAGGATTTTTTCCGACGGATGTTGGCTCAAACTTGTCTTGCATACACACGGTCACACAAAGTTGTCGGAAAATCCGATCATTCTGAACGCGGTGACGTAAAACACGTACGTCGGGACTATAAACGGGGCAGTGGCCAATAGCTTTCATCTCTTTATTTATTCTGGCACTTTGTCCGTCGGATTTGTGTACACACGATCGGAATTTCCGACAACGGATTTTGTTGTCGGAAAATTTTATCTCCTGCTCTCCAACTTTGTGTGTCGGAAAATCCGATGGAAAATGTCCGATGGAGCCCACACACGGTCGGAATTTCCGACAACACGCTCCAATCGGACATTTTCCATCGGAAAATCCGACCGTGTGTACGGGGCATAAAAGTGAGTGTGATATGTGTAATGATAATGTATACAGTATATTACCAGTATAACAATAGTGATCAATAATCCAGTGCAAAAATGAAAAGTCAAGTGAAAATAGTCCATATGTAATTACTCGATTGGCAATAAACATGCATATAAAAACACAAAAAAAATTGGTGACAAAACAATTCATAAATTAAAATATCCAAAAAGAAGATTTCCAATGCGTGACCAGGGTCTATGTTTTCGACCACTTGTGCTGCCCGTCACCTTTCGATAGAAACAATGGAGGCGTACCAGAAAGCCTGCGACCGCCCTTACTCAGGGGGGTCTAAACAGGCTTAATAGAGCAACAGGAACGCTTCTAGGATCTCACAGACCTCCTAAATAGGTGACCGACCGGTCAGCTTCAATGAAGATCATCCTCAATGGCGCACTTCCAGGAGACAATCGCTATACACCAATGGACGCGCGCTTCCATGGATCAGGCATGAGCATCCAGTGGATTATCCAAAAAGAGGAGAAAAAAGAGATGAACA
Organism: Lithobates septentrionalis; assembly: GCA_037952835.1. Taxonomy (NCBI): domain Eukaryota; kingdom Metazoa; phylum Chordata; class Amphibia; order Anura; family Ranidae; genus Lithobates; species Lithobates septentrionalis. Next base: position 1,646,384 of record JBBDGP010002974.1, read on the forward strand.
AGATAGTTACCACCGCTCTAGGTAACCGGGTTCAAGCTTCCCGTCCCCCGCTGTGTGGATGATTGTGAGAGCCCCAGGTGCCGGCAATTGCTATTCCAAAGGTATGTGTGTGATGGAAGAATCTGGATAGCCGCACTCCGGATTGGAAAAGTGAAAAATAAAATCCTCTTTATTGAAAAAGTAATAACATGATTAAAATCCGTACATGGCTTTGTTGGGATAATGCAGCATAACCGCTAACGCGTTTCACGCTCCCATAGAGCGCTTACTCATAGCTGCGGTTATGCTGCATTATCCCAATCCGGAGTGCGGCTGTCCAGATTTTTCCATCACACACATACCAGGAGAAAAAAAGAGACTCCAATAGTGCAGAGATTCCTTTGAAGATTTATTAAAACTTCCAAAAATACATAGAAAGCATTCCTTGCAAGGACAAATGTAAAAAGCTCTGCTAGTATGTATAAAAACAATTTGCGCATGCGCAGTGCGTATATACGTGACGACCCTATGACCATTTGGTCACAACTGACGTCTTCAGGGGTACGTTATTTTTATCCAATATTTTATGTCACACCGTATTTGCGCAGGGGTCTTTAAAACACAATTTTTTTTTTTTTAAATACACTTTAATGAATTTTTAAAAAAAACTAAACAGTAAATTTATCCAATTTTTTTGTATAATGTGAAAGCTGTTACAGTGAGAGAATCGTGAGCTTTATTCTAAGCAAAAAAATTGTGATTCTCATTTTAGCCAGAATTGTGCAGCTCTACTCCATAATGATCCCAGTCTCAGATATTCATCCTAAAATGTGATCAGTAAAGTCTCCGGAGATCACAGGAATATGACGTGTCCTGGCAAAGCCTAAAGACAACATTCATCTTTTATTTAGGAGAGGTGTGACGCACCCGGGAGAAATGACTCTGTGTACAGATACCTCACAGAGCGCCCCTCACAGCTCCTTCTACCTATGTCCCTCCAATCCAAGTCAGAGAATACTATGACATCACACTGACCTCACAGCTTCTCCTCTCAATGTCCCTCCATTAAGAGTCAGATAATCCTTTGACATCACAATGACCTCACAGCTCCTCCTCTCAATGTCCCGCCAACCAGAATCAGAGAATACTATGACATCACACTGACCTCACAGCTCCTCCCCCAATGTCCCTCCAACCAGAGTCAGCAAACCCTATGATATCACACTGCCCTCACAGCTGATCCTCGCAATGTCCCTCCACCCAGAGTCAGAGAATCCTATGACATCACACTGACCTCACAGCTCCTCCTCCCAATGTCCCTCTCACAAACAAAGCAAGATTGTTGGTCCCAGAATTCCTTGCAACAAGTTTTTAACCTACAGAGTGGGGGGGCCCTGTCTGGGTAAATTATATCCCAGTGGGGTTTTGATAAAAATGGAGACCTGATTGGTGAGGTGAGGAGGATTCTGGGAATGTCATTTGATTTTACTATATGTGTTCAAATCTAGAGTTTTCCTCATGTGAAGTCTGGAGATCCTATGATAATGACATTGCCTCCACCTCCCTCCCTTCCTTTCTGATAGAATAGAGAAATAAGAAGAAGATTCTAGAAGTCACCAGAGAGATCATCAAGCTACTGACAGGAGACGTGAGGGAAGGACATCATGATGGGGAATCAGCCGCCCCTCACATCACCGGGTAAGAGGAGACTTTATTGTAAAGGAGAGAGCAGTACGGAGGATCCACCTAGATCCCCCATCATCTGATAAACACATAGAAACAATGTATTCAGTCAGTGTGTGTGTTTCCTACAGATGGATCCAGTAATGGGAACCCACCAGAGAGATGTCCCCGTCCTCTGTATTCCCGGGATTCCACACAGGAAGGTCACACCATCCCTCACCATCATCAGGTAGATGATTGACAATTATTGGTAGTTCTGATTTATACACAGCATGTTTGTTACAATGAATGTTTTATTATATATTCAGAGTGGAAACCTCGGGGATGATAATATTGATGTTAAAGAAGAGTATAAAGAGGAGGATGAGGAGTATGGAGTGATGGAGGAGTTTTCAGAAGGACACAAGGATATGATGGAGCCACCAAATACCAGGAACCCACCAGAGAGATGTCCCCGTCCTCTGTATTCCCGGGATTCCACACAGGAAGATCACACCATCCCTCACTGTTACAAGGTTGGTGGGACGGAGCTTAAAAAACAGACTTATAGAGACAATTTGTGGATTTTTTTATGTGATGTCACAATAATAAAGCTTATATCTTACAAATGATATTCTCTCTCATTTTCTTGATTTAGAGTGGAGATCCAATCGATATAGAATTTGAGATTAAAGCAGAAGAAGAAGAGGGGTATGTGAGGGATGATCAGCAGTCTATGGAGGAGGATGGAATAACGGGGACATTTATAGAGGAGGACACTCCTACAGAGATCAGCACAGGTGGGTCATTAACACTAAATACATTCCTCCACCCATACTGCTCACTGATTGGTCCAGAGTAGGGCGGGGACTGGGTGATATCAGCCTGTAATCCCCTGGTCACTTTCCTGAGCTGTGTTCCCCGTCCTGTATTCCTGTATTTCTCTCGGATAATCTTCCTTCTCTGTGCTGCAGACACAATTTATGTATCTAGACTGGATTTATGGAGATTATGGGGTTCAGCTGGCAGCAAAATGTTCATTTTCACCATAGATGTTACTAGACCTAGGCACCTGGGGTATGTGTTTTGGGTCTTCTGCCCCATACCCGGGTATTGCAAGATCTCTGACAGAACAATTCTCCCAGGGTAACTTGTTTGTTGTCTGCTGGCTGTGCCGGGTGGAGGGATATGTCTGTATAGTCTCAGACCCAAGTCACTGAGTGCAGTCTCAGGAGATGGGAGGCAGCGGTGAGGGACCTCTGCAACTTGTTTTTCTGCTCTCTCCCCTCTACCCACTGCTATATATAAACAATATGAATTCTCTTTTGTTACACCCATTTTCTCCCAGCTGGACATTTTATATCTGATGATTTGATTGGAGCACAGACTTTTACATGTTGATAATAATGTGATAACATCCTTAAACTTTGGAACCTTAAACAGAAAGTGATAATGAGGGGGAGGAGTCAATAACCCAATGATGGTGGTCTTCAGGATCAGTCCAGTCTTCATCTTGGTTGTTCTCCCCCATCCTCACTCTCTGACCTCTGGTGGGGCTCAGCCCCGCTGTTATTCATGACTAAATCACGGACCAAATAAGGAAGTGCAGGACTTCTTGTGTTGGGAAGATGGCAATGAGTGATAGAGGGGGTGGGGACACTCGTCCTATAATCCCCTCATCACTGTCACTCCTATAAAAGACAGTTCTCGTTGTTTCCTCACTCTCTGACTAAGGTCCATGAATAAAGAAATGAACTGGTAGGAGATCAGAGGACCCATTTACTAGTTACCTTGAGGTGGGAATTGTAAGTTCCTCAGAGACAAAGCTGCCTGATGTGGGCGGAGTCCTGGTTTAGGGGAACCAATCTGCTCATGTCTAGTAATAATCTTTTTATTTCTATTTTAGTAGATGGACGGGAGATGAGGAAAACCTCAGAGGATTGTCTCACTTTGTCTCCAGACTGTAAAGTAGAAGATGAGGACATCACACAGTATAGTCCAGGAGAAAACCCGACTACCTCAAATGTCCATCCGGCACCACACAGTGTAGATGGACCATCGTATTCCTCTTATCCTGAGGAACCTCAGACTGTGAGGAACGGTGCCGTCCTTCCAACAGAGAAGAGCTTTTCCTGTACTGAGTGCGGGAAGTGTTTCCGTTTTAAATGCAATCTTATTAGACATAAAAGATTTCACACAGGTGAGAAGCCATATTCCTGTCCTGAGTGCGGGAAATGTTTCCATACTAAATCACATCTTAATGTGCATAAAAGATCTCACACAGGGGAGAAGCCGTATTCCTGTCCTGACTGCAGGAAATGTTTTTCAATGAAGTCTGATCTTTACAGACATCAGAGATCTCACACGGGGGAGAAGCCATATTTCTGTCCTGAGTGCGGGAAATGTTTTTCCGACAAGTCCAGTCTTTACAGACATCAGAGATCTCACACGGGGGAGAAGCCATATTTCTGTCCTGAGTGCGGGAAATGTTTTTCCGACAAGTCCAGTCTTTACAGACATCAGAGATCTCACACGGGGGACAAACCGCATTCCTGTCCTGAGTGCGGGAAATGTTTTTCCGTAAAGTCCAAACTTTACACACATCAGAGATCCCACACCGGGGAGAAGCCGTATTCTTGTCCTGAGTGTGGGAAATGTTTTTCAGTGAAGTCCAATCTTTCCAGACATCAGAGATCTCACACGGTGGAGAAGCCACTTTCCTGTCCTGAGTGAGGGAATTGCTCCTCACTGAAGTCCTGTCTTCCTGTACATCAGGGATCCCACACAACCCTCGAGGTGAATTAGTACCTTGAGTGCAGGAAGTGTCTTCTATATGAATGTTGCTGGACATCACAGCTCTCATGTGGGGAAGAAGCACACCCTGATATACACCTCAGATATACTCCATAGCTGATCTTCATCATATAAGAAACAGTTCCAGGGGTGTGGACATTTTTTGAAAAAATGACTTGTCTGAGGGACTAAATCGGGGTCCCAATCTCCTTGTCCCTTATGACAATCTCCTTGTTCCTCATCTACCAGAGAGCTCAGCAGCGGTGTGGGAGTTCATTGAAAACTACAAGCCGACATCGGCAAAGGACAGAACTCTGTGAATGAATGGCACGGCCGCGCTCTTTTGTGTGACAGCCGGTACTGGGAACTTCTCCCCGCACTGCTGTCACACAGAGGACTCGGATCGCTGAGCCTCTGCAGGAACATGTAACATCTTCCCGAAGGTGAACGTTTCCTTTAACCTTTTCACTGCCAGAGCTGGCTTTGCAGGTTTTTTTTTTTTTTCCCCCCACATGTTTAACCCCTTCAATAATGGACACTTTCACCCCCTTCCTGCCCAGGACAATTTTCATCTTTCAGCGCTAACACACTTTGAATGAAAATTGTGCGATCATGTGACACTGTACCCAAATTACATTTTTATCTTTTTTCCTCATAAATAGAGCTTTCTTTTGGTGGTATTTGATCACTGCTGAGTTTTTTTTTTATGTGCTACAAATAAAAAAAGACAGAAAATTTAGAAAAAAAAAAGTTTTTCTCTTTGTTTCTGTTATAACATTTTGTAAATACATAAGTTTTTTCCTTCACTGATGAGGAGGTACTGACAAGCATCCCTGATGGGCACTGATTGGCATCACTGGCACACACTTTTGGTTATCATTGGTGATCATCACTGATGGGTCTGTACTGATAATCAATGCTAAATATCAGTGCAGATCCCCCCTGTCAGGTGAGCCACTGATCGTCTCTCCTCTACTCGCGCCTTGTCAGCATGAATAAAGGAAAGCCGATAACCAGCACTTCCTGGTTACCATGTGATTATCTTTGATTGGACACAACTGATCACATGGTAAAGAGCCTCCGTCATAGACTCTTTACCAAGATTGGAGATGTGGTGTGTCAGAGGGACTCACTGCACCACCGATCCCTGTGTGCCTGAGCGGCTTATTCTAGATGTTGTGATATCCAGTCAGGATAATGGAACCGCTGCCTGGCTGTCATTCTGCTATAGGCCGGGGGGGAAGGAGTTAAAAAATCATTTTAGGCCTGAAGATTATATAAAACCCCCAAAACATGATATATTTTCTGAAAGCAAACACCCTAGAGAATAAAATAGTAGTTGTTCCAATTTTTTATGTCACACAATATTATCGCAAAAGTCTAGGAAATGCAAAATTTCAGCAAAAAACACACCAAACTATATTTAATTTTAGGGGCCACAAAAACACAATAAATGACCCAATTTTTTTGGTAAAATATAAAAGCAGAGGTTGCACCGAGTAAATAGATACCCAACATGTCCAACCTTATGTTGCTACTAGTAACTAACATCCACCATGTCACCCCGCTGCCAGACCTCCATCTATCCCTTCTGAGACAATGAACAGTCATTTGTGTTGTTTTTGTTTATTGGGGGATATAACTTGGTTGGGGGAAAGGAAATATGAGATGCCCATAGAACAAATGCTTTGCCATCATATTTATGAATTAGAACGAAAGGTTGAGCTGTGAATGAATGAATAACTTATATAGCGCTACATATGGGAACTAAATCGCCTCAAGGCGCTTTTGCCGCCAGTGTCCGTCTGGGTCTTCAGAAGAGATGGGTCTTGACCTTCTTCCTGAAGGCCAGATGGTTTTCTTTCGAGCTGATGTCCGCGGGTAGAGCTTTCTATAGCGATGGTCCTTGGACTACAGGTGCTTCCCCTGCATTACCCCATGCAGACTATTTCTCCTCCTCTGCGTATCTTTTGCAGACTGTTGCTCCCAGGACTTCTACCCTTCTGCACAAACTTCCGCTGTTGATTATTATTCTTCCTTTCACATCATCCTCTTTTGACAAGAGACCGCTCTGAACAGTCTCAGTTGCTGGCTAGAATTGGTTGTGCTGTTACTAGGCCAGAGGTCTGCAGTACCTCTCCCCGGTGTCCTAGTAATTTAGTAGCATGTGCTGATTAATGGACTACTTTTCCCAGCTAGTCCAGCCTGCAAATCCTGCGCCCCTGGGCCACAACGATTTGACAATCTCCCCACAGTCTCTCCTCGCACCCAGCTCCCCTGGCATGCCTCATCCAGAACTCCAGTGTGGTCCACTCACCGACCTTCTTCTCCCCCGAGTCCATGATGGAGAACTTTAACTGGACATACGTCCCGGCAGCTTCTCCAACCCCTTTGTTCCAGAACACTTCATCCATGACCGTGTAAGGATGCAGCTCCTTCATCCATGACCGTGTAAGGATGCAGCTCCTTCATCCATGACCGTGTAAGGATGCAGCTCCTTCATCCATGACCGTGTAAGGATGCAGCTCCTTCATCCATGACCGTGTAAGGATGCAGCTCCTTCATCCATGACCGTGTAAGGATGCAGCTCCTTCATCCATGACCGTGTAAGGATGCAGCTCCTTCATCCATGACCGTGTAAGGATGCAGCTCCTTCATCTATGACTGTGTAAAGATGAAGCTCCTTCCCAGCTCTCCCGGGCTCCTCCGCTAGGCCTCGCACCCCCCCCCCCCAGATGGGGATGGGGCCCCTGCTGCTGCCTAGTACTCCATTCACCACGTCTCCTGGCCAACAACTCCCCCCAGTGGCCTGTTACCTCAGTTTATATGGGAGGCCTGCCCCCTGCCAATTCCAGTTGGGGATTGGTCAGAGTTTCTCACATGAGCTGCCTGCCACTCCAGTTCTAGCTGGTCCCCAGCTGTGGAAAATATGATTTACAAAAATTACCTCCTGAGCCCAGGAGTAAAGTAAATCCCATATTAATTGGTTGGATGGGGGAAGGGGAGAAAACTTGGACAGGGCTATGCACAAGTAAATAAGGTACAAAAATAGAATATGCACAATCTGTTCTCATATTTACACTGTACAATTTGGGCATAGACATCCTAACTACAGGTCCCCGCAGCTAGGTACATACAAGTGAAGCCAGAGCATTGCTCCCTAAGGAAGAATACTCTGCCTATCACAGGTCCTCATCTGTTCCCGCGGTGGAGATGGACAGCCGTCACATCCCTGGCGTTCCTAAAAGAAGACACAGACAAACATACATCCTAACTATACACACTAACTTTCCATATCACTTCACCGAGAGGAGGTTACAATCCTCTCTGCGGTGAGAGAAGAAATACATTTTTCTTCACTATTTATAATTATGGCATGTTTTTCCCTGTCTGCTGTCACTCACCCAGGAGGGGTCTAAGGGAACCTCCTGGGGAGCACAGCCAGACATACATGCCGGTGGCAATGAAAACCTTTTCTTTCGCTCCTGGGTGGAGGGGCCCCTCCTGAAGGGTAGGTAGCAAAATAGGTTTAACAGGGACAGTACACCCTAGTGTCCATGATACTCTCATCAGGCACCCTGGGTGGCATGCAATCACTGTCCTCTGCATAAATTTTTGTCTTTGGAGAAGATCACACAGGCCCTGCCCTGGTCTTGCAGTCCTTGTGACCGCTTCTATGTGGGCTGCACAACACAGCAGTCCTCCCCACAAGTAGAAGCGGCGTGGATCCGGCAACCTCCTCCAGCTATCCCCTTCTCTGTTGGAGACTGAATGGTTCCTGGTAGGCCGACCCGCCTTTACAACCAGGACTCCGTCTCTATGAATGGCACGTCCCAATTTCCACTCTTGCTGAATGTCTTTAAACAGGGCCCACACATCACTCTTTGGCACCCTTAAAGGTTTTGGGACGTGCAGAAACTCCCAAATCAGGTCATCTTCCCTGTGAGCTCTCCATGATGTCCATGATCTGAGAGGGGACATAAGGGTAGTCAAGACCCCACTCCAAAGCAACCCTGCATTGAATCTCCCTCTGAAAGCGAGAGAGTCTTGGCAGCTCTTTAGGCTTTCCTTTGCCGGGAAAAACACAGGAATCCTGGGCCTTTATTACCCACTGCCTATAGGTGGGTACTCTGGTCTGGGTAGTGGAAGGTCGACTTACAAAGAGTCTGCTGCTGGAAACTGGGGTCCATACTGGGGGCTGTGGTTCTTCCTTGGCCTCTGAATGGGTCCCTGTAGAATGAGAGTCTCCTGTCTCCCACTCCTCTTCCCCTCAGGGGACGACCAGGCGAACAGTCTTTCCATAGACCCATATTTTTCCAGTACTCAGACTGGGTCACGGCAGCATCCTTTTCTCCCTGTATGTCCAGGAATTTTATAGAAGAAACGCCCGGAAGCTACACAAACCTCTCCCCTTCTAGCCGGTGATCCTTGGCCCCTTTCCGGCCCACCGAGTCTCTTGCGGCTGTGGTCGTGTAGAAGGATCTGGACAGCCGCACACCGGAATAGGCAAATAAAATTCTTCTTTATTAAATGAATATAAAGTACATGAGACACCGCTGGAATAATACAGCTTAGCCGCTAACGCGTTTCACACTCCTACAGAGCGCTTAGGTGACCAAATACTTATTTTCAACCAGAATTTGCAAATAAATTCTTTCAAAAATCAGACAATGTGATTGTCTGGATTTGTTTCCACATTTTGTCTCTCATAGTTGAGGTATACCTATGATGACAATTACAGGCCTCTCTCATCTTTTTAAGTGGGAGAACTTGCACAATTGGTGGCTGACTAAATACTTTTTTGCCCCACTGTATATTCAGGGAGGAAACCTGAGAGATTCTAAATTTGAAGTTAAAGAAGAGATAAAAGAGGAGGATGATGAGGATGGAGTGATGGAGGAGTCAGAGTTTCTAAAAGTGCACAAAGATCTGTACCAGGACACCATGGTGGAGTCATCCAGCTACAGAAACCCACCAGAGAGATGTCCCCGTCCTCTGTATTCCCGGGATTCCACACAGGAAGATCACACCATCCCTCACTGTTACAAGGTTGGTGGGATGGAGCTTATAAATCACAGACTCATGGAGACAATGTGTGGATTTTATGTAATGTCACAATAATAAATCTTATATCTTACAGATGATATTTTCTCTCATTTTTTGATTTAAAGTGGAGATCCAATCGATATAGAATTTGAGGTTAAAGCAGAAGAAGAAGAGAGGTATGTGAGGGATGATCAGCAGTCTATGGAGGAGGATGGAATAACGGGGACATTTATAGAGGAGGACACTCCTACAGAGATCAGCACAGGTGGGTCATTAACACTAAATACATTCCTCCACCCATACTGCTCACTGATTGGTCCAGAGTAGGGTGGGGACTGGGTGATATCAGCCTGTAATCCCCTGGTCACTTTCCTGAGCTGTGTTCCCCGTCCTGTATTCCTGTATTTCTCTCGGATAATCTTCCTTCTCTGTGCTGCAGACATAATTTATGTATCTAGACTGGATTTATGGAGATTCTGGGGTTCAGCTGGCAGCAAAAATGTTCATTTTCATCATAAGCGTTACTAGACCTAGGCACCTAGGAGAATGTGCTTTGGGTCTTCTGCCTCATACTGAGTATGGCAAGATCTCTGACAGAACAATCCCCCCAGGATTACTTGCTCTGTTGTCTGCTGGTTGTGCCGGGTGGAGGGATATGTCTGTATAGTCTCAGACCCAAGTCACTGAGTGCAGTCTCAGGAGATGGGAGGCAGCGGTGTGGGACCTCTGCAACTTGCCTCAAGTAGAAAATGAATCTACCACTATTATGAGTCATGACCCTTATACTATATAATTTATATTGTACATTATATACTCCTGACCCCTGCACTATATACTCCATGTTGTACATTACATACTTCTGACCCCTGCACTATATACTCTATTTTGTACATTACATCATTCTGATACTATATAGTCCTATCTGTTGTATCTTATACAATATGTTGTACATTACATAGTCCTGACTTGTACTCTCTCCCCTCTACCCACTACTTTCTAGAGCATCACTCCATTCCTCATCCTCCATTGCCCGCCACATTCTCCTCCCATTTAGCTTTTAATGCATAAGCTGACCTAGAAGAGGAGGGCAGTAACAACATGCTATAAAAGATTGAGTGTCTGAGCCACTTACCACCTCCATAAAAGGGTACCCGGTTGGGAATTGCGTACTGAATGCATGTCGAATGCATGTCGAATTTGTAAGTATCTAAAAAACATGCAGGTCGATAAGCTGTACTCAGCCCGCAGCCTGTCAAACACTTTCAGTTGTCCATTGGAGGTTAGGTGGGATAAGTAAAAAAACTCCCTTGGATCTCCATAGTTCTGAGTCTGGGATTGAACAAAACTCCGGGAGGGCCGCATTGTGCCACAGCGGGGTATGTTCGTGTAAGAAGGGCAGCTGAATACCCCAAGTGTCCTGCAAGCCTTATTATCTACTGCAATTTAATAAACGTTTATGGGAGTCCCCAGTACAGGGTGATGCAATATAACCTGACGAGTGCGTTTGGGCACTGACTCGAAGCCGTATTACAATGTGCAATAGACTCCAAGGGTAATCCACATGTTTGTTATTAATCTGTATCCTTCTTTTGTACTGCATGACATGTACCGTGCCTATATGCTTTACTTACAAATTAACTTGTTTTTTTGTTTAAAAAAGAAAAAGAAAAAGAGGGTCATCTGAAGCTTGGTTGTCGTGAGGTCCCATATGCGTCTATAATGGGAGAGTAGTGATGCTCTATTTACCACTAACTCCATGACCGTTACTCCCCCCATGACAGCAACTAGGGGGTCCCCAGTTGAGTGTGCCCACCTGGGGCATAGAAAGGTCAAGAATCTGGTCCTGTCAGTTTTGTCTATGTGAAACAACTGTGACATTTGTGCTTTTAGGTAATACATGTTGAGGTCTGGTAGAGCTGTTCCCCCCAGGTCTGTGGGATTCTTCAATTTGCCCCAAGGAAGTTTATGTCTGCTCTTATCCCATATAAATGTTTTAAGTATAGTTTCCATAGCTTTGAAATGCTGAAGCACCAAGTACACCGGGGAGTGCCAAAGCATGTACAGAATTTTGGGTAATAACACCATTTTGACCAGGTTTATGTGCCCCATAACCCCCAATGGTAACCTGGTCCATACCTCGGTCTTGTGCTTAAGCATCGCAAATAGAGGTTGTACATTTAGTTTGGTATAGTCGGCAGGTGTCCGAGTGATATGTATGCCCAAATACTTAATACAGTCCACTCTCTGTAGGAGAAGGTGGGCCTGGCCTTGTGTTGTTGGGAAGCTGTCTAAGGGAAGTATTTGAGATTTATCCCAATTAATTTTGAGTTCTGAAAAGGAGCCAAAATGTTCTATTACAGCCAATGCTGTAGGCAGTGCATCTGTAGATCCGTCAATGTACAGCAGGGTGTCATCCGCATATGTGCTTACCTTCTTTGTTATGGGTCCCACATGTAGCCCTACTATACCTGAATGGGAGCATAGTGCCACAGATAAGGGTTCACCCGCGAGGGCATACAACAGGGGGGACAAAGGGCACACCTGTCACGTGCCTCTGGTAAGGGGAAACTGTATAGAAGTCCACCCATTGCTATCACTCTAGCCGCAGGGTTCTGGTACAACAATTGTACCCATTTAATAAATTTGGGTCCCAAACCAAATCTCTCTAGGCAGGTCCAGAGGTAGGTCCACTCAACAGAGTCGAACGCTTTGGCAATATCCAAGGCGACTACCATTATGGACCCTATGTTATCATGTTGGGTCTGGAGATTAATAAATAGCCTCCTCAAGTTAAAGGAGGTATTTCTACCTGGCATAAAGCCCGATTGGTCCTCATGTATTAGAGATAAGATCACCGTGTTAAGGCGAGTGGTAAGTATCTTAGCTAAGATCTTAACGTCCACTTGTAACAGAGATATGGGGTGGTAAGATGTGGGTCTTTACCTGGCTTGGAAATCAATACTATTGAGGCTTCTCGCATGGAAGCAGGTAAGGATGAAGTCTCAAAAATATGATAGTAAAGCTTGTAAAATTTAGGAACCAAGAATTCTGAATATAGAGAGTATAGTTCCAAAGGGAGACCATCTGGACCCGGTGATTTAGAGCGGGGAAATTTTCCTATAGCTTCAGCTATTTCCTCTTTTGACAGTTGCTTTTCCAGCCCCGCCGTTTGTTGCGCCATGAGCTGTGGAAGCCGCAACTCATCAAGGAAAGAGTCAATGGCAGAGTTACCTTCCGTGACTGTAGAGGTATATAATGAGTCAAAAAATTCCCTGAACATCTCCGTGTCTTGGGCTCAGATACCGATTCACCCTTGCGGGATTTAAGTGAAATTACCACTGCTGGTCGCTCTTCACAGTGTACTAAATAAGCCAGAAGTTTACCGGCCTTTTCTCCGTGTTCGAATAGTTTTTGCTTGTGGAAAGACAATTTACGTTTGAATTTTTCATATTGTAGTTGTGTGACTACCCTAGAGTGTAACCTAATTGTGTTAGCACGTTGCTGGAGGAGCACATTGCAGGGGCTTCTATCCTTAAAGCGGAGTTCCACACAAAAATGGAACTTCCGCTTTTCGGAACCCTCCCCCCCTCCGGTGTCACATTTGGCACCTTTCAGGGGGGAGGGGGGTGCAGATACCTGTCTAAGACAGGTATTTGCACCCACTTCCGGCATAGACTCCCATGGGAGTCTATGCCTCTTCCAGTCCCCACAGCGCTGTCTGCTGGGAACACACAGCTCCCAGGAGATAGCGGGGACCACTTGGGACGCGCAGCGCGACTCGCGCATGCGCAGTAGAGAACCGGGAAGTGAAGCCGCAACGCTTCACTTCCTGATTCCTTCACCTAGGATGGCGGCGGCAGCTGCCGAGAACCGAGCGGGTTCTCGGCGTCGCCTGCTGACATCGCTGGACCCTGGGACAGGTAAGTGGCCATGTATTAAAAGTCAGCAACTGCAGTATTTGTAGCTGCTGGCTTTTAATATTTTTTTTTTTTGGCGGTGTGGGTGAACCCCCGCTTTAAGGCTTCTTTCTCTAAGTGATTCTGAAACTTCATCCATGTCTTTGGTGATCTCTGATCTCCTTATGAACTGTTTCTTACATGATGAAGATCAGCCATGGAGTATATCTAAGGTGTATATCAGGGTGTGCTTCTTCCCCACATGAGAGCTGTGATGTCCAGCAACATTCATATAGGAGACATTTCCCACACTCAAGGCACTAATACATCTTGAGGGTTGTGTGGGATCCCTGATGTACAGGAAGATAGGACTTCAGTGAGGAACAATTCCCTCACTCAGGACAGGAATACGGCTTCTCCCCCGTGTGAGATTTCTGATGTCTGTAAAGACTGGACTTCTCTGAAAAAAATTTCCCACACTCAGAACAGGAATATGGCTTCTCCCCGTGTGAGTTTTCTGATGTATGTAAAGATGTGACTTCTGTGAACAACAACAGTTCTTTATTTAAAATGTTAAATGTTTTTTCCTGAAACTACCCTTTTAAAGTGAAGGTGCGTGTTATACGGCGATAAATACGGTATATCCAAATAGCACACCCAAGCTCATTCTTAGTCCTGAGTGGCGCTTGGGGATTCGTGGGGGGCCACAAAAGATATATATAGATATATATATATATATATATATATATATATATATATATATATATATATATATATATATATATATATATATATATATATATATATATATATATATATATAATGTAGGAAGGCCAGTATGCTGGCCTGAATTTATGGGAGGAGCCCGGGGGGTATTTAAGCAGCCCGCTCACCTGTGGTGCTTGTCGGTTTCCTGTGCGCGATACGTTACGTCACTAGGCCGACTATCCGAATACCAAACGTCCGCAAGTTGTTGTCTCGCGAAGTTCCCGCATTTGCTATTTCGTGCTCGAGAGTGTCAGTGTTTACCGATCCGTACCGTTCGTACCACGCGTCTGACTTGGCTGTCGCAGGTAGGGTCCCGTCGGACTTTTTGTTTTACGCATTGTTAGATATCATGTCACTAAACCGTGATATCAAACTTACGAAGCACCCGCAACTTTTACGTACGTAACCGCAATGTATATCACTCGCACTATCGTTATGCAACCATTTCGTGTTATTTAAGGAAACCACCGCGACGCGTGCGTCGCTTCATTTCAGGCATGTCTAAACTGCAAAAAACATGAGTCAGCAGACAGCCATAGCGATTCGCAGTTCACAATCTTATCGAACCACGTCAGTTTGATACCAATCATTTCTCATTTCTGAACATTTCTAGATACATTTCTATCATTTCAAAATCATTTCTCATTTCAGTCACATACCGCGCTCCGATTCGAATCCAGTCGCACCTAAAAGATGCACCGATTCGCTCCGGTGTGCCCCAGTAGTTACGGCCTCATTTCAGTACATGCTCCAGAGTCACGTCATAAGCAGTCGATAAAAAAAAAAAAAAATAAAAAAAAAATATATATATATATATATATATATATATATATATATATATATATATATATATATATCGACTCACCGATTCGTACCTCTGTCATGGTTATCATTTCATTTGCCACATAGCACACTCCGATACGAATTTAGTCGCATGGAAATGCACCGATTCGTCTCGGCGTGCCCCAGGTATTTGCCACATTTCAGTACATGCTCCAGAGTCCGATTCGCAGTCAGTCGCTATAGCGGCATGATCGATTCGCACCACTGTCATGGCAACAAATGTTATACCTGCACTTACCGCGCTCCGGTTCGAATCCAGTCGCATCTTCGATGCACCGATTCGTTACGGCGTGCCCCAGGGCCCGGCCTCATTTCTGGACATGCTCCAGAGTCCGGTTCGTTGTCAGTCGTAGTTTACGGCTCACCGATTCGTGCCTCTGTCATGGGAATCATTTCAACTGTCACGAATCACGCTTCGATTCGAATCCAGTCGCATCCATGATGCAACGATTCGCCCCGGCGTGCCCCAGGTATTTTCGGCCACATTTCAGTACATGCTCCGGAGTCCGGTCGTTGTCAGTTGCAATCGCGACATGATCGACTCGTGCCTCTGTCATGGCACGTGCCTCTACTATGACGAATCATTTCATTCATTTCATCATTTCACTCATTTCACTGTCACATACCGCGCCCCGATTCGAATCCAGCAGCATCCAGATGCACCGATTCGTCCCGGCGCGCCCCAGTTGTCTTGGCCTCATTTCATTCGTACTCCATAGTCCAACCGACCTCAGCCAACACCAGCATCAGAACTTGGCTAGCTATCAGTTGCGGCATAACCAATTCGTGCCTTTGCCAGGGCAAGTATTTCACTGTTACATACCGCACTCCAATTCAAATCCAGTCGCACCCGTGATGCACCAATTTATTCCGGCATGCACCAGTGTTTCTTTTGCCTCATTTCAGTACATGCTCCAGAGTCCGGCTCGCTGTCAGTCGCAGCTGCGGCACGACCGAATCGTGTCTCTGTCATGGCGAAACGTTTTTCATTCATTTCACTCTAAGGCAAACATTTCATTCATTTCGTTGTCGCATGCCGCACCCCGATTCAAGTTCAGGGCAACCGTCAGACATCGATTCATCCCGGCAAAACCCCAGTAGGCGTGGCCTCATTGGCCCAGTCATGGCACACCGATTCGTGCCTCTGTCATGGCGCAAACAGTTCACTCATTTATTTAATGCCATGCACCTGTTGCTTAAACAGGTTACAATTTACCTTTCAAACCAGGTAGTCAAACCCTCCACTGGTTGACATCTGTCATTTCCTCTAGGTCAGTCAAATAAAAAAAAAAAAAAAAAAAAAGGGGGGGGCCACACCCCGTCTTCCTTCGAAGCTCAGTCATAGTCCCGATTCATTCGTTGAAACCTCCGCCTCACTACTATACCCCTCTTAGTCACAGCACATTCAAGTATAACTTCTTGCAATCGTTACAAATACTCATCCAAATACAACTTCTTGCATTTCATTGCAAGCACACATCGAAACATAACTTCTTGCAATTGTTGCCAGCACACATCCCATCATGACTTCTTGCAATCGTTGCAAGTACGAATCCAAACAGTACTTCTTGCAATCGTTGCAAGCACACATCCAAGCACAATTTCATGCAATCATTTCAAACACGCATCCAATCATAAAACTTCTTGCAAACATTGCGGGCATGCATTCTAGCATAACTTCTTGCAATCGTTGCAAGTACGCATCCAATTACAAATTCTTGCAATCATGGCAAGCACACATCCAAGCTTAAACTCCTGCAGTCTGGCAAGCACATGCAGCAATACGAACTTTTCACAGTCACTACAAAACACATCTCCACCAACAGGAACTTCCTTGCAATCGTTGCAAGCACACATTCAAGCACAAATCACAATCATTACAAGACACGCATCTTAGCATAACTTCTTGCAAAAGTCGCAAGCATGCATCCAAGTATAACTTCTTGCGATCATTGCAAGCACGCATCCAGTCACAACTCCTTGCAAATGTTGCAGGGACACACCCAAGCATAACTTCTTGCAATCATGGCAAGCACGCATCCAAACACAACTTTCGTAATCATTGCAAACACGCATCCAAGTATAAACTCCTTGCAGCCCGTGCAAGCACATGCAGTAATACGGACTTCTCGCAGTCACGGCAAACACATCTCCATTGACACAAACCCCCTGGCAATTATTGCAAGCACGTATTTAGGCACAACTCTTGCAATCATTGCAGGGCTCGCATCTTGGCATGACTTCTTGCAATCGGTGCAAACACATTTCCAGTGGCACACAATCAATCACACATCATTCTTCAATGGCACTTAATCGGCCACTTGTCTCCAGTGGCATTTTTCATACGAGCCACTCATCAATTTCTGTGTCATTTCTCGCTTAGGTCAGTTGAGTTCAGGTTCCACCCCGCACCAGGTATCGTATTGCCACACACAGCTGGCTCCTCATAACACCATCAGGCTATACCTAGCCAGCATCCAGCATTTCTTGCCCTCACAGGACCCCAGAGAGTCATCCGTGTTTACGGCTCATACAGTAGGATCCTTTCTACGTGGCGTCCAGAAGCATCAGTCCATAGCTAACGGCAAACGCTTGCCCGTCACAGCTACCATCTTCAGGCACATGTCAAAACCTCAGACATTCCCCAGTCTAGTCATACAAGCAGCCATCTACCTGGCCCTCTATGGTTTTCTACGGCCTATCAAATTCACTTTTCTGGCACAGGCAGCCAGGTACTACTTAGACACAACTTGACTCCCTGGTAATACCATTATGTCCTTCAGCTCGTAGTCTCTAAAACTCATCAATTCAGAACCGAGGTCTACAATAACCTCTTCCGAATTAATGAACACCACGTAGGCCAGCTTCCCCCTTGACAAGCTGACCCGTATCAGGTAAGTTCCCCAAGACTTCACCCATACACGGGTGTGTACTAACAAGTAGATGCAGTCTTTCCTAAAAAAAAAAAAAAAAAAAAAAAAAAGCGGACCTATCAATGTCGGAAAGTCCCGTACTACGTGGATCGGTGTATCAATGATTATACTTTAACTCTAGGGTCTTATCACCTACGTCGCCCTTGTAACCCCAGGTAGCGACAGATGCCATAGCCACCACAGGCATCGCGGCAATTTTTGGCCATCATCAGTTTACAAGTACATGGCCCCCAGAGACACTCCTAAACCCTGGGTTTACCCGGACTTCCTCCCTCTTCAAGCTACACCCGGTCATGGCAGCCGCTTAAACTCCAGGGTCTTATCTGGACAGAACAGGCCGTGGCTTTGCCACCAACATCCGGTCCGAGGCGAGCCTCTTAATGAAGCCAGCTCCGCATCGCTCTGTTATGTCCTTCCTGCGCAGACTGGAGTAATTATCTTGGCAACACCAGTTTAATGTCCACTTCACGTTCGTTCCAGGCTGCCATCTTCTGGGACATGTCTACTATATTAACCAGTTCGCTATTTGGCCTTCTCCCCAGTTTGGTCATACAAGCAGCCATTTACTTGGCCTACCACGGCTTCTGGTGGCCCAGCGAGTTCACCCGTAGCAATCCCGCAGGCCAAGTTCTGTGTAGTTGGCTCACTGCCAACACCATTTATCCTCCACCCTGCAGTGTCCAAAACCCAGCAAGCAAGCTCCAGGAAAGACATCCATCTCTGTAAAATAAACAACGTCCGGTAGCCCGTAACCATACTCGACCGCCTACTGTCACTCATACCGGAACAATCAAACTCTAGTCCCCTATTACCTTTTTCGGGCAACCCTCGAGTGCCCGCCAGTTCATCAAACACCTGGGGCTTCTTCTACGCTGCCTACACCTCGACCCCAGTCAGCACTCCGGTCACTCTTTAGTATTAGGGCAGCCTTGGCAGCATTTCGGCATGGGTCCCAGACCACGTCATCAAGAGACCTAGCAGGTAAAACCTTGCCTACCTCGCCCGGTACATCCCCACTCCTTAGGTGGAAACGGCACAAGCATTCACCAAACTTGCTCAAATAAATAAAGCCAAAACTAATAAAACTACACCCCTACCTGAATGTTTTTGCCCCCTTATTCTGGCATACCGACCAGCAGACCAAGGCACACTTTCAGGTCCATTTCATATGGTAAGTCCACACTTCCAGGTCTATTTCCGATGGTAAGTTTTATGTTAACTACAAATGTTATCTATGTCCATATCGGACATAGGGCTCCGACCATAAATATATATATATATATATATATATATATATATATATATATATATATATATATATATATATATATATATATATATATCTCCAAATAACACCCTCAAGCTCATCTCTTCACCACACACAGCCACAAAGGCAAGAGAATTCTTGTTGGGCAGTGTATTAGTGATTGGACAAACACATTTAGACCGAATTTTAATGGTTCAAAGATTATCAGGCAAAATGGTCGGCCCTCACGTATGTTCACTTCATCAAATCTGGCCCCCTTTGAAAAAAGTTTGAACACCCCTGGACAGCTTTACCCCGGATACCTCCATACTTAGATCTGTCTGTTTTAATCATCAACCATGAGTTGCTAAATGTTTTACCTTCATTAAATGTAACTGTATTGCTACACTTAGAGGCGCCTCTCTTCTCTTTTATACTCTGTAGCTCCTGCTGGATTTTGTTTATAATCACCTTGTGGAGGCTTCCATTTGTGGTGGACATTTTATGGTTACACAACCTGGTCACATTGCTATAATCTTTTTATATGAACTATAAACTGAAGTACTTATGAATAAATGGTTGTGGAACTAATCATTTGAGTTTCCATTATTTCTTATGGGAAAATTTGCTTTGATATACAATGGCTTTGGATTACAAGCATGTTTCTGGACCAAATTTCGCTCGCAATCCAAGGTTTTACTGTACAAATATTCACCACAGCTGGGTGAATGCTGGTCACATTCATTCAACTAATTTTTTTTTTTTTCAACCAGACCTCTAATGCCCTGTACAATAGGATTTTCCGACAACAAAACCGTGAATTTTTTTCCGAAGGATGTTGGCTCAATCTTGTCTTGCATACACACGGTCACACAAAGTCGGTCGGAAATTCCCAACGTCAAGAACGCGGTGACGTACAACACGTACGACGAGCCGAGAAAAATGAAGTTCAATAGCCAGTGCGGCTCTTCTGCTTGATTCTGAGCATGTGTGGAACTTTGTGCGTCAGACTTATGTACACACGATCGGAATTTCCGACAACATTTGTTGGCGGGAATTCCGCCAACAAATGTTCTTTGGAGCATACACACGGTCGGACTTTCCGACAACAAGCTCATATCCAACACAACATTTGTTATCATAAAATCCTATCGTGTGTACAGGGCAAAATGCTGCGTACACACGAGCAGACTGTCCGACAGAAAAAAGTCAGACAGAAGCTTTTCATCGTATATACCGATCGTGTGTATGCCTCATCAGAATTTTTTTTTTCGAAAAATCTGACGGACCTAGAAACGGAACATGTTCTAAATCTTTCCGACGGACCTAATTCCCATCGGTAAAACCGATCGTCTGTATGCTGGTCGGATAGACCAAAAAAGACGCATGCTCTGAAGCAAGTACGAGACAAAAGCTATTGGCTACTTCCTTTTTCTAGTCCCGTCGTAAGTGTTGTACGTCACCATGTTCTGGACGGTCAGACTTTGGGTTGACCATGTGTAGGCAAGACCGCTTGAATGGAATTCAGTCAGAGTTCTGTCGTAGAAACCGTCAGGGTTTAGTACGACGGCTAAACAACACTGTAATATCCACGTCATCTCCCCCACTGTAATATCCACGTCATCTCCCCCACTGTAATATCCACGTCATCTCCCCCACTGTAATATCCACGTCATCTCCCCCACTGTAATAGCCACGTCATCTCCCCCACTGTAATATCCACGTCATCTCCCCCACTGTAATATCCACGTCATCTCCCCCACTGTAATAGCCACGTCATCTCCCCCCACTGTAATATCCGCATCATCTCCCCCCACTGTAATATCCACGTCATCTCCCCCCACTGTAATATCCACGTCATCTCCCCCACTGTAATATCCACGTCATCTCCCCCACTGTAATATCCACGTCATCTCCCCCACTGTAATAGCCACGTCATCTCCCCCACTGTAATATCCACGTCATCTCCCCCACTGTAATATCCACGTCATCTCCCCCACTGTAATAGCCACGTCATCTCCCCCACTGTAATATCCACGTCATCTCCCCCACTGTAATAGCCACGTCATCTCCCCCACTGTAATATCCACGTCATCTCCCCCACTGTAATATCCGCAATCTCCCCCACTATAATAATATATTAGCAGGGTATTGGCAGAGTATTGGCAGGGTATTGTCAGGGTATTGCAGAGTATTGTCAGGGTATTGCAGAGTATTGGCAGGGTATTGCAGAGTATTGTCAGGGTATTGGCGGGTATGGCAGGGTATTGCAGAGTATTGTCAGGGTATTGCAGAGTATTGTCAGGGTATTGCAGAGTATTGTCAGGGTATTGCAGAGTATTGGCAGGGTATTGCAGAGTATTGTCAGGGTATTGCAGAGTATTGTCAGGGTATTGCAGAGTATTGGCAGGGTATTGCAGAGTATTAGCAGGGTATTGCAGAGTATTGGCAGGGTATTGCAGAGTATTGTCAGGGTATTGTCAGGGTATTGTCAGGGTATTGCAGAGTATTGTCAGGGTATTGCAGAGTATTGTCAGGGTATTGCAGAGTATTGCAGAGTATTGTCAGGGTATTGTCAGGGTATTGTCAGGGTATTGTCAGGGTATTGCAGGGTATTGCAGGGTATTGTCAGGGTATTGCAGGGTATTGGCAGGGTATTGTCAGGGTATTGTCAGGGTATTGCAGAGTATTGTCAGGGTATTGTCAGGGTATTGTCATGGTATTGGCAGAGTATTGGCAGGGTATTTCAGAGTATTGGCAGGATATTGGAAGGGTATTGGCAGGGTATTGCAGAGTATTTTCAGGGTATTGCAGAGTATTGCAAAGTAATGTCAGGGCATTGCAGGGTATTGTCAGGGTATTGCAGAGTATTGTCAGGGTATTGGCGGGTATTGCAGGGTATTGGCAGGGTATTGCAGAGTATTGGCAGGGTATTGCAGAGTATTGGCAGGGTATTGCAGAGTATTGGCAGGGTATTGCAGAGTATTGGCAGAGTATTGGCAGGGTATTGCAGAGTATTGGCAGGGTATTGCAGAGTATTGTCAGGGTATTGCAGAGTATTGTCAGGGTATTGCAGAGTAGTTGCGGGTATTGGCAGGGTATTGGCAGGATATTGGAAGGGTATTGGAAGGGTATTGGCAGAGTATTGCAGAGTATTGCAGAGTATTGCAGAGTATTGCAGAGTATTAGCAGGGCTTTGCAGAGTATTGGCACTGCTGCCATCTGATCTCTCCCCTCCACTGTACAGATCAGTACACGACTGTACAGATCATGACATGATGCCGGTTTGTTTACAAGTGATCGATCCGTCAAATGACGTGGTAAACGGCTGCCGGGTGTATCAAGGTGGCCGCCGCTCCGGAGCTAGGCCGACGCCGCATCTTTTCCTAAGGCCGAGGCGCGCTCCGCGGAGCGCATGTGTGCCGATCCGAACAGGCTGAACCGTTCGGATCAGTGACGATCCGTTGCACCCCTAGTCTTGAGGCACCCTCCAAAATTATGGACAGTCTTGAGGCACTCCATTCTAAAATGTAAAAACTATTCTAATAGTTCTTCATAATGCAACAACATCCACACACGTAGGACACCCAACATTATAAGTGATTTATTCTTCCAAAGCAAATACACTTTTGCAAACTGGTACTGACTAGTATTCCAATGTTTCTCTTCTCCCTCAGTTTTTCTCCATCACTCAGCTATTGAGACCCCAAAGCGGATAGAGGGAGGCGGGGGAGGGTCAAAACAAGGATGATATTCAGGCAACTGACATCCACCTTATCAACTCAAAAAAACAAGGAAAAGGGGCGCCACTGAGTATGTATCAAAATAAATTTATTATTAAAAACAATATCCACTCACATGTAAGACTGAAGTGTAGATTTCAGGTACATCTCATACAAGAGAAGGAGCGGAGGACTACAGGTGGCAGCAAGTCCGGATACACTGACATCACATCCAATGGGCTGAAGATGAGCTGCAGTAAGCCAATATTGTAGTCCAGTGTCGCACCAAGTAAAAGAAAGCAGGGGAGCCGTCAAAGGTGGTGTGGGTTTCAAGGGGAGGAAGATGGGGGCGTCCGAGCTGGTCTTCACATGTGTAGCGGTGTGACGTCACAGCTCGGCGCCACTGTGTTTTGCCTTTCAAGCCTCGCTTTGGCTCTGATCACACGGCCGTGTTCTATTTCCATCACGGATGCCGGACGAGGCCCTGGGGAACACCGCTACACATGTGAAGACCAGCTCGGACGCCCCCATCTTCCTCCCCTTGGAACCCACACCACCTTTGACGGCTCCCCTGCTTTCTTTTACTTGGTGCGACACTGGACTACAATATTGGCTTACTGCAGCTCATCTTCAGCCCATTGGATGTGATGTCAGTGTATCCGGACTTGCTGCCACCTGTAGTCCTCCGCTCCTTCTCTTGTATGAGATGTACCTGAAATCTACACTTCAGTCTTACATGTGAGTGGATATTGTTTTTAATAATAAATTTATTTTGATACATACTCAGTGGCGCCCCTTTTCCTTGTTTTTTTCTAGCACATTGGACCTGGCTTTTGGTTCTTTTTGGCGGCTGCCTTGAATGACTCTTTTTTTTCCACCCATATATATGGTGTATATATATATGTCTGTATGGATCCTGCCCCTGTGTATATAGGCAATGTTATATGAGGTATTTTGGATTGCGCCTTTTTTACTTGTATTACCTTATTAACTCATGATGTCATTGGTCATTAGGAGGTTGGCAGCTAGAAGGTTGTAATGGTGTACAATGAAAACCTGAGGCTTTGTGTAACTAAAAGGCTTCATCCACCCTCCGCTTGTATACAATTTTGGGGCAATTGTTCGGCATTTTGCCAAGGCGCCCCTGAAGAAACCTCAAGGTACCCTGGTTGAAAAAGACTGCGCTATGTGATGAAAAAAAATTTTTTTTTTAATTGTACAAAATTAAATTTAAACCCAGGCACATAACCCCCCCCCCAAAAAAAATTTGAGGCCCTGCCCCCAAAATATACGCATGTGCAAACAAACTCACACATTGGGGCACCTACCCTTAAAAAGTTAAATGCGATACACATGTTACATGTCGCCATGCACACCGGAATGAGAGCAATAATTCTATCACCAGACCTCCTCCGTAACACTAAACTGATGACCTATAGGGGGCTTTTAAAGCGTCACCTATAGAAAATATAGGGTACTGAAGTTTATCCCCATTTTACAGGTGCACGCAAATTTAAGGCTTGACATGTTGGGTATCTATTTACTCGGTGCAACCTCTGCTTTTATATTTTACACAAAAATTGGGTAATTACGTGTTTTTGTGCGCCCTAAAATGAACTTTAGTGTGTTTTTTTTAATGAAATTTTGCATTTCCTAGACTTTTGCGATATTATCGTGTGATATAAAAATTGGAACTACCGCTATTTTATTCTCTAGGGTGTCTGCTTTCGGAAAATATATAATGTTTTAGGGGTTTTATATAATCTTCAGACCTAAAATGATTTAACTCCTTCCCGCTTAGCCTATAGCAGAATGACGGCCAGCCTGGCGTTCCATTATCCTCACTGGAGGTCATATGACCTCCAGAAAAATAAGCCGCTTGGGTGCGCGACGATCGGTGGTGCAGTGTGTTGCTCTGGCACACCGCATCTCCAATCTCGGTAAAGAGCCTATGACGTAGGCTGTTTACCATGTGATCATCTGTGTCCAATCAAAGCTAATCACATCGAAACCAGGAAATGCCGGTTATCGGCTTTCCATTATTCATGCTGACAAGGTGCGAGTAGAGGAGAGCAGATCAGCGTATCTCCTGACAGGGGGGATCTGCACTGATATTCAGTATTGATTATCAGTACAGGCCCATCAGTGGTAATCACCAGTGATGACCACCAGTGCCCCACCAGTGATGCCTAGCAGTGCCCATGCTTGTCAGTACATTCTCATTAGTACCATCTATCATTGGTGCATATCAGTGCCGCCTCATCGGTGCCCATCAGTGAAGGAGAAAACTTAATTATTTACAAAATTTTATAACTTTTTTTTCCAACATTTTCTGCCTTTTTCTTACCGGTATTTGTAGCACACAAAATAAAAACCCCAGTGGTGATCAAATACCACCAAAAGAAATCTATTGATGGGAAAAAAAGATAAAAATGTCATATGGGTACAGTGTCACATGACTGCGCAATTGTCATTCAAAGTGTGACAGCTCTGAAAGCTGGCCTGGGCAGGAGGGGGTGAAAGTGTCCGGTATTGAAGGCGTTAAACGTGTGGGCAAAAAAAATTGCAAAACCGGCTCTGGCAGTGAAAGGGTTAAAGGAAACGTTCACCTTCAGGAAGATGTTACATGTTCCTGTTGCTCAGTGATCCGAGTCCTCTGTGTGACAGCAGTGTGGGGAGAAGTTCCCCGTACCGGCTGTCACTTTATGAAAATAGCGCGGCCGTGCCATTCATTCACAGAGTTCTGTCCTCTGCCGATGTCGGCTTGTAGTTTTCAATGAACTCCCACACCGCTGCTCAGCTCTCTGGTAGATGAGGAACAAGGAGATTGTCATAAGGGACAAGGAGATTGGGACCCGATTTAAACCCTTGGACATGTCATTTTTTCACAAAATGTTCACACCCCTGGAACTGTTTCTTACATGATGAAGATCAGCCATGGAGTATATCTGAGGTGTATATCAGGGTGTGCTTCTTCCCCACATGAGAGCTGTGATGTCCAGCAACATTCATATAGAAGGCATTTCCCGCACTCTAGGCACTAATACACCTTGAGGGTTGTGTGGGATCCCTGATGTACAGGAAGACTGGACTTCTTTGAAAAATAATTCCCTCACTCAGGACAGGAATATGGCTTCTCCCCCATGTGAGATCTCTGATGTCTGTAAAGATTGGACTTCTGTGAAAAACATTTCCCGCACTCAGGACAGGAATGTGGCTTCTCCCCTGTGTGAGATCTCTGATGTGTGTAAAGATTGGACTTCACTGAAAAACATTTTCCCGCACTCAGGACAGGAATACAGCTTCTCCCCTGTGTGAGATCTCTGATGTGTGTAAAGTTTGGACTTCTGTGAAAAACATTTCCCGCACTCAGGACAGGAATATGGCATCTGCCCCATGTGAGATCTCTGATGTGTGTAAAGATTGGTCTTCTGTGAAAAACATTTCCCGCACTCAGGACAGGAATAAGGCTTCTCCCCCGTGTGAGACCTTTTATGAACATTAAGATTGTATTTAGAATTGAAACACTTCTCACACTCAGTACAGAAATATGGCTTCTCCCCTGTATGAGATCTTATGTGTTCATTAAGATGGCAATTAAAACGGAAACGCTTCCCACACTCAGTACAGGAAAAGCTCTTCTCTGTTGGAAGGACGGCACCGTCCCTCACAGTCTGAGGTTCCTCAGGATAAGAGGAATACGATGGTCCATCTACACTGTGTGGTGCCGGATGGACATTTGAGGTAGTCGGGTTTTCTCCTGGACTATACTGTGTGATGTCCTCATCTTCTACTTTACAGTCTGGAGACAAAGTGAGACAATCCTCTGAGGTTTTCCTCATCTCCCGTCCATCTACTAAAATAGAAATAAAAAGATTATTACTAGACATGAGTAGATTGGTTCCCCTAAACCAGGACTCCGCCCACATCAGGCAGCTTTGTCTCTGAGGATCTTACAATTCCCCCCTCAAGGTAACTAGTAAATGGGTCCTCTGTAGGGTGGCAACTAATTATTACAGGACGGGGAACACAGCTCAGGAAAGTGACCAGGGGATTACAGGCTGATATCACCCAGTCCCCGCCCTACTCTGGACCAATCAGTGAACAGTATGGGTGGAGGAATGTATTTAGTGTTAATGACCCACCTGTGCTGATCTCTGTAGGAGTGTCCTCCTCTATAAATGTCCCCGTTATTCCATCCTCCTCCATAGACTGCTGATCATCCCTCACATACCTCTCTTCTTCTTCTGCTTTAACCTCAAATTCTATATCGATTGGATCTCCACTCTAAATCAAGAAAATGAGAGAGAATATCATCTGTAAGATATAAGCTTTATTATTGTGACATCACATAAAAAATCCACACATTGTCTCCATGAGTCTGTGTTTTATAACCTCTGTCCCACCAACCTTGTAACAGTGAGGGATGATGTGATCTTCCTGTGTGGAATCCCGGGAATACAGAGGACGGGGACATCTCTCTGGTGGGTTCCCATTACTGGATCCATCTGTAGGAAACACACACACTGACTGAATACATTGTTTCTATGTGTTTATCAGATGATGGGGGATCTAGGTGGACCCTCCGTACTGCTCTCTCCTTTACAATAAAGTCTCCTCTTACCCAATGATGGGAGGGGCCGCTGATTGTCCATCATGATGTCCTTCCCTGCACCACTCAGGTCTCCTGTCAGCAGCTCGATGATCTCTCTGGTGACTTCTAGAATCTTCTTATTTCTCTATTCTATCAGAAAGGGAGGGAGGTGGAGGCAATGTGATTATCATAAGATCTCCAGACTTCACAGGAGGAAAACTCTAGATTTGAACACATATAGTAAAATCAAATGAGATTCTAAGAATATTCCTCACCTCACCAATCAGGTCTCCATTTTTATCAAAACTCCACTGGGATATAATTTACCCAGACAGCCCCCCCCCCCCCCACTCTTTAGGTTAAAAACTTGTTGCAAGGAATTCTGGGACCAACAATCTTGCTTTGCTTGTGAGAGGGACATTGTGAGGAGGAGCTGTGAGGTCAGTGTGATGTCATAGGATTCTCTGATTCTAGATGGAGGGACATTAAGAAGAGGAGATGTGAGGTCAGTGTGATGTCATAGGATTCACTGACTCTGGATGGAGGGACATTGGTAGGAGGAGCTGTCAGGCCAGTGTGATGTCATAGTATTCTCTGACTTGGATTGGAGGGACATAGGTAGAAGGAGCTGTGAGGGGCGCTCTGTGAGGTATCTGTACACAGAGTCATTTCTCTCGGGTGTGTCACACATCTCCTAAATAAAAGATGAACGTTGTCTTTGGGCTTTGCCAGGACACATCATATTCCTGTGATCTCCGTGTACTCCGGAGACTTTACTGATCACATTTTAGGATGAATATCTGAGACTGGGATCATTATGGAGACATTCGTTTCCAGGACATTTACTACAAATTACATTTTTCCCTCTTTCTTCCTATTTGAATATTATAAAAAAAAGACATACATATTCCAATCCCCCCTAAATAAACCCCCTTTAACTAACAAAACTTATATAACCTATTATTATAGACTGATGAGGTGAGAAGGTGATTGGTGGGAAAGGTGACACATCTCCAAAATGAGGAGAATGTTCCGGCCCCACAAGTAGGGAAATGTTCTGACCCTGAAGGGGTTAATCTAGGTCTCCACACTATATATGTGTGTATTATCATCTGCTGGAGATAAAAGACATCACAGTGACTATGGAGGAAGAGGACGGACATGCCGTTTCACAATTTCAGAATGCCACACCAAGATTACTGACAGGTGTTGGTCGCCGTGACCACATCATTCCATCCCTTAGAGCCCTGCATTGGCTGCCCGTGAAAGAACGGGTTCTGTTTACAACCGAATGTCTTGTCCATAAGGCACTGCATGGATATGGCCCAGAGTATCTGAAGGAAAAATTTGTCAAGTATGCGCCTACCCAATCCTTGAGATCGGCAAAGTTGGCCATACTGAAGATTCCAAAATTTAAAAAGAAAACAAGCGGAGGGAGAACAAATGAAGTACAAGGAGCTGAATTTTGGAACTCCTTGCCTCTGAAACTGAGACTTGAGAATGACTTTTTGAAATTTTGAAAGAAATTGAAAACCGTACTTTTTGTACAAGCTTTTGGAGTCACCTAAATTTTAATTGGAGTGTGATGGAGAGACTCCCTGGCTTTTATTCCGTATCTTGCTATGCTGGTTTGTTGGTTCTCTTAAGGTTAATGTCAATGTCCTTTTGTTTTTGCGCATCGAGGCCTTTGGGTAAGACTGCGTAAGGTTAAGCATTTTAATAAATAAATAAATGACTGGGGGGGTTACTGGGTATAAACAGAAAATAAGATCCTATTACCTCCTCTGCTGCCCCTTCCAGCAACGTCTCCTCTCTACTTCCTCCCGACTCACCTCTCACCCGGAACTTCCTGCCTGTTCCTGAACTCACGTCCCATCTTCCATAGAGACTTCCTGTGTAGAGGTGAGATCACCATCTTGTGGAGATCAGAGGAACTGCAGCCCTGAGAAACATCTGGTAGTGTGAACACGGCCTTGTGCTGTGTGTGTATGTACTGTATATCCTTATAGATGGGGTCATCTCCACTCCCACCAAGGGGGATAGAAATATATTACTGCCTAGTCCACCCTTTCTCAGCCAGGGTTCCTCCAAAGGTTTCTAGGGGCTCCTTGAGCAATAAGCAATGTCTGTAAATAATAATGGTCTACAACTAGATGAGGGTGTCTTTCCCTGCGCACCAAAAATACCACTTAACTAAAACGTAACTTTTATAGCCTTTTCACACTGACGCAGTAGTGGTAAAGTGCTGCTAGGAGGGAGACTGACAGAAAGCGCAGCAGACTCTCAGGAGTGAGCGAGGAGGATCCAGTTCCTTTGCCATCGGAGGTGAGGAGAGTGTGAAGGATGTTGGTGACTCTGGTAGATGAAAAGCTGGGAGTCATATTGCTCTGGTGAGTGGGGAAGCACTACTAAGGGGGCGCCCTCACCATCACGTGTGTAAGAGGTGGAAGAAGGCGTGGCTACACTACAGCTGCCACAGTTTGGAGCACCGAGAACTTTACACCTTATCAACTAATCATTGATTGGTGGATTCTTTTAAAGAAGTAAATGCAAAGTGGAAGCAGTGGACTTGCAGAGAACATTATATTGAGCACAAAATATTGTATGATTACATGAATTTGCACAGGTTTTTAGTTTATTTAATATAGCAGCAAATATTATAAGATTAAAGAAGTAGGTGTAAAGTGGAAGCAGTGGATCTGCAGGGAACAGCATCTTGAGCACAAAGCACTTTATGTTGTATATGAATTTGCACATGGATCAGTTTACTTCATTTATTGATAAACACCATAAGATCAATGAAGTAGCTATAAAGTGAAAGTGGTAGATTTATGAATGTATCCACATATTTTTAGTTTTTTTTAATTAAAGATTTTGTGATTGTACATACACAGACAAACAAAAACCTAAAAAATATTCACGTGGCAACAACTCAAAAAGCAGAACATTTGTCCTTACATAGTCCACATTTATTTCCCTCATACAGTATCAAAAAGAGCAGCTCAGTAATAAGTATTGTAAAGTCCGTATTTGGAACAAGAATATCGCTACAGATCTTGAAAATGATGAAATAGACATAAATACATAAATACTTTCTTATCACTAGCAGTCAGTTATATAATAAGGTATAACCAATACATGTCCAAAGAGCCGCCAAACAACACTAAACATTTGGAGGTTTAATACCAGCCTACTGTAAATAGCAGATTATGAACATATTAAATTGCATTACGAGAGGTCCATATGTGTCCACACATTATTGTTCTAAAGGTAACCCATTCTAGTGCAACCCGAACAAAATATTTAGCACTGTAGGAGTTGTAAAGAAATGAGGGCCAATGGAGCCAAGCCAGGTACCTGTGACCGCGGGTTGCCACCTCATCCCTTTAAAAAATACACATATGAATTACACAGGTTCTGTGGCTGATTAAGGTGGTAATTAAACTCACTTGGTACCTTATCTGCATTAAATTAGTCTCAGAAACCGTGTAATTCATATGTGTTCGAGTTTAAAGGGATGAGGTGGCAACTCTACTGTAACCACGGGTCCTAGCATTTATTGAACTTGAGTGGAGTACCACGGGGTTCCAAGATATGTCTCTCCTTAAGAAATGTGGAGTTATCTTGGGTACTCCAGTCCTCAGATGTGGGTGGTAGAGGCGCTATCCACTGTAACAGAATACATTTACCTGCCAGAAACAAGAAGCAAGATCTAGCGGTCCGGGCATGGGGTGTAAGTAGCCCTTCATCCAAAAACCCTAATATACAGGTCAAAGGGTCATTTGGTAGGGACACCTGAACGCTTGGCTTATAACCGATATTACTTTATTCCAATAACGCACCAGTTTAGGGCACCACCAACACATGTGTAAATGGTCAGCAGTGGTACCTCCACACCTTGGACATTCTGGACTCTCTCTACATTGTCTTCTATACAATTTAAGGGGAGTTCTATATACTCTGTGAATAACAAAATTCTGTGACAACTGTTGGGTATGAGAAATAGACATTAAAGGTACTTGCTCTAATATAGATTGTCACCACTCACCATCCATGTTAGAGATATCTGTAGACCACCCTGTCCTTCCATAAAGCTGCAGAGTGATCTGAGAGCGAAGCAGAAGACCCATATAAAGATGATATAAGAAGAGATCCATATAAAGATGATATAAGAAGAGACCCATATAAAGATGATATAAGAAGAGACCCATATAAAGATGATATAAGAAGAGACCCATATAAAGATGATATAAGAAGAGACCCATATAAAGATGATATAAGAAGAGACCCATATAAAGATCATATAAGAAGAGATCCATATAAAGATGATATAAGAAGAGACCCATATAAAGATGATATAAGAGACTCTTATAAAAATGATATAAGAAGAGATCCATATAAAGATGATATAAGAAGAGATCCATATAAAGATGATATAAGAAGAGACCCATATAAAGATGATATAAGAGACTCTTATAAAAATGATATAAGAAGAGACCCATATAAAGATGATATAAGAAGAGACCCATATAAAGATGATATAAGAAGAGACCCATATAAAGATAATATAAGACCTTTCTTCTCCTTCTAGTAGCTACTTGATCAATGAGTGGAGTGTCTATCTGTAGGAGAGATGTGGACCTGGTTTGAATAAAAAGTTTATGGCGAAGTCGAAGGTATTGATAAAAGCTAGTTGTGGGTAAACCAAACTCGAGTTGTAAGCCTTTAAAGGATTTTGGATTGCCATTGGTATATAATCGATACAGGAAATGTATACCCCTAGAATACCAGGCAGAAAAGCCCTGTAGTTTCCCAATCTCCTCTAGATGCCCCCTTTCCCAGATAGGATGAAATCTGGAAATGCCATCATAGTCCATAATAGGTCGCATCTCGCCCCAGACCTTAGCCATGAGGATCAAGATAGGACATGTGGAACAATCCCAACCCCCGCCTCCAATTGGGCCAGCAGAGGATATTTATTAGACCTAGACAGCAGTAGAGCTTAAATGGGGTCCCTACCATCAATATCCCCCCACCCAGAAAAATGTTACAGCTGGGAAGCCAGGAAGTATAACCTAGCAGAGGAGACAGCCAAACCTCCACCATCTTTGGGCAGTTGTAAAATAGGTAAGCGGAACCTATGCTGCTTCTCTTTCCATATTAGAGTGTCTATCCTCTTAACCAATTTTCAACCGCCCCATGTACATGTACTGCGGGGCGGCAGCTCTATTGTGCGAAATCAAATAAAGATATGTAATTTCGTGCAATAGGTCTGGGGCTTGCATGCTCGCCACCGGCAACCAACTATCACTGTGATTGGACACAGCGGGTCCGGCAGGCCCTGCGATCATTCTTAGTAAAGCAGAAAGGCGGTCTGCTTATGTAAACAAGGAAGATCACCCTTCTGTCAGAGGGCAAGATGGAGATCCTGTGTTTCTGCTAAGCAGGAACACGGATCTCTGTCTTCCCACAGTTGAAGCACCTCCCCCACACAGTTAGAAAGCACTCCCTAGGAGCACATTTAACCCTTTGATCACCCCTGATGTTAACCCCTTCCTTGCCAGTGTCATTAGTACAGTGACAGTTTTTTAGCACTGATCACTGTATTGGTGTCACTGGTCCCCAAAAAGTGTCACTTAGTGTCAGATTTGTCCATTGCAATGTCGCAGTCCCGCTAAAAATCGTTGATCGCTGCCATTACTAGTAAACAAAAAATTAAAAAAATAGTAGTTCTGCGAGTGCATGTAGTTCTGCGAGTACCTGTGTATTGTCTTGTTGAGTATTAGTTTCAGGAAGCTAGTTGTTAGGTAATTTGGACAGGGTATGATCTCAAATCCTCATTAAATTAGTGGGTACGATGCCCGGCGGGTGTGGAGAGGCGACTCGTTGTACATCGCGACATGTATGCGTTCCTTGATCATCCGATCGAGGGTGAATACTGCTGTGCAAAATGTAAGCGCATTGTTTCCCTGGAAGCCCAGGTTCTGAATCTGGGGAAGCAACGGTCAGCACTGAGAAGTCCCTCCATACTAAAGGAGAGCCAGGAACATACACGGCAGGGGCTAGCACAGTGCGGGTGGAGACAAAGAGGTGCAGGCACTAGGAAAGAGTAGATCAGTGACAGACAGGAAGGGTAGAGGGGGAAGTGCCAGGGAGGCCGATCCAGGGCTGGAGCATCCCAATAAGTACGCTCCATTGAGTGACATTGGTGTAACCAGTCAGGGACCAGCACTGCTGGAGCTGAGGGACTCTCCTAGCTGCCGGGGGAAGAACTCCTCCTGTGAGAGTGGGGGGGGAAGCGAAGGGAAAGGAAAGACAGATTCTGGTGGTAGGGGACTCAATTCTTAGAAGGACAGAGAGGGCAATCTATAACCAAGACCTGAAGCGCCAAGCAGTATGTTGTCTACTGGGTGCTCGGGTTCGGCAGATCACGGATCTTGTGGACAGATTACTGGGAGGGGCTGGGGAAGACCCGGCTGTCATGGTGTACGTTGGCACCAATGACAAAGCCAGAGTCAGATGGAGTGTCCTAAAGAACGATTTTAGGAGCTAAATTGAGGAAAAGGACCTCCAAGGTAGTATTCTCAGGAATACTACCGCTACATCGAGCCACACCAGAAAGGCAGAGGGAGATTAGGGAAGTAAACAAGTGGCTGAAGAGCTGGTGTAGTAAGGAGGGGTTTGGGTTCCTGGAGGACTGGGCCGACTTCTCAGTCGATAACCAGTACTATAGAAGGGACGGACTGCACCTAAATGAGGAGGGTGCAGATCTGCTGGGAATGAAAATGGCCAAAATGTTAGAGGGGTTTTTAAACTAGGCGATGGGGGGAGGGTCCAGAGGTAGAGATAGTCAGCGCGGAACATATTCCAGAGGGTAGTATTGGGGGCATTAGTGGTAGGTTGACCAAAGCACATAAACCCAAGGTAAGTATAGTAGCAAGTCCTAGTTGCAATCTCGGAACACCCAATAAGAGGATAATATGTGACCAGTCTAAACTACGTGGCAGGTTCACCAATGCCAGGAGCCTGGCAGACAAGATGGGTGAACTAGAGATACTGTTGTACGAGGAGGATTTGGATTTTGTGGGAATTTCAGAGACCTTGTTCAACAGCTCTCATGATTGGCTGGCAAACATTCAAGGGTATACCCTTTATCGCAAGGATAGAGAGGGTTAAAAAGGGAGAGGGGTATGCCTATATATCAAGAATAATGTATAAGTGAATGTGAGAGATGACATCACTGAGGGAGCTAGGGAGGAGGTGGAATCCTTATGGGTAGAGCTCCAAAGGGATGAAGCTAAAGGGAAAATAATACTGGGAGTATGCTATAGGCCCCCTAACCAGAGGGAGGAAGGGTAGACAGATCTCCTATCACAATCTGGATTAGCAGCAAGGATGGGAAGTGTTATCATAATGGGGGATTTTAACTATCCAGACATAGACTGGGCGGAGGGAACTAATGCCGCATACACACGATTGCACATTTCGACAAAATCCATGTTTTTTTTCCGACGGATGTTGGCTCAAACTTGTCTTACATACACACAGTCACACAAATCTTGTCGGAATTTATGAACGTCAAGAACGTGGTGACGTACAACATGTGCGACAAGCCGAGAAAAATGAAGTTCAATAGCCAGTGCAGCTCTTCTGCTTAATTCCGAGCATGCGTGGAACTTTGTGCGTCGGAATTGTGTACACATGATCTGAATTAACTAAGACGGATTTTGTTGTTGGAAAAATTTGAGATCCAGATCTCAAATTTTGTTTGTCGAAAATTCCGACGGAAAATGTCTGATGGAGCCTACACACGATCGGAATTTCCGACAACAAGCTCCCATTGAACATTTCCCGTCGGAAAATCTGGCCGTGTGTACGCGGCATAAGGCTTGCTAGTTCCTAAATGTCTTGCAGGACAATTTTATGGTTCAGATGGTAAACGCACCAATTAGAAATTAAGCGTTACTGGATCTACTGATTACCAACAATACAGACCTGATCACAGATGTGGAAATACGGGGCAATTTAGGTAACAGCGATCACAGGTCAATTGGCTTCAGTATAAATCACACAAATAGGAAACATAAGGGGAATACAAAGACAATGAATTTCAAAAGAGCCAACTTTCCTAAACTACGAACCTTGCTAGAAGACATAAATTGGGATAAAATCTTAGGAACAAAGAACAGGGAGGAGAGATGGGTTCTGCTTTAAGAGCATATTAAATAAAGGCATTAGCCAATGCATCCCATTGGGTAATACATTTAAAAGAGCGAACAAAAGTCCTGGATGGCTTAACTCCAATGTAAAAATGCATATAAAAGCAAAGGAGAAGGCCTTCAAAAAATACAAGGTTGAGAGATCATCATCAGCATTCAGACATTATAAAGAATGCAATAAGAAATGTAAGGGTGCAATAAGGACGGCTAAGATAGAACATGAAAGACACATAGCGGAGGAGAGCAAAAAAATCCCAAGAAATTCTTTAAGTATGTAAACAGTAAAAAAGGGAGGACAGACCATATTGGCCCCATAAAGAATGAGGAAGGACATCTGGTTACAAAGGATGGGGAGATGGCGAAGGTATTGAATTTATTCTTCTGCTCAGTCTTCATGAGGGAATTGGGGGTCTGTAGTAACCAAAACTGCAGTGTTTATCATCATGACACATCACAGGAAGCACCTCCATGGTTAACAGGACAGAATTAAAATTAGACTTGAGAAACTTAACATTAATAAATCACCGGGACCAGATGGCTTGCACCCGAGGGTACTTAGGGAACTCAGTCAAGTAATTGCCAGACCATTGTTCCTAATTTTTACTGACAGTCTACTGGCTGGAATGGTACCAGCTGATTGGAGAAAAGCCAATTAGCACCAATATTTAAAAAGGGCACAAAATACATCCCTGGGAATTACAGACCAGTTAGCCTAACATCAATTGTATGTAAACTCTTGGAGGGGATTATAAGGGACTATATAAAAGATTTTAGTAATGAGAATGGTATCATTAGTAGGGATGGGCCGAACGAACCCCTGTTCGGTTTGGACCAGAACTTCCGAACACCGCGAACGTTCGGACCCGAACAACGAACCCCATTAAAGTCAATGGAACCCGAACGTCAAATATCAAAAGTGCCCATTGTGAAGGCTTAAATGCAAGTAATTAGGCATACAATGGTTATTGGGGTCCGGGTCCTGCCCTGGGGGACAAGGATCAATAAAAAAAAAGTTTGTGAAAAACGTAATTTTTAAATGAGCAGTGATTTTTTGATTTTTAAAGTGAAAGCCTAAAAATGAAAAAATCCTTCCAGTATAGTGCCAGGGGGATCCCCTTAGTCTGACTGTAAAGTGGCAGATCTGTACCATGTCTAGAATCTGCTGCAGCAATAATTGAATTTATAAAGCCAAAAAAAATGACATTTTTTCTGCAAGCTGCCTTTTCTTTGCTAAGCAACAGCTGGGAAGCCAGTGTGTATGATGAGGCCACAATGTAGTGCACTGGAAACAAGATTAGAGATTTTTTGGATACATTCTGGTTTTACTTTGACTTTGTATAGAAGTAACGGGTGCGTAAAAAATGGTCTTGTTGTTAAGAAGAATCTGTTTGAAATTTTGAACTGGTACATTTTTAAAGTGTAGCTCCAACCAAAAAATCTATTTTTATGCTTTTTGGAAACATAGGGAAGGGTTATCACCCCTGTGACATTTGTTTTGCTGTCTGTGCACCTCTTAAGGAGATTTGACCTCACTTTCTGTCCCAATGACAAATGTTTTTTGAAAATTTGGGGTTTTTAGTAAAACAAGGATTGGTGATAAAGCATCAGTGAAGAGGAGACACATTTTTCCCATATTAACTCTTACAGGAGAGAATTTCCCTTCCTAGGGGTAGATTTCATCTCACTTTCTGTTGTCTCCTTCTGCAAGTAGGAGTCGTTTGTAAGTTGGATGTTTGAAAGTAGGGGCCTGCCCTATATACTCTGCGGAAATTGGGGCCTTAGGTGTTGGTGTTGTAATTACATGCCATTGTTGAACAGTGGTAGAAAAATTGGGCCTTTGGTGGTGGTGGTGCTGGTGCCACAACACTGTAAGTCCTCACAGTTACTCTTGGTGGGTGCTGGAACGGGTCCTGCTGTGAAATATTAGATCAAGAATTGTAATTACATGTCCCTGTTGAACAGGGGCAGAAAAATTGGGCCTTAGGCACTGGTGCCACAACACTGCAACCCCTCACAGATGCTATAGTGAGCCCTGCTATGAAAGCCATTCATTGTGTACAACTGTCATGTGATCACTTTGATTGGTAACAATGATCACATGGTACTGGGGCCAGCCCAGTACAATAATCTGTCATTCGGTGGAGCTGCAGCGTGGCCACTAGACTTGGAGGACTTCATATGATGTCCACCCAAGATGGGAGAGCTCACGCTCAGCCATCATTCTACTACAGGCCTGGTGGGAAGCAGGTAATTACAGACTAAATCCACCTAGAGACCTGACACTTTACAAGTTTTATATGTAGTCTTGGTGGTCCCGTGGAAGTCCTTGTGTGGTCATATCTACCTATGATAAATGACAGGCTAAATCCACTTTGAGACTTTCCCCACACCTGGAGTGTGCTGAGTTCTTGGATAACGTCTACACAGTGTTTACAGATTGGCTTTATCAGCCCAACAAGCTTGCTCCAGTTCATGGATGTAATCATTATGTTTGGTTGATCTCACCAGTCAGGAGACTTTCCTGTCATCCTTACATGATCCCTTCTGAGGATTGTTCTATTCTTCCAAACAAATGTATGAAATCATCGATGAGTCCTCCTTCTATGTGATCTAGAAGATCTTGAATTACAATGCCTCTTTGAAGTGGATGACCCAGTTTATATATTATTTGTTGCTTTACAGCTTTTTTTCACTCCATAATTCATTATATTATTTATATAAGCATTCAAGGAAGTGTTCTTACTTTGAGAGATCTCCACCACCATTCCTATGTAACATTACATCCTTGCAATTTATGTTTAACATCTTTAGTAT
This sequence comes from Lithobates septentrionalis, assembly GCA_037952835.1. NCBI lineage: Eukaryota > Metazoa > Chordata > Amphibia > Anura > Ranidae > Lithobates > Lithobates septentrionalis. Next base: position 1,684,899 of record JBBDGP010002974.1, read on the forward strand.
GAGTGGATTGATATATATTTTTATGCTTTTTGATGCATTTTTGCACTTTCTTCAACAAAAGGATCAGTTTTGGGGGTATCTGTTTTATTAGCTATACATTTGTTGTTAACTTGTGTTCTGTGTCTTTAAGATATTTCTATATGTAATAAAATATCTTTGTTAAATATTTGGTTACATAAGAACTGTATCTATTTTTTTCTTACTTTTTTTTGTTATATTTGAACTTCTGTGGTAGCTCTGTAAGGCTCGATGCACATCTATACATGTTGCTTTTGAGCATTTTTGCAGTGCTTTTTGCGGTGCTTGCTGCATTTTTGGACACGCGGTTTTACCACAATTTTACAGCGATTTTGCCATGATTTGCAGTTTGTGGGTTTTTTTTGTTGCTAAGGAGGGGGCCGGGAAGCCGGGCACCGCATCCTTAACAACCGATTAGTCATCAGTTGTCAGCGGGCTTCCCGCTGAATGTAAAAAAAAAAGAATTGCCAGGTAAAAGAAAAAATCGAGAGAAAAAACAGCGTGGGGTCCCCCCCCAGGTCCATACCAGGCCCTTGGGTCCAGTATGGATTCGGAGGGGACCACCACACACCAAAATTTAAAAAAAAATGGTATGGGGTCCCCCCAAAATCCATACCAGACCCTCATCCGAGCATGCGGCCCGGCAGGTCAAGCCAGCTGACAGCTGATGACTCATCGGTTTTTAAGGACGCGGCGGCCGGCATCCCGGCCCCCTCCTTAGCAACCAGCTATATACAGTGTAAAAAAAGAAATTAAAAAAAGCAAATCGCAGGAAAATCGCGGTAAAAACATGGTACTTGCGTTTTGGATGCATTGAATTCTATTACAAGCAAAACGCTAAATTTTGCAGGAAAAAAAAATCCCCGACCATTTCCAAAAACGCAGAGGCACACAAATGCATTCATGTGAACATGTTCCATAGGAACCCATGTTAAAAAATTTCCCTGCATTTCTGCAAAATGCATCAAAAAATTGTGTGAATCAAGCCTAAGGTAGATATTTTACAGAAGTGGTTACTATGAGACATTTATTGGGGCTGCAGTTCCTCTGAACTCCACAAGGTGGTGAGCTCACTCATATCCATTCAGGATGTTTCTATGAATTACAGACAGGAAATGATGCCAGGCTCAGAGAGGAAGTGATGTCAGGCACAGACAGGAAGTCACCTGGGACAAAGACAGGAAGTTCCATGCGGCAGGAAATAGAAGACATTACTGGACAAAGCAGAGGAGGTAATAAGATCTTATTTTCTATTTACACCCAGTAACCCCCCGTCATGTCTGTCCTCTTCCTCCATAGTCACTGTGATGTCTTTTATCTCCAGCAGATGATGATACACACATATATAGTGTGGAAATGTAGAATAAGCCCGTATATTACAATGAGGGAATTTATGGTCTGTACCACGAGGGGAGTTATTGATGTCAGTAAATGTCGGTTCCAGACATTGTATGTGGGGGGAATGAAATGATAATAAAGGTTGGGATTAGGGAAGATTTCTGTAAGATTTTACACAGGAATGATCAGCGCCCCTCCAGAGACACTATGATGAGTCTCACAATAGGAGTCTGAAAGGGGCTGGAGTTTGGGGGATGAGAGAGTGAGCCTAGAATGAAAGGGGGGGGCAATTTTATCAAAAAGACATCCAGATGGCAATCACAATAGATTTTACAGCTGAATACAATCATTCCGGCTGAACTGAATATCATACCTCCCAACTTTTGAACCTCAGAATGAGGGACACTTGAGAGAGGAAGTGTCACTACGCACGCCGCAGCAAAAATGGGTGTGCCCAAATGATTAAGAGTGGAAGGGGCTTATGGGGCCTGGTTAAACAAATCCCAGGTTTCCTGCTTTGATTGCTGTGTCACAAGCAAGAGTCTCACAAATACAAACCCCAGCACAATTGTTTCAAAAAAAATAAAAAATAAAAAGCTTCCATTACAAATGGTTTTGCACACACGGTGGAAGGATTCAGGAGTGCATTACGTAGAGTGTGAGGTTCAGCAGTACGTTACATACAGAGTGTGAGGTTCAGGAGTGCGTTGCGTACAGAGTGTGAGGTTCAGGAGTGCGTTGCGTACAGAGTGTGAGGTTCAGGAGTTCGTTAATTACAGAGTGTGAGTTTCAGGAGTGCATTACGTACTGAGTGCATTACGTACAGAGTGTGAGGTTCAGGTGTGCGTTACATACAGAGTGCGGGGTTCAGGAATGCGTTACGTACAGAGTGTGAGGTTCAGGAGTGCGTTACGTACAAAGTGTGAGGTTCAGGAGTGCGTTACGTACAGAGTGTGAGGTTCAGGGGTGCATTATGTACAGAGTATGGGGTTCAGGAGTGCGTTTTGTACAGAGTGTGCGGTTCAGGAGTGTGTTACGTACAGGGTGTGAGGTTCAGGATTGCGTTGCGTACAGAGTGTGAAGTTCAGGAGTGCGTTAATTACAGAGTGTGAGGTTCAGGTGTGCGTTACATACAGAGTGCGTTACGTACAGAGTGTGAGGTTCAGGTGTGCGTTACATACAGAGTGCGTTAATTACAGAGTGTGGGGTTCAGGAGTGCGTTAATTACAGAGTGTGGGGTTCAGGAGTGTGTTAATTACAGAGTGTGAGGTTCAGGAGTGCGTTACGTACAGAGTGTGAGGTTCAGGAGTGCATTAATTACAGAGTGTGAGGTTCAGGAGTGCGTTACGTACAGAGTGTGAGGTTCAGGAGTGCGATAAGTACAGAGTGGGAGGTTCAGGAGTGCGTTAAGTACAGAGTGGTAAGTGCAGCTGAATACAATCAATCCGGCTGAACTGAATATTATACCTCCCAACATTTGAACTTCAGAATGAGGGACACTTGAGAGAGGAAGTGTCACTATGCACACCGCAGCAAAAATGGGTGTGGCCAAATGATTAAGAGTGGGATGGGGCTTATGGGGCCTGGTTAAACGAAACCCGGGCTTCCTGCTTTGATTGCTGTGTCACAAGCAAGAGTCTCACAAACACAAACCCCAGCACAATCGTTTAAAAAAAAAAAAAAAAGAATAAAAAGCTTCCATTACAAATGGTTTTGCACACATGGTGGAAGGATTCAGGAGTGCATTACGTAGAGTGTGAGGTTCAGCAGTACGTTACATACAGAGTGTGAGGTTCAGGAGTGCGTTGCGTACAGAGTGTGAGGTTCAGGAGTGCGTTAATTACAGAGTGTGAGGTTCAGGAGTTCGTTAATTACAGAGTGTGAGGTTCAGGAGTTCGTTAATTACAGAGTGAGTTTCAGGAGTGCATTACGTACAGAGTGCGTTACATAGTTACATATAGTTACATAGTAGGTGAGGTTGAAAAAAGACACAAGTCCATCAAGTCCAACCTATGTGTGTGATTATGTGTCAGTATTGCATTGTATATCCCTGTATGTTGTGGTCATTCAGGTGCTTATCTAATAGTTTCTTGAAGCTATCAATGCTTGTAAATTGAAATCATATCCCCTCTCAAGCGTCTCTTCTCCAGAGAGAATAAGTTCAGTGCTCGCAACTTTTCCTCATAACTAATATCCTCCAGACCCTTTATTAGCTTTGTTGCCCTTCTTTGTACTCGCTCCATTTCCAGTACATCCTTCCTGAGGACTGGTGCCCAGAACTGGACCGCATACTCTAGGTGCGGCCGGACCAGAGTCTTGTAGAGCGGGAGAATTATCGTTTTATCTCTGGAGTTGATCCCCCTTTTAATGCATGCCAATATTCTGTTTGCTTTGTTAGCAGCAGCTTGGCATTGCCTGCCATTGCTGAGCCTATCATCTACTAGGACCCCCAGGTCCTTTTCCATCCTAGATTCCCCCAGAGGTTCTCCCCCCAGTGTATAGATTGCATTCATATTTTTGCCACCCAAATGCATTATTTTACATTTTTCTACATTGAACCTCATTTGCCATGTAGTCGCCCACCCCATTAATTTGTTCAGGTCTTTTTGCAAGGTTTCCACGTCCTGCGGAGAAGTTATTGCCCTGCTTAGCTTAGTATCGTCTGCAAATACAGAGATTGAACTGTTTATCCCATCCTCCAGATCGTTTATGAACAAATTAAATAGGATTGGTCCCAGCACAGAACCTTGGGGAACCCCACTACCCACCCCTGACCATTCTGAGTACTCCCCATTTATCACCACCCTCTGAACTCGCCCTTGTAGCCAGTTTTCAATCCATGTACTCACCCTATGGTCCATGCCAACAGACCTTTTTTTGTACAGTAAACGTTTATGGGGAACTGTGTCAAATGCTTTTGCAAAATCCAGATTACACCACGTCTACAGGCCTTCCTTTATCTAGATGGCAACTCACCTCCTCATAGAAGGTTAATAGATTGGTTTGGCAAGAACGATTCTTCATGAATCCATGCTGATTACTGCTAATGATATAGTTCGTATTACTAAAATCCTGTATATAGTCCCTTATCATCCCCTCCAAGAGTTTACATACTATCGATGTTAGGCTAACTGGTCTGTAATTCCCAGGGATGTATTTTGGGCCCTTTTTAAATATAGGTGCTACATTGGCTTTTCTCCAATCAGCTGGTACCATTCCAGTCAGTAGACTATCTGTAAAAATTAGGAACAACGGTCTGGCAATCACTTGACTGAGTTCCCTAAGAACCCTCGGATGCAAGTCATCTGGTCCCGGTGATTTATTAATGTTAAGTTTCTCATGTCTAATTTTAATTCCGTCCTCTGTTAACCATGGAGGTGCTTCCTGTGTTGTGTCATGAGGATAAACACTGCAGTTTTGGTTACTGAAGCCCCCCGATTCACTCGTGAAGACTGAGGAGAAGAATAAATTCAATACCTTCGCCATCTCCCCATCCTTTGTAACCAGATGTCCTTCCTCATTCTTTATGGGGCCAATATGGTCTGTCCTCCCTTTTTTACTGTTTACATACTTAAAGAATTTCTTGAGATTTTGTTTGCTCTCCTCCGCTATGTGTCTTTCATGTTCTATCTTAGCTGTCCTAATTGCACCTTTACATATCCTGTTGCATTCTTTATAAAGTCTGAATGCTGAGGATGATCCCTCAACCTTGTATTTTTTGAAGGCCTTCTCCTTTGCTTTTATATGCATTTTTACATTGGAGTTAAGCCATCCAGGACTTTTGTTCGCTCTTTTAAATTTATTACCCAATGGGATACATTGGCTAATGCCCTTATTTAATATGCTCTTAAAGCAAACCCATCTCTCCTCCGTATTCTTTGTTTCTAATATTTTATCCCAGTTTATGCCTTTTAGCAAGGTTTGTAGTTTAGGGAAGTTGGCTCTTTTGAAATTCAGTGTCTTTGTATTCCCTTTATGTTTCCTATTTGTGTGATTTATACTGAAACTAATTGACCTGTGATCGCTGTTACCTAAATTGCCCCGCATTTCCACATCCGTGATCAGGTCTGTATTGTTGGTAATCAGTAGATCCAGTAATGTTTTATTTCTAGTTGGTGCGTCTACCATCTGACCCATAAAATTGTCCTGCAAGACATTAAGGAACTGGCGAGCCTTAAATGAATGCGCGGTTCCCTCCGCCCAATCTATGTCTGGATAATTAAAATCCCCCATTATGATAACACTTCCCATCCTTGCTGCTACTCCAATTTGTGATAGGAGATCCGTCTCCACTTCCTCCCTCAGGTTTGGGGGCCTATAGCATACTCCCAGTATTATTTTCCCCTTAGCTTTATCCCTTTGGAGCTCTACCCATAAGGATTCCACCTCCTCTCTTGCTCCCTCAGTGATGTCATCTCTCACATTCACTTGTACATTATTCTTGATATATAGGCATACCCCTCCCCCTTTTTTACCCTCTCTATCCTTGCGGTATAGGGTATACCCTTGAATGTTTGCCAGCCAATCATGAGAGCTGTTGAACCAGGTCTCTGAAATTCCCACAAAATCCTAATCCTCCTCGTACAACAGTATCTCTAGTTCACCCATCTTGTCCGCCATGCTCATGGCATTGGTGAACATGCCACATAGTTTAGACCGGTCGCATATTGTCTTCGCATTGGGTGTTTCGAGATTGCAACTAGGACTTGCTACTATACTCACCTTGTGTTTTTGTGCTTTGGTTAACCTACCACTAATGCCCCCAATACTACCCTCTGGAATATCTTCCGCGCTGGCTATCTCTGCCTCTGGACCCTCCCCCCCATCGCCTAGTTTAAAAACCTCTCTAACTTTTTGGCCATCTTCCTTCCCAGCAGATCTGCACCCTCCTCATTTAGGTGCAGTCCGTCCCTTCTATAGTACCGGTTACCAACTGAGAAGTCGGCCCAGTCCTCCAGGAACCCAAACCCCTTCTTACTACACCAGCTCTTCAGCCACTTGTTTACTTCCCTAATCTCCCTCTTCCTTTCTGGTGTGGCTCGATGTACCGGTAGTATTCCTGAGAATACTACCTTGGAGGTCCTTTTCCTCAATTTAGCTCCTAAGTCCCTAAAATCGTTCTTTAGGACACTCCATCTGCCTCTGACTTTGTCATTGGTGCCAACGTGCACCATGACAGCCGGGTCTTCCCCAGCCCCTCCCAGTAATCTGTCCACAAGATCCGTGATGTGCCGAACCCGAGCGCCCGGTAGACAACATACTGTTCGGCGCTTCAGGTCTTGGTTACAGATTGCCCTCTCTGTCCTTCTAAGAATTGAGTCCCCTACCACCAGAATCTGTCTTTCCTTTCCCTTTTCTGCCCCCCCACTCTCACTGGAGGAGTTCTTCCCCCGGCAGCTAGGAGAGTCCCTCATCTCCAGCAGTGCTGGTCCCTGACTGGTTTCACCAATGTCACTCAAAGTAGCGTACTTATTGGGATGCTCCAGTCCTGGATCGGCCTCCCTGGCACTTCCCCCTCTACCCCTCCTGACTGTCACCCATCTACTCTTTGCTAGTGCCTGCACCTCTTTGTCTCCACCCGCCTCTGTGCTGGCCCCTGCCGGCACCTGCCGTGTATGTTCCTGGCTCACCTTTAGTATGGAGGGACTTCTCAGTGCTGACAATTGCTTCCCCAGATTCAGAACCTGGGCTTCCAGGGAAACAATGTGCTTACATTTTGCACAGCAGTATTCGCCCTCGATCGGATGATCAAGGAACGCATGCATGCGGCAAGATGTACAAAGAGTCGCCTCTCCACACCCGCCGGGCATCGTACCTATTAAATTTAGTGAGGATTGGGGATTTTACCCTGTCCAAATTACCTAACAGCTAGCTTCCTGGCACTAATACTCAAGACAATACACAGGTACACAACAAGACAATACACAGGTACTCACAGACCTACGTGCAATCGCAGAACAGTCGCAGACCTATGTACACTCGCAATACTCAAGTATACAATACACAATACACAAGTACTAACGATCCACACACACTACTCAGACAACACTCATGTACTCACACTATACAGGTACTATGACTCCTGTTATAATCTCCTGTTTTAAACTCTGGTTTTAACTCACCACTTAGAAAAGTTCCACTTGGTTTAAGTTCCAGCAATCTCCCAATGAGCAGGCTCAGGATGAGTCCTACACACAGTTATATAGACTGCAGGCACCTGTGAGCAATCACCCCCTCCCCCTACTTAATAGCCTGAAGGAACCAAAGAAGAGAAAAAAAAAAAAAAAAAAGCTATTTAAAAAGCTAAAAGGAAAAGCCCCAAAAATGCTACCCAGCAAACAAAAAGTAAAACTTGTTCACTCTCCCTCTGGTTTTAACTCACCACTTAGAAAAGTTCCACTTGGTTTAAGTTCCAGCAATCTCCCAATGAGCAGGCTCAGGATGAGTCCTACACACAGTTATATAGACTGCAGGCACCTGTGAGCAATCACCCCCTCCCCCTACTTAATAGCCTGAAGGAACCAAAGAAGAGAAAAAAATAAAAAAAATAAAAGCTATTTAAAAAGTGACAGAAAAAGCTAATTGAAAAGCTAAAAGGAAAAGCCCCAAAAATGCTACCCAGCAAACAAAAAGTAAAACTTGTTCACTCTCCCTCTGGTTTTAACTCACCACTTAGAAAAGTTCCACTTGGTTTAAGTTCCAGCAATCTCCCAATGAGCAGGCTCAGGATGAGTCCTACACACAGTTATATAGACTGCAGACACCTGTGAGCAATCACCCCCTCCCCCTACTTAATAGCCTGAAGGAACCAAAGAAGAGAAAAAAAAAAGCTATTTAAAAAGCTAAAAGGAAAAGCCCCAAAAATGCTACCCAGCAAACAAAAAGTAAAACTTGTTCACTCTCCCTCTGGTTTTAACTCACCACTTAGAAAAGTTCCACTTGGTTTAAGTTCCAGCAATCTCCCAATGAGCAGGCTCAGGATGAGTCCTACACACAGTTATATAGACTGCAGGCACCTGTGAGCAATCACCCCCTCCCCCTACTTAATAGTCTGAAGGAACCAAAGAAGAGAAAAAAAAAAAAAAGCTATTTAAAAAGCTAAAAGGAAAAGCCCCAAAAATGCTACCCAGCAAACAAAAAGTAAAACTTGTTCACTCTCCCTCTGGTTTTAACTCACCACTTAGAAAAGTTCCACTTGGTTTAAGTTCCAGCAATCTCCCAATGAGCAGGCTCAGGATGAGTCCTACACACAGTTATATAGACTGCAGACACCTGTGAGCAATCACCCCCTCCCCCTACTTAATAGCCTGAAGGAACCAAAGAAGAGAAAAAAAAAAGCTATTTAAAAAGCTAAAAGGAAAAGCCCCAAAAATGCTACCCAGCAAACAAAAAGTAAAACTTGTTCACTCTCCCTCTGGTTTTAACTCACCACTTAGAAAAGTTCCACTTGGTTTAAGTTCCAGCAATCTCCCAATGAGCAGGCTCAGGATGAGTCCTACACACAGTTATATAGACTGCAGACACCTGTGAGCAATCACCCCCTCCCCCTACTTAATAGCCTGAAGGAACCAAAGAAGAGAAAAAAAAAAGCTATTTAAAAAGCTAAAAGGAAAAGCCCCAAAAATGCTACCCAGCAAACAAAAAGTAAAACTTGTTCACTCTCCCTCTGGTTTTAACTCACCACTTAGAAAAGTTCCACTTGGTTTAAGTTCCAGCAATCTCCCAATGAGCAGGCTCAGGATGAGTCCTACACACAGTTATATAGACTGCAGACACCTGTGAGCAATCACCCCCTCCCCCTACTTAATAGCCTGAAGGAACCAAAGAAGAGAAAAAAAAAAGCTATTTAAAAAGCTAAAAGGAAAAGCCCCAAAAATGCTACCCAGCAAACAAAAAGTAAAACTTGTTCACTCTCCCTCTGGTTTTAACTCACCACTTAGAAAAGTTCCACTTGGTTTAAGTTCCAGCAATCTCCCAATGAGCAGGCTCAGGATGAGTCCTACACACAGTTATATAGACTGCAGGCACCTGTGAGCAATCACCCCCTCCCCCTACTTAATAGCCTGAAGGAACCAAAGAAGAGAAAAAAAAAAAAAAAAAAGCTATTTAAAAAGCTAAAAGGAAAAGCCCCAAAAATGCTACCCAGCAAACAAAAAGTAAAACTTGTTCACTCTCCCTCTGGTTTTAACTCACCACTTAGAAAAGTTCCACTTGGTTTAAGTTCCAGCAATCTCCCAATGAGCAGGCTCAGGATGAGTCCTACACACAGTTATATAGACTGCAGGCACCTGTGAGCAATCACCCCCTCCCCCTACTTAATAGTCTGAAGGAACCAAAGAAGAGAGAAAAAAAAAAAAGCTATTTAAAAAGCTAAAAGGAAAAGCCCCAAAAATGCTACCCAGCAAACAAAAAGTAAAACTTGTTCACTCTCCCTCTGGTTTTAACTCACCACTTAGAAAAGTTCCACTTGGTTTAAGTTCCAGCAATCTCCCAATGAGCAGGCTCAGGATGAGTCCTACACACAGTTATATAGACTGCAGGCACCTGTGAGCAATCACCCCTCCCCCTACTTAATAGCCTGAAGGAACCAAAGAAGAGAAAAAAAAAAAAAAGCTATTTAAAAAGCTAAAAGGAAAAGCCCCAAAAATGCTACCCAGCAAACAAAAAGTAAAACTTGTTCACTCTCCCTCTGGTTTTAACTCACCACTTAGAAAAGTTCCACTTGGTTTAAGTTCCAGCAATCTCCCAATGAGCAGGCTCAGGATGAGTCCTACACACAGTTATATAGACTGCAGGCACCTGTGAGCAATCACCCCCTCCCCCTACTTAATAGCCTGAAGGAACCAAAGAAGAGAAAAAAAAAAAAAAAAAAGCTATTTAAAAAGCTAAAAGGAAAAGCCCCAAAAATGCTACCCACCAAACAAAAAGTAAAACTTGTTCACTCTCCCTCTGGTTTTAACTCACCACTTAGAAAAGTTCCACTTGGTTTAAGTTACAGCAATCTCCCAATGAGCAGGCTCAGGATGAGTCCTACACACAGTTATATAGACTGCAGGCACCTGTGAGCAATCACCCCCTCCCCCTACTTAATAGCCTGAAGGAACCAAAGAAGAGAAAAAAAAAAATCTATTTAAAAAGCTAAAAGGAAAAGCCCCAAAAATGCTACCCAGCAAACAAAAAGTAAAACTTGTTCACTCCCTCTGGTTTTAACTCCCCACTTGGAAAAGTTCCACTTGGTTTAAGTTCCAGCAATCTCCCAATGAGCAGGCTCAGGATGAGTCCTACACACAGTTATATAGACTGCAGGCACCTGTGAGCAATCACCCCCTCCCCCTACTTAATAGCCTGAAGGAACCAAAGAAGAGAAAAAAATAAAAAAAATAAAAGCTATTTAAAAAGTGACAGAAAAAGCTAATTGAAAAGCTAAAAGGAAAAGCCCCAAAAATGCTACCCAGCAAACAAAAAGTAAAACTTGTTCACTCTCCCTCTGGTTTTAACTCACCACTTAGAAAAGTTCCACTTGGTTTAAGTTCCAGCAATCTCCCAATGAGCAGGCTCAGGATGAGTCCTACACACAGTTATATAGACTGCAGGCACCTGTGAGCAATCACCCCCTCCCCCTACTTAATAGCCTGAAGGAACCAAAGAAGAGAAAAAAAAAAAAAGCTATTTAAAAAGCTAAAAGGAAAAGCCCCAAAAATGCTACCCAGCAAACAAAAAGTAAAACTTGTTCACTCTCCCTCTGGTTTTAACTCACCACTTAGAAAAGTTCCACTTGGTTTAAGTTCCAGCAATCTCCCAATGAGCAGGCTCAGGATGAGTCCTACACACAGTTATATAGACTGCAGGCACCTGTGAGCAATCACCCCCTCCCCCTACTTAATAGCCTGAAGGAACCAAAGAAGAGAAAAAAAAAAAAAGCTATTTAAAAAGCTAAAAGGAAAAGCCCCAAAAATGCTACCCAGCAAACAAAAAGTAAAACTTGTTCACTCTCCCTCTGGTTTTAACTCACCACTTAGAAAAGTTCCACTTGGTTTAAGTTCCAGCAATCTCCCAATGAGCAGGCTCAGGATGAGTCCTACACACAGTTATATAGACTGCAGGCACCTGTGAGCAATCACCCCCTCCCCCTACTTAATAGCCTGAAGGAACCAAAGAAGAGAAAAAAAAAAGAAGCTATTTAAAAAGCTAAAAGGAAAAGCCCCAAAAATGCTACCCAGCAAACAAAAAGTAAAACTTGTTCACTCTCCCTCTGGTTTTAACTCCCCACTTGGAAAAGTTCCACTTGGTTTAAGTTCCAGCAATCTCCCAATGAGCAGGCTCAGGATGAGTCCTACACACAGTTATATAGACTGCAGGCACCTGTGAGCAATCACCCCCTCCCCCTACTTAATAGCCTGAAGGAACCAAAGAAGAGAAAAAAATAAAAAAAATAAAAGCTATTTAAAAAGTGACAGAAAAAGCTAATTGAAAAGCTAAAAGGAAAAGCCCCAAAAATGCTACCCAGCAAACAAAAAGTAAAACTTGTTCACTCTCCCTCTGGTTTTAACTCACCACTTAGAAAAGTTCCACTTGGTTTAAGTTCCAGCAATCTCCCAATGAGCAGGCTCAGGATGAGTCCTACACACAGTTATATAGACTGCAGGCACCTGTGAGCAATCACCCCCTCCCCCTACTTAATAGCCTGAAGGAACCAAAGAAGAGAAAAAAAAAAAAAAAGCTATTTAAAAAGTGACAGAAAAAGCTAATTGAAAAGCTAAAAGGAAAAGCCCCAAAAATGCTTACGTACAGAGTGTGAGGTTCTGGTGTGCGTTACATACAGAGTGCGTTAATTACAGAGTGTGGGGTTCAGGAGTGCGTTAATTACAGAGTGTGGGGATCAGGAGTGTGTTAATTACAGAGTGAGTTTCAGGAGTGCGTTACGTACAGAGTGTGAGGTTCAGGAGTTCATTAATTACAGAGTGTGAGTTTCAGGAGTGCATTACGTACAGAGTGCGTTACGTACAGAGTGTGAGGTTCAGGTGTGCGTTACATACAGAGTGCGTTAATTACAGAGTGTGGGGTTCAGGAGTGCGTTAATTACAGAGTGTGGGGTTCAGGAGTGTGTTAATTACAGAGTGTGGGGTTCAGGAGTGCATTCATTACAGAGTGTGAGGTTCAGGAGTGCGTTACGTACAGAGTGTGAGGTTCAGGAGTGCATTAATTACAGAGTGTGAGGTTCAGGAGTGCGTTACGTACAGAGTGTGAGGTTCAGGAGTGCGATAAGTACAGAGTGGGAGGTTCAGGAGTGCGTTAAGTACAGAGTGGTAAGTGCAGCTGAATACAATCAATCCGGCTGAACTGAATATTATACCTCCCAACATTTGAACTTCAGAATGAGGGACACTTGAGAGAGAAAGTGTCACTATGCACACCGCAGCAAAAATAGGTGTGGCCAAATGATTAAGAGTGGGAGGGGCGTATGGGGCGTGGTTAAACAAAACCCGGGCTTCCTGCTTTGATTGCTGTGTCACAAGCAAGAGTCTCACAAACACAAACCCCAGCACAATCGTTTAAAAAAAAAAAAAGAATAAAAAGCTTCCATTACAAATGGTTTTGCACACATGGTGGAAGGATTCAGGAGTGCATTAAGTAGAGTGTGAGGTTCAGCAGTACGTTACATACAGAGTGTGAGGTTCAGGAGTGCGTTGCGTACAGAGTGTGAGGTTCAGGAGTGCGTTAATTACAGAGTGTGAGGTTCAGGAGTGCGTTAATTACAGAGTGTGAGGTTCAGGAGTTCGTTAATTACAGAGTGAGTTTCAGGAGTGCATTACGTACAGAGTGCGTTACGTACAGAGTGTGAGGTTCAGGTGTGCGTTACATACAGAGTGCGTTAATTACAGAGTGTGAGGTTCAGGAGTTCGTTAATTACAGAGTGTGAGTTTCAGGAGTGCATTACGTACAGAGTGCGTTACGTACAGAGTGTGAGGTTCAGGTGTGCGTTACATACAGAGTGCGGTAATTACAGAGTGTGGGGTTCAGGAGTGCGTTAATTACCGAGTGTGGGGTTTAGGAGTGTGTTAATTACAGAGTGTGGGGTTCAGGAGTGCGTTCATTACAGAGTGTGAGGTTCAGGAGTGCGAGAAGTACAGAGTGTGAGGTTCAGGAGTGCATTAATTACAGAGTGTGAGGTTCAGGAGTGCCTTACGTACAGAGTGTGAGGTTCAGGAGTGCGATAAGTACAGAGTGGGAGGTTCAGGAGTGCGTTAAGTACAGAGTGGTAAGTTCAGCTGAATACAATTAATCCGGCTGAACTGAATATTATACCTCCCAACTCTTGAACTTCAGAATGAGGGACACTTGAGAGAGGAAGTGTCACTATGCACACCGCAGCAAAAATGGGTGTGGCCAAATGATTAAGAGTGGGATGGGGCTTATGGGGCCTGGTTAAACAAAACCCGGGCTTCCTTCTTTGATTGCTGTGTCACAAGCAAGAGTCTCACAAACCCCAGCACAATCGTTTAAAAAAAAAAAAAGAATAAAAAGCTTCCATTACAAATGGTTTTGCACACACAATGAAAGGATTTAGGAGTGCATTACGTACAGAGTGTGAGGTTCAGGAATGCATTACATACAGAGTGTGAGGTTCAGGAATGTGTTACGTACAGAGTGTGAGGTTCAGGAATGCGTTATGTACAGTGTGAGGTTCAGGAGTGCGTTAAGTACAGAGTGTGTGGTTCAGGAGTGCGTTACATACATACAGTCCCCTGTTATCCTGTGCATACAGGAACTTCTAATTTCCCTGTAACTCAGGATATGCTGGCAGTTGTAGTCCCCCTGACATTATGGTCATGCTGGCAGTTGTAGTCCCCCTGTCAGTTGGTCATGTTGGCAGTTGTAGTCCCCATGACAGTTGGTCATGCTTGCAGTTGTAGTGCCCCTGTCAGTTTAAAACATGCTGGCAGTTGTTTTACTGATAAATCAAAGGGGCCAAAATGTCACCCCCGAGCAGTAATATATTTCTATCCCCCTTGGTGGGAGTGGAGATGACCCATCTATAAGGATATACAGTACATACACACACAGCACAAGGCCGTGTTCACACTACGAGACGTTTCTCAGTACTGTAGTTCCTCTGAACTCCACAAGGTGGTGATCTCACCTCTACCCAGACAGGAAGACTCTATGGAATACAGGAAGTGATGTCAGAAAGTTCCACGTGAGAGGAAGTAGAGAGGAGACATTATCTGGAACTGGCGACAGAGGAAGTAACACATAGATTAACCCCTTCAGGGGGATCAGTTGATGATTAATATATTTTGCTTCCAAAGCTGGCCATACATGGTTCAGTTTTATCGTTCAGCCAGCGGGATGAGAGGAAAAAACTGAAGTGATTCCCCCATCCACACATTGGAGGGGGATGGGGGAATCCTCCCCGCTGCACTATTGTATTCTGACAATGGGGGGCGCTCCTCCGCTCTCAGAATACACAGATCAGTGATGAAGCTATTGGCTGCAGCCGCTGATCGAGTGACTTTTATCCGGCAGTGACCACACATGGATGGAAATGTGACCGATCCCTGCTGAACCAGCTGAATTTCCATGTCTCTATGGTCACCATAAGTGACTTCCTCCCCTCCCCCTCATCTCCTTCATTATGTAAGTCATGCTGAGACAATCTCCCATTGGCTGAGCAATATTCTCATTTGTCTCTGAGCTCCTTCTTGCTGTTCCTCGTCCTGCCTGTTGTTTCCTTGGATTGATTTTCTGTGTAGTGACCCCGGCTTCATCTCTTGGATGCGCTCGTCTGTTGCTTGTCCTGACCTTTATCCTGATTCCTGGATCTCCTCCTCATCTCTCCTCCATATCCTCTTGATGTGGATGGACTCTTGGCATCCTCACTTGCAAAATGGGACTGTTAGTCCTGTGTTGTATAAAATCACACCAGAATTGCTTACGGCAAGCCTTTTAACCTATGGATTGGGGAACCTTTGTAGGTAAATTACACCTCAGTTTGAAGTGGGCCTTTAATAAATAGACAACTGCCTGGAGAGGTGAGGATTCTGGGAGGTCACATGACATCACTCTTATCTTTATTAATAAAACACAGACCTGACTGGAGAGGTGAGGAGGATTTTGAGAATTTAATTTACATAGTTTTCCTCCTGTGAAGTCTGGAGATCATATGACATCACATTGCCTCCACCTCCCTCCCTGATAGAATAGAGAAATACAAAGAAGATTCTAGAAGTCACCAGAGAGATCATGGAGGAGAGGTGAGCGGTGTCGGGAATTCTGGGACATTATCCAGTAACAGACAAGGGATGTGTCTGGATGGTGACTGTATCATTGTGTGTGTCAGGTTCCTATAAGGTGTCAGGATGTCACTGTCTATTTCTCCATGGAGGAGTGGGAGTATATAGAAGGACACAAGGATCTCTACAAGGACGTCATGATGGACAATCAGCCGCCCCTCACATCACCGGGTAAGAGGAGACTTTATTGTAAAGGAGAGAGCAGTACGGAGGATCCACCTAGATCCCCCATCATCTGATAAACACATAGAAACAATGTATTCAGTCAGTGTGTGTGTTTCCTACAGATGGATCCAGTAATGGGAACCCACCAGAGAGATGTCCCCGTCCTCTGTATTCCCGGGATTCCACACAGGAAGATCACACCATCCCTCACCATCATCAGGTAGATGATTGACAATAATTGGTAGTTCTGATTTATACACAGCATGTTTGTTACAATGAATGTTTTATTATATATTCAGAGTGGAAACCTCGAAGTTGATAATATTGTTGTTAAAGAAGAGTATAAAGAGGAGGATGAGGAGTATGGAGAGATGGAGGAGTTTTCAGAAGGACACAAGGATATGATGGAGCCACCAAATACCAGGAACCCACCAGAGAGATGTCCCCGTCCTCTGTATTCCCGGGATTACACACAGGAAGATCACACCATCCCTCACTATTACAAGGTTGGTGGAATGTAGCACCTAGAGATGATGTGTGGATTTTTGTGAAGTGATGTCACAATAATAAATCTTATAGTTTACGGATGATTTTCACTTTAATTTTCTTGATTTAGAGTGGAGATCAAATCGATATAGAATTTGAAGTGAAAGCAGAAGAAGAAGAGAGGTATGTGAGAGATGATCAGCAGTCTATGGAGGAGGATGGAATAACGGGGACATTTATAGAGGAGGACACTCCTACAGAGATCAGCACAGGTGGGTCATTAACACTAAATACATTCCTCCACCCATACTGCTCACTGATTGGTCCAGAGTAGGGCGGGGACTGGGTGATATCAGCCTGTAATCCCCTGGTCACTTTCCTGAGCTGTGTTCCCCGTCCTGTATTCCTGTATTTCTCTCAGATAATCTTCCTTCTCTGTGCTGCAGACACAATTTATGTCTCTAGACTGGATTTATGGGGGTTAGCTGGCAGCAAAATGTTGATTTTTGCCATAAATGTTGCTCTACCTAGGCACCTTGGACATGTGCTGTGGGTCTTCTGCATCATGCCCAGTTATAGCATGATCACTGGCAGAGCAATTTTCCCAGGGTTACTTGCTCTGTTGTCTGCTGGCTGTGCCGGGTGGAGGGATATGTCTGTATAGTCTCAGACCCAAGTCACTGAGTGCAGTCTCAGGAGATGGGAGGCAGCGGTGTGGGACCTCTGCAACTTGTCTCATGTAAACATTTACTGAATACCAATATTATCAGTCCTGACCATTACACTATAAACTCTATGGTGCACATTACACCATTCTAATACTATATAGCAGTGGCGGCTGGTGCTCAAAATTTTTGGGGGGGGCCCAAACAAACTGAAAATTTCTGAAAAAAAAACATCAATCGCAGCCACTGTGTCATCAAAAACGCATCCACTGTCATCAAAAACGCAGCCACTGTGTCATCAAAAACGCAGCCACTGTGTCATCAAAAACGCAGCCACTGTGTCATCAAAAACGCAGCCACTGTGTCATCAAAAACGCAGCCACTGTGTCATCAAAAATGCAGCCACTGTGTCATCAAAAACGCAGCCACTGTGTCATCAAAAACGCAGCCACTGTGTCATCAAAACGCATTTACTGTGTCATCAAAAATGCATCCACTGTGTCATCAAAAACGCATCCACTGTGTCATCAAAAACGCATCCACTGTGTCATCAAAAACGCATCCACTGTGTCATCAAAACGCATTTACTGTGTCATCAAAAACGCATCCACTGTGTCATCAAAAACGCATTTACTGTGTCATCAAAAACGCATCCACTGTGTCATCAAAAACGCATCCACTGTGTCATCAAAACGCATCCACTGTGTCATCAAAAACGCATCCACTGTGTCATCAAAAACGCAGCCACTGTGTCATCAAAACGCATCCACTGTGTCATCAAAAACGCATCCACTGTGTCATCAAAAACGCATCCACTGTGTCATCAAAACGCATCCACTGTGTCATCAAAAACGCATCCACTGTGTCATCAAAAACGCATCCACTGTGTCATCAAAAACGCAGCCACTGTGTCATCAAAAACGCAGCCACTGTGTCATCAAAAACGCAGCCACTGTGTCATCAAAAACGCAGCCACTGTGTCATCAAAAACGCAGCCACTGTGTCATCAAAAACGCAGCCACTGTGTCATCAAAAACGCAGCCACTGTGTCATCAAAAACGCAGCCACTGTGTCATCAAAAACGCAGCCACTGTGTCATCAAAAACGCAGCCACTGTGTCATCAAAAACGCAGCCACTGTGTCATCAAAAACGCAGCCACTGTGTCATCAAAAACGCAGCCACTGTGTCATCAAAAACGCATCCACTGTGTCATCAAAAACGCATCCACTGTGTCATCAAAACGCATTTACTGTGTCATCAAAAATGCATCCACTGTGTCATCAAAAACGCATCCACTGTGTCATCAAAAACGCATCCACTGTGTCATCAAAAACGCATCCACTGTGTCATCAAAACGCATTTACTGTGTCATCAAAAACGCATCCACTGTGTCATCAAAAACGCATCCACTGTGTCATCAAAACGCAGCCACTGTGTCATCAAAAACGCATCCACTGTGTCATCAAAAACGCATCCACTGTGTCATCAAAAACGCATCCACTGTGTCATCAAAACGCATCCACTGTGTCATCAAAAACGCATCCACTGTGTCATCAAAAACGCATCCACTGTGTCATCAAAACGCATTTACTGTGTCATCAAAAATGCATCCACTGTGTCATCAAAAACGCAGCCACTGTGTCATCAAAACGCATTTACTGTGTCATCAAAAACGCATCCACTGTGTCATCAAAAACGCATCCACTGTGTCATCAAAAACGCAGCCACTGTGTCATCAAAAACGCAGCCACTGTGTCATCAAAAACGCATCCACTGTGTCATCAAAAACGCATCCACTGTGTCATAAAAAATGCATCCACTGTGTCATCAAAAACGCAGCCACTGTGTCATCAAAAACGCAGCCACTGTGTCATCAAAACGCAGCCACTGTGTCATCAAAAACGCAGCCACTGTGTCATCAAAACGCATTTACTGTGTCATCAAAAACGCAGCCACTGTGTCATCAAAACGCATTTACTGTGTCATCAAAAACGCATTTACTGTGTCATCAAAAACGCATCCACTGTGTCATCAAAAACGCATCCACTGTGTCATCAAAAACGCATTCACTGTGTCATCAAAAACGCATTTACTGTGTCATCAAAAACGCATCCACTGTGTCATCAAAAACGCATTCACTGTGTCATCAAAAACGCATTTACTGTGTCATCAAAAACGCAGCCACTGTGTCATCAAAAACGCAGCCACTGTGTCATCAAAAACGCAGCCACTGTGTCATCAAAACGCATTTACTGTGTCATCAAAAATGCATTTACTGTGTCATCAAAAACGCATTTACTGTGTCATCAAAAACGCAGCCACTGTGTCATCAAAACGCATTTACTGTGTCATCAAAAACGCATTTACTGTGTCATCAAAAACGCATCCACTGTGTCATCAAAAACGCATCCACTGTGTCATCAAAAACGCATCCACTGTGTCATCAAAAACGCATCCACTGTGTCATCAAAAACGCATCCACTGTGTCATCAAAAATGCATTTACTGTGTCATCAAAAACGCATTTACTGTGTCATCAAAAACGCAGCCACTGTGTCATCAAAACGCAGCCACTGTGTCATCAAAAACGCATTTACTGTGTCATCAAAAACGCATCCACTGTGTCATCAAAAACGCATCCACTGTGTCATCAAAAACGCATCCACTGTGTCAACTGATCCCAGAAACCATGATTGTCTCCTTAATAGCAGCCAGCATCTCTTTGAACAAGGGGGAAGAGGGGCAAGTTATCAAAGAAAGATACAGTGATTTGGGGGGCTGGGAGAGGATGCTTTATGTGCTAGGGGCCACTTTGGGAGCAGAGAGGATTTGTGCTAGGGGGGGTCTAATTTTATATTCAACCCCCCTTCTAGCACAAATCCTCTCTGCTCCCAAAGTGGCCCCTAGCACATAAAGCATCCTCTCCCAGCCCCCCAAATCGCTGTATCTTTCTTTGATAACTTTCCCCTCACGTCCTGTGTATGTGTCCATTCTCCTCCCCCTCCCCCTCTGTCTGTGTATAGGTGTCTTCAGTCCGTGTGTAGTGAGACAGGAGGGAGGGGGGGAATGGGGAAGAGAGGGACAGATACATGCAGCTGTGCTGTGCTGGAGCTCACCCTGCTTGCCAGACAGCAACCCATCCCTCATATGGCTCTTACCTTCCTCCTGCAGCTCCGCTCAGCCGAAGAACGGAGCTGCCGACATCACTTCCGGCTCTCGTCTGTTTCACGAAAGCCGGAAGTGACCTCAAGATTTGAAAAGCAATGCTCCCGCCCATAGAATCACACTGATTCTACGGGCAGAAGCTAATCGGCGTTTTCGTTTGCGCCACAAGGCGGGTTAAAAGCCCGCAAATGAAGCGCCACGTCTGCAATCTCGTGATTGCATTGACGTGGCGCTTCCCATAGTGCAGACTTTTTATTTTTATTTATTTATTTTTGTTCTTGAAGGGGCCGTTTTAAAAAGAATTTTTTTTTTTTTTGAATTTTGAATTTTTTTTTTTTTGACTACATGAGGGGGGGGGGGCGGCGCCCTGGCGCCCCCTATGGACGGGCCGCCACTGCTATATAGTCCTATCTGCTGTATCCTATACAATATGTTGTACGTTACATAGTCCTGACTTCTGCTCTCTCTCCTCTACCCACTGCTATATATACACATAATATGTATTCTCTTTTGTTACACCTATTTTCTTCCAGCTGGATATTTTATATCTGAGGATTTGATTGGAGCACAGACTTTTACATGTTGATAATAATGTAATAACATCCTCAAACTTTGGAACCTTAACCACATCAATACCAGGCACTTACGCCCCTTCCTGCCCAGGACAATTTTCAGCTTTCAGAGCTGTCACACTTTGAATGACAATTGCGCGGTCATGTAACACTGTACACAAACAAAATTTTTATAATTTTCTTCCCACATATAGAGCTTTCTTTTGGTGGTATTTCATCACCTCTGGGGTTTTTATTTTTTGATAAACAAACTAAAAAATACCAAAATTTTTGAAAAAAAAAAGTTTTTCTTTTTCTTTTGTTTTCCCCTTCACTGACGGGCACTAATGAGGCGGCACTGATGGGCACTGATGAGGCAGCATTGATGGGCACTGATGAGGAGGCACTGATATGTAGAATTGATGGGCAGTGATAGGCGGCACTGATATGCAGCACTGATGGGCACGGATGGGCACTGACAGGCGGGTGTGATGGGCACTGACAGGCGGGTGTGATGGGCACTGACAGGTGGCACTGATGGGGTACTGATGTGTTACTACTGGGCACTGATTGGCACTGTGGTGGGCTCTGATTGGAACTGTGGTGGGCACTGATTGGCACTGTGGTGGGCACTTGAAGGGTTTTATATTGGGGGGAATGCTGGGCACTGATTGGTAGTGTTTTTTGTACATTTGAGGGGGCTTCTTATCACGATCGGAGTTGCGGGGTGTCAGACTGACATGCTGCACTCGCGATCGCCGCGATGCGTGCCCCTGCGGGCGCGCGTCGGCATGTTTTCCTGCTGGACATCATATGACGCCCAGTAGGGATAACAGAACCACTTCCCGGCCATCAATCTGCTATAGGCCGGGCGGGAAGTGGTTAAACAGAAAGTGATAATGAGGGAGGAGTCAGTAACCCAATGATGGTGGTCTTCAGGATCAGTCCAGTCTTCATCTTGGTTGTTCTCCCCCATCCTCACTCTCTGACCTCTGGTGGGGCTCAGCCCCGCTGTTATTCATGACTAAATCATGGACTAAATAAGGAAGTGCAGGACTTCTTTTGTTGGGAAGATGGCAATGAGTGATAGAGGGGGTGGGGACACTCGTCCTATAATCCCCTCATCACTGTCACTCCTTAGCCTAAAGAAATGAACTGGTAGGAGATCAGAGGACCCATTTACTAGTTACCTTGAGGTGGGAATTGTAAGATCCTCGGAGACAAAGCTGTCTGATGTGGGCGGAGTCCTGGTTTAGGCGAACCAATCTGCTCATGTCTAGTAATAATCTTTTTATTTCTATTTTAGTAGATGGACGGGAGATGAGGAAAACCTCAGAGGATTGTCTCACTTTGTCTCCAGACTGTAAAGTAGAAGATGAGGACATCACACAGTATAGTCCAGGAGAAAACCCGACTACCTCAAATGTCCATCCGGCACCACACAGTGTAGATGGACCATCGTATTCCTCTTATCCTGAGGAACCTCAGACTGTGAGGGACGGTGCCGTCCTTCCAACAGATAAGAGGTTTTCATGTACTGAGTGCGGGAAGGGTTTCCATTATGAATCCAAACTTAATAGGCATAAAAGATCTCACACAGGAGAGAAGCCCTATTCCTGTCCCGAGTGCAGGAAATGTTTTATACAAAAATCAGATCTTGTCACACATCAGAGATCTCACACGGGGGAGAAGCCGTATTCCTGTCCTGAGTGTGAGAAATGTTTTATACAAAAATCAGACCTTGTCACACATCAGAGATCTCACACGGGGGAAAAGCCGTACTCCTGTCCTGAGTGCGGGAAATGTTTTTCACAGAAGTCCAATCTTTACAAACATCAGAGATCTCACACGGGGGAGAAGGCACATTCCTGTCCTGAGTGCGGGAAATGTTTTTCAGTGAAGTCCAATCTTAACAAACATCAGAGATCTCATACGGGGGAGAAGCCGTATTCCTGTCCTGATTGCGGGAAATTTTTTTCAATGAAGTCCGATCTTCACACACATCAGAGATCTCACACAGGGGAGAAGCCGTATTCCTGTCCTCAGTGCGGGAAATGTTTTTCACAGAAGTCCAGTCTTTACAAACATCAGAGATCTCACACAGGGGAGAAGCCGTATTCCTGTCCTCAGTGTGGGATATGTTTTTCAGACAACTCCAATTTTAGCAGGCATCGGAGATCCCACACGGGGGAGAAGCCATATTCCTGTCCTGAGTGCGGGAAATGTTTCTCACAGAAGTCCCATCTTTACAAACATCAGAAATCTCACACGCGGAGAAGCCATTTTCCTGTCCTGAGTGAGGGAATTGTTCCTCACTGAAGTCCTGTCTTCCTGTACATCAAGAATTCCACACAACCCTCGAGGTGAATTAGTACCTTGAGTGCAGGAAATGTCTTCTATATGAATGTTGCTGGACATCACAGCTCTCATGTGGGGAAGAAGCACACCCTGATATACACCTCAGATATACTCCATAGCTGATCTTTATCATGTAAGAAACAGTTCCAGGGATGTGGACATTTAAAAAAAAAATGACTTGTCCAAGGGACTAAATCAGGGTCCCAATCTCCTTGTCTCTTATGACAATCTCCTTGTCCCTCATCTACCAGAGAGCTCAGCAGCGGTGTGGGAGTTCATTGAAAACTACAAGCTGACATCGGAAAAGGACAGAACTCTGTGAATGAATGGCATGGCCACGCTCTTTTCATAAAGTGACATCCGGTATGGGGAACTTCTCCCCGCACTGCTGTCACACAGAGGACTCGGATCACTGAGCCGCTGCAGGAACACGTAACATGTTACCAAAGGTGAATGTTTCCTTTAACCTTTTCACTGCCAGATCTGGCTTTGCAAGTTTTTTTGCTCACATGTTTAACCCCTTCAATATTGAACTGCCTAGGCCATTTTTCAGCTTTCAGTGCTCTCACACTTTGAATGACAATTGCACGGTCATGTAACACTGTACCCAAAAAAAATTGATGTACTTTTTTCACAAAAATAGAGCTTTCTTTTGGTGGTATTTGATCACCTCTGGGTTTTTTTTATTTTTTTGTGCTAGAAATAAAAAAAGACAAAAAAATTCTGAACGTTTTTCTTTGTTTCTGTTTTAAAATGTTGTAAATAAGGAAGTTTTCTCCTTCACTGATGAGGAGGTACTGACAAGCATCCCTGATGGGCACTGATTGGCATCACAGGTGGGCATTGGGGGTCATCACTGGTGGTCATCACTGATGGGCCTGTACTGATAATCAATGCTGAATATCAGTGCAGATCCCCCCTGTCAGGAGATCCGCTGATTGGTTCTCCTCTACTCTCACCTTGTCAGCATGAATAAAGGAAACTGATAACCGGCACTTCCTGGTTACAATGTGATTAGCTTTGATTGGACAAAGCTGATCACATGGTAAAAGGCATACGTCATAGGCCCTTTACCGAGATTGGAGATGTGGTGTGTATGACCAACACACCACACCACCGCGTGCCTGAGCGGCTTATTTTTCTGGACTTCATATGACCTCCAGTCAGGATAATGGAACCCTCGGCCTGGCCGTCATTCTGCTATATGCCGGGCGGGAAGGAGATAGAAAAATAATTTTAGGCCTGAAGATTATATAAAATCCCCAAAACATTATATAATTTCTGAAAGCAGACACCCTAGAAAATAAAATAGTGGTAGTTCCAATTTTTTATGTCACACGATATTATCGCAAAAGTCTAGGAAAAGCAACATTTCTGTAAAAAACACACAAGTTCATTTCAAGGGCACAAAAACACAATAAATTACCCAATTTTTTTGTAAAATATAAAAGCCGAGGTTGCACCGAGTAAATAGATACCCAACATATCAAACCTTCAATTTGTGTGTGCCTGTGCAATGGTGTCAGACTTCAGGACCCTATATTTTCTATAGGTGACTCCTTAAAAGCCCCCTATAGGTCATCAGTTTAGTGTTATGGAGGAGGTCTGCTGATAGAATTATTGCTCTCATTCTGGTGATATGTAACGTGTATCGCAATCAACGTTTTCAGGCGTAGGCGCCCCAATATGTGAGTTTATTTTTTTTATATGTGGGGGCGGGGCCTCAGAGTTTTTTTGGTGGGGGGGTTATGTGCCTGGGTTTAAATTTAATTTTGTACAATTAAAAAATTTCATCACATGGAGCAGCCTTTTTTAATCAGGGTGCCTTGAGGTTTCTTCAGGGGCGCCTTGGCAAAATGCCGATCAATTGCCACAAAATTGTATACAAGCGGAGGGTGGATGAAGCCTTTTAGTTACACAAAGCCTCAGGTTTTCATTGTACACCATTACATCCTTCTAGCTGCCAACCTCCTAACGACCAATGACTTCATGAGCTGATAAGGAGGATGTCAGTTGCCTGAATATCATCCTTGTGTGACCCTCCCCCACCTCTCTCCATCAGCTTTGGGGTCTCATTAGCTAAATGATGGCGAAAAACTGAGGGGGAAGAGAAACATTGGAATACTAGTCAGTACCAGTTTGCAAAAGTCTATTTAGTTTGGAAGAATAAATCACATAACTTTGGGTGTCCTATGTGTGTTGATGTTGTTGCATTATGTAGAACTAATAGAAGAGTTTTTAGATTGGAGCGCCTCAAGACTGTCCATAATTTTGGAAGGCACCTCAAGACTGTCCATAATTTTGGAGGGCGCCCCAAGACTGTCCATAATTTTGGAGGGCGCCTCAAGACTGTCCATAATTTTGGAGGGCGCCTCAAGACTGTCCATAATTTTGGAGGGCGCCTTGACTGAAAAAAGGTTGAGAAACGCTGGCAGAGGACAAAAAGTCTCCTATGTGATGATTTTTTGGTGACAGGTTCCCTTTAATGAGACATCCAGGGTCTAAAAGACCCCCCCAATGTCTCCCTTGTGCTCCACTGAATGTAATACAGATCACACTGCATTACATTCTTTCCCGGCCTTGTCACCAGGGACCCGGAAGTGATGTCATACATATCTCTTCAGGGTCAGGAAGAAAAAGGAGAGAAGATCAGATGTGGCCTTATTTCTACAACCCCGGCCTGGTGGTTGTGGGGGTCTGTGGGCAGGGGGGGCCTATCGGAATCTGGAAGTGTCCAGACAAAGCCCCCCTCCCACATTGATGAGTTTGGGGTACATAGTATATAGCACCCCTATACATTTACCAAAAAAAAAAATTTAAGATAATAAAGACTCTCAATGTCCTTGATTAAAAAACACCCCAAAAGATGCCAACCGCCCCACTGACTCACCAATACCCCTCAATGACCCTCCACACAGGAGCGATCTCCAATGGTAACACTCGCTGACTGATAGCATCCTGAGCTGTTATCAGCTATATAAAGGAAGGGACGGGGATAGTGGTGACATCATTGCCCAGATATGGTCATATTCAGGCACTGATGTCATGATCTATGCCCCACCCATTTGGCTACGTGGCCATGTAAGGGAATGGGCGGGGTGAAGTCAACGGTTGCTAAGGATGCAGCTGTTGCTTCCCTAGAAACCAGTGACAGCCAGAAGCTGTCAAATTCGTCTGCACCAAATGCCGTAAACGTTGGATGTTCAGAAGAATGTGGGAGGAGCCAGTGTTCATCCAATCCTCTGTTCAGACACAGAACTCCTCCCTAATGCAGATTATTGTCAGTGTGTGGAAGTGATTGTATCTGGCAGACAGGGATCTGTATGTGTGTGTGTATCACTGCCCAGCACACCACTCACATCACACACTTCAGCCAATCTGCCCTAAATCATATGTGTGTGGGGGTGGGGTCAGTGGAAGAAGTCATCACACCAGGATTCTACAAGAAAAACAGAAATGGAAGGAGCGCACCCCTAGTGCTGTGTTTTTTGTAACACCAGGATTTTAGATTGAAGGATCACTTGGGGGATCCTCCGAAGTGTGTGCGGATCACTTGTCTGCTCCACACTCCTTAGATTGCATCAGATTGTATGAAAGATTTGTATCTGCCTGTGTGTGTCCAGCCAGATAATTGTGGGAGAGGCTCCCTCCAGTGGTGGTCAGCAGTATTGCAGGCTGTGAGAACTGTACAGTACTATAGCTGGTTTTATCTTCCCAAATAAACCAATTCCTCCTCCACCAATCAAGACTCTCGCTCCAGTTAGCAAGTCACAGTGGGCATTATTTCCTTGACATCCAACATTGGTGTCAGTGAGATAAAATAAGCCCCACTGTCGATATCAGTGATAATAAATAAGCCCCATTGTTGGTGTCAGTGAGAGTAAAGTGTAACCCAGCCCAGCATTGGTGGTCAGTGGTGGTACTTACCTGATCACACACTCCCGCTGCCTCTCTGCTGATGTCGGAGTTCTTCTATCACTGTCAGAGAGGAGATCACAGCTCCCCACAGTCTACTATAATTCAAAAAATCAAAAAAACAAAAACCGCGCTAAAAAATGATGTGAACAAAAGTCCAACTATGAAGTCCCATATATAAAATAAATAATCCAAAATGTGATCCAAACAAAAAGGAGGTAAGTTTATCTTAGGTGAATGACGTGAACTTCATCCAGAGAAAAAACAGTGATAATAGACATATTATCCGGAACACACCAATAAGTATTGCGCTTACCAGAAGTAAGCCAAAAAGGGGCGAGTGGCTTGAACCCAGCCTGGGCCTTTTGGTGAGCAATCCAGGTGAGGCAGGATGAACGCCCTTGTCCCATAAATCCACAGAATATGATCCGAAAATATATGACAAAAATATAGCGTAATACTGTTGACATAAAACACTCCAAACCAAAAAATTATATGTGACACTCGACTAACCGTAAATCATATGTGATCATATAAAATCCTGTGCCAGTAGCCAGGGTATTATAGTGAGTATCATGCAATCATGCAAAATATAAGGTGAATAGGTAAAGGCCTGAACGACACCCAAAATCTGCTTACCAGATATAAATGGACAGTCAGCGTATATCGATCACCCCACAAAATGTGTAAAATCTGCTTACCAGATGGCAAACCCTTGTGAGCAGACTCAATAAAGCCAGGGACCAATCACCAAGTAGGCAAACACAGATAACAACGAACCTTAGGGAAGACCTCCTTACCAGATATGTAAACAAAGTGGGCAGATGTATTAAGGCACAAGCCGGACTCCTGACAGGAATGGTGTAAATATGTCTTGACCACTCAACCCGAACTCAGCGGTGCATATATGATGAAAGAGCCAATAGTGTAATACTGCATAAATCTTATTTATTTAATAAGAGTAAGGACTTACATATATATGAAGATTAAAAGCTGAAGGAAAAGTAAAACGAAGCCGGCCGGCCTCCGGACACACTCCCATCCTCAACAGAACAACGTGGTGACGTCAGCCCGCCCCTCCCAGACGCGTTTTGTCATACGTTGACATTCTCAATGGGGAACGGGCAGCGTGCTGAGCCACCACGTTATATGCGCAATTCAAGCCTCGCTCTGGATCCCGCTAAGGGAAACACACAGCGCCATCTTGAATGTGGGCATCATCATCAGTTAACACACGGAATGGGGCCAGATAGGCATCCCGAGATGCCACTAGGTACCCACACCTCTAACTAAATAAAAAATAATATATAAAAATGACATATATACACCTAGGAATATATTTTATAAACCTATGGCCCACAGCGAAAATTGATGTTTGATGCATTCAAATACCTCACTTTTAGTGGGCATCTAAAGTTATAAGACATTATAAAAAACAATAATATTTCCCCAAATCATATTATAAGTAAGTTGAATGATATGGGGCTAGGCATGTGTATTAAAGCCATAGACATGACATAAAAAAGAAAAAGAAAAACCAGTAATGACAGTAACATAACACGGGCTATTAAGACCTCATTGTAACTGTAAATGGGATGGACTCCTCCCCAAAACCAGAAAAACATATGATTAAATCAAAAAATAAAATATAAAAATATAAATATAAATTATAAAAATAATAAATATAAAACAATGGGCAGCAAGGAGGGGAAACCTCATTGAGGACAGAGGAAACCCCAAAACACAACCTTATGGACAATATCAGTGCTCACTCAGAGATGTATATAGCTATTTCCCAATTCCAGTATATTCTATTCCCCCTTATAGGTGGTCACATAAGATATCATTTCAGGAATTGTCTATAAAGGCGTTGACATCCACATCTATATGTGGCGTATAACTCTTAATTCTATGGACCCAAGACATTTCTAATTTTGAAATGTCTCGCACCATGGAGCTCCCTCGCCAATACGGTTTATAACGGTCAATACCAACAAAAAGGGTATTGGAGGGATCTCTACCATGTACCAAATGATAATGTTTGGAAACTGAATGGTTCCTAAAACCCGTCAAAATGTTTGTGATGTGCTCGTTGAGCCTCACCTGGAGGGGACGTTTGGTCTGTCCCACATATTGCAAGCCACAAGGGCATTGCAACATGTAAACCACCCCAAAGGTGGAACAGGTAATAAATGGGGTGATGGAATGAGTTTGACTGGTTGCTGTGGACACAAAGGCCTGGGTCCACCTGTTCGAACAGGAATTGAAGGAACACACTCGACATTTGTTACATTTATAGAAACCGGTCAATTGATCAAAAAAAGTGGTTCTTTTAATTGGAGGATCCAAAACATTGGGGGCCAATTTATTTCTAAAATTAGGTGCACCTCTGAAAACAGTTTTAGGTTTTGATGGTAAAACTTCTCTTAAAACTCTATCATTGGTGATAATGTGCCAATGTTTGGAAACTAGTTGTTTTACCTCCTTGTGTTGGAGGGAATAGGTGGTAATAAAGGGAACTCCCAGATTGTTATCCAAATTCCTTGGCCGGGGTCTATCCTGCAATAGGAGCTCCCTATCCATATTCTGTACACTTTTCAAAATCTACTATAATTGCAGTGCCTGGTGATGGGACCCAGAGAGTGTTCCAAAAGTCATCCCCTCACTGACACTCTGCACTCTGAGTCCTGGAACCTGTGAGATGAGGACATGATGGGACAGAGGACTAAATCCTGGGACTATCCTTTATCATCTGGAAGCAATGGCAAGGCTGTAATCACACTATGAGATATTTCTTGGGCTGCAGTTCCTCTGAATTCCACAAGATGGTGATCTCACTTCTACTGAAACAGGAAGTCTCCAATGGAAGACAGACAGGAAGTGATGTCAGGTACAGACAGAAAGTTCCGGGTGAGAGGTGAGTCGGGAGGAAGTAGAGAGAAGACGTTACTGGAAGAGGCAGTAGAGGAGGTAATAAGATCTTATTTTCTATTTACACCCAGTAACCCCCCCGTCATGTCCGTCCTCTTCCTCCATAGTCACTGTGATGTCTTTTATCTCCAGCAGATGATGATACACACATATATAGTGTGGAAATGTAGAATAACCCCGTATATTACAATGAGGGAATTTATGGTCTGTACCACGAGGGGAGTTATTGATGTCAGTAAATGTCGGTTCCAGACATTGTATGTGGGGGGAATGAAATGATAATTAAAGGTTGGGATTAGGGAAGATTTCTATAAGATTTTACACAGGAATGATCAGCGCCCCTCCAGAGACACTATGATGAGTCTCACAATAGGAGTCTGAAAGGGACTGGATTTTGGGGGGATGGGATGTGAACATAGATTGGGGGGAGGGGCAATTTTATCAAAAAGACATCCAGATGGGAATTAAAATAGATTTTTGAGCTGAATACAATTGTTCCGGCTGGACTGAATATTGATATTGATGTGTTTGCTTTTGATTCAACTATTTTTTTAATACATTTTTATATTGTGTTACCACATATTGATGATTATAAATAAAGTTTTATATGAGTTTAGTGATATATGATGATATATAGAAGATGTAATAAAGGGGTTGTAAACCTAGTTACACCACTTTTACCTACAGATAACCCTATAATAAGACTTACCTGTAGGTACTGTAAATATCTCTTAAACCTGCATGGTTTAGGGGATATTTACAATATACTCTTGCACCGACGTCATTGGCGCATGCACTGTGAAGAAACGACCCTTCGTGACGTTTCTTCACTAGCAAGTGCTATGACTGACGGCTCCCGTGTGCATGCACGGGAGTGACGTCACACGACTCCGTCCAGTCACAGAACCAAAGTCCATGGCCCTGGAAGGAAGAGGGGTGAAGATGGATGCGGCCACCAGTGGGGACAGCGCAGGCTTCGTTTGCAGGTGTATGCGATGCATACTAGCCCATTATGCTTTTACTTTTTATGGGGAAAAAAGAGGAAGTAAAACCCACCAGGGTTTACTTCCTCTTTAAGCTACTCTGGGCTATAAATGATTTAGGAATCTGGGCGGAGGTAGGAGTGTTTTTTAGAACCTCTTCACCTGGCAATAGCTCTTCTGGACAAAGATTGGTGTTTTCCAATCCAAACACATCGGATGTCACCAGGTTAGGTGAGGCGCCCTCTCTGGTTACATTTAAGTGGTATCCGGCCCGCCATCCACCAGAGTATCTGCAGTCAGGACCCTGGCGGTGGATTGGCTCTTCTGCTCCTAATGCTGGTATTCCCCATTTACTGCTATAGAGGTATCTATTGGTTCACAGGCACCACAAATTCTGTGGGACTACAGAGCCCAGCACACCTATCCTCTACAGCCAGGGAGGTTTCTGAGTAAGTGCTGCCAGGTTACCCCAGGAGTTGTCTGACACTTTGTTATCAGAAAGTTTTATTGGAACTATCGTGTTGTGGATTCAGATATTTTGTCCATAGTGCAAGCACTGCCCGAATATTTATTATTTGTAGATTAACCTCTTCAGGGTCAGAACATCTCCCCATTTATGGGGCCGGAACATTCTCTTCATTTTGGAGATAAATTCTAGTAATATGTTCCTCTAAACAAACAGCACTGACAATAAATAGACAAGACAATGACCATCCTGACCATACATGGCCTACAAAGAGCAATTATTACACTACACAGGCAGCCAATGGGCATTCATTACACTATGCAGCCAACACAATGATGGGGTGCAGGGCTCAGGAGTATGGAGCATAGAGCCCCTTACATTGCTGGTCAGGAGGAAGAAAACATTCCCAGCCTGCCATGAAGAATATGTTCCATCATTGGTGTCAGAGGGAGGAAAATACTGAGATCTCTGAGGGAAGTAGAGAGACTGAGGGGCTGTGAGGGTTTAGTAAAGCTGAAAGACTTCAGGGGCCTCTGAAGGGGTAATGTAGCTGAAGGACTCTGAGACCCTTGAGGGGGTAGTCAGGCTGCAGGGCTCTAAAGGAATATGGGATAGAGGGCTGGGGGACTCTGAAGGGACAGAGGGTGGTCTCTGGGTCTGTGATGGCCCTCCCACCCCAACGGCACCTTTTTTTCAGACCTTACAGAACTGACAACCTTAACTTTTTTTTTTTTTTCCTCTGGTTCCATCAATTAAGGGGTGTGGTTAATTGCTCACAGGTGCCTATTTAACTGGTTGTAGGACTCAGTCTGAGCGTGCTCAGTCTGAAGCTGTGGAACTTGGTGTAAGTGGAGCTGGAATAAGTGGGAGTTAAAAAAACAGAGTTTAAAACAGGAGGTTATAACAGGGGTCATAGTACCTGTGTAGTGTGAGTATCTGAGTGTTGTCTGAGTAGTGTGTGTGGATCATTGTACTTGTGTATTGTGTACTGTATACTTGTGTATTGCGAGTGCACGTAGGTCTGTGAGTACCTGTGTATTGTCTTGTTGTGTACCTGTGTATTGTCTTGCTGTGTACCTGTGTATTGTCTTGAGTATTAGTGCCAGGAAGCTAGCTGTTAGGTAATTTGGACAGGGTAAAATCCCCAAATCCTCACTATATTCAATAGGTACGATGCCCGGCGGGTGTGGAGAGGCGACTCTTTGTACATCTTCCCGCATGTATGCGTTCCTTGATCATCCGATCGAGGGCGAATACTGCTGTGCAAAATGTAAGCACATTGTTTCCCTGGAAGCCCAGGTTCTGAATCTGGGGAAACAACTGTCAGCACTGAGAAGTTCCTCCATACTAAAGGTGAGCCAGGAACGTACACGGCAGGTGCCGGCAGGGGCCAGCACAGAGGCGGGTGGAGACAAAGAGGTGCCGGCACTAGCAAAGAGTAGATGGGTGACAGTCAGGAGGGGTAGAGGGGGAAGTGCCAGAGAGGCCGATCCAGGACTGGAGCATCCCAATAAGTACACTCCATTGAGTGACATTGGTGAAACCAGTCAGGGACCAGAACTGCTGGAGATGAGGGACTCTCCTAGCTGCCAGGGGAAGAACTCCTCCAGTGAGAGTGGGGGGGCAGCAAAGGGAAAGGAAAGACAGATTCTGGTGGTAGGGGACTCAATTCTTAGAAGGACAGAGAGGGCAATCTGTAACCAAGACCTAAAGCGCCGAACAGTATGTTGTCTACTGGGCGCTCGGGTTCGGCACATCATGGATCTTGTGGACAGATTACTGGGAGGGGCTGGGGAAGACCCGGCTGTCATGGTGCACGTTGGCACCAATGACAAAGTCAGAGGCAGATGGAGTGTCCTAAAGAACGATTTTAGGGACTTAGGAGCTAAATTGAGGATAAGGACCTCCAAGGTAGTGTTCTCAGGAATACTACCGGTACATCGAGCCACACCAGAAGGGCAGAGGGAGATTAGGGAAGTAAACAAGTGGCTGAAGAGCTGGTGTAGTAAGGAGGGGTTTGGGTTCCTGGAGGACTGGGCCGACTTCTCAGTTGGTAACCGGTACTATAGAAGGGACGGACTGCACCTAAATGAGGAGGGTGCAGATCTGCTGGGAATGAAGATGGCCAAAAAGTTAGAGGGGTTTTTAAACTAGGCGATGGGGGGGAGGGTCCAGAGACAGTGATAGCCAGCGCGGAAGATATTCCAGAGGGTAGTATTGGGGGCATTAGTGGTAGGTTAACCAAAGCACAAAAACACAAGGTGAGTATAGTAGCAAGTCCTAGTTGCAACCTTGAAACACCCAATACGAGGACAATATGCGACCGGTCTAAACTATGTGGCATGTTCACTAATGCCAGGAGCATGGCGGACAAGATGGGTGAACTAGAGATACTGTTGTACAAGGAGGATTTGGATTTTGTGGGAATTCTAGAGACCTGGTTCAACAGCTCTCATGATTGGCTGGCAAACATTCAAGGGTATACTCTATACTGCAAGGATAGAGAGGGTAAAAGAGGGGGAGGGGTATGCCTATATATCAAGAATAATGTACAAGTGAATGTGAGAGATGACATCACTGAGGGAGCTAGGGAGGAGGTGGAATCTTTATGGGTAGAGCTCCAAAGGGATGAAGCTAAGGGGAAAATAATACTGGGAGTATGCTATAGGCCCCCTAACCTGAGGGTGGAAGTGGAGACGGATCTCCTATCACAAATTGGATTAGCAGCAAGGATGGGAAGTGTTATCATAATGGGGGATTTTAATTATCCAGACATAGACTGGGCGGAGGGAACCGCGCATTAATTTAAGGCTCGCCAGTTCCTTAATGTCTTGCAGGACAATTTTATGGGTCAGATGGTAGACGCACCAACTAGAAATAAAACATTACTGGATCTACTGATTACCAACAATACAGACCTGATCACAGATGTGGAAATACGGGGCAATTTAGGTAACAGCGATCACAGGTCAATTAGTTTCAGTATAAATCACACAAATAGGAAACATGAAGGGAACACAAAGACACTGAATTTCAAAAGAGCCAACTTCCCTAAACTACAAACCTTGCTAAAAGGCATAAATTGGGATAAAATATTAGGAACAAAGAATACGGAGGAGAGATGGGTTTGCTTTAAGAGCATATTAAATAAGGGCATTAGCCAATGTATCCCATTGGGTAATAAATTTAAAAGAGCAAACAAAAATCCTGGATGGCTTAACTCCAATGTAAAAATGCATATAAAAGCAAAGGAGAAGGCTTTCAAAAAATACAAGGTTGAGGGATCATCCTCAGCATTCAGACTTTATAAAGAATGCAATAAGAAATGTAAGGGTGCAATTAGGAAGGCTAAGATAGAACATGGAAGACACATAGCGGAGGAGAGCAAAAAAAATCCCAAGAAATTATTTAAGTATGTAAACAGTAAAAAAGGGAGGACAGACCATATTGGCCCCATAAAGAATGAGGAAGGACATCTGGTTACAAAGGATGGGGAGATGGCAAAGGTATTGAATTTATTCTTCTCCTCAGTCTTCACGAGTGAATCGGGGGCTTCAGTAACCAAAACTGCAGTGTTTATCCTCATGACACAACACAGGAAGCACCTACATGGTTAACAGAGGACGGAATTAAAATTAGACTTGAGAAACTTAACATTAATAAATCACCGGGACCAGATGGCTTGCATCCGAGGGTACTTAGGGAACTCAGTCAGGTGATTGCCAGACCGTTGTTCCTAATTTTTACAGACAGTCTATTGACTGGAATGGTACCAGCTGATTGGAGAGAAGCCAATGTAGCACCAATATTTAAAAAGGGCCCAAAAAACATCCCTGGGAATTACAGACCAGTTAGCCTAACATCAATAGTATGTAAACTCTTGGAGGGGATGATAAGGGACTATATACAAGATTTTAGTAATAAGAATGATATCATTAGCAGTAATCGGCATGAATTCATGAAGAATCGTTCTTGCCAAACCAATCTATTAACCTTCTATGAGGAGGTGAGTTGCCATCTAGATAAAGGAAGGCCCGTAGACGTGGTGTATCTGGATTTTGCAAAAGCATTTGACACAGTTCCCCATAAACGTTTACTGTACAAAATAAGGTGCGTTGGCATGGACCATAGGGTGAGTACATGGATTGAAAACTGGCTACAAGGGCGAGTTCAGAGGGTGGTGATAAATGGGGAGTACTCAGAATGGTCAGGGGTGGGTAGTGGGGTTCCCCAGGGTTCTGTGCTGGGACCAATCCTATTTAATTTGTTCATAAACGATCTGGAGGATGGGATAAACAGTTCAATCTCTGTATTTGCAGACGATACTAAGCTAAGCAGGGCAATAACTTCTCCGCAGGATGTGGAAATCTTGCAAAAAGACCTGAACAAATTAATGGGGTGGGCAACTACATGGCAAATGAGGTTCAATGTAGAAAAATGCAAAATAATGCATTTGGGTGGCAAAAATATGAATGCAATCTATACACTGGGGGGAGAACCTCTGGGGGAATCTAGGATGGAAAAGGACCTGGGGGTCCTAGTAGATGATAGGCTCAGCAATGGCATGCAATGCCAAGCTGCTGCTAATAAAGCAAACAGAATATTGGCATGCATTAAAAGGGGGATCAACTCCAGAGATAAAATGATAATTCTCCCGCTCTACAAGACTCTGGTCCGGCCGCACCTGGAGTATGCTGTCCAGTTCTGGGCACCAGTCCTCAGGAAGGATGTACTGGAAATGGAGCGAGTACAAAGAAGGGCAACAAAGATAATAAAGGGTCTGGAGGATCCTAGTTATGAGGAAAGGTTGCGAGCACTGAACTTATTCTCTCTGGAGAAGAGACGCTTGAGAGGGGATATGATTTCAATTTACAAATACTGTACTGGTGACCCCACAATAGGGATAAAACTTTTTCGCAGAAGAGAGTTTAATAAGACTCGTGGCCACTCATTACAATTAGAAGAAAAGGTTTAACCTTAAATTACGTAGAGGGTTCTTTACTGTAAGAGCGGAAAGGATGTGGAATTCCCTTCCACAGGCGGTGGTCTCAGTGGGGAGCATTGATAGCTTCAAGAAACTATTAGATAATCACCTGAATGACCGCAACATACAGGGATATGTAATGTAATACTGACACATAATCACACACATAGGTTGGACTTGATGGACTTGCGTCTTTTTTCAACCTCACCTACTATGTAACTATGTAACTATCTCATTTGTCTCAGTGGTCATTTGTTTTGTTCTGGAATATCAAGTAAGATGAAGAAGGGAAATCCTTCACTCATTAGGGAATTCTGTTTCAGCTGCAAACCAGTTCAGAAAGGAAACAATCCTAACCGAGAAAAGGGAATATCTGATCTAGTATGTCAAGAGGGTCCCAGGTCCTCCAAGATGTAACAAACACTAAACAGTCCAAACTAAATGTGTTCCCATGGGGGGGAGTAGTTCTTAAATATAAAGCAACCCTCTTATTACCCCCCTCACATCCACATCCTATTATTGTGTGACCGATACCATCCAAATAATTCTTACTTTCATTTCCCAAAGTTATCCGTCTACAAGGAGACCTGTATAGATCAAATGATGGGACCAATGAGGATGGAGGAGGACGTGACTGAGAAGATACTAAACCTCACCCTGGAGATCATCTACCTGCTGACCGGAGAGGTGAGGAGGATTCTGGGAGGTCACATGACATCACTCTTATCTCTATTAATAAAACACAGACCTGACCGGAGAGGTGAGGAGGATTCTGGGATTCTAACATGATGTTCTTATTGGTTCCTCAATACAGAGATTTCCTCTTGTGAAGTCAGGTGATCATATGACCATCACAGTGCCTCCATGTGACTCCCTAAAACCCGAGAGACACAACATGCAGAAGATTCTAGATGTCACCAAGAAGATGATGGAGCTGCTGACAGGAGAGGTGAGCGGTGCTGGGAATTCTGGGACATTATCCAGTAACAGACAAGGGATGTGTCTGGATGGTGACTGTATCATTGTGTGTGTCAGGTTCCTATAAGGTGTCAGGATGTCACTGTCTTTTCTTTATCTTACATCATGGGACACAGAGCCTTAAGTAATTACTTAATGGGTTATGTGCCACCTTCACGTGATGGACACTGGTTTACCCAATCCAGGAAGTTCACTCCCTATATAACCCCTCCTCCTTCCAGGAGCACATCAGTTTTCTCGCCAGTGTCTAAGGTGTTGGTCACGAGTGAAGATGTGCTCTGAGGAGCTCCAGGAGGGATCCATGCTGGATTTAAATAGCCTCCATAGACCAGATCCATCCAAAGTGCCACTGAGGCCTAAGTGGATGATACCTGGGGCCTCGTATCCAAAGCACGAGGTTTTGCCTGTAATGCCTCTCTTTGTAGGGCTGGCCCCCGGGAACCCAGGGCTTAGGTCTTGCTACATTACCTAAAACTTTCCTGGTGGGGTGCTTTTACGGGTCAAAGGGAGTGGAACCCCGTTTTAGGGACCCGGTCCTTGAAGGTTTGCTAAACGCAGCCCGTCGTGATGGGTGAAGGTTAGATTGCCTGTTAATTCAGCAAATCCTGCGGTGGGGATAAGGTAAGGGAAGAAACATAGGAACTGAAAAGTCTACCTATGTATTCTTCTATTAGAGAAAAAAAGTTGTCATGCCTTAATTCTCCACTAGAGGGAGTCTATGCACATACCTTAAAGCAGTGGTTCTCAACTTGGGGGTCGAATGATAATTTACCACAGGTCACCGAATCCTGGGCTGTTCCTGAAGCAAACACCGCTCTCCCAGCCTTTTGTGCGGCCGCCCAGCAGGGCTATCCCTGGAGCCTGCGGTCGCCCACTCAGCCTCTTGGCAGGCGCCCATTCAGTTTACGGCATGGCTGGGGGGCAGAGACTAGAGGTCAGCTGACTGGTGAGGAATGTGAAGTGGGAGGGGCTGGAGGAGACACAGTCTACCACACTACCTGTGATTATAGATGCCATTAAAGGGACTCAGGGAGCGCTAAATGTCCACGGGTGAGGGGCGCAAATTACTTGTCTTGCCTTGGGTGCCGACAACCCACGCTACGAAGATAATTTTACTGTTAAGGGTCCCCTAACAGTAATTTTGGGAAATTTTAATCAAGGGGTCACGGCACTTGAAGGTTGAGAAGCACTGCCTTAAAGGATCACTAAAGATATATTTTTTTTTAAAATAACAAACATGTTATACTTACCTCCACTGTGTAGCTCGTTTTGCACAGAGTGGCCCCGAACCTGGTCTTCTGGGGTCCCTCGGCGGCTGTCTCGGCTCCCCTCCGCAAGGACTCAACACTTTCATGCACGCTCCCGTGATACAGCCGGCGGCCATAGCCGCTCACTGTATCACTCGGCCCCGCCCCCTGGTGCGCCGCGTCATTGGATGTGATTGACAGCAGCACGAGCCAATGGCTGCGCTGCTTTCAATCCATCCACTGTACCAATCAACAGCCAGGCTGAGCGGCTAAGAGGATGTCGGGGGCTAGCGCGGGACTTTCGAGGGGTCAGGTAAGTAAAACGGGGGGGCTGGGGGGGGCGGCGGTATTGTCAGTAGTTTTTTCACCTTAATGAATAGAATGCATTAAGGTGAAAAAACTTTTACCTTTACAACCCCTTTAATCTGTTGTCTTCACTGTAAAGCTCAGTCAGTCTCTGTGTGGCCGCAGCAGCATGTGCAACAGGATTTTTTCTCTCAGGTAAAAGAAATCTGCCAAATGTTTTCTTTCTCCCCCCTGAAGGGACCGGAGGGTTAGGGGGATATTTGTGCTGTACCCCCCTTACATTACCCCCCCGCCGCGGGGGAGTGCGGAGGTCCCGCTGTTCTGATACTGCTACTATTGTACTGTTTTTAATGCTGTTTTGTTTGCCTGCTGCTAAACAGGTCTCTGCTTCCCCTTCCCCCTCGTGTTGGGTCTGTAGACCCGAAAACACCGCGCACGAGCACGGGAACATTTTAAATGAAAAAAGAGGGAAGAATTTTTTGGAGGGGCGGGGCCTAAGCGCAGTGCCATGAAACATCTACGAGGACGCACGGCAGGCTAAAACAAATAAAACACAACTGGGACTGTCTCTCCTTGGCATGGCGAGGAGGAAACAAGCAGTCTGCACACAGGGACACAAGAGCTGTGGGACACATGAGGGTTGCAAACTGGCATTCCTGATACAGGAAGGACACCCTTTTCCCAGCACTAGGCTGAACTTTATAGCGGCTTTAAATGTCATGACTATATTCAGCGATTAAGTGCAATTGAATAGTGCCCCTGTTTTTGTGCTTAGGACTATGCCTACTAAAAAAGACACCACAAAAACCTAAAAAGGTACTAAAGGTTTCACCCCCAGGTGCTAGGATCTCGAGTCGCATTTCCACGCTTTCATCCTCGCCTGGATTACCAGTTATGGCAAGCCAGGGTGAGCCATTGGAACAAATTGTTGGTGCAACTGCTTCTTACATCTCAGCCCCTGGATACGTGTCCTTTCCTCCACCCTGCAGGGTCTGGAAGGAAGATTAGCGGCTTTAATCGCATCCTCCATTCAAATGGATAGGAAGCGTGCTAGACCCCCCCTCCCCCACTTTAGACCCTTTGCAAGGGGGACAGTGGGCTCAGGATGAGGTTTTACCCTCAGAAAAATCAGGAGGAAAAGCAAACTGATGATTCCTCTGCAGGGGAAACAACGGTAGATGAACCTTTTTCAGCCTCTCAATCTGAGAAATTGCTGATATAATCTCTTACGGAGATGGTTCGTTCTACTTTCATGCTACCCCTAACGGAGTCTGCTGAAAGCTCGGTTTCTTCTTTGGGCTCCTTAAAACCTTCACAGCCTTTGCATGCGTTTCCTGCACATGCATTACTAGAACAGCTTATTTTTGCTGAATGGAATCACTCGGATCAGCATTTTCTCCCTCCTAAGAGATTTTCAATTCTCTATCCCCTGGAGGAGAAATTCTCCAAAAAATGGAAAGTACCAGCAGTTGACGCTGCGATTTCCAGTGTAACTAAAGCCTAACTTGTCCAGTAGACAATGCACAAATGCTTAAGGATCCAACAGTAAAAAGTTGGAATCCTTGTTAAAATCTACTTTTTCCTTGGCAGGTGCTGTTACTCAGCCTGCAGTCGCTGCAATAGGCGTCTGTCAATCCCAATTTAAACAGGCCCTTAGAGAGCTTCCTACACAACAAGCTTGGGAATTGGCTGAACTACCAAAAGCATTATGCTTTGCCATAGATGCCATTAAAGATTCTATTCATCAGGTGTCCCGCCTTACGCTTATGCTTGTGCATATACGTAGAATCCTGTGGTTAAAAAATTGGTCAGCTGAAGCACCATGTAAAAACCTCCTAACTGGGTTCCCTTTTCATAGGGAGCGGCTATTTGGAGAAGATTTGGACAAATATATCCAAACAATTTCTAGTGTGAAAAGTACTCTTTTGCCAATCAAAAGAAAGTATAAACACCCTTCATTTAAACGGGCTCTTTCCCCTGCGCCAGGGGCTTCCGCCTCTAGCCAGTGGAAACGGCCTCCGGTGTCAGACTCTAGAGGAAAACCTCAGGGTCAGACCCAGGCTCAAAAGAAGTCCTGGGGTCGGAAACCTTCAAAGCAGAATCCTAAAGCCTCATCATGAAGAGGCAACCCCCCTCACCAAGGTGGGGTGTAGACTTCTGCAGTTTTCAGAAGTCTGGCAAAAGGAAATTCTGGATGGTCAGATCAAACGGCGATCCCTCTATTCGCCTCTTCATGAGGTTGCTAGGAACCATGGTGGCTTCATTCGAAGCAGTTCTCTATGCCCAGTTCCATTCAAGACTGTTGCAAAACGGTATCCTGTCTACTTGGAAGAAAACAATTCAAGCTTTAGACTTGCCAATGTGGCTGTCCACAAGAGTATCCCAAAGCCTCACTTGGTGGTTACTAAACCAGAATCTGCCGAAAGGAAAATCCTTCAGAAAGTGGTAACGATGGATGCCAGCATTTCAGGCTGGCAAACAGTACTAGAAAAGACAACCGTCCAGGGACAGTGGTCAAGAACCGAAAGAACCTTGCCCATCAATATCCTAGAGATTCGGGCAGTACGTCTGACTCTAAAGGCCTGGACTTTCAGGTTATGGGATTATACTGTCAAGATCCAATCCGACAATGCCACAGCTGTGGCCTATATCAATCACCAAGGGGGCACCAAGACTCTCTCAGCGCAGAGAGAGGTGAACCATATTCTAGCTTAGGCACAGAACATTCCTTTCTGCCCATCGACAGTCTTCATTCCAGTAGTAGAGAATTGGCAGGCGGACTACTTAAGTTACCAAAAAATGGAAAAAAGTGGAAGATATGACCGCCTCTATCACCCACTGTTCTGCGCCAGGTTTTACTGAGAGATGTGATGTAGACAAAGCAGCTGCTTAAATAAATACACATGTATGTAGGCAATAAAATCATAGAAAACAAATAATCAAAAAATCCCGACGCCCTCAGA
Organism: Lithobates septentrionalis; assembly: GCA_037952835.1. Taxonomy (NCBI): domain Eukaryota; kingdom Metazoa; phylum Chordata; class Amphibia; order Anura; family Ranidae; genus Lithobates; species Lithobates septentrionalis. Next base: position 1,726,712 of record JBBDGP010002974.1, read on the forward strand.
TGACGTCTGGAAGTGACAAAATGCGTCAGGGACGTAATTTACCGGAAATGACGTGTGCGTTCCACGCACCTGAGAGGAACAAGGAAGTAGGCTGGCTCCTGTATCCAGTAAACGTTCCAAAGGACCTCCCGGGAGACGGGATAAGCAGGCACAGTGCACTTTTAACAAATGCTCGTTTTTATTGCATATCTGGTACGCATGTTAACAAAGGGGGAATACTTTTGAAAGTTTGAATAAAATTGTTTTAGCAATATTACACTATATGCCTTTTTTTTCCCTCCCATATGCAATGCGGTATCAACTAAGAATATGACTGACATCTGGTGGTTGGATGAAGGAGAAGGAAAGCGGTTATCATAAAGGCTTATGTATGCTGTCTTTTTGGTGAGTGTAATTTCATTGGGGAGATGTCCCCTTGCACGTGGTGATTATCCTTAGTGAAAGAAGCTGTCCACTACAGTAGAACACAGCTATTTGAACTTTCCTGGATCTCATTAATCATTAATGTTTTTTTCATGTGTCTGGACCAACTTGACACATAGCGCTGCTGCAATAAGTGATTAGAGGACTCTTTTGGGCATCGGGATTTTTTGATTATTTGTTTTCTATGATTTTATTGCCTACATACATGGACTACTTAAGTTGCCAGCAGTTATTCCCAGGGGAATGGTCTCTTCACCCCGACATTTTTTGGGCTGTTTGCCAAAGATGGGGGACTCCGGACATAGATCTTCAAGCGTCCAGGTTCAACATGAAGTTAGTCAACTTTGTGGCCAGAACAAGGGATCATCTCGCACGCGGAACGGATGCATTGGTGACCCCGTGGGATCAGTTCTCACTAATCTATGCATTCCCCCCTATTCAGTTGCTGCCTCGACATCTTTGCAGGATCAAGTTGGAAAGGATATCGGTAATTCTGGTGGCACCAGCATGACCCAGACGGTCATCTCCGCAGAAATCGTAAAGATGGCAGTGGAGGGCCCATGGTCCCTCCCACTACGGTCAGATCTGCTCTCACAGGGACCGATATTCCATCCTACCTTACGGTCTCTAAATTTAACGGCTTGGCTATTGAAACCCACATTCTGAAGAAACGTGGCCTTTCCGGGTCAGTTATCTCTACCCTGATTAATGCAAGGAAGCCAGCTTCCAGAACTATATATTATAAAGTCTGGAGGGCTTATGTTTCCTGGTGTGAATCCAAGGGTTGGCACCCTCGGAGATATATCATAGGCAGAATTTTTGCCTTTCTACAATTAGGGGTAGAAATGAAATTGGCCTTCAGTACTATTAAAGGCCAAGTCTCAGCTTTATCGGTCTTGCTACGCATTCTTTAGTCTGAGGTTTAATACAAGGAGTGATGTGGCTTAATCCGCCCATCAAAGCCCCCTTGAACCCTTGGGACTTGAAGTTAGTTTTGTCTGTGTTACAAAAACAGTCATTTGAACCGATACAACATATAACCTTAGTCCTTCTGACAAGGAAGTTGGTATTTTTGGTTGCTATATCCTCAGCAAGGAGAGTTTTGGAATTGGCTGCTCTTTCTTGTAAAGAGCCATATTTGATTTTTCATGAGGACAGAGTGGTGTTACGCCCTCGTCCAGGTTTTTTACCAAAAGTGGTCTCAGGTTTCCACCTGAACCAAGATATTGTCCTGCCATTGTTTTTTCCAAAACCATGTTCCAGGGAAGAAAAGTCACTACATTGTCTTGATGTGGTGAGAGCAGTGAAAGTCTATTTAAAGGCAACTGCTCAGATTCGGAAGACTGATGTCTTATTTATTCTGCCAGAGGGTCCTAAGAAAGGACAGGCAGTTGCCTTCAAAATCCACTGTGGCTAAGTGGATTCGGCAAGTTATAATTCAGGCTTATAATTTAAGGGGTAAGATTCCCCCTTTTCAAATTAAGGCGCATTCTAAAAGGGCGGTTAGTGCTTCTTGGGCAGTGCGTCACCAGGCCTCCATGGCTCAGATCTGTAAGGCCGCAACTTGGTCTTCAGTGCATACATCTCGAAAATTTTATCAGCTGGATGTAAGGAGGTATGAGGATATTGCCTTCGGGCGCAGTGTGCTGCAGGTATAGGTCCTCAAGTCTGGGGGTACCTTCCGGGTTGTGTCTCTGTCATGAAAGACGTCCTGTTAGTTCAGCCGTCAGCGGAAGATCGGTTAACAGAACTACTGTCAGTAGAGCCGGAGGACGCGTTCGGAGGCGCGTTGACGCGAACGGACGCATGCGGGTGCGCGCTAATACGAGCGGGTGTACGCGGATACACGATGAGACGAACGGGCACGTACGATCGGTACTCGGGCGTGCACGTGTGCACGCGGCGGCGCGCAGACGTGCAGTGTGACAGCTTTTGGCCTATTTAAAGGAGCCTGTCAGCATGCTTCCTTGCTGTCCGGTCTACAGCGTTCCCTGTGACCCTAAGCTTCCAGTATACCTGTTTACCTGATTCCTGTTACCCGGCTTGTTCCTGACTTCTCCTGTTTGCTGCCAGTCCCCGACCTCGGCTTGTCTGACGATTCTCCTGCCTCATCCTTCAGTTATTACCTGCCTGTCTGTTGCTGACCCGGTCCGTGCCCTGACTACTCTCCTGATTCCATTTGTACCTGCTCTGCTTGCCTGTGTTTGACCCGGCCTGTCTGACTTTGCTAGTGCTTCCAGTGGTACTACAGAACACCTCCCTGCTGCCTGCTTGTTCGTGGGTTCCTGCTAGCTGCAGTGCTTCTCTATCCAGTCAACAGTTCCAGTGTTCCTGCCAAAAGTTCCGGTTCATCTACCAGTTGTTCCAGTGCTTCAGTTGTACTACAGAACACCTCCCTGTTGCCTGTTGTTCCTGAGTTCCTGCCAGTGGATCCAGTGTTCCTGTCAGTCCTGCTGCTGCACCAGAGGTCCGGATCTACTCTACACCTGCCACTTACCAAGCACTTGTGGCCCCCTGCGCTCTTGAGTCCCTGTCTCCTCTATCAGGGGCTCTCGAACCAGAGGCACACGAGAGGCTACTCCTTGCATTCTGGGCTCCACCACCAGGTACGTGACAGTACCGGACAGCCATGTCTGAGCCCACGCAGGGAGCCTCTCCCATGGATGAACTCTGCCACCATCTTGCTGGACTTACCCAGGCAGTAAAAAGCCTACAAGAAGGCTACACCCAGCTGGAAGGCCGAGTCCAGGCCCTAGCAGCTTCTACACCTCCAGTATCCGGGACTTCTGCTTCACCATCAGTGGTCATGTTGCCGCCTGAACCCAGGGTCCCCACGCCTGAAAGATTTTCGGGTAACCGGAGCAAATTCAGGTCCTTCCGCAACTCGTGTGAGCTCTTTTTTGCCCTTCAACCAAGGACTTTCTCCCTGGAAGCCACCAAGGTGGGGTTCGTGATCTCGTTGCTGACCGGCGAGCCCCAGTCCTGGGCCCATCGCTTATTAGAAAAGAAAGATACCTCACTTGATACCCTGGATACCTTCTTTCAGGCTATGTCATCACTATATGAAGACCCACAGCTGACCGCCACGGCAGAGGCAGCCTTGCACACCCTACAGCAAGGTCGCAGACCTGTTGAGGACTATGTGTCAGAATTCAGACGCTGGAGTTCTGACACAAACTGGAACAACGACGCCCTACGGTATCAGTTCCTTATGGGCTTTTCAGAGATCTTGAAGGATGAACTAGCCCGAGTGGGCATTCCTGAGACTTTAGAGAACCTCATAGACCTTTCCATCCAAATAGACAGACGCTTTAGAGAACGATGTACGGAGCGATCTTCTGGTCCTGCTCGTCCTGTCTGGATGCTGCCCCGGGTGCCTAGTTCTCCCCACACCGCTCCTCCAGCTTCTACTACCATGACCTCAGATACACCGGAACCAATGCAGCTGGGACTCTTACGGCCATCCCTCACTCCTGAAGAGCGTCAACGCCGTCGGGCTGGTAACCTGTGCCTATATTGCTGGGACACTTTGTACTAACATGCCCGGCCAAGCTTCGTAAGTGCCTCTCTGTCTCTCCTGCTCTTACCCCAGCTGCACTGAATAATTTGTCTCACCTGGCTGTTCCGCTTCTTTTACAGCTCACAGGAGGGAATATACCAACCAGCGCTATCATTGATTCCGGGGCCTGCAGTGGCTTTATAGACTTGTCCTTCGCTTCCAGACATCACATTCCCTTCCGGCCCAAGGTGAAAGGACATTCAGTATATCTGGCCGATGGTTCTACCCTCAGATCAGGACCAGTAACCCAGGAAACAGTACCCATGCTCACCACTATTGCTGGCACTCATCAAGAGCTACTTTGTCTGGATGTCATTGAATCTCCTTTATTCCTCATCATATTGGGCATGCCATGGCTCAAGGCCCATAACCCACAAGTTGACTGGGCCTCAGGGAAAATTGAGTTTCCCTCCTCTTATTGCCACCAACACTGTCTACCAGAAGTTACTCAAGCTCCCTCTGCCCTGTTGTGCATGGAAACTGATGCCGAGACCCGTCAAGTTGTACCCGAAGTCTACCATAGCTTTCTGGACGTTTTCAGTCAAAAAGGGGCCGAGACCCTTCCTCCCCACCGGCCATATGACTGTCCGATTGAGCTTCTCCCAGGGGCAGAGATTCCTTTTGGGAGAATATTTCCTTTGTCAGAATTAGAACTAGGAGTATTAAAAATTTACATTGACAACAATCTAAAGAAAGGCTTCATCCAACCCTCCACGTCCCTGGCAGGAGCAGGAATCTTTTTTGTGGAAAAGAAAGACCATTCATTGCGCCCTTGTGTGGATTATCGGGCACTCAATAAAATCACGATCAAGAACCGTTATCCCTTACCATTAGTGCCATAACTTTTTCAGAGGCTGGGGTCTGCAGTAGTGTTTTCTAAATTAGATCTTCGGGGTGCCTACAACCTTGTCCGCATTCGCAAGGGAGACGAATGGAAGACTGCTTTCCGTACCCGGTTTGGGCACTTCGAATATTTAGTCATGCCTTTCGGACTTTGTAATGCTCCTGCTACATTTCAGCATTTTGTAAATGACATTTTCAGAGACTACCTTGACCAGTTTGTTGTTATTTATCTAGATGACATTCTAATCTTCTCCTCTTCCCTAGTTGAACACCGTGAACATGTCAGAAACGTTTTGACCCGGCTTCGCCTGCACGGCCTTTACGCCAAGCCTGAGAAATGTGTCTTCGAGCAGGAGAGTATTCAGTTCCTTGGTCTTATTATCTCTGTGGAAGGCATCAAAATGGACCCTCAGAAGGTCTCCGCCATTCTGGACTGGCCCGCTCCTACTGACAAAAAAGGAATTCAACGTTTCGTGGGATTTGCAAATTTTAATAGAAAATTCATCAAGGGATTCTCCACCATCATTTCTCCCATTACAAAATTAACCCAACAGGGCCTCAAGTTCCACTGGTCTACGGAAGCTCAGATGGCCTTTACTACACTGAAGGATCTGTTTGTTTCAGCCTCAGTTTTAAAACATCCTTATTCCACGTTACCCTACGTCCTGGAGGTGGACGCATCGGAGATAGCGGTCGGTGCAGTACTCTCCCAAAGACAGGGGCCTAGGGCTCTTCTGCACCCAGTCGCTTTTTTTTCCCGTAAATTATCGGAAGCAGAAAAGAACTATGATGTGGGTGATCGAGAATTGTTAGCGATCAAAGCTGCGCTGGAGGAATGGCGATACCTGTTAGAGGGAGCAGCCCACCCGATTCTTGTTTATACAGATCACAAGAATCTAGAATATTTAAAGACTGCCAAGAGGTTGAAACCACGACAGGCCAGATGGGCACTGTTCTTTACTAGATTGTCCTTCCATATTACCTACCGTCCCGGGTCAAAAAATATCAAGCCTGACGCTCTGTCACGGATGTACAGTGATTCGGAAGCACCTTCTCCGCCAGATACCATCTTGTCCTCAGGGAACTTTCTGTTACTCCAAGGGGATCTACTGTCACAGATCAAGCAAGCCTCCAGGAACGTTTCCACTCCACCTGATACAACCCTACAGGCCAGAGATGATCTTCTGTGGTTTAAGGATAGGATCTTCGTACCTTAGGAGGTGCGAACGGCAGCTCTTAGTTCTTGCCATGACCATATGTTAGCCGGCCATTTCGGAGTACATAAGACATCTGAACTTCTTCAGCGCACGTTCTGGTGGCCTTCATTAAGAAAGGACTGCAAGGACTATGTGGAAGCATGTGTCACCTGTATCCAAAATAAAGGTAGCAAGTCTAAAGCCTGGGGCCTGTTAAAACCACTATCTGTCCCGGAGAAGCCATGGAGGATGATCTCCATGGATTTTATTGTCGAGTTGCCACCTTCTGAAAGCTACACTACGATCTTCGTAATAGTGGATAGATTATCCAAGATGGCACATTTCCTACCAATGAAAGGTACCCCTACTGCTGCTGAAACTGCCAGGACATTTATTAAGGAGGTGGTGAGGCTTCATGGCATCCCTGCCAATATTACTTTTGATCGGGGGTACAATTTACCTCTAGGTTTTGGAGAGCTCTTTGTGAATCCCTGAAAATTGATCTTGCCTTCTGCCTATCACCCCCAAACAAATGGCCAGACGGAGAGAACGAATCAGACGCTGGAGCAGTATCTGCGCTGCTTTTCCTCGTTCTCCCAGGATGATTGGGCTCCGCTTCTTCCCCTTGCCGAATTTGCATACAACAACTCTGTTCATTCCGCTACAAAACAAACACCATTTTTTGCAAATTATGGGTTCCATCCTCTGTTCTTGTCCACTAACATTCCGGAGTGTCCAGTACCAGCTGTTCAAGAAAACCTAAACTTCTTCGAATCAAATAATAAGCTTCTGCAAGAGACTATGGCAAGGACCCAGAACTACAACAAAGAGGTGTAGAAGAGAAGGGGGGAGCTTGATCTTAAACCTGGAGATTTGGTTTGGCTATCCACTTTGAATCTAAGATTGGCTTGTCCTTCCAAAAACTTGGGTCCCAAGTTCATGGGTCCTTTTCCAGTGACAAGAAAAATTAATAATGTGGCCTACGAACTAAAGCTACCGGAATCATTCCGGATTCACCCGGTCTTTCATGTTGCCCTACTCAAACCTGCAGTTCCTGATCCTTTTGTCAACCGGAGGGTCAATCCCCCTGAACCCGTGATCATTGACGGAGAAACCGAACATGAGGTCGAGTCCGTTCTGGATTGTAGGAAGAGACGTAATCAAGTCCAGTTCTTGGTAAAATGGAAGGGGTATGGGCCTGAGGAAAACTCCTGGGAGCCGGAGTCCAACATCCATGCTAGGAGGTTGATTCTTGCCTTTAAAAGATCTCATCCAAGTAAGATGGCACAGTTGGGCATCCGGAGGCTGCCCCTTGGGGGGGGCAATGTCATGAAAGACGTCCTGTTAGTTCAGCCGTCGGCGGAAGATCGGTTAACAGAACTACTGTCAGTAGAGCCGGAGGACGCATTCAGAGGCGCGTTGACGCGAACGGACGCATGCGGGTGCGCGCTAATACGAGCGGGTGTACGCGGATACACGATGAGACGAACGGGCATGTACGATCGGTACTCGGGCGTGCACGTGTGCACGCGGCGGCGCGCAGACGTGCAGTGTGACAGCTTTTGGCGCCATTAGGCCTATTTAAAGGTGCCTGTCAGCATGCTTCCTTGCTGTCCGGTCTACAGCGTTCCCTGTGACCCTAAGCTTCCAGTATACCTGTTTACCTGATTCCTGTTACCCGGCTTGTTCCTGACTTCTCCTGTTTGCTGCCAGTCCCCGCCCTCGGCTTGTCTGACGATTCTCCTGCCTCATCCTTCAGTTATTACCTGCCTGTCTGTTGCTGACCCAGTCCGTGCCCTGACTACTCTCCTGATTCCGTTTGTACCTGCTCTGCTTGCCTGTGTTTGACCCGGCCTGTCTGACTTTGCTAGTGCTTCCAGTGGTACTACAGAACACCTCCCTGCTGCCTGCTTGTTCGTGGGTTCCTGCTAGCTGCAGTGCTTCTCTATCCAGTCAACAGTTCCAGTGTTCCTGCCAAAAGTTCTGGTTCATCTACCAGTTGTTCCAGTGCTTCAGTTGTACTACAGAACACCTCCCTGTTGCCTGTTGTTCCTGAGTTCCTGCCAGTGGATCCAGTGTTCCTGTCAGTCCTCCTGCTGCTGCACCAGAGGTCCGGATCTACTCTACACCTGCCACTTACCAAGCACTTGTGGCCCCCTGCGCTCTTGAGTCCCTGTCTCCTCTATCAGGGGCTCTCGAACCAGAGGCACACGAGAGGCTACTCCTTGCATTCTGGGCTCCACCACCAGTCTCCCTCCCCTCAAGTAGCATTGCTATGGGACGTCCCATTAAGTAATTACTTAAGGCTCTGTGTCCCATGATGTACGATAAAGAATAGGATTTTTATAACAGCTTACCTGTAAAATCCTTTTCTTGGAGTACATCATGGGACACAGAGGTCCCTCCCCTCTTTTTTGGGATTTAAGTATATTGCTTTGCTACAAAAACTGATGTGCTCCAGGAAGGAGGAGGGGTTATATAGGGAGTTAACTTCCTGGATTGGGTATACCAGTGTCCATCACCTGAAGGTGGCCTATAACCCATTAAGTAATTACTTAAGGCTCTGTGTCCCATGATGTACTCCAAGAAAAGGATTTTACAGGTAAGCTGTTATAACAATCCTATTTTTCTCCATGGAGGAATGGGAGTATTTAGAAGGACACAAGGATCTCTACAAGGACATCATGATGGACAATCAGACGCCCCTCACATCACCAGGTAAGAGGAGACTTTATTGTAAAGGAGAGAGCAGTACGGAGGGTCCACCTAGATCTCCCATCATCTGATAAACACATAGAAACAATGTATTCAGTCAGTGTGTGTGTTTCCTACAGATGGATCCAGTAATGGGAACCCACCAGAGAGATGTCCCCGTCCTCTATATTCCCGGGATTCCACACAGGAAGGTCACACCATCCCCCACCATCATCAGGTAGATGATTGACAATTATTAGTAGTTCTGATTTATACACAGCATGTTTGTTACAATGAATGTTTTATTATATATTCAGAGTGGAAACCTTGGAGATTTTAATATTGTTGTTAAAAAAGAGTATAAAGAGGAGGGTGAGGAGTATGGAGTGATGGAGGAGTTATCAGAAGGACACAAGGATATGATGGAGACACCTAATACCAGGAACCCACCAGAGAGATGTCCCCGTCCTCTGTATTCCCGGGATTCTGCACAGGAAGATCACATCATCCCTCACTGTTACAAGGTTGGTGGGATGGAGCATCTAGAACATCTCCTAGAGATGATGTGTGGATTTTTTATGTGATGTCACAATAATAAATCTTATAGTTTACAGATGATATTCACTTTAGTTTTCTTGATTTAGAGTGGAGATCCAACCGATATAGAAATTGAGGTTAAATCAGAAGAAGAGAGGTGTGTGAGGGATGATCAGCAGTCTATGGAGGAGGATGGAATAACGGGGACATTTATAGAGGAGGACACTCCTACAGAGATCAGCACAGGTGGGTCATTACCACTAAATACATTCCTCCACCCATACTGCTCACTGATTGGTCCAGAGTAGGGTGTGTGATATCAGCCTGTAATACCCTGGTCACTTTCCTGAGCTTTGTTCCCCGTCTTCCTGTATTTCTCTCGGACAATCTTCCTTCTCTGTGCTGTAGACACAATTTATATATTTAGGCTGGATTCATTGAGGTCAGCTGGCAGCAAAATGTTGATTTTTGCCATAAATGTTGCTCTACCTAGGCACCTTGGACATGTGCTGTGGGTCTTCTGCATCACGCCCAGTTAAAGCATGATCTCTGGCAGAGCAATTTTCCCAGAGTTACTTGCTCTGTTATTTGCTGGCTGTGCCGGGTGGAGGGATATGTCTGTATAGTCTCAGACCCAAGTCACTGAGTGCAGTCTCAGGAGATGGGAGGCAGCGGTGTGGGATCTCTGCAACTTGTCTCATGTAAACATTTAAGCTTCCACTGATTACACTTACACTATATCATTTATATTACATGTTATTTAGTCCTGGCACTATATACTCTATGTTGTACATTACATCATTCTGATACTATATAGTCCTATCTGTTGTATCTTATACAATATGTTGTACATTACATAGTGCTGACTTCTGCTCTCTCCCCTCTACCCACTGCTATATATAAACATAATATGTTTTCTCTTTTTTTACACCCATTTCCTACCAGCTGGACGTTTTATATCTGATGATTTGATTGGAGCACAGACTTTTACATGTTGATAAAAATGTGATAACATCCTCAAACTTTAGAACCTTAAACAGAAAGTGATAATGAGGGAGGAGTCAATAACCCAATGATGGTGGTCTTCAGGATCAGTCCAGTCTTCATCTTGGTTGTTCTCCCCCCATCCTCACTCTCTGACCTCTGGTGGGGCTCAGCCCCGCTGTTATTCATGACTAAATCATAAACTAAATAAGGAAGTGCAGGACTTCTTGTGTTGGGAAGATGGCATTGAGTGATAGAGGGGGTGGGGACACTCGTCCTATAATCCCCTCATCACTGTCACTCCTATAAAAGACAGTTCTCATTGTTTCCTCACTCTCTGACTAAGGTCCATGAATAAAGAAATGAACTGGTAGGAGATCAGAGGACCCATTTACTAGTTACCTTGAGGGTGGAATTGTAAGATCCTCAGAGACAAAGCTGCCTGATGTGGGCGGAGTCCTGGTTTAGGGGAACCAATCTGCTCATGTCTAGTAATAATCTTTTTATCTCTATTTTAGTAGATGGACGGGAGATGAGGAAAACCTCAGAGGATTGTCTCACTTTGTCTCCAGACTGTAAAGAAGAAGATGAGGACATCACACAGTATAGTCCAGGAGAAAACCCGACTACCTCAAATGTCCATCTGGCACCACACAGTGTAGATGGACCATCGTATTCCTCTTATCCTGAGGAACCTCAGACTGTGAGGGACGGTGCTGTCCTTCCAACAGATAAGAGCTTTTCCTGTACTGAGTGCGGGAAGTGTTTCCATTCTAAATCTAAACTTAATAGGCATAAAAGATCTCACACAGGAGAGAAGCCGTATTCCTGTCCTGAGTGCAGGAAATGTTTTTCACAGAAGTCTACTCTTTACAAACATCAGAGATCTCACATGGGGGAGAAGCCATATTCCTGTCCCGAGTGCGAGAAATGTTTTTCAGTGAAGTCCAGTCTTTACATACATCAGAGATCTCACACGGGGGAGAAGCCATATTCCTGTCCAAAGTGTGGAAAATGTTTTTCAGTGAAGTCCAATCTTAACAAACATCAGAGATCTCACACGGGGGAGAAGCCGTATTCCTGTCCTGAGTGTGGGAAATGTTTTTCACAGAAGTCCGATCTTTACACACATCAGAGATCTCACACGGGGGAGAAGCCGTATTCCTGTTCTGAGTGCGGGAAATGTTTTTCACAGAAGTCTAGTCTTTACAAACATCAGAGATCTCACACAGGAGAAAAACCATATTCCTGTCCTCAGTGTGGGAAATGTTTTTCAGACAACTCCAGTTTTAGCAGACATCGGAAATCTCACATGGGGGAGAAGCCGTATTCGTGTCCTGAGTGCTGGAAATGTTTCTCACAGAAGTCCCATCTTTACAAACATCAGAGATCTCACACGGGGGAGAAACGACTTTCCTGTCCTGAGTGAGGGAATTGTTCCTCACTGAAGTCCTGTCTTCCTGTACATCAGGGATCTCACACAACCCTTGAGGTGTATTAGTGCCTTGAGTGCGGGAAATGTCTTCTACATGAATGTTGCTGGACATCACAGCTCTCATGTGGGGGAGAAGCATACCCTGATATACTCCATGGATGATCTTCATCATGTAACAAACTGTTCCAGGGGTGTGAACATTTTTTTTAAAAACTTGTCCAAGGGACTAAATCCGGTCCCAATCTCCTTGTCTCTTATGACAATCTCCTTGTCCCTTATGACAATCCTCCTTGTTCCTCATCTACCAGAGAGCTCAGCAGTGGTGTGGGAGTTCACTGAAAACTACAAGCCGACATCGGCAAAGGACAGAACTCTATGAACGAATGGCATTGCCGCGGTCTTTTCATAAAGTGACAGCCAATACGGGGAACTTCTCCCCGCACTGCTGTCACACAGAGGACTCAGATCGCTGAGCTGCTGCAGGAACATGTAACATGTTACCGAAGGTGAACGTTTCCCTTAACCCTTTCAATGCCAGAGCTGGTTTTGCAAGGTTTTTTTGCCCGCATGTTTAAACCCTTCAATACTGGACACTTTCACTCCCTTCCTGCTCAGCCCAATTTTCAGCTTTCATCGCTCTTACACTTTGAATGACAATTGCGCTGTCATGTAACACTGTACTCAAATAAAATTGATGTCCTTTTTTCCCACAAATAGAGCTTTCTTTTGGTGGTATTTGATCACCTCTGGGGTTTTTTTATTTTTTTGTGCTAGAATAAAAAATAGACAAAAAAATTCTGAAAGTTTTTCTTTGTTTCTGTTTCAAAATGTTGTAAATAAGTAAGTTTTCTCTTTCACTGATGAGGAGGTACTGACAAACTTCCCTGATGGGCACTGATTGGCATCACAGACAGGCACTGGTGGTCATCACTGATGGGTCTGTACTGATAATCAGTGCTGAAAATCAGTGCAGATCCCCCCCTGTCAGGAGAGCCGCTGATCGTTTCTCCTCTACTCACACCTTGTCAGCATGAATAAAGGAAAGCCGATAACCGGCACTTCCTGGTTACGATGTGATTAGCCTACGTCATAGGCTCTTTACCAAGATTGAAGATGCGATGTGTTAGAGCGACACACCGCACCACCGATTGCCACACGCCCGAGCGGCTTATTTTTCTGGACGTCATATGACATCCACTCAGGATAATGGAACCCCCGCCTGGCTGTCATTCTGCTATAGGCTGAGCGGGAAGGAGTTAAAAAAATAATTTAAGGATTGAAAATTATATAAAACCCCCAAAACATGATATATTTTTCTGAAAGCAGACACCCTAGAAAATAAAATAGCGGTAGTTCCAATTTTTTATGTCACAGGATATTATCGCAAAAGTCTAGGAAACGCAAATTTTCAGTAAAAAAACACACTAAAATTCATTTTAGGGTGCACAAAAATACAATAAATCACCCAATTCTTTGGTAAAATATAAAAGCAGAGGTTGCACCAAGTAAATAGATACCCGACATGTCACACCTTAAGTTTGTGTGTGCCTGTGGAATGGTGATGAACTTCAGTACCCTATATTTTCTATAGGTGATGCTTTAAAAGCCCCCTATAGGTCATCAGTTTAGTGTTATGGAGGAGGTCTGGTGATAGAATTATTGCTCTCATTCCGGGGTGCGCATGATATGTAACATGTATCGCAATCAACCTTTTCAGGTGAATGCGCCGCAATGTGTGAGTTTATGTTTGTACATGCGTATATGTGGGGGCGGGGCCTCCGAGTTTTTTGGGGGGGGTTATGTGCCTGGGTTTAAATTACATTTAAAGTGAGTGATGGGGAAAAACTGAGGGAGAAGAGAAAGATTGGAATACTAGTCAGTACCAGTTTGCAAAAGTGTATTTAGTTTGGAAAAATAAATCACTTATAACGTTGGGTGTCCTACGTGTGTGGATGTTGTTGCATTATGTAGAACTATTAGAATAGTTTTTACTTTTTATATTTGGGTGCCTCAAGACTGTCCATAATTTTGGAGGGCGCTTCAAGATTCTCCATAATTTTGGAGGGTGCCTTGACTGAAAAAAAGGTTGAGAAACCCTGACATAGAGGATAAATGGAAGGCACGCACACCTAGTGCTGTGTTTTTTGTAACACCAGGTTTCTAGATAGAAGGATCACTTGGGGGATCCTCTGCAGTGTGTGGGGATCACTTGTCTACTCCACACTCCTTAGATTGCATCAGATTGTATGAAAGATTTGTATCTGCCTGTGTGTGTCAAGCCAGATAAATGTGGGAGAGTCTCCCTCCAGTGGTGGTCTGCAGTATTGCAGGCTATGAGAACTGTACTATAGTTGTTTTTATCTTCCCAAATAAATTTTATCTTCCCAAACTCCTCCTCCACCAATCAAGACTCTCGTTCCAGTTAGCAAGTCACAGTGGGCATAATTTCCTTGACATCCAACATTGGTGTCAGTGAGATAAAATAAGCCCCATAGTTGGTGTCAGTGAGAATAAAGTGTAACTCCAGCCCAGCATTGGTGGTCGGTGGTGGATTCCATTACCTAATCACACACTCCCGCTGCCTCTCTGCTGATGTCGGAGTTCTACTATCACTGTCAGAGAGGAGATCACTGCTCCCAACAGTTGGCTATAATTGCAGTAAAAAAACAGAGGTTTTGCCTGGATCAACCAATTTTATCAATAGATGGCCATTTTAGCGGGTGAGTATAAGCCAATCATACAGACCTAAGCCTGGATGCAGTTCAGGTTGCCCTTATTAGCATATAGGGAAAAACAAAGAGAAAAAGGGTTTCTCTAAAGAGGGTCAACAAAGAACACTAATGTAAATACAAAACCAGCTTTATTAATTACCAAAAGATAATAAACCAAATAGAAATACAAAAAGTGAAAAAAGCAATGTGGACAGACGGTTACCACAAACCAATTAAAAGTTGGACAAAGTTGTCACAGGGGGTATTAAAAACAAATGGGAGCCGCGGCTACACACCCACTCATACACATCATTCAAACAACTTCCCTATATAATGGGGTATGGTAATATTGAAAAAATCCAGCCCAGTTGGAATAGCAATTAGTTGTAGGGGATAATCCTAAAGTAGAGTATCCAATAGGACAAGGACATAATTGCAGTGCCTGGTGATGGGATCCAGAAAGTATTTCAGCCGTCATTATCTCACTGACTCTCTGCACACTGAGTCCTGGAACCTGTGAGATGAGGACATGATGAGACAGAGGACTAAATCCCGGGACTGTCCATCATCTGGAAGCAATGGCAAGGCTGTAACTACACTATGAGACATTTCTTGGGCTGCAGTTCCTCTGAACTCCACAAGATGGTGATCTGACTTCTACTGAAGCAGGAAGTCTCTATGGAATACAGACAGGAAGTTCCGGGTGAGAGGTGAGTCGGGAGGAAGTAGAGAGAAGACATTGCTGGAAGAGGCAGCAGAGGAGGTAATAAGATCTTATTTTCTATTTACACCCAGTAACCCCCCCGTCATGTCCGTCCTCTTCCTCCATAGTCACTGTGATGTCTTTTATCTCCAGCAGATGATGATACACACATATATAGTGTGGAAATGTAGAATAACCCCGTATATTACAATGAGGGAATTTATGGTCTGTACCACGAGGGGAGTTATTGATGTCAGTAAATGTCGGTTCCAGACATTGTATGTGGGGGGAATGAAATGATAATTAAAGGTTGGGATTAGGGAAGATTTCTGTAAGATTTTACACAGGAATGATCAGCGCCCCTCCAGAGACACTATGATGAGTCTCACAATAGGAGTCTGAAAGGGACTGGATTTTGGGGGGATGGGATGTGAACTTGGATTGGGGGAGGGGCAATTTTATCAAAAAGACATCCAGATGGGAATTAAAATAGATTTTTGAGCTGAATACAATTGTTCCGGCTGGACTGAATATTGATATTGATGTGTTTGCTTTTGATTCAACTATTTTATAGTATTTTTGACATCTGACATCATTGGCGACCCTCCGTGCCGTTTCATCAGTAGCAAGTGCTATGACTGACGGCTCCCGTGTACATGCGCAGGAGTGACATCATGTGACTCCATCCAGTCACAGAACCAAAGTCCGTGGCCCTGGAAGGAAGAGGGGCAAAGATGGCTTTTACTTTGCAGGGGGAAAAAGAGGAAGTAAAACCCACCAGGGTTTACTTCCTCTCTAAGCTATTTTGGGCTCTAAATGGGTAAGGAATCTGGGCGGAGGTAGGCGTGTTTTTTAGGACCTCTTCACCTGCCAATCGCCCTACTGGACACAGATTGTCATTTTCCAATCCAAACACATCGGATGTCACCAGGTTAGGTGAGGCGCCCTCTCTGGTTACATCTAAGTGGTATCCGGCCCGCCATCCACCGGAGTATCTGCAGTCAGGACCCCGGCGGTGGATTAGCTCTTCTGCTCCTAATGCTGGCATTCCCTATTTACTGCTATAGAGGCATCTATTGGTTCACAGGCACCACAAATTCTGTGGGACTACAGAGCCCAGCACACCTATCATCTACAGCCAGGGAGGTTTTCTGAGTAAGTGCTGCCAGGTTACCCCAGGAGTTGTCTGACACTTTGTTATCGGAAAGTTTTATTGGCACTATTGTGTTGTGGATTCAGATATTTTGTCCGTGCATTTTGTCAGTGCAGGCGCTGCCCCAACATTTATTATTTGTAGATTAACCTCTTCAGGGTCAGAACATCTCCCCATTTATGGGGCCAGAACATTGTCTTCATTTTTGGGGATAAATTCTAATGATATGGTCCTCTAAACAAACAGTACTGACAATAAATAGACAAGACAATGACCATCCTGACCATACATGGCCTACAAAGAGCAATTATTACACTACACAGGCAGCCAATACAATGATGGAGTGCAGGGGTCAGGAGTATGGAGCAATAGAGACCCTTACATTGCTGGTCAGGAGGAAGAAAACATTCTTCAGCCTGTCATGAAGAATATGCATCAGAATGCAAATAATTCTTACTTTTATTTCCCAAAGTTATCTGTCTACAAGGAGACCTGTATAGATCAAACGATGACACCAATGAGGATGGAGGAGGACCGGAGTCACATGACTGAGAAGATACTAAACCTCACTCTGGAGATCATCTACCTGCTGACCGGAGAGGTGAGGAGGATTCTGGGAGGTCACATGACATCACTCTTATCTCTATTAATAAAACACAGACTTGACTGGAAAGGTGAGGAGGATTATGGGATTCTAACATGATATTCCTATTGGTTCTCCAATACAGAGATTTCCTCTTGTGAAGTCAGGTGATCATATGACCATCACAGTGCCTCCATGTGACTCCCTAAAACCTGAGAGACACAACATGCAGAAGATTCTAGAAGTCACCAAGAAGATGATGGAGTTGCTGACAGGAGAGGTGAGCGGTGCTGGGAATTCTGGGGCATTATCCAGTAACAGACAAGGGATGTGTCTGGATGGTGACTGTATCATTGTGTGTGTCAGGTTCCTATAAGGTGTCAGGATGTCACTGTCTATTTCTCCATGGAGGAGTGGGAGTATTTAGAAGGACACAAGGATCTCTACAAGGACGTCATGATGGACAATCAGCCGCCCCTCACATCACCGGGTAAGAGGAGACTTTATTGTAAAGGAGAGAGCAGTACGGAGGCTCCACCTAGATCCCCCATCATCTGATAAACACATAGAAACAATGTATTCAGTCAGTGTGTGTGTTTCCTACAGATGGATCCAGTAATGGGAACCCACCAGAGAGATGTCCCCGTCCTCTGTATTCCCGGGATTCCACACAGGAAGGTCACACCATCCCTCACCTATATCAGGTAGATGATTGACAATTATTGTTAGTACTGATTTATACACATTGTTACAATGTCTCTTGGTGAGACCTGGTCCCCAGCCAGGTCTCACCAAGAGAAAGAAGGGGCAAATGGACTATCTCGTTACAATACAATAAGGGTATATATATATATATATATATTAACAATTGTATAAAATGGTGCAAATGTTTATTTGTACATAACATATGTAGCGCTGGTAGATTTGCGATCTACCACATGTTGGGTAAATTTAGTAACTTGTTCGTTAGGAAGGTTAGGTTTGCCTCTGTCCCAGCTTGGCTGACGTTGTGTGTGTTTCCATACTGACCGGTGGGTGTCACTGTTATCACTGGTTAGTGTTGGAAGGGCAACGTGTCGAAGCGTATGGATGCTCTTCTGTCCCGGAGACAACTCGGTGGAGGTGGTCCTCCGAGTTGCATTCTGGGCGAGGGTATTTATGCAACAGACGCCATATTTTGGGGTTCGTTTTACAGCCACCTGCTGGCCCTCCTGGCCAACAGGTATGCATTAGAAAGCTATCTCGTGGTCCTCTGTTCCGGAGGCCCACGTCGCTGCGGCTCAGGGGTGGGCCCAGAAGCTTGTCTGGGGCCTACTACAGCAGCCGAGGAATGGTCCTGAGCTGTCTATCCCATGTGAAGAAGCTGGAGATCCCAGGGGAGGACCCGTCATGGAAGGATCATGCAGAGTGCTGGTCTGGAGAGGGGCCTGGTGACTCGGTTGGAGGACGTATCCTAAAGTAACTATACAGCATAGTGTTGCCGGGTTGGCTTAAAGGTTAAGGCACTGTGACTGACGTTCATTGCAGAGAAAAACCAATACATCCTGTGGCAGAGGATCGTACGGGTTTGTGCCAAACAAGTCTGTGGCAGAGACTTTTGTTCGTTCTGCGTACTGGCTGCTAGGCAAGTGAGAGAGGCCTATCCAGGCGAGCAAAGAGTGTGTCCCACGAGGGGAGCGCATTCTATTGTAATATCCAAATTCTACCAGGACATTTGTCAAGAATCCTACAAGAAGATATTTGAGTTTCTTCTGCAGTTTCCTTTCCGCCTCTTTCCTGCTACTTCCTTAATAATTTTTTTAATAAAGCATTGAAAATGTACTCAAGTGTTGGTGTGTGTGTCGTCCAGAGGTAAACTCAACCGAACCCTAGACCCGGTGGCGGTGAAACAGAGGGAAGGAGAGTGAAGGTAACAAGCCCGCTTAAATCAGCAGCTCCACTGAGAGTTAGTGATACATGTGGGGGCTCGTCCGGGATTTGTTGACCGTCAATTCTTGCAACCCAGAGAAGTGTTTTACCGGGAGTTTACAGAGAGACTTTGAAAAAAAAAATCTTTCAGGAATAGAAAAGGTTAAACCGCAGAACTTTATTTCTGAGTGCGTAGATTGCGGGCGCCAATAAAGGCCCGGGAGCTACGTGACCAGAAGGACAAGTGGGAGGAGTCTACCCTACTTGCTACCGCGTGGGACGCGTGTATGTGTTTGGCGCCAGAAGAAAAGTGAAGCCTCGTGATCGTGCTGAAAAGATCAGAGTGTGGCTATGTCTTTTCCGGTGATGCAGCCAATTATGGGACCGAGAATGTTCCCTGCAAGCACCGTGATGAATACTGTGCTATCTGGAACCCTGCTTATAGATACTGGAGTTCGTTTGAAGCCGCAGGGGAGGTTTGTCCTGTATACCTCAGGAGATATTGAGGGACTGAGTATGATCTGCCATCGATGTGAAGGATTGGCCGTGCATCTCCATCCATTTGGCCCGTGTCCGCAATGTGGAGAGTACTTGTTTGTGGTGGAGCAACCTACCACGTCGCTCCGTGCTTACCGGATGGATTGGGCAACAGGTATCGCCACAGTAGAAACTGCTACTGCTACAGAGAGAGAGCGACAGGCCACCACTTTGCCTGTTGTTGGTGATAATGTTCCAGAGGGAGACACTGCTGCTGTCGTCTCATCAAGGGACATTACTTTGATTTCTGCATCCACTACGCCTACTCCTGTTGTGCCTACTCAAAGGAAGGTGGGATATATGAAGGCCTTTCCGCGGCCGTGGTCGAAGCCTACCTCAGAGGTTACCTGAACCGGAGCTACCAGAGTCCACGTCAGGAACGGGTAAGCCACTGATGGGGAATGTATCCGGGACTGTAAATAAATATCTACCAGCGGAAGAGTTGGGAGATTCGGAAATAGAATCCATGTGGGATCTTTCTGGTGATGATGACCTAATTAAGACTATGTCACAAGAGCTGTTATGGTCACAAGGTGAAGATATTTTCTCTACTATGACTTTCCCTGAATGAACAGCCCTGAGTTCTGGAAAGACGTCACCCTGTGTGGAGCCACACAGTACTGTTACTGGGACTTTGCCAAAGGTTGCTAGTTCACTACAGACACCGGCTGGGTCTGTGGTGAGCAAGTCATTGGATTCCTGTGTACCGCCTGGTATGGGGAGGGACAGATATTTGCCCAAACTTGCACGCTTACAAAGAATGTTGAACAAGCGTGTGGTAGCAGAGTATGGTTTGGAGTTCCCCTATGTGCCCCAGGATATCATGCAGGTGATTGAGACTAATCGGGAACTTTGGTACAGTGAAGCTGTTTGGGACTATTTGTCTGTGCCTAAGCCCTTCCGAAAGACTGGATGTTCTGTTAAGATGGATGAACGTTTTAGCGGTTGCTTTGTACATTGGAATTTTGGTCGGCACATCTATGCTGACAAAGTGGTCATGTGCAGGCCCGGAAAGGACGATGTTGTATTTTTCATTACCACCGTGGATAAAATGGGAAAGACACTGACCTTGCCAGATCCCCAGGTTTTACTGGTAACTATGGACAAAAGAACTTTGCAAGTAGTTAGTGTCAGTGTAATGAGATCTGCGTGGTCAAGATCTACATATTCTGTTCAGTGTTTTAAATCCAAGGACTTCTTTTTGCTAGCCGGATTTCTTTCATGTGAGGAGAAAAAGAATTTTATATAGGGATGGACTCCTAAAGATTATTTTTGGTATAGATTATGGGAAGAGAGTCTCATTTTTAAATGAGGCTCTGCTCCTGATGTTATATAGGATATACATGTGTGTGTTTGAATATGTTTTTCTTTTCAGGGACTATTGGATCTTCTATCAAGCTGGGAGTCTTTTCAGCTAGATAGATAGTGATGTTATGTACAGTCATAGGATGGTTTTGTTTGCGGATGTGAACATAATGTTTTATAGATGTAAGTCTTATAATGTCTTTCCACTGTCTTTTCCTCTCTCTTTGTCTATCCAAGTTATGAGAAACTCAAATACCTACTCCCAGACTTGGGAGTTACAGTCACTGTTTTTGGACAGACGTTGGGGACAACGTCTACTGTAGTGGGGGGAGTATGTAGCGCTGGTACATTTGCGATCTACCACATGTTAGGTAAATTTAGTAACTTGTTCGTTAAATAGGGTAGGTTTGCCTCTGTTCCAGTTTGGCTGACGTTGCGTGTGTTTCCATACTGACCGGTGGGTGTTGCTGTTATCACTGGTTAGTGTTGGAAGGGCAACGTGTTGAAGCGTATGGGTGCTCTTCTGTCCCGGAGACAACTCGGTGGAGGTGGTCCTCCGAGTTGCATTCAGGGCGAGGGTATTTATGGGACAGACGCCATAATTTTAGGTTCATTTTACAGCCACCTGCTGGCCCTCCTGGCCGACAGGTATGCGTTAGAGAGCTATCTCGTGGTCCTCCGTTCCGAAGGGCCACGTCGCTGTGGCGCAGGGGTGGGCCCAGAAGCTTGTCTGGGGCCTACCACAGCAGCCGAGGAATGGTCCTGAGCTGTCTATCCCATGTGAAGAAGCTGGACAACCGAGGAGATCCCAGGGGAGGACCCGTCATGGAAGGATCACGCAACGTGCTGGTCTGGAGAGGGGCCAGGTGACTCGGTTGGAGGACGTATCCTAAAGTAACAGGCACTATGACTGATGTTCATTGCAGAAAAAACCAATACATCCTGTGGCAGAGGATCGTACGGGTTTGTCCCAAACAAGTCTGTGGCAGAGACTTTTGTTTGTGCTGCATACTGGTTGCTAGGCGAATGAGAGAGGCCTATCCAGGTGAGCAAGGAGTGTGTCCCATGAGGGGAGCGCATTCTATTGTAATATCCAAATTCTACCAGGACATTTGTCAAGAATCCTACAAGAAGATATTTGAGTTTCTTCTGCAATTTCCTTTCCGCCTCTTTCCTGCTACTTCCTTAATAATTTTTTTAATAAAGCATTGAAAACGTACTCCAGTGTTGGTGCGTGTGTCGTCCAGAGGTAAACTCAACAGAACCCTAGACCCAGTGCCGGTGAAACAGAGGGAAGGAGAGTGAAGGTAACAGACCCGCTTAAATTAGCAGCTCCACCGAGAGTTAGTGCTACATATATAACAGAAAAATCAATTGCAAATTAAAAACATAGGTAATGTGTATCACCAAGATAATGCTCCCCAAAAGGGGAAGATCACAGTGGAATAGTTGATCATGGATAGCATCTCAACTAGTTTCGCGGACTTTAGCCGCTTCATCAGGAAAATATCTGTAATTTGCTTAGCACATACTGTAATCAATGACAATGTAATTAATCACATACAGGAAAAATAGCAATGTTTGAAACAATGTATCAGTCAAGCAATATGCTGATGTTATAAAGGGGCAGATGCAGGACTGCTTACCCACATCCCGACACACACAAGGCACAGAGCGTCACCAGTAAAAAGGGTCTCCCGTGACGACTGGGGGAGACTAACACGTCAATAGGCTGGAGTCTGGACGAAATAAAGTGCATGAGATGGGTAACCCATGTATTTAAGGTGACAGTACATATGAGGGGGGTGATCCAAGATTGTGAAAAAATCCAAGTGAGATGATTAAAGTGAACAGTTAGGGTGTGGGGAATGAAGGGCAGTGGTCAAAAGGGTGAATGAAACTTGTGAAGATAAAACCGTGAAAATGATAACTGATTAAAAGTGGAAAACGTGTGAAACAATATAAGGGGTAAAGGTGAGGTTAAGGTTAGAAGTGATGGGCTGAGTGAAAAGGAAAGGACTAATGGACAAGGTGAAGGGAAAGGGGAAAAGAAGGGGGAAGGGAAGGGGAAAAGGGGGAAAAAAAGAAAGGGACCAGAGGGGCTGAGGAAAAATAGTGGGAAAGGAAGGGGGAAAAAGGAGGAGAAAGAAGGGGGGGGGGGGAGAAAGGGAAAGAGGAGGGAAAGGGAAAGAAGGGGGCAAGGGCACAGGGCAAGGGAATAGGGGAAAAGGAATAAGAAAGAAAGGGAAGAAAAGAACAGAAGGGAGAGAAAAAGAGAAAGAAAGGGAATGATGAGCCAAAGACATAAAATCAAAGTGAATCAAGTTGACATGTAAATAAAAAGAAGCATGGTATGTACCTAATTCTCAAAATACTGCAAATTAGGAGTCCTGGGAGGAGAGGTCTTAGAAATCTGCGAAACTAGTTGAGACGCTATCCGTGATCAACTATCCCACTGTGATCTTCCCCATTTGAGGAGCATTATCTTGGTGATACAGATGGACTGTTACCTATGTTTTTAATTTGCAATTGATTTTTCTGTTATATGTTATGTACTAATAAACTTTTGTACCATTATTATATACAATTGTTCATACATGTGAATCTACCCTTATTGTATTGTACCGAGATAGTCCATTTGCCCCTTCTTTCTCTTAATGAGACCTGGCTGGGGACCAGGCTCCCGACCCCTTTATTTCTAAATCTTTGGATGATGGTACAACCCTTCTTTTCTCACCTCTTTTACACATTACTATTGATTATAGAGGCCACTCATATTTTTCCAGTCTTTTTTACAATGAATGTTTTATTATATCTTTCAGAGTGGAAACCACGGGGATGATGATATTGATGTTAAAGAAGAGTATAAAGAGGAGGATGAGGAGTATGGAGTGATGGAGGAGTTTTCAGAAGGACACAAGAATATGAAGGAGCCACCAAATACCAGGAACCCACCAGAGAGATGTCCCCATCCTCTGTATTCCCGGGATTCCACACAGGAAGATCTCATCATCCCTCACTGTTACAAGGTTGGTGGGATGGAGAATCTAGGACATGGACTTATGGAGACAGCGGGGTTGATTAACTAAAGGCAAATATACTGTGCACTACAAGTGTAGTTGCACTATATCTGAAGGAAAGCTCTGATAATTTCTATCATCAAATCATGTACAAGCAAAAATGCCATTTCTTTTTCATAATCATGGGACACAGAGTCAGGCTAATATTCATTACCTGCTGGGTTATACTTCATCATTAGCTGAATGGACACTAGTAGACCAAAGGTCTTCAGACAGGAAGTGATCCCCTATATAACCCCTTCCATACAGGAAGTACTTTTGTTTTTTACCAGTGTCTGCAAGGTGGATGGCACGGTTTGTTTGAGCTCTCTGAGCTCCAGGTCTCTAGTCCCACAAACGGTTCCAAAAATGAATCAAGGGATTGACCAATCGGATCCATTTGACACAGGCTTTTATGCTTAGATAAATGGTACCCGAGCCTCGCAAAGAAGACCTGCAAGGTTTTGCCCGTAACGTGGCCTACAGGCGCTGGACCCTACGGAGTGGGAATCCTGGACACTACAGCGCTAAGGCATTTCCTGCAAGGTGCTGTACAGGTCCAAGGGAGTGGACCCTAAACATGAAAGGGTACCCAGTCCTGGAAGATCCAAGTGGCAGGAACCCGCCGTGAAGGGTGAAGATTGGGCCCTTAGCTTCTAAGTGGCCCTGTGCCTGGACGGGTAAGTGAAACCCCTTTATTTTATTATTTTGGGGTGTCCCAGTGATTGTAACAATCAGTCAAGCTAGCTAAACGCTGGACACCTGTGTGTGGTGACCATATGGGGAAGTTCTGGGCTAGCTGTGGGTGTTTGCAAGGTGTACCTTTTTTTTGCTTGTGTCTGGCTGTTTTTTGCCTGTACGATGGCGCACTACGGTGCACCATTTTACCTTGGTTCGCCATGGCACACTTGCATTCACAAGAACGCCACTGGGCTCAGCAGTTTGTTTGTTTGGCGGCCATGGCGCACGCGGATTTGCCGCACATGCGCAGTAGCCTTTATCTGGGCGCACAAAGATTTGCGTTGTATGCAAATACAGTCACGCCCACTCACCGGGACCGCGCACATGCGTGCGTACACACGAATAGAACGTTCCGACGCACACCCAGCTTATTTAAGCTGTGTAGGCCAAGCGTGTGGTGCTTCCAGAAGGCAGCTGTGGGACACAGAGCATGCTCTGAACAGACGCTTGCAGTGGTTCTTTTCTCCTTACCCGGGTCACGTGAGTCACCAGGTGTTGCTTGGCAGGCTAAAGGTGCTTAGCATGATTGTTGCATAGGGGCTTGGTGAGCCCTATTAAAGGGTCTCCCTTTTGAGGTGTTTTAACTACACCCAAGAACTTTGTTTGCGGCATTGAATGTCTTCAAAAAGAGAAGTGGGACTAACACTACAGGGAAGGGCACACCTATGTCATCAGTAGTTCCTGATGAACCTAGTCGTATCCCTTGTGTTGTATCCCCTGAAAGAACAGCGGCTCCCGGGCAATCTGAGCCGCTAAGCCTATGTGTATTGTGCCTACAGTCAACGGTGCTGCTTCACCCTTTATCACTAAGGATAAACTGTTCTCAGCCCTAGCCAAGTTAGAGCACAGGATTGCTGACAGGATTGCCTCCATCCCGCAGGGTGGCAGGAAGCGTAACAGATCCCCCTACGCGGAGTCTCCTCGTCTGGAGCAGAAATGGGTGGAGGATGGGGGTAATCTTAAAGCTCAGGATTCGGTGGAGAGCCCGGCAGATAAGTCTGCTTCCGAGCAATCCGAGCAAAAGCAAGAAGATATCCAGTTGATGTCTGCCTCTCAGTGGCAGAGGTTTTTGATCCTGACTCTGACCGAAATGGTTCATTCTGCCTTTCAGTTGCCTTTTGCAGAGGTGACTGAGCCCCCCTGGTCCTCTTTGGGATCTCTCAGACCTTTTCAGGTCACACAGACTTTCCCACTACACCCCCTGTTGGAACAGGCGGTGCATGCTGATTGGGAACATCCTGACAGGACTTTTTTGCCTCCTAAAAGGTTTTCCCTTTTATATCCCATGGATATAAAGTTTGTTAAAAAATGGAGCATGCCAGCTGTAGATGCAGCAGCCTCTTTCTACAATAAGAACTTAACTTGTTCGGTAGATAACGCACAGGGCTTGAAAGACCCTGTTGACAAGAGATTGGAGTTATTATTAAAGGCTTCCTTTTCTTTGGCCAGTTCAGCTATTCAGCCAGCTGTTGGTATCTGCCAGTCCGCAAAGGATCAGGTCAAATGGACCGATAGGCCTAACCAGGAGAATGATCTGCCTGATAGTAAGACAGATATTCCTTGAGCGCTGTATTTTGCTGTTGATGCTTTAAAGGATTCAATACAGCAGGTTTCTCATCTGGCTCTTTTGTCTGACTTTTATGGCTTAAGAACTGGTCAGCCAAGCTTCCTTGTAAAAAGTTATTGGCAGGTTTCCCGTTTCATGGGGAACATTTATTTGGTGAACACTTGGACAACTATATTCAAAAGATTTCCAGAGGGAAGAGTTCTCTACTTCCTGTGAAGAAAAGCACCAAACGTTCTTCGTTTAAAAACCCAGGGACTGCTTCCTCAAATGTCTCAGCGTCAGGGCGGTTCCGCCAACAACAGGGCGCTAGGGCCAGGGGCAAGCAGCAAGGCCAGGGCCAGAAAAGGCTCTGGGTCCAAAATTCTTCTAAACCCAGCACCAAGCCCTCCTTTTGAGGGGAAGCCCCCACTCCATTGGGTAGGGGGAAGGCTGCTGCACTTTGTGGACATTTGTAAAACAACAATTCAGGACGAGTGGGTCACCTCAACTATATCTCGCAGTTACAAGCTGGAGTTACGGGGGGTGCTCCCCAGAGGTTTCTAAGATCCAGCGTTCCCTCCAAAAAGAAACTTATTGCTTCAGGCACTACATCATCTATCGCATCAAGCAGTGATTGTAGAGGCTCTGATACCCGAAAGGGGCACAGGGTTTTACTCAAACCTGTTTACGGTTTAGAAACCAAATGGGTACACAAGGCCCATTTTGGACCTAAGGTCCCTGAACAAGTATCTATTGATACAGTCCTTTTGGATGGAGTCTGTCCGCTCAGTAGTAACCTCACTCCAAAGGGGAGACTTTTTAGCCTCCTTTGATATAAAGGACGCTTACTTACACGTACCTATCTTTCAACCTCATCAGAGGTTCCTACGTTTTGCAGTAGAGGAATGTCATTTTCAGTTTATGGCTCTACCCTTCTGGCTTTCTACAGCTCCCCGGGTGTTCACAAAGGTCGTAGCACCAGTACTGGGTCTTTTAAGGGCCCAAGGGATCCTAGTGCTCGGGTATCTGGACGACCTCCTGCTCAGAGATCACTCAATACAGGCTTTAGAACAGAGCATAACAGTGGTGCTGGACACAGTGCACTATGGGGGAGCATGATGTCTATGCAATCATGTGATTGCATGTGAGATGACCCATTTTCAGGGTTTTGTGAGTGCTTGCGGTGCAAAGCACTGCGCCGCAACACTTCTGTCTTTCAGGCATTCCCCTTGCTGTGGGGTTTTCTATTTGCACATGGGCGGTACTTTCCCCAGGGGTCCCTTCTAGTTTCTCTGTGTTCGTAGGCGCCCTGCTTCAAATCTGCCTGAAACTCAACCTCCAGCCAGAGCCATTCACCCAACAGTGTACTGTATCAGAGGTGTGTGCCTGGCAGGAGAGGGGAGAGGAGGGGGGCCATGGGGGACTAATTCTGATCTAATACTTCTCTTATTCACTACTAAATCCCTGTGGGGATGACAGGGATATCTATCTATCTCTCATCTATCTGTCTGTTTATATCTCTCTCTCTGTTTATCTGTCTGTTTATATCTCTCTCTCTCTGTTTATCTCACTCTCTCTCGCTCTCTCTCTCTGTCTGTTTTATATCTCTCTCTCTGTTTATCTCTCTCTCTCTATCTCTCTCTCTCTGTTTATCGCTCTCTCTCTATCTCTCTCTCTGTTTATCTCTCTCTCTCTCTCTCTCTCTCTCTCTCTCTCTCTCTCTCTCT